>BLIW01000010.1:8750000-10000000 GCA_016586305.1 Ophiorrhiza pumila | reverse complement strand
TATGTATTATTTTGAAACTTTTGATGAAATTTATAAGAATTGAAAGTGTGTTATTTTTTTGTAAAACTTATTTATCTAGACCACTTTTTTACCTATTTAATTTTTTTTTAGTTATTTTCAAATTATTTTTCATTTTGATTTAGAATTTTTCTCGCGTTATAAAACCGTGGTTTAGATGCAAATTTACTTCTCGTAGACGTGGAATTAATGCACCTAGACTGGATTATATTAAACTAACAAATGTTTACATTTTCAGTGTAGTAAATTAAATTTATTTCTTTCTAATATATTCTATGAGAGTGAGAGTGAGAGTGAGGGTGAGAGTGAGTGTGTGCACAATAAAAGTGCAAGTAAAACAGTGACTTGATTTCATGTGTTCCAAGCAAGGAAACAAAAGTCTGGCAATGCAAACAAAAGCCATACAATAGTATTCAATTCGTGTTTGAACATGTCCTCTAGCTGTCTTGGAGATCATGTCTTGGTTTGTTTTGTTTGACACGCAGTTGAGTTGGAAACAATAGATTTTTTTTTTTTTATAAACGATATTTGGATTCAAAGAAAAATTAAGAAAATTGGAAAAGACTAGAGTTTGAATCTCAACCATCAGTGCAAGAATGGCATGCATGTGCAAAGAACTATAGAGAAAAACTTTCTACAAATAATGCATTTGCATAGTAACAAAGAAGACCATGGGGGCAATTTGTCCCCTTTGTTGGCTGTATAATAAAGGGATCAATGGCTAATGGACCACCATGGATGTTGAGAAAAGTGTCTAATGGGATGGACGAAAAGGACAAGAGAAGGATAATATTCAAATTCATGATAAACTACAGTAATTATGATTCAGAAACATTGGATCTTATCTTTTTCTTTCTTTTTTTGATTAATATTAGGGGAGATAGCATTCTAAAAAGTACATTGTGATTTCATTTTTTTCTTTTTTCTTTTTTAAAAGGGTATCTTGTGATAAACCGTTTAACTAGAGTTTTTAATATGGTCTAACATTATTATGAGTTCTCTTTCGAGTTTGCTATCAACTCAAATATTGCATTTGCATAAATTAATTCAATCATACTTTAATTTGAGGGTTAACTCCACCTTCTTATAAGTATATTTCCCGTATATAAATAACCGGTATCAAGTTTGAGAAAAAGATGAGGATTACGTCAATCGGATATTTAGTGTAAAATTTTACCACTCAAATAACATGAATTATATTAAAAATCGTATAAATTAAAGTAAGGACACTATGTATAGATAGAATATGATAACGAAATATAATTTATATAACTAACCTCACATAGTGAAATATGTTAAATGATAATATCCCACATCGGTTAAGTAAGAGCTCTTGAATTAATATATATGATATATGGGTCACTCCACTCCTAGCCAATTGGTTTTGAGTTGGATGCATATCTATTCTTTAACATAGTATCAGAGCGCCAGGTTTGAATCTGTGGGCTTTTCAATTGATTGGTTTTGAGTTGGATGCACATATATTCTTCAATTGATTGGTTTTGAGTTGGATGCACATATATTCTTTAACAGAGTATCAGGTGTGGGATTGTTGGGCTAGCATTCAGTTTAGTATTCGGTTTAGTTTGGGCTAGGCCCAAGGTTGGGCTAGCATTTGGTTTAGTTTAGAATTATCAATATTTGGGCTAGGGCCGTTGTTGGGCTAGCATTCGGTTTAGTTTAGATCTGTTCGTCCTAGTTATGTTTGAGAGAGGGTGTTAAATGATAATATCCCGTTAAGTAAGAGCTTTTGAACTAATATATATGATATATGGGCCACTCCACTCCTAGCCAATTGGTTTTGAGTTGGATGCACATGTATTCTTTAACATAGTATCAAAGCGTCATGTTTGAATCTGTGGGATTTTCAAATAGTTTTGAGTTGGATACACATATATTCTTTAACAAAATAAACATGTTACTTCAATAACATGTTATGTTGAGTTGGGTTTCATTATGTTTCATTTTTAATTTTTAAAAAATTCTATTTTTGTCTCTCATATTATAAATTAGGTTTTAAATTGTCATTTATTTATATTTCGTGTAATAAAAATCTAACTCGAATGATCACGTGACATGTATACATATGTTCAACACTTGTTAACTTTTTGTCCCTTTCTGTTATATGCTTGTTAAATAATTGTTCAAATTGAATTTTAAATGAATCTAAATGGTATAAAAGACAATTTAAAACTCAAATAACAATAAGAGAGGCAAAAATGAATTTTTTGAATATTAAGAACAAAATCTAAATGAATTTCCACATTGAATTTACCTACTGCATTTTATACACTTGAACACTGCAGACCTTGCATGCACGACAAATTCCATTACTTGTTTTTTATGTTTGTAGAGCTTTTGTGGGAACATTGTTATGCCATCTAAACATATTAAACTTTTACTTAAATTTTCATCCTAAAAGGTTCTTGGTTCCAATGCAGTTTTATGTTACTAATTTCAAGTCAGATTATTTTAATTCTCATAATTACCTACCTCACACATAATTTTCCATTCATCAAAGAACATGTGAAACAACAAGGAAGTTTCCCATCTTTGTTGTGTGTATGTTGAATTTGATATAGTTGTCATGAAAACTATAGTACATTGGGATAAAATAAGTACATTGATGAGACATTGCATAATGTTTAACTATTTTCTAGATTGAGTGCAAGATAATTGTAAAAGTGGTGTGGAACGGGATGAAAATAATTTCTGAACTTTACAAGATTTATAAAATAGGGAACAAAGAAAATTTGTTGAATTAATTTTAAACGAACATAACTTTCTCATTTGGACTCAAAATAACTTTTATAATGTCTCGTTTTAAAACTCTCGACGAGATCTATCCAACTTACAGGATATAGCCCCATGATTTGTGTAGTTTTTCTGTCAAAATTCATTTGTTTGGACTACTTTTGGACTTATTTAAGTTTTCTTAATTATTTTTGAATTATTTTTTGTTTTAATTTAGAATTTTTTACAACTATATAAACACTTGTAGACACATATTTCTATTATTAAAACTTTAATATTATTCAATAAAATTTTAAATTTTGTGAAATTTGTATCTTTTTATTCTTTTATTTTTGTAAAGAACATGTGTCTTCCATAAATTTAACTATGTTAAAAAGGGGAACTATAAATTTTCAATTAAAAATAAATATAGCAAAGAGAATCTGAGAAATCAAGTGGGAGAGTTATTGATGAGGACCCCTCAATGCTTCTTGCACACCAAGAATGAATAGAATGTGGCTAGAACAATAAAGTTCACTAGCTTTATTTTCTTGCATTCTTAAGATGTAGACTCTTTTTTTATTGAGTTCAAGTCAAAGAACTTTTTTGGAGGCACGTTGTTTTGTCACACTTAATGGAGAGGGAGCCTCCTGTCTATATTTGTAAAAGTATGATAAACAATACCTCCCAAGTCTTTAGACAAATTGGTAGGCCTTAACATCTATGCTTTATCTCTCTTTTCAAGCCCATCTTCACTTCATTTCATGTCAAGCTCAAACAGTTCACATGAGTTGATTTTTTAGGCTTATCTTTTTATCACTGAGTACACTTTTTACGTTATGGTTGATGAGAGTTCACACACTTTTTTTCCCTCCTTTTTTGCTTGTTACATATTGTTATCTATATGTTTGTTTATGATGTGGATCGAATTGAGAATACGAATTAAACTCCATAAGATCACTTCAAAAAAGAGAAAAAAAAATGTTAAATCGTGCTCTTAGGTTTAAATAGATGTAACTTTATTATATGAATTTAAAATCACTTTTCTAAGACAACGTTTTTTAAACCCGAGTCAACAGAATCTACAAGATTAATCATTAATTGGGTTTTAGTCTACAATGTGAGCCATTTTTTTTTTGGCAAAATTCATTTATTTAAACCACTAGTAGACTCATTTAAGTTTTTTAAAATTATCTTTGATTAATTTTTTTATTTTGATTTAGAGTTTTTTACAACTGTATACAAGTTGTTATTTTTTAATAAATATGTTATGTGTTAGTTCATCATGAGCATATGTAAAGAGGGTTATTTACCAAACTATGGTGATTTTGGGTTCTTATTCCTAAAATATTGTTGTTTTGAGAATTATTCTCAAAATATGGCAAAATTCTTTAGATATTTGGATTTTAGTCCTTCTACTTTATGCATATCATATAAAAACATAAATATTTTAGAATTCAATTAATTTTATATTCCCTAGGTACCCATATAAGCATAATTAAAGTATAATAAAACTCTATCTATTGTATTTTAGTAGTTCAAATTTTTCGGGTCTTACCTCGCTTCCTTTAAGCTGTTTTGCTCTTCTTCCTAAAACCTTATCAGCCGCTTGGCTTCACCTTTCGGGCCATGATTAATTGCATCGATGTCAGAATCTTCACACCTTCAGACTTCTTAACGGCTAATGGCCTCCTGCCTCAATGCTTACTCGTCCTTGATAGATTCCTCTGACTGCAACAACTCCTCCCTTGGGTACAGAAATTAATCTGATTTGAGTTCTAAGAATTGAAATAAAGAATTTGGCACAATTTCTAAAAGGAAACGTTCTTTTATTAAATTTGAACAAACTAATGTACAATAGAAAAGAGCTATAATCAGCTCATCCCTATGCTTATATTTTCCCTATGGGAAAGAAGAAAACTTTAGAAACTCATTCTTTTTCTAACACTCTTTGGTTGAGGGTTTTCTGATAGAATTTTTAGATGCCTTCATTCTTCAAGGTGTTCTCCTTTTATAGGCTTCAACCGTGTTTGAAAATCGGCGTAAAGAGATCAGCCTCCTTCTTTATTGGTAGATTGATGATAAGAATCCATATCTACTAGATGAGTGGGGTAAGAGTTATCTTTATCATCACAAGGATGTGGTCCATTGTTGTTATTTTCCAGCAATTGCTTCCAATAGTGGTAGGGACCACTTCTTCATATGCTCCATTTTGAGCGTAGTGGTATGGACCACTCTTCACATGGTGCTGTTCTTCCTTTGGTGAAAAATCTCTTGAGTGTATATGCTGACTCATTTTGCATGCCATTTGCAAAGTGGTGCTTCTGCCATAAAACCTGTCGGTTTTGAATTCTTTCACTTTTTCTTGCAATGTTGATGATCTTTTATTTCCTTCTGTCACGATCATCCAGCTTTCTGAGCTGTTGAGGACTTGAAAATTTTTTACAGAGAAAGTCTCCATTATTCCTGCTATGGCTTTGATTCCCATAGCTCTCCTGTATTGTTCCCATTTTTTATTGAAAAATGGTATCTTCACCTTTTGTTCATTAACTCGTAGACTCACATATCCTTTGAGCTTGGCGATATAAACTAGGTTAAAACATGGGTACTCTTCATTTTCATCATATTCTGGTACAATGCTATACACTCGAATGAAAAGTTTTTTGCCTTCTGAATATTTTTCAAGACACTGAACAAATATTGGGTCAAAGAATTGAAACTCTTTTAACTCCATGCTTGGATAAATTCGATCACAGAAACCGAATTTGAATAGTTGGTATAGGAATTTGGCTGGAACTCCTTCAATCGTAGTTATCCTTGGATATATACTGGATCCTTCAAGTCTGAAGAAAGTTTCTCCATTATCTAAATTGTATACCTGCAAGGCAAATTCATAATATTCTTTTTCTTTTAAGTTTTTTGAATCCGAAGATCCTTTTATCCGAACAACTTTGTTTTTTCCAGTATCAGAAGAACTGGGTTGCTCGTTGTTGATTTTGAGATTTATATTCTCAGGATTCTCCATGTGAATGGTAGAATCATCATATGCTGATTTGAATTCAATATTTTTATTTTTAGTGGATTCACCACTATAAGTTGGGTTATCACCCAACATTCCATGAGAGTCCGAAAACTTCTCTACCAGTTCATAGAGATCTGCAAATTCTGTCAGTATCTCTCCCTGTTGTTCAACAAGACTGTTCATCTCTTGTTGTAGTTGCTTTTGCTGCTCTACAAGGTTTATTGTTTGCTCTCGAATGGAGAATAACATATTAGATTTTTTCACTATGCTTTCATCTAGCCGAGTTATTTTTGTAGCTAAAGAGCTGCAAAGTTCTAACATTTGCTGTTTTTTACCCTTCTCCATGTTCGGGGTTCCTGGATAGGAAATCTGCATAAAAATTGTCAGTTCCTTCTATATAATCTATTTTAAAAGTATAATAAGACAACAAAGATTGCCATCTTAATAATCTTCTAAATTGAGGTTCAGAAGGTAATTTATTAAAAATTAAACTACCAACTTGGGTACTATCTGTTTTTACCACCAAAGGTTTTGGTAATAAGAAAAAAGAAATTTTTTTTATTCCTTTTATTATAGCCAATAATTCTTTTTCATTTGTAGAATAATTAACTTCTGCTGTATTAAATGTACCACTTGTGTACCTGCATATCTCATTGATGTCAGTTTTTAAAATAGCTGCCAATAGAAATCAGAAGCATCAGTTTGTAAAACAAGATTATCTTCTAGTTCAGGCATTCTGAGTTTAGGAAGTTCTTTACATTCTTCCTTTAAAGATTTTACTACTTCAGTGTGGTCATCTGACCATCCAGTAGTGTTATTTTTTCTTAGCAATTTTTGTAACAAAGACCTTTTCTTTGCAAGTTGAGGTATAAATTCTCCTGCATAATTTAAACATCCAAGAAATTGTTCTAGTTCTTTTTTAGTGTTTAATTTATCTGGAAAATTACATATCTTTGAGATATATGACTTTTTAATTTAATACCATTAGTGGTTATTTTCATACCAAGAAATTCTATCTCTATTTTACTAATCTCAGCCTTTTTCTGACTTAAGATTATTCCATTTTGTATGCAAATTTTTGCAAATTCTTTTAAATGGTCTATATGTTCTTGATATTCATTAGAACAAATAAGAATATCATCAACATAAACAAGCATGTATGAGAAAATAGAAAATATCTTATCCATTTTTCTCTGATATATTTGTGGTGCATTTTTTAATCCAAAAGGCATCACTAACCATTAATACTGTCTATTAGGTGTACTAAAGGCAGTTAGAGGTATAGATTTTTCAGCAAGTTTTATTTGCCAAAATCCTGATTTACAATCAAATTTAGAAAAGTATTTCTTTCCTTTTGCTAAGTTGATCAAATTATTTTTGTTTGGAAGAAAATATCCATAAAAAATACTATGTTTATTTAATTCTTTATAGTTAACAACCATTCTTGCTTTTCCTCAGCATGGTTTCTAACCATAAAAGCTGGTGAACTATGAGGGCTATTACTTCCTCTAATTAATGTCAGATTAAGTAATTCTTTTATATGAATTTTAAACTCATTTTTATCTTCTTCTGAATATATCATTGGTTTTACTGTAATGATAATGTTTGGATCTTTTAGCTCTATTACAACTAATTCTCTTTTTATATCCCATTTTGCTATAGGATTTTTTCCATAATTTCTAGCTATTAGATCTTTAACTTTACCTATATCTAGCATTTTAACATTAAACTTTCTTATCTGGTTTTTATGTAACAAAATTTTTCATATTCATCACCACGCGGTGCTGTCTGAACTCTGTAAGGTGTATGAATTCTCGAAGTGCGTATCCAATGTCCACAAGGTGTTTTTAAACTAATCATATAGTTTATTTGGTTATATGTCTGAAACTGTTGAATGAAGTCATTTCCTAACAGTAAGTCGACATCTAATCCTTCATAAGCATATAGCTGTTTTATAGCTACTATTTTGCTTCCTAATATAATTTCAGGTTTAAAACATACCTTATCTAAGGAGTGTTTATCACCTGTTACTCCTTGCATTGAGACTTTTATTGGATTAGTTATCCAATTTTTGAATAAGAATTCTTTTCCTAAACTTATTTCTGCACCTGTATCAATCTGAGCACATGTGAGAATTTTCTTTTCGTAACATGTAATTTCTACGAAAATACTTACAGAAAATCTCTGTTCGCTAGGCATTTTCCTTTTCTAGAAAAATAGTTTTTCCTGCAAAAGAAATCTCAATACCATATTTGTCAATGGTGACATTTAGGCTGTCTAGAAATGATCTTCCTAGGATTATATGATGGTTTTGTTTTCCATCTAAAATATCCAAATAACAATTAATGTTAAATTTGGTTTCTTGAAAAATTATTGGAACTTTAACAATTTCATTGATCTCATTTTCACTTCCATTATTTGATACATGTCTATGTGTGTCTTTATATTTCTTTATTAATCCTGCATCAAAATAACTATTAAAATGATTTTGTGCACTTTTTGGATTTATAAGAATGTTATATCCTTCAATATTTACCAAAAACTTTTAACTCATTTGGTATGTCTTCTTTTCTTGATATATTGAGTGAGGAATAACTTTTCCTTCCTTTCTCTATCATAATATTATTTTTATTATATGAGACTATATCTCTAGAGGTTTCTTCTTCTAAATTTTTAAAAGTTCCGAATTCAATGGAATAACTATCTGGGATAGTTATATTATTTCTATTGGGTTCTAGAATTCTTCCTATTTCTAGACATTCTTTATCTAATTCAACTGCCGGTTTTTTATCAAAAATACTTCCATAGTTTGAATTAGTAAGGCTATATAATGCACAATAATATATGCTCATTATATGATTGCCTGGTTTTAAAAATCCTTTTATTAAGATTTGAAAATGTAAACTCAAGGCATCATTGAAATCTTTATCTTTTAAAGATATGCAATATTTTGGATAATATGTGAAAAGTAGTTTTTTGTAGGCTAAATTGCCTTCTACTATTCCAAGATTTCCATCTGAAGCATTTGTAAATCTCTCATCAGATAAATTGATAACTAGAGGACAATCAATTCCTTCTTGAAAAGTTGATTTACAAAGAATTTGTATGCCTGCAAGATAAACATATTGCATTTTGTCTTTCTTTTCTTTAGGCAGTTTATTTAACAAATCTGTTACAGTATTTTTTGTTAACAAATTTAATTTTCTGTTTCCAGAGGTTTCTTGAATAGGTATAACCTTTTCAATTTCCATATATTCATGGTAAACGTACTTCTTTCTTTTGAAAGCATTTCCTATTTGACTTAATATATTTTGATTAGGTCCTTTTAGATTTAACTCTAAGTTCTTAATCTTTTCATATTTAGAAGGGTCAAAAGATGCTCTTAATGCATATCTTTCTATAGTTTCTTCTTCTTCTTGCATGAGGATTCCTTCCTCTTCTTTCTTACTGATTTCTATTTCACTCATTCTGAATCAGATTCAGTAAATATTTCAAATATTTCTGTCATTTCAGAATCAAATGATGACACAGTTTTTAAATCAGATTCTATGTCTTTTATATCAAGTATTGAAACTTTGACTTTCTTTTTATTGCATTCATAGGACTTGTGTCCTTCTTCACCACAATTATAACACCTACAACTAGTTGGTTTTTTCTTTTTATCTCCATCTTTTCTATTTCTTTTATAATATTTTCTATCCTGTTTTTTATCCTTTTTAAAGAATTTTTTGTATTTTTTGTAAATCTTATTTCTGGATTTACGTTTTTTAGACTTATTGGTAGATTTATGGCATCCCCAATTGCCTACTTCAGATACTTCTTTGCAACATATGGTTTCATTCACCCTTTTTGCTTTTGAAAGTATTCTTTGTTGTGCACAAAGATCAGATAATTTTTCTTTTAAGAAAACTATTCTTGCTCCTAGAGTATTTGAATATCCTTCTGTTTCATGATTTTTTGAAAATTGAGTCAAAAAATATGAACTCCATATACCTGGTAGTTTTTGATATAGCATATCAGCTATTTTTGACATATCTTCATTACTATCAAAATACTGATAATAATATTTTTCGAATTCACATATATATGAATTAATATCACACATATTACAAATTTGTAATTGACTAATCTTTTTTATAGCATCTTGTTTTTCATCTATTCTTAATGAATCTATTTTTGAATTCCAATCATATCCCATGAATTCATCTGCTATATAGTTAATGAATGTACTTATTCCATCTGTTAAGGAAGTGTCCATATGTCTGATTACATTAACTCTTATTGTATTTCTGGTTGAATCTGACAATCCTTGATAACAGTTTTTAACATTTCTGTCTAATGCTGCTACGCATATTTGATATTTTTCTTCTGACGAAAAGTTGGATGTTTTATCAGTCAAAAAATAGAGACCTATATCTTGTCCCTATTGTTGTAAAGTTTTTGACGCATCTAACTTGCAGTCAAGGTTCATGAATCTAAATCCAGAACTTGTAGTTGTTGGTATATGTCTATTAGGTATATACTTTCCACTAGGTGAATAAGTATATTCTATGGCTGCCTTTTTAGGTTGAACTCTACGGGTTCTTCCTTGATTTATAGGTACTGATGAAGTACTTGGTTTATCTGTTTCTAGTTTTAAAGATGTATCTTTATTCATTTTTACCTTTACTGGTTCTTCTATTACTAAATCTTCTAAAGAATATATTAATTCTTCTATTTCTTTATCCATTTATTGTTTTAATTCTATTTCTTCTTCTGAACTTGGATTGATTTCTTCATTTGAAACTTTCTGTTTCATTTTTTCTTGTAAAATTCTTTTCATTTCTTTTAAATGAAATCTTTCGTCTAAACTTCCTTTTTCATATGGCCTATATCCTGTCGGAGCCTTTTTCATCCAGAATTCTTCAAAAACCTTTTGTTGGCTTTGTTGAAATTTCTTACTATGTTTTACCTTATTAGGTATTTGATCTTCTACAGATTTAACCATATTTTCTATTGTATTAATTTTTACTTCTAGTCCTATGACTAACTGTATTAACTTTTCTATTTTTTCTTCTTGTTTAAGAAGAATTAACTCTATTGAATCAAGTTTACTCATTTTATCCATGAGTTCCATGAAAGTTTACTTTTTCTTTCATATATAGAATCTCTGATTCTAACTTTTTTATAACAATTTCTTGCCTTTCTAAGGCTTCTGGTTTTACTCCTGCTATAAGATTTTCTTGAAATATTTCCTTTCTTATTTTTAATTCTCTATTAGAGTCTTGTATTCTTTCTATAAAATCTATGCAAACATAGCATTTTTTAGTTGATTCAAAAACTTTTGAAGCAGTTCTTCTATACATTTTATTTTATTAATCTGTATCTGGCCAAGGCCAATCTTCTGAATTCCATTCATATTCTGTTTCAGAATATATTTTTTCTTCAAATTCTTTTATTTCTATTTCAGAATTTGTATAATCAAAGTTTTTTAATATTTTTTCATAAATGATTTTTCTAAGATCTGGTATATTCATTAATTCTTTTAATATTCCAATAATAATTGGAGTTTCTATGGTTAACCATAATTCTAAATTTTGTTTATGAAAAACAAAGTTATGCATGTTATTTTCTTCATAGAAGAAAACAAGTATATAATCTTTTTCCATTAGGAAATTATAAATTTTTATGAGCACATGGCTCTGATACCATTTTGAACGGGTTTAAACTAAGGTTATATTTAGCCTCGAAGGGATCAATGCGGAATTATATTCTTTAAAGAATATATAATTTTTATATGAACCTTATTAAAAGTTCTGGGGTTAATTTATAAATAAGACAAACTTATTTGGTCAATTTTGAAATTCCAATTTTTGAAGTCGAGATTGGCATCCTCACTTTCTCTAGTTTTGGAAAGATTTTAAAATTTACAATATTTATGTAATTTTTTATAAAAATGACAATATTTTAGTAAAAGCCCCTATGTAGAGACGTACTTTCACATTTTTTTTTTCATATTATAATGCCCTTGCCTCTCAACTTATCAATTATTTGTTTACAATTTTTTCTTGAGTTTTAGCTATGATGATTTTCCTTCTTATATTAGAATAATATTTGCATTACTTATGTCAACATCTAAGGAAGATTTATGTAACATGGGATGCAAGAAAATTAGGTAGAAACTTAACAGTTATGAGAAAATTTGATGGAGCTTGTCACTAGTCGTCAATGGGTCTAATATTGCACAAAAACTTTTATTCCACTTTTCTACATCCTAATATTTTAACATATTTATTTATATCACTAGTTATTTACATTCATCCTAGTTATTTTTATGTTATTTTTTTCCATGTTTAGTTGACATGGGATCTTCTGCCCAATATGTTATTTATCTTATTATGTTCTAATTAAAACTATATCATAGGGTTAACTAATCTTTTGGTTAGGGTCTAATAATTGTAAAGTAATTTTAGTAATATTTATGTATTTAGTCTCTAGTGTTAATAAACTATGTCATTTTGAACGTTAGACAGAATAAGACATGATAAATATTAGACAGAGGATCTGGTCTCGCTTTTGTTTTACAATATTTGTTGAGATTAGATTCTCTGTCCAAGATTATCTCTGTCCTATTTTGTCCAATGTTTAAAACGACATAGTTTAACTAAAACTAAGGACTAAAAGCATAAATATCATTAAACTCACTTTACAATTATTAGATCCTAACCAGGGAATGAGTGAATTCTACGACGTAGTTTAATTTTGAACATGATAAGAAAGATAATCTTGTAGAGAAGATCTCATCTTATATTTGTCTATTTTGAACATTATATCACTGTTAGATGTGTTACATTATGTATGCTTTAATTTATACGCTGGATATAATATTTTTGAGATTCAATATTTGCTTATCTTTCACTCTTAAAATATATGTTTTGTCTACAATATTTATTACTTTAGTTGAATGATTTTAATAAGCATTTGATAAGGATTTTTTTTTCATTTTTATATTATAGGTACTATTAAACTATCAAAATTAGGGAAAAAAAATCAATATAGACACTATCACAAAAACTCAAGTTTTGATCTGGCTTAGCTAAGCATGACCACGGTTCCAGAACTGGCGATTTCCAGTTCCGCCTATGGCGGAATCGGAACTGAACCGTCCCTAGGCGGTTCCGGTTCCGGTTCCGTCCCGATTTTGTTCCAATTTCGATTTTTAGTTTCGAATTTCGATTGTAATCCTACTTTTAAATTTGATTTCTATTGAAATAATGATTAAGCAATTAATTGAAGCTCAAATAATACAACATAATAATATAATTAAAATAATAATAGCTACAATTAAACTTAATTAATATATAGTTTTTAGATAATAGAACTAGGAAGAATTAAATAAGTGAGATTCAAGGATATAAAAATCATAAGAATATTTGAATTATTAATTAGAAATCAACTAGTATAATATAATAACATAATTAGAATAGTAGTTAAAATTAAACTAATATATGAATTTTTTAGAATAATAGAATTATGAATATTAGATAAGTGAGAAAGAAAGATACAGAAAGAATAAGAGTATTGAGAGAATGATCGAACTATTAATTGGAATTCAAATAGTATATTAGCATAATATAATAATAGAATTAGGTTAATATAAATTAGAAAATTAATTTGATATATAATATAATTAGATTAATAGTTGAAATTGAACTAATATATTGAGGTTTTAGAAAAATAGAATTATGAAAGATTAGATAAGTTAGAAAGAAAAATATATAAATGATAAGAGTATTGAAAGAATGATTGAACAATATAATAATATAATTAGAATAATTAATTAAAAAAATGGATACCCTAAACCATAAATTATAAACGTTAAAACTTACAATATAAAGATTAGAAAAATAAGAAATGATGTGATGAAAATGAAGTGGCATAGAAATATTTATATATTTTTTTGCCAGTTCCGGTTTCGGTTCCACAAAATCAGGAACCGGAACCGAACCATCCAAGGACAGTTCGATTCCGATTTTGTGGGCCCACGATTCCGGTTCCGGAACCGGCTATGTGGCCATCTCTAGGCTTAGCCGATCAAACCATAGTTTTGACCAATTTTTTAAAAAAGCAATTTTAAAGCAAAAATTAAATAGAACTAAGGACTGATCTCCGTCGAATCGGTCGGTCTGGTAAGATTTTCAAAACAATGGATTGAAGGTTAGAACAAATGCTAAATTCCACCGAGAAACAACAATAATAACAACTAAATTTTTTTTCGCTAAATGGGGTCGATTTATGGATCATACTTGTCCACTCAGTATGCTCTGTTAAATTCATTTTTTTAATTTATATTTCAACATAACATATGTGAAAATTAATTTACCTTTTGATTTAAATTGAGATAAGATCCTTTGTCAAAAATTATCCTGTCTTATTATGTTCAATATTAAAACTACGTGGTATGGTTCACTAATTTCTTAGTTATGGTCAAATAATTGTAAAGTGATTTTATTAGTATTTATACTTTTAGTCCCTAATTTTAGTTAACTACAACGTTTTGAATATTAAACAGAATAGTTAATAATAATCTTGGATAGAGAATCCGATCTCATTTAAACTATGAATCTCCTCCTCCATCTATATTTAATTTGAAATTCCGCAAAGATGACCGAATCCTATAAACAACTTGGGCCATTTGGTGAATCTCAAAAGCACAAATGTGGCTGTCTTAACAACAAAATCCATCCCTGGTAATGGGAGGGGTTTAATATAATTAATAGGAGAAAAACATTTATTACGATTATCTTGATAAACCTCTTGTTAGGCACTAATTATTTCGTACCATGTAAGCATTTTTTAAAGTCTCACCCTAATAAAAATGCATCCTACCTATACTATATAATTAACTATAAAACCCTTTAAACACTAAATCAAACATGAAAAAATTAATGATATACGCCTCAACATTTTTGATCTTTTCTTAAATGTCAAGAAATCAATATCTTCTTTAAACACAAAATAATAAATCCATCCACTCCAATATACCATCGTTAAAAAAAAAAATATGGGAGCCTTTAACTGATATTATCATATCTTATTTTGTGATTAAAATCACGTCGTAGGATTCAGTCACATTTGTATAGGGCTTAATAATTGTAAATTTAAAATATGTGATATTGTATTCTTTTCATTCATGATTTTAGTGAAACAATGTCGTAAGATTCACTCGCATATATAATTTTAGTGATATTTTATTATTTTAATAACTGATTTTAATGAAACAATGAAGTAGAATTCACATCTGAATTTAGGTTTGGGATTAATACTTATAAATTTAATTTTAGTAATATTTTATTTTTTTAATCTTTGGTTTTAGTGATTGAAAATTGGATACAATAAAGATATGATAATTTTAAACAAATGATATAAATGAGTTATAGAATGATTTATCATCTTAGTGCATTTAATTTTTTTTCTACAAATTATTATTTTAAGGGTTTTAGTTAATTATATGGTATAAGTGGGGTATGTGAAACCCTAAAATTTTTATATAAATAAATACATACATAATCGCTTAGAATGTTACACTTTCCATTATATGAATTTAGTTTAAAAATAAATATTATAAATATATATATTTTTAACTAGTCTCAGTAATAGACATGAGTTTTGATTTAAGATAACTAAAGGAAAAATGTGTGTCAATTGTTATTTGTGGGCTCACAAGCTAAGTAGAGAAGACATTGGAATCAATTGTAAGATCAAAAAGTTTCTAAGGACCTAATCGAATAAATTAACTAAGAGTGTGGACTCTAGTAAAGCACTTTTAAAGTTCAAGGATCAATTCACAATTTAGAAAATTGGAAAAAAAAAAGAAGAAAAAAAAGAAGAAAAGGAAAAGAGCTGCCGCCATGAAAAAAAAATATAGAGGCTTTTGCAAGCATTTAAAGAAAATACAGGAACGATGAGGAACAAGAAGGACGAAGCAGGAGGAAGGAAATAAAAGAAGAAAAGGAAGTGGGGAGAAGAGAAAATGGAGAAAAAGAAAAAAAAAAAAGAACAAAACTTAGGACTACAATTGGATTTTGAAGAAGATCGAGCAAAGGACAAATCGTGAGAAAAATAAGATGTAGACAAGGTTTTAATAGGTGAGTTGAAACTGTCTAAATTTTATAGTTAAACTTTTATAAAATTAATTCTCTGTTGCTCATGCTTAAATATTGAATTTTTCTTTACCGAAATATGGCTACTCGTGTTTAAGAAAGTTGTCTATAGGAAAATATGATTTCTGGTTGTCCAGTTTAAATTCCATACTTTGAACAACTTTGAAAGTCATGATATTTTTAGTTTCCAAAGTGTGAAAACTATGAAGGTTTTATTAGATTAAGGATTGACAAAATTCTTACGCATAAGCACATAAGGTTATGGTATTTGTGCACCCTATTTTAATTTATATATAGAATGAGGCATGCGTGACATGTTCATTGGAACTACATGAATGAAACTTAATTCTATTGAAACAGAATTTCATATTTGAAACTTGAAGGGATTAAATTGCTTGTCCATTTATGTTTGAAAGAGAACATTGTGAGTAAAATTCTTTTTAAAGCATGGTGATAAAGTTTTAGTGAGTGAAATATCTTTGCATAACTGAATGTATGCTTTAGCTGCAAACTTCTATTAGTTAGGTGAGATTTTAGTTACTTTGCATAACATGTTCAAGTTGAGTTTGGATTACTTTGCATAACAGGTTATTGTAGAGGTTGGATAGAATCTCATTCACGTGAAAACTGAATTTTGTATCTTTTTTTTTTTTTTCTGAAAACTCGTGGTTTGAAATTTGTGGTGCCTTTATTTTTGTTTTTCTTGGGAAAGATATGCCCTAAATTCTTAACTTTCTTTTGTGTATACATTTGAAGGGGTTGTGTTATTGTTATTGGAGTCTACCGACATCGATTGGGCATTTAACTGGAACATATGAAACAAAAAATGATGGCTGAAATTCGTTAAGGAAAAAATGTGCTTGCCTCTTTAAAGTATTTTTTGTGCTATCTGAAAGGGAACTTCACAACTACAATTTAAGCGAGTAACTTCTGTTTTACTTACGTTAGTGAGTGAATTTCTTCTAAAGCATGATTTAATATTTGAATAATATTTTACATATATTCATTGGGATTTGAAAAACTTTATTTACAGTAGAGTGGTATACGCACTTATCTCAAACTACTTTTTGACCCTCTTGTGTGCATAATTTCGAAATTGCTAAAACATAAAAGTTTTAATACTCTAAATCTAGTTTCATATACTTTTGGTTTCACATCATTTTGGTATTTTGATATGAAATTACATTAATTTGAAATCACTATACCAAGACTGAAATATTCTTTGAGGATTTCAGTCATGACAGCAACTTTGTCCATTTTCACAATAATTTATAGGCTAAATTCGAAGTTTTACAAAACATAAAACGTTTAGAAATTTTCTCCTAAAATTACACGGTTTTGGTTTTATATTATTTGAATTTTTTATTACAAAGTTATGACCATTTGAAATAACTATGGCAGGACTAAAATTTACTATAGGATTTTAGTCATTACGGCCACTTTGGACAATTTTTATAACCTTTTGTAAATTGAATTTGAGATTTGATAAAACATAAAAGTTTTAACATTCCAACGATAGTTTCAAATGGCTTTTGTCTCAATTATTTGGATGTTTTCATGTCGAGCTATAAAAGGTTGAATTAAATATGTTTGAATTGGATCTTGTGTATGGGATCTTAAAGCCCTAGCACAAGTTGGACAGTTTTTTCAACACTTTCAATAAAGAATATGGAATTTCATAAAATATAAGATTTTTCTTAACTTGAGTTTGGTTTTATCTAGTTTTGAATTCACATCGATCGAATATGTCATTGCTAAGTTACATTGTTTTGAATCAAACAAGGAATCCTGAATTCTGCTATAAGAAGTTCAAACTACACATCAGAACTATCTATTGAATGCCTTCCATATTTAATTTGGAGTGCTAGTTTTTTATTTTGTCAACTTATTAATTGATGACAAATAAAAGTGTATATAAATTGATAAAATTAGACATATGCATGTTAAATGGTCATCAAAATTGAATTTTTCTAACATGAAAAGTAAACAAAGATCATTGAAAACTAAA
This sequence comes from Ophiorrhiza pumila, assembly GCA_016586305.1. Classification (NCBI taxonomy): domain Eukaryota; kingdom Viridiplantae; phylum Streptophyta; class Magnoliopsida; order Gentianales; family Rubiaceae; genus Ophiorrhiza; species Ophiorrhiza pumila. Next base: position 9,982,077 of record BLIW01000010.1, on the reverse strand, counting down.
AATACAACAGGAGGGATAAAAATGAAAATTTTTAAAGATGAGGAACAAAAACAAAATGAACCCCAAGTTGAGAGACAATTGAAGTAATTTACCCAAACATTAACTTCGCCTCCAACTTCTTAAAAGAAAAAACAAAATCTCATACTAGAAGTAGAAGCAAATTTTGGAAATTGTATGCACAAAAAATCCCAAATTTCCTTAAAATCCTTCAAACAATAATTAATATCCAGTACCTAGAGTCTATGAGATCATATCCTCTTTCTAATATTATTCTGTCTTATTATCTCCAATATTTAAAATGACGTCATTTCATTAGCACTATTGACTAAAAGTAGAAATCTCACTAAAATTAAATTTACAATTATTAAATCTTAACTAAAATATCAGTGAACCCTAAGACATAGTTTTAATATTAGATAGGATAATACATTATAAAATTGGACAGATGATCCCATTTCAGAGTTTATTAAAACCTCTTGTGAGATGAGATACTTTATATGCTAATACGCCAAACTTTTTGTACATTATACGCTAAATTTTTTATACTTTATACGCTAATTTTTTATATTTCATACGTTAAAGTAAAATTCATATGTAAGTCTTATATATAAAATAGTCTCATATGAAAATGACCCATTACCTAATATTTGTTTGCCAAAGACCTCCCAAAGAAAATTAAGAGTACCAAAATGATCAAAATTTCATAGATGTTATAAAAATACTATAAACTTGTAGTATTATATTGTGTAACAAATAATTATAACACTACTAGAAACTAGAGATATAATGTTATGTTACTATTCCTATATAACTAGTAGAATACAACTATAAAATATGAAACAAGTATACTAAAGAGATGAAGAGAAAAAGAGAGCAAAGTAGAGCAAGATGTAGTAAGTCTTCAAACATCACATTCATTCATATAAGCCTCTATTTATAGGTTTGAACTTCATACCTCTACCTTGTAGGTTACAATATTCTAAATGTAAGTTACAAGAGTTACATAGGTTACATAGGTAGTGGGTGATGAATAATGATATTACACGAGTTATAGAAATAATGAGAGATGAAGTGATAGAACATGGGGTATTTGGATGGACATTCACAATATGTTCATAATACTTACCATTGGATATCAATCTTTAAGATAAATGCCTCGTTAAAACCTTACTAGGAAACACCAAATGGGATAAAAACCTAGTGAAGGAAAAAGAGTACATATATTTTCCATATATAACATTGTCTCGTTAAAAACCTTACCAGAAAAAATCCTAATGGGAAAAAAAGCCTTTGTTAAGGGAAAGAGAGTACAATGTATAATAACTCCCCTTCTAGAGCACACCATTTGACATCTTTCAATCGACACATTCTAATCTTATATACCAACTTTTCAAATGTTGAAGTCGGTAGTGATTTAATGAACATATATGCCAAATTGTCACTTGAGCAAATTTATTGTACACGAATTTCACCATTCTTTTGAAGATCACGAGTGAAAAATAATTTTGGTGAGATGTGTTCTATTCTATCGCCTTTGATGTATCCATCCTTCAATTGAGCAATGCATGCAGCATTATCTTCAAACAAAATAGTGGGAACTTTCTTGTCCAAACGCAAACCACAAGTTTCTCAAATATGATGGATCACTGATCTCAACCCGAAATACTTCCGACTTGCTTCATGAATTGCCAATATTTCAGTATGATTTGAAGAAGTAGCAGCTATAGTTTGTTTCATAGAACGCCAAGAAATAGCTGTACCACCACATGTGAACACATAACCCGTTTGTTGACAATCATGATGATGATCAAATAAATATCCAGCATTTGCATAACCTATTAGATCAAACTTGATTGCCTTAGAATAATAAAGACCCATATCTATCGTACCTTGAAGGTAACGAAATATATGTTTTATACCATTTCAATGCCTTCGTATAGTTGAAGAACTATATCTTGCTAGTAGATTCATAACAAATGGGATATCAGGACGTTTATGACTAGCAAGATACATTAATTAATGCTCTAATAGAACTAAGATATAGTAATTCTGGACCAAGTAATTCTTCATCATTTTCACGAGGTTGGAAAGGATCTTTATGTATATCAAGGTACTTAACGAATGCTCTATGATTAGACAAAAGGTAAGGCCAAGGAATACTGGATGTAACGACAAGGAAGAGGAAACATAGATATAGGTATTCTTTTGGCGAGGAGGAAGAAATTTTCTACTTTGATCCCGTTCAAAGTAGAGCTTTTCTACTTCCCTGTATTGGAGCTGGACTCCCAACTTACCTCATTTGCTTGTGCTCTTTTTCATGTAATGGAGGAGTCCTCCAAATTTGTGATTTCCTTTCTTTTATTCTGTAACGATGTGGCAGGTATATCCGGCATCGTATTTTTCTCATGATGGTATATAGTTTCATTTTGAAAAAAAAAAGTGATCTAACAACCACAGGCAGACTCAAAGGATGTACTCTATCCATATATAATCTTTTCAGCACTGTTGTTGTAAAACCTGATTGATGCAAAAATATGTCATTTTTCAAGTGCTTAATTTGCAATCCAAGACAAAATTTTGTCGTTGCAAAATCTTTCATTTCAAATTCTTGTTTCAAATAGTTAACAGATTTTTTGAGCTCTTCAGGAGTTCTAATGATATTTAAATCATCAACGTAAATTAGAATGATTGCAAATTCGAATGCAAATATTTTAATAAAAACACATGGGCAAATGGGATCATTCATATAGTCTTGATTTATCAAATATTCACTAAGGCGATTATACTACATGCGTCCAAATTGTTTTAATCCATATAAGAATTTGAACAATTTAATTGAATAAAGTTCTCGATAACTGGTATTATGTTTCTTAGGCAACTTGAATTCTTCACGGATTTTCATATATATATATATATATATATATCATTATCAGGAGAGCCATACAAATAGACTATTACAACATCTATTAAATGCATTTTAAGTCGTTCATTTGCTATCAGATTAAGCAAATAACAAAAAGTTGTTGCATCCACCACGGGAGAATATGCCTCATCATAATCAATGTCTCTTTGGGAAAAACCTTGTGCGACAAGTTGTGCCTTATATCATACAATTTCAATTTTTTCATTTCGTTTTCGCACAAAGACCTATTTATAACCCACTGGCTGCACAGCTTCAGGTGTGCATGTTATTGGTCCAAAAACTTTACATTTCGCCAACGAGTTTAACTCTGCTTGAATTGTGTCTTTCCATTTTGGCCAATCATTTCTATGTCTGTATTCATTTATAAACTTTGGTTCATGATCATTGTTTTCATTTATTACACTAACTGCGGCAGCATAGGTAAATTTATCGTTGATGTTTGTTGTATATCGATTCCACATATCCTCATTCATGCATAATTTATTGAGATCTCATGATTATTAGAATTTTCAAGTACCTGAACATCTTTTGGAAGTTTATTATCTGTCATGTTGGGAATTTTCATTTTTGAAGCTTCTTCTGGAACCTCAAATACCTCGATTTCGCTATCATTATTATTTTCTCATTTTTTCTTTCGAGAATTTTTGTCTTTAGAACCGATTTGTCTACCATGTTTCATGGGCGCCTTTAATGTATTATTAGTTGTAGAAGGTCCTTCAGGGACATTAATTCTAATTAGAGCATTAACAGTTGGTATATGTGATTTAGTCACACGTTTTGGGTCAGTAAAAATATTTGGCAATTGATTTGCTAAGTTTTGAAAATGAATTATCTTTTGAACTTCCAATTCACATTAATTTGTACGAGAATCAAAATGAGATAATGATAATTCATTTCACCTAATTTTCTTAACCAGTTGTTTATTTTCTCTTCCTAATATTGGGAAAACTGATTCGTCAAAATGACAATCAACAAAATAAGCCATAAATAAATCTCCAGTTGTTGGTTCAAGATATTTCACTATAGATGGAGATTTATACCCAACATATATTCCCGACCTTATTTGAGGTCCCATCTTTGTGCGTTGTGGTGGAGTGATTGGAACATAAATCGCACATCCAAAAATTCTAAGATGGGTAATATTTGGTTTCTGACCAAAAACCAATTGTTGGGAAGAGAATTCATGATAATTTGTTGGCCTTGTGCGAATTAGTGTTGCAATATGCAAAATAGCATGTCCCCAAGCAGTTGTTGGGAGTTTAGTTCTCAAAAGCAATGGTCTCTCAATTAATTAAAGACGCTTAATAAGCGACGTTTTGTGTATGAACATAAGCGACGAGATGTTCAACACTTATCCTAATAGACATATAATAATCATTAAAAGATTGGGATGTAAATTCACCAGCATTATCAAGACAAATTGTCTTGATATGATAATATGGAAAATGTGCTCGTAACCGAATTAATTCTGCAAGTAATTTCGCAAACGCCAGGTTGCGAGTTGATAATAAACATACATGTGACCATCTAGTTGATGCATCAATTAAAACCATAAAATATCTAAATGGTCCACAATGTGGGTGAATAGGCCCACAAATATCACCATGAATGCGTTCTAAAAATGCAGGAGATTCGGTACGAATTTCATTGGTGATGATTTTATAATTAATTTGCCTTGAGAACAAGCAACACATGAGAATTCATTAGATTGAAGAATCTTCTGGCTCTTCAAAAAATGACCATATGAATTCTCTAAAATTCTTCGCATCATTATAGAACCGGGATGGCCCAACCAGTCATGCCAAACAATAAAATCATTATGATCAGTAAACATTTGGTTTACTATTGCATATATTTCAACTGTAGAAATATATGTATAATATAAACCAGAGGAATAAGAAGGTAATTTTTCTAATACAATTTTCTTTCCAAAATCCATACTTGTAATATACAAGTATTCATTATTACCTTCACTTTTAGTCTCAATATGATATCCATTTCGACGAATATCTTTAAAACTTAACAAATTTATTTGACACTTAGAAGAAAATAATGCATCTTCAATACAAAATTTTGTTCTTCTTGGCAAAATTATTATTGCTCTTCCGGAGCCTTCAATCAATTTTGTACTACCAGATATAGTACTAACATGAGTTTCTTTCATGATTATATAAGAAAAATATTTCTTAAATTTTAGTATGGAATGTGTTATTGCACTATTTGCCAGACATAATTCTTTGTCTTTGATCGTTGGAACGTCCATTTTCTTCACAAAATAAAAATTCTAAATGAGAATTGTTTTAATTTTTTTAAATATAAAAGAAATATTTAAAATAAACAAATTAATAATAAGTATTTTTATTGGATTTTCGAATTGAGGAAGATATTGAGATATTATTTGAGAACATCTAATGATAATGTTTGTTTATTACATCAAAATAAACAACAAAAAATATTTATTCATTACATTAAAGTAAGCAATTAAAATATTTATTCATGGATATTTTCATCACTAATTAAGTGACTAGTATGATTAACAAAGAAATCCACATTATTTGATTTCAAATATTTGGTATTTATTTTTCTCCAAGAAAAACATACATTCATATCTTCTTCAAGAAGAATTTGAGACACTATAAATAAACATTAACAAAAAATATAAATAAATTGCATAATTAAAATTTACATCAAAGATACAATACAATAAGATTATATAATCATATTACACTTTCAGGATGTTAAATAAAATATAATTTTATTGCACTTTCAGGGTATTAAAAAAATAATTTGCCATATCGAGATTTATCATATTAGTATTATCATCATGTTTTATCAATAAAGTTTATCTCAATGTCGTGACATTTCTTTTTTAATGACGTTTGATAAAGCTTAACAATATGCTCTGCAGTATGATAGGTACGAGTCCAATGATATTCTATACCATGTTCGTAGTAATTCTTTTTGCCATTTTTCTTTCTTTCCATTTCATTAACCCATTTATGGAGGTCATTTTGTTTCTTGCCATTGTAATCATCATTTTGTTTCTTACCATGGTTATTTTTATCAAATATACCGTGCTTTTGAAATGACAACCAACTTCAAGTGGTTGAATTTTTCTTTCAAATTAATCCATATATAATATCCATGATATTATATCCAATAGTATAAATTTATAGTAGAAAATAAATTAATTAAAAATAAAAAATATTACGATATGAACTTACCAAAAGTACAAACTTATACTTAAAAATTGTTTCAATATGAAAATTGAATTTGATTTGCTCCAACTTTATCAATCGGTAGAGTTTCATGTTGATAACGTGTTATAAAAATACTATAAACTTGTAGTATTATATTGTGTAACAAATAATTATACTACTACTAGAAAGTAGAGATAAAATGTTATGTTACTATTCCAATAAAACTAGTAGAATATAGCTATAAAATATGAAACAAGTATACTAAAGAGATGGATAGAAAAAGAGAGCAAAGTAAAGCAAGATGTAGTAAGTTTTCAACCATCACATTTCATTCATATAAGCCTCTATTTATAGGCTTGAAATTAACACCTCTACGTTGTAGGTTACAATGTCCTAAATGTAAGTTAGAAGAGTTAAATAGATTACATAGGTAGTGTTGTAGGTTACAATGTCCTAAATGTAAGTTAGAAGAGTTACATAGATTACATAGGTAGTGGGTGATTATGAATAATGATGTTACATAAGTTATACAAATAATGATAAATGAAGTGGTATAACGTGGGGTATTTGAATGGACATTCACAATATGTTCATAACAATAGAATTATTATAATTAATGTTCGATCCATTAGATTCATTTCAGCTGCAAACAAGGATGAGAATTTTTTTTTAAGAGGAACAAGGATGAGAATTAAATGTTGCTAATTTGGATAAAGTGTTTAGGAGGTAATTAATGGATTAAACCTGTTATAAAGCTAAATTACCCTCTCAAATGAAAAACAAGGAAAAAAAACCATAGAACAAGATGTCCCTAATACCAAGGGGGAGCCAGTTCTAAACTAACAAAGAAACAATGTAATTGGAAACAAAAAAAAACAGCTTACTCTTATTCAAGAACTCAGCATGCGAAGCTGCAGGAATTAAACCAAACCGTCTAATTTATTCAGGATGACAGTTTCGATTAAATTTTGGTTTTTAGCAAGTATAATTAGTATTTTTGATTATATATGTGCTTGTTTGCTTTGTTGGCTTCTATATTGAAGGACCAAAATAATCAAATTACAAAAAACTTTGATACCCATTTGAACAACTAGAAAATGTTCGTATACTATTTGATGATACAAAGGAAGCGATATTTATTTATAACAAAAATATGTTTGAGAGGAGAGGAATTACAATCACAAAATCTCACGTATAACACAACCGTCACACAACAATTCCATCCACTGATCCCAGTGTTATTAAACTCGGACCGGACCTGCCGGTTCGACCGGGAACCGGCAAGGTGTCCGGTCCGAGTTAATATAAAAAATCGCTGGTTAAAAAATCGGCCAAACCCGGTCAAAAACCGGGTTCAACCGGAAAATCGAAAATCGGTTGAAACCCGGTTTTTTTTTTCTTCACATATCTCACTGTCTCGTAGCGCTCTCTCCGCCTCTCTCTCAGCGCCGCCCCCGCCCATTCGTAGATCTCTTTCATTTCCGCCCAGTCATGGCTGAACAGACGGAGAAGGCTTTCTTGAAGCAGCCCAAGGTCTTCCATTGCTCGAAGAAGCCAGCAAAGGGAACAGATCTGTGGCTAAGTACGCGATGCTTGCGGTAGCTATGATTGCCGCTTTGATCTATTCTCCTCCGGACTATGCTCTTTCCAAGAAGCCCTCCCAGTCCCACCACCAATCTTCCAATTAGAAATCAAACAAAAAGGGAGCCTCGATTGCTGAAACATACATCTCTCTGGACTCTGGCAATGTGTTGATATGGTTCATGAGGTTTTTATGCAGTATTTCTTATGCCTGGTGTTAAGTTTAGCTGCTTTGAATTTTTAAACATTTTGGGATTTTATGTTTCTTGTTGTTCGAGATAACTGAACTCTTTCTTAGACTTAAAAAAAAAAATCGATCAAAATTGATGTTAAGACTTTGCTACTATTAGTGGAAACCTCTTGTATTGATTTTGCCTTTCTTTTAAGGCTTAAAATTTGTATACTCTGTCAGCCAAAAAAAAAACATTCAATTATCATAAATACTTTAATTTATCATATTCAAAATTTTAATTATCATTAATGATTTCAATTTACCATATTTGAATATTTTAAAATTTGAATACATTCAATTATGTTAAATACTTTAATTTACCATATTCAAGATTTTTAATATCTTTCAATTATCATAAATGCTTCAAATTTACCATATTTTAAGATTTTTAATAAATTCTAATTGTCATAAATACTTCTAATTTACTATATTACAAGATTTTGAATAAATATGGAAATTATGATTTTCATCAATATTTTCAATCAATCACATTCATACAATTTAAATAAATATTAATTTTAAATTTTATCATATAATATTTATTATTTATTATTTAATTATTATTTTATAGTGCACAAAATTAAATTCAAAGTATAATATGTCATTAATTTTTTTAATTCACAAGTTTAAGTTATGAAATAAATAAATTGTGTATTGAGAACTACATTTTTTAACTTATTTTAATATAATCGACTTGATATTAAATTAATTAATACTTTATTATATCTTGCGTATTTTAATAAAATTTTATTAAATTATAAAAAAAATAATTATTAACATTATTAAACAATACGATTTATGATTTTTTTATGGACGAAAAACTAAGAATTAAATTGAATATTATTTTTTTTATAATTTGGTCATTTTATTTTGATATAAAATGTGAGATATGTTAATATTTAATTAATATATTTATATTAATATATTTATGATGTCATCCGGTTCTTGACACCGGTTCGACAGGTCCGACCAATTGACCCCTAACCCAGTAGCTCTTCCGGTTCGCACTCCGGTCCGAGTTTTAAAACACTGACAGATCCTTGAATTTCTCTAAGCCAGAAAGAACGTTTTCTCACGCACCTGTTTGAGGTATCTCTTTTTCAACTCCCTTATTACAAGGATGCCTAACATCCTCTATTTATAGTGTAAGAGATTTCTTAATTCCACATTTTTCTAATTCAAAACAATAACTAATTCTAATAGGAAATTATTTTAAACTTAAGAAACAAAACATCTAAGGAAACTACTAATTAATAAAAGTTTAGTTTAATTTTCTAGCAATTCGTCTTTAAACTAAACTTTCCATATATGATCAATACTTTCAAGCTCACGTTCTTAAATTTCTTTTGAAATTTCTTTTGCAGTTTGGATCTTGTATTTGATCTTCTTTATTTTCATATTCGTCTTTACGGGTAACTTGAGACGAATTTTGTAGTTCCACATCTTGAAATCTTCAAACACGTTTTTTGTTTCTTTTTCTTTATCACAAAACTCCTATACACCACTATTCTCTTCTAATAGAGAATGACCAATATAATTTCTAAGAATTAAGAAATCATATTTCTCAACTCGAACAATCCTTTCAATATTGTTTACCTTAACAATATTACCATCACTAGGGATATTTTTATTACCTTCAACCATGTATAAGGTTTCTTTTCCCTCTTCAAAATTGATGATTTATACTTTCTTTTTATTAATGAAATCACCAATTTTTCTTTTTTCTTTATTCACAAGCACAACAAATTCAGATATGGGATCTTCTATCCAAGATTTTGTCTGTCTTATTCTGTCCTAATTAAAACTATATCGCAGGGTTCACTAATCTCTTGGTTAGGGTCTAATAATTTTAAAGTAATTTTAATGATATTTATGCATTTAGTCCCTACTTTTAATGAAACTACGTAGTTTTAAATGTTAGATAGAATAGGACTGGATAAATATTGGACAGAGGATCTGGACTCACAAATTCATCCATATCTTTACAAACCTGACACTTCATTGTATTGTCGTCTTTCTTATTTTTGTTCAACTCAACATTAGTCCCTTCAACAATTATATTGTCAATTTCTTTTTTCTTCTCAAACTCATCAACATGAATTTCTTGTTCTTGCTCTACCGAACAAATAATCTCTTCATCTTCTTCAATTGGATCAACACTTCTTTCATTCACCACTTCCATAACGTTATCATGTTATAACCACAATCTTATTCCTTGAGATTTTCAATTTCTAAAGTGGAATCAATACTCGAAGATGAAATATCAATAATTGGTTGTTGAACTTGCTTACTTTGGTGACCATTGTTTTCTTCGTAAATGTAGAAAGACAATGCCCAATTGATACCATTGGCTCTTTAGAAGACCAATTCAAAAATCTTTGTTCACCGAAGATAAAATTTCTGATCACAATCACTTTTTCTGTATTTTCTATCTGACCATCCAATTTTTCATTAATTCTTTGTTCAAATAGAATTAATGAATCCTTCAATTCTTCAATTGTTAATGTTGCCAAATTCTTGGTCTCTATCATCAAAGCTACAACATACTCAAACTTCATGGGCAGTGTATTGAGAACTTTAATAATAAAAATTTCATCTTTCAATACATGATCATTTAATTTCATCTCCTCTTTAATCATGAATAGACGAGAAAAATATGACTCAATGGATTCTGTCTTCTCCATTGTGCAAAGCTCAAACTTTCATTTCAACATCATCAAGTTATTTTTCATGGTGTACAGTTCAAACTTTTTTGTCAACACCAAGAAATTATTGTGTTGAATTGTGTCAACACCTTTGTATGTCTTCTCCAAAATATCCCAAGTCTTCTTTGCAGTTTTGGCCGTTGAGATTTTCAAATAAACTGATTGATCAATGGCCTGATGAATTTGGCACAAAGCCAGTTTTCCTTGCCTCCTTTTATCTGCAACAACATTCAGGTAATTCCTTTTGAATAAATCAAAAGCGTCAAGATGGATTTCCATCTGATCTCTCCAATAATTATAATCATGTTTTCCCTTCAATTTGGAAACAATACAAATTATATTTCTTCCTGCCATAGTTAATGAATAATAATCGGGCTCTGATACCAATTTGAAGGATCGAAATAATCAAATTACGATAAAATATGATACCGATTTGAAGAACTAGAAAATAGTTCTTATGCTAATTTCATAACACAACGGAAACGATATTTATTTATAACAAAATTATGTTTGAGAGTAAAGGAATTACAATCACAAAATCTCACGTATGACACAACCGTCACACAAAAATATCATCCACTGATCCGTGAAATTTCTCTCAACCAACACTAATACAAAATTTCCTTTTTACACCTGTCTTTTTAGACCGGTTAAATACAAACCGGTGTCATTTATGAAAATGCGGTGGCATTGTCGTAATAGTAAACAAGAATCGTGTACTTTTTTACACCGGTTTCTGAATAACCGGTGTAAAAAGTGTACTTTTAACACCGGGTACGTTTTTAACCGGTGTACAGAGTACACTTTCTACACCGGTTGTTTTATAACCGGTGTCTATAGTGTCTAAATGACATCGACTATATTAAAACCGGTGTGAATAATTGTTCTTTCACACCAGTTATTATGCAACCGGTGTAAGTTATACATTATATTACAGTTCAATTATACACTGGTTAAATAATAACCGGTGTATAATTGAACTGCAAATTATATCCACTCATTTTTCTACTACTCAAGCTTCGGTAAGTTTATCCTTGTCTCGAAGAACAACGAATCCTATCTATTTAAGCTACGCTCGAATACTTTTCCAAGGCCAAATCATTATCTACAAGTTGAACGATTTTTCCGGCAACTGAACCATCTTAGGTTAGCTTGTTATATATATATCAAGTGATTTCTTTAATATGGTTTTACTTCTCATACGTCATTACATTTGCCTCAAATATATTTGGATCTTCACTTCATTTTTGTAAAACATTTGTGAAATTGTACATGTGTAAATTATTTGCTTTATATGTGTTACAAATGCAATTAAAACGCTGATTTTTATGTTATTTAGTCGTTCGTTTGTATATTTTTATTGATTTATAATGATACATTGGGGATTTAAATATTTTGTGATTTTGTCTATTTTAATTGATATTAATACCGGTTAATATTAGCAACGGATTTTGTGCATTAATTTATATGATTTCCTATTATGAAAGCATCATTAATAAGTTCATTTGGTTGGTTAACTTATTATACGTTTTTTTGTACTGTTTAAAAGCATGAGATAGTCATGAATCGTAATTCCATTGTTCTTTAACCACCATCTGTGTGGTAATTAATCAACTGTTTCTTCTTTTTTTCCGTACTCGATCATGCAAAACAACGTCATCAGCAATTTACGATGGTAGACGAAGAAACTTCTTCCGAGTTAGTAAGTAACATACAAGAATCTACTTTCAGTCAAGAATCTTCCGAAGCAAATTATGACCAAACAGACAACATCAACCTCCATATTGATTACGGACTTGATTTGAATAAAATACCCTTTGATGAAGGAGAGCTACATGCCGACCCAGAGATACAAAAAGTTATTGTAACTATGCTGAAAATTATGTTTCCAAAATTTTTCTAATCTGAAGTTGGTGTGATCATGTAGTAGTAGTTTTCACCTCCCTCTATCTTTCCCTGTTATGTTCCTAGCTTTTGATGTATATATGCAAGTATGTTGTTCGCTTGAAAAGTGCTGTTGTGATTGTATTAGCCTTTAGAATTGAAGCGGAAGAACATTAACGATGTTGAAGGTCGGTACGTATTGTATACATTGAACTACATTACTATCAAACATTACTCTTATCTTTTAACATGCAAGTATGTTGTATTATAAGTACAAATTGGTAACTACGATTTCATCTGATTCATTATAGTTGATACATAAGCATATTGCTACGATTATAGAAGTGTAACAAAAATTCGTCTAGAAAATTTCCTTAGACCGGTTCCCACATACCCAGTGTAAGCCTCTAAGCCTGATATTCTCGCTTCTTTGTTGAATGACAGTGAAAAGCCTCTATATCCCGGGTGTATGAAGTACACGCAATTATCGGTTACTTTGAAACTGTACCATTTGAAAGCGACACATGGTTGGAGTGATACTAGTTTTACAGCACTACTGAGCTTCCTGAAGGATGTACTGCCACAAGGTAATGAACTTCCAAATCGCATTTATAAGGCTAAAAAAATCTTGTGTCCTATGGGTATGGAGTATAAGAAAATAGATGCTTGCCCAAACGATTGCGTGCTGTATAGGAATGAATACGAAGATGCAATGTATTGTCCTAAATGTCAGGTTTCTCGTTTCAAAGAAAAGCAAATTGGTGATGGCATTGAAACGTATATATATGCAAAGAAGAAATCATCACCCGTGAAAGTGTTATGGTATCTACCTATAATACCGAGATTCAAGCGATTGTTTGCCAATCCAAGCGATTCTAAACATTTTACCTGGTATGCAAATCGCAATATTTCCCCAGAGGACAAGATGATAAGGCATCCTGCAGATTCTGATCAGTGGAAAAAGATTGATTCGGTTTACCCCTCATTCGGTGCAAATGCAAGAAATCTGAGATTAGGATTGTGTACGGATGGGATGAATCCTTACGGTAGTCTGAGTAGTACCCACAGCACCTGGCCAGTAATGTTGGTTATTTACAAACTACCTCCTTTCTTGTGTATGAAGCGGAAGTATATTTTGATGTCATTGTTGATTTCAGGTCCATGCCAACCTGGAAATGACATAGATGTGTATTTGGCCCCCCTAATTGAAGACTTGAAGAAGTTGTGGGTGGAAGGGGAGGTGATGTTCGATGCACATCGTCAGGAATCATTCACATTGCGTGCCATGATATTCTGTACTATAAATGACTTCCCTGCATATGGTAATTTAGCTGGATTTTCTATTAAAGGACACTAAGCATGTCCTATATGTGCCGAGAATACAGAATCTTGTCAGCTTGTACATGGGAGGAAGATGGTTTATCTTGGACATCGTCGATTTCTGCCACATTCCCATTCATATCGTCGAATGAAAAGAGCTTTCAATGGGAAACAGGAGTTGAGAAGTGCTCCAATTGCCTTGAGTGGGAAGACAGTTCATGATCGTGTCAAGAATATAAATGTGGAATTTGGAAAACATTTAAAGTCTCGCAAGAATGATAAAAGCAGTTGGAAGAAAAAATCAATCTTTTTCGATCTGCCGTATTGGGATACACTAGATGTCACACACTGTCTCGATGTGATGCATATTGAAAAAAATATATGTGACAGTTTGTTGGGTACTATTTTGAATATACCGGGAAAAACAAAAGACGGTCATAAAGCAAGACTTGATTTGGTGGATATGGGTATTAGGGCGAATTTGGCGCCTGAGATTCGAGGACAGCGCACGTACTTGCCCCCCGCTTGTTATACACTGTCGCGGAAAGAGAAACAGAGTTTGTGTGAGAATCTGCAGAGCATCAAGGTCCCATCGGGATATTCGTCAAATGTAAGTCGGCTGGTTTCGATGGGAGATTTAAAATTGGTTGGATTGAAACCCCATGACTGTCATGTATTGATGCAGCAGTTCATACCTATTGCTATTCGAGCTATCTTGCCAAAAACATGTCAGATACAGCATAACTAGACTATGTTTCTTTTTTAATGCGATTTGTAGCAAGGTAGTTGATCGTGATAGACTCGATGAGCTCCAAGACGAAATCGTCGTAGTTTTGTGCCAACTAGAGATGTATTTTCCACCTGCCTTTTTTGACATTATGGTGCACTTGGTTGTTCATTTGGTTAGGGAGATAAAGATTTGCGGCCCTGTATATATGCACTGGATGTATCCTTTCGAGCGGTATATGAAAGTCTTTAAGGGTTATGTGAAAAATCGCTATCGGCCTGATGCAAGCATTGTTGAAAGGTACATAGCTGAAGAGGTTATTGAGTTTTGCACTGGGTACCTGTCCGATAACAAGTCTATTGGATTACTAGAGCTTTGCCATACTGAAAGGAACAAAGGAAAAGGCACACCGGCATGTAAGTTGCTCAACCCCTCTATTGGCGAATTACAAAATGTGCATCTATATGTCTTGCGCAATTCAGTTGAAGTTCAGCCTTATGTTAATGCTCATATTTCAGAAATAAAAGAAAGCCATCGTGGTTGGAATGACATATCAGTACTCAATGAACACAATCGCACATTTGTGAACTGGTTCAATGCCGCTGTCGGGGACCAAACTGTTGTAGAGACAGTAAAGTGGTTAGCTTATAAGCCTAGTCACGTTGTGCTATCATATTCGGGCTATGAGATAAATGGATTTAAGTTCGCTACTAAGAATCAAGATGACAGTAGCACAACGCAAGATAGTGGGGTGACATTAGTGTCTGAGGCTTTACATGTGTCCAGTTCGAGGGATAGACATCCAGTGTATGCCCGTATGTCATATTACGGGGTGATTGAGGAGATATGGGAGCTTGACTATGTTAAATTCAAGGTCCCAATTTTCAAATGCAAATGGGTTGACAACAACAATGGCGTTCGAACTGACGATTTGGGATTCACGCTAGTGGATTTGAATAGGGAAGGTTTCAAAGAGGAACCATTCATACTTGCTTCCCAGGCATACCAAGTATTTTATGTATCTGATCCCATTGACAAAAAATGGTCCATTGTCCTCCAGGGTAAAAAGTTGTATGTCGGTGATGAAATTGACATTGATAATAATCACGATGTGCCGCCGTTCTCATCAGGTTTTCCCCCACTGCGTGCAATTGAAGAGGATCGGAATGTGGATGCATTCATTCTCCGCACTGATCACGCGGAAGGCATATGGGTTGACGATACTTCGTCAAATAAAAGAAAGAACTTATCGTGAGATCTACTCTGTAAGTTTTATTCTTTTTTGTGGTAAAAGTAAGAGGTTTCATGTACTTATTATCTCGTTTATTTCCATATTTTCATAGTTTTATGATTCTGTAACTGTTGTGACTTAATCTGTTTATTTTTTTTAAGGTCCGTGCAGGTGAACGTCTTCACGTCTTCAGCCTCATGCGACATATGAGTTTCAATGGCGATTAGCGAGTGCAATTTTACTGTTGAAATAAGATTATTGAGTGTACGATGGTG
Source organism: Ophiorrhiza pumila (assembly GCA_016586305.1). NCBI lineage: Eukaryota > Viridiplantae > Streptophyta > Magnoliopsida > Gentianales > Rubiaceae > Ophiorrhiza > Ophiorrhiza pumila. The sequence continues at coordinate 9,965,999 of BLIW01000010.1, read as the reverse complement.
TCTAAACTTAATCATAACTGTGACACTGTAACGTAGGCTTGTTAATATTACTAATCAATATTGATTGTGCTGGTTGAAGAGTTGTACACATATTTTCATGTTCTTGACAGATTGTTTTGCTCTACATACAGGGGATACCATGCAGATTTTTTTTCTTGGCAATGCATGACAATTGGTGGTAAATTAAGGGAAAATTTAAAATATAGGACAGCAAATTAAATCATCGACACATTTCAAACTAATCAAGCATAATTGCAACTGCATTCTAATTACATATTGATGGCTAGGTCTTATTTACCAATATATAAGTAACTGAGAATACTTTCAGTTAAGGGGTTGAGAATTTTGTTCACGATTCCTGTATATGAAACTATTTTCACACCAGTGTCATTTAAAACCGGTGTAACTGTCTACATTCGTTTTGGTACTCTTGCGAAATTTTAGTTAATTTTAAATATACATATAAGTGTTTGAGTAAGTAGTTAATATACATTAAAATTTTATTTAATCTACACACACCAAAAAATTCATGTATATTATTCTTAATTATCGTCTAATTATATACGATTGGATTGGATTTTGATAAATTTTAGTGTATTTGTAACTGGATTGTATAATTATGAATGGAACAGTATGTTTTATATCCCAATATATCATTCAGTGAGAATAATTTCCATGAATTTAATTTGAAATAAACTTGAATCCAAGTACATAACTAATCATTCATCAATTTGTATATATCAGTGCATAAATTTAAAAAATAAATAACAATAAAATAATGAGGTTGATTTGCAACAAATTAACATTTTTACACCGGTTACTAAAATAACAACCGGTGTGACAATATCAATATTTTGAGTTACACCGGGCCGTTGTGAAATGTATTTTCAACACCGGTTATATTTATAACCGATGTTGTAAGTTGATTATTAACACCGGTTACATTAACACCCGGTGTGAAATCAATATAGTAAGAATTTATCAGAAAAACAGTATTACACCGGTTATTTGAATCCCGGTGTGAAATGTATTTTCAACACCGGTTATACATATAACCGGTGTTGTAAGTTGATATCATTGACACCGGCTAGAGAATAACCGGTGGTTATATGTATAACCGGTTTCGTATAAATAATATATACACCGGTTCATATAACAACTGGTGTAGTAAGGTTTTTTTAAACCCTGGCGCCTTCTCCAAAGTTCAGGCATTTGTAGCGCCATATCGAACAAACTGTAGCCACCACCTCGACATCCATTTTCTCCTCAATTTGTTGGGGAAAAAATCGCAGTCACCTCCATCGGCGCAATCTCTATCATTACGTCACCGTCGACATCGCCTCCGATTCCTGTCCGGAGTGTCTCAATCTTATTAGAGCTGCTCCTCAGTCCTCAATCGTCTCTTCCACATTTAGGCCCAACTGAACGACCCCCCAAAAACATATCTGTAAGTAAATGGTTTTAACTCATTTTCAATATCCATTATTAATGGGATTCTAAATTTTACAATTTTAACTCAGTTTCTTGCTTATTTACTATCTTGTGTTCTTGTTTATTATATATTTTTCTATAAAAAAAATGAAAGAATTTTATCTCCCGTGTGTTAATGTGATTATATTTTACAGAAAATTCCAGCTATTTGTGTGTTTGTGTTTGTGTTTGCTCTGTTTGAATTATGCCAATGTTAAAGGTTGCTATTTTTTTTATGGATTTAGGTAACAAATATTAAAGAAAAATGCTTCTTTGTTGATGAGGAGCTCAAAAAATGGATCTGTAGGAGTAATTTGTGTGATGTTCTTGTTTGCTAATTAACCCTTTTACATAAATCTTAGTCTTATTTTGTTCTTTTATTCAGTTTAATGCATCTCCGTGAAGTCATGAACAAGTGTGGAAACATGCAATGCTGGGGAGTGAGTCAAATTCCAATTTCGACCCAAAAGATTTAACATTTTTTTCATGTTAAAATTTATAATTTCTTTCATTTTTTTTTCGACAATGGTATTTATACATATGGTCCAAACAATTTATTTGGTATATGTTTTCTTTTTTTTTTGTTGAACATTTTCGGCATTCTGAGGATGATTGCAATGATGTTGACATGTTTTGCCATTTGTAGATAATTTATTTGCTAGAAAAAAAAAGTTAGAAAATAGTTGAGAATTTCATATATTAACCGGTTTTTTTTTTGTCACAATTTAAGAAATCATTAAATATGGTTAATAGGATGTCCTATCATATGGGTTATCTAAGATACCAAAAATAACTTCAGTTAAGAGAATATTAAAATCTTTTTCCAGACATGAATTCAATTGAAAATTAAGTTTCACTCAAGTAAGATAGTTTTTCTTTTTTTTTAAACCCAAAAACGATATCTTCATTACTATTAAAAATAATATACACGGCTATTAGCCCATATCAAGAGTAAAAACGTAATGCAATACAAATAATCCAACGAGTAAAAACTCATGTAAGATAGTTTCGAGTAGATGGAATCACCCATGGAATTATTACATTGGACATTGTTAACTATTTTGTATGTTTCAAAGGTTTGTCATGGCTAATAAACGACAATCACGCACCGGGGATGGCGATGATCAAACACATGCACATTCTAGGAGAAAGGGAAACAAATGTCTCGCGCTATTGGAAAGGAGGGCAAGAGGTCTGAAGACAGATATTGTTTTCGATGCTGATGGCGAGCCTACGACTGAAGAGGCACATAGGGATTGGATTAATTTCATTGCGTTGATGGTACGCAGTAAAGTTAATGTCGTGCAATTCAAATCATGGCCTGAGGTCGATGGGAAAATTAAGGACACTATTTGGGATGAAATAATGGTATGTGCAGTATATTTAATGTCCTTGCGATGTTTTCCATGTTTTCTTTCAAATTTATATCAATGTACATTCAATAATTGTAGAGGTGTTTTTTAATCAGCTTACCTTCAACATTGAGTCGACACCAGAACTCAACGAAAAAGTGGTTAGTCGAGGCTGGGGAGCGTTGGCGGGGCTGGAAGACGTACTTGACTCGGAAGTATATATTTGGAAGCCTAAAGAATGCGGACCCATGTGCTACATATTCGTATCTTGGTAGGGATACATGGGAGACGTTCCGCAAGAGTCGATTAACCGAAGAATGGCGGGTAATATATGCATTCAATCGATTATATTATTCATTTAATGTAAAGTAAAAAATTCAATGATGTATAATGCATTTAGTTTTTGGACGAATAGGTTTAAGCGTGCTGCTACCACAAAAGAGTTCAAACATGAAACAAACTCCATCACACAATGTCTCGTGGTGGATATAAGAAGTTGGAAAAAAGGATGCTACGTGACAAATTGGAGGCAAAAATACAAAGTAAGATTCAATCCGGTATGCCAGAAGATGAGGCCGGTCTAAGAACTTCTCCCCCATCACCGATTCCCCGTCATTTGCTATTCAAGGAAGGTCACAAGAACAAGAAAGGTGACTTTTCAACCGACGCGGCTAGAGAAATTAGCATGACAATTGTAAGTAGAATCTATTCAGTTAAGTTGAATGTCTAATAATATTATATAATAATGTTTAATATAGTAAGAATACTGATACAATTGTTCAGGATGATCTGACCACTCGCGTCAAGAAAGGGGAGTCCCTTGGTGAGGCCAATAATGACATTCTTGTCATCGCTACGGGAAAGAAAGATCACCCTGGGTGCATAAGGGGTGTTGGGGGTCGGAAGAGGAAGTCTGAAAGTGTTTGGAGCCTCTTCGTCCAGTCGCACGACGAATGTAGACGGTCACGCTAAATGCAACCAAAAAATTAATTTGTTGACGGAAGCATTGCAGGACCTGTGTAGAAGTTTGGGCAAACCGGTTCCTGTGTTTCCTACGGGTGATGACTCTAGTTTTCCGAGTGCGGAATCAGCATTGAACCAACAAGAGGTAAGGCAGCCAGAGCCTATGAGCAAGGAAGTCGTGGCAGAGCACGTACCGGTCTGCTCTGGTTCTGGACTCCCAGAATCATTAGGACAGTTCAAGGTAACGAATTTGAAATATGTTCTTTAAAACTTATTTAATCTAACGCAGTTATTAATATATACTATGTATGCCTATTTTTCACAGGACGGTCCCGACTGTTCGACTCTTTGTCAGTGATCATAATGAAGGCAGGCGTACTGTAGCTCCGGGCAGCTGTATAATCTATCATGCATCACGGGAAAGAGGTAATGCGGCACAAACGTGAAGGTCAAAATCAGTACAGCGATCAATGGTGATGCTCCATTTCCATTCCCAGATGATGAGCGCAAAAAACTGTTGGGACATTGGCTTTGGGTTTATTTACAGTGCCAAGGTCCTTGGTTCAGATTTCTGGCGGATAATGCGTTGAATGTGTAGTTATATTTCATTCTTTTTGTTTTTATGTTATAACGTTATTAATACACGTGTAATTACTGAGGAATTTTTTTAAGGTACCGGTCCCGGAAGGTTCTAAAGGGCGGAAGAAGTCCCCTGAACCGAAGACGACCGAAGTGGTGGAACACCAGCAACAAACGGATAATGCAGTATTATCTAGACTGGATGGTTCTTTACGGCCATTGTGCGATTTGGTGAGCACCCATTCCACTGATTCTTTGTACATAATCACGATGGGGGAAGGAATAACGGGCACTGAGTATCCAATACAGCTTACGTATGAAAGCGTAAGTGACTTCTTGCAATTTCAAATGGTGACGGGTGATTGCATGCAAGTGTTCGTCAAGTAAGTACAGTGACTTAATATATATTTTGGTAAATGCTCAACTCTATTTCATTTTCTTAATGAAATGCTGCAATACAGTGTAACTAATGAAGCGTGTCTCCATACTTGTTTGCAATATTTGGTGCAGGACAATGTATACACTATGCATGGAAAAGGGGCAAAGTGGGATAGGGTTCCTATCTCCACATCATATACAACCGTTGGGGACTAAGGAAACAAGTAGAACACAGTATATTGTATCTACCATGAAGAACGGAAAAAAGAGCATCTACCTAGCGCCGTATTTTCTTCAGTAATTAATTTTCGAGTCCCTGTACTATATTGATAATATTTTCATATCTTAATTTTATCGTTGTTAAGTAGGTCATTTTTTATGTGATTACTATATTACAGTGCACACTGGATGTTGATGGCAATACGACCAGAAGATATGACTGTGTACTGGTTTGATCCAGTACATTCAGGCCCAAGAGATGAAGCGAAGAACTTGATGGACACGTATTTAATTTTATTCATATTTTTTTCGAAATATTTTATTAATGAGTTATCACATGTTATCTTGTGTCATCATTCTTATTGGTAAGCTTTTAATTGTTGTCTTTTACAGTGTATGGAGGGAATATCATTCCCAACCTGAAGGGGATAACTCGTCCACGAAGAAACCAATTGACTGGATACCCATGAACGTAAGAAAGCATATTGTTCGACCTTATGTTCTAATGTTTTCAATTTTGTTATGATTTTATGACATTAGTATTTCATTATAGCACAAGAGGCAAGACTCGAATTGGGAATGTGGGTATTATGTAATGTGGTACATGCGAGCGATCGTACTACGAGGAGTAATGGAGAAGAAGGATTTCAAGAAGGTTAGTGGCCGGGTTTTGTTTTAGAAGAATCATTATCATAGTATTTTGATCCCCTGACAGCTTTTTATCGTTGCATATGAGATTATGAGTAATATGACCCTTTTGTTTTCAATGTATCAGTACTTTAAAAAAGACTTGAAAGCATTAAGGGAATCAGATTTGAATATTGTACGAGAGGCATGGGCTAGTTATGTCTTGAAGCATGAGTCCGAAGTGTTGACGGCTGCCAATTGCAATAGAGTTGATTCTTTAATGTGTTAGGACATTAGTTATGTCTATGTAAATATACGTATGCACATTTTTGATACTGGTAATGGAGTTTGTTGAATTAATGCATTGTTTTCAAAATATAGTTTGGATTGGTATATGCTTATAACATCTATCTATTTTGTCAAACAGTTTTGTTATGTTATCTGAATGCAGGAGCATTTTGTTATGTGGATATACTAACATGTCACACCGGTTATTTAATAACCGGTGTGAAAGCATACAATTTTCAACTGTTTGTAAATAACCGGTGACAAGGACATATTACACCGGTTCAATAAAACCGGTGTATATTAAAATTTATAACATCGGCTTTCAATAACCGGTGTCATGTAGTGTGACATTTCACACCGGTTCCAGCATACCCGGTGTAACACGTTACATGATCAATAATTTTCACACCGGTTTAGTAACCGGTGTCCCTTAAAAGATACAACACCGGGTTTTGAATAACCGGTGTCAAGTATTGTCAAATTTTTTCACCGGTACCCACAAGATTGACCAAAACATATTACAACATATAAAACCGGGTTATAGATAACCGGTGTCAATTAGATTATATACACCGGTTTTAGAAACCGGTTTCAAACGAGTTCGACATGTAACCCCGCCTGTATCTACACCGGTACGTTTTTCATATAACCGCTGTGCTTAGCCAAAAATAACCGGTGTAACATGCCAATTTGTAGTGGTGCAAGAAGGGCTTTTTCTCAGACACCTCTCTAAGGTATCTCTCTTCTAACTCCCCTATTACAAAGACATCTAACACCCTTTATTTATAGTGTAAGAAATTTCTTAATTTCACACTTTTCTAATTCAAAATAATAACAAATTAAGAAACTAATTCTAATAGAAAATTACTTTAAACTTAAGAAACAAAACATATAAGAAAACTACTAATTAATAAAAGTTTAGTTTAATTTTTCTAACATATATTAGTTTTGAAATTTTTGTTTCTTCAAGGATTAGCTTTTTTAACAATGTTGTATGCATACAATATGTGGGGTCTCTAACAATTGAGAACAATTCAATAGTGCAAAAATGCTTTGGCTTCTTTAAGAAAATGCTAGTGCTATTAATTTATTGGGCGGTGTAGTTTCTTCTCTCTATTCTTTAAACTGTAACTTCTTGTTCCTTGAGATTTTTTTTTTTTCTTGTTTTCGGAAGATCCCATACTATAAGATTCTTATGTATAGCAATTTGGAATCATTCTTGTTCCGAATCATCTACAGGCATCTGGTGCTGTTTTGAAATCGTTATATGTCCAGACCTTGACCGCTAGCCCTAAATGTTTTGGATCATGCGGCTAATGGGCCAATCTCAATAGTTGTTGTTCCTTGAGTTAACAGTATTTTTGGGTAAAAAATCCAAATTGTCTCTTAATATGAAAGTAAATATTGTTTTAATCTCTATATGAAAAATTTAGTGTTACATGCACAGTGTTATTTGTCAAATGATAGAAAATGAGTTGGGGATGCAATAAATTCAATATAATTTTTTAGTAACCAAATGATAGTTATTCCTAAGTTGCCAAACTATTGACAATTCTAAACTTTGACAGTTCAAATGGCCAAATGGGCAAAAGGAGTTTGACCAATTACGTGAAGTTAAACAATGCAATTCATTTTTATATTTCTCAACTTCATGTGCCTTGCAAGAGAAAAAAATTCTGATGAAAATGGAAATCTGTACTTGACTTATGCATCAATCATCCAAACATATCAAACACATCAAGATTCATTTGGATGCTAAAAGGTGTCTTCCACAATCTCCATCCTGAACCTCTTGAGCGAAAGAAAGCTCGGGATATAAGCAACTCCCTCCATGAAAGGGTGGCGTTCATTAATATCGCTGCTATCATTGGGTGTACCAACGAATTTATAAATGTCACCGAGTTGCAAAGCATTGCTCTTGGAATTGTATGAAATCAATACTTCCAAATTCCACAATAGCAAAATCTCTCCATCTTTAAAAACTTTAAGAATACGAACGAATTCATCAAGTTCGCCATCCATCTGGATAGGCCGCTTGTCAATCACAAATTTCTTAACCCACGATTCTTTGACTCCATATTCATTCATCACCCAAATGATAATCTTAAAAGGATGAGTGTTATCGCATACGCTGAGACGATCGTTTTTGTAAACATCCAAGGTCGCATAATTATATTTCTCCAGTTCAGGAGGAGCTGGAAAGGGCTGAAATGACTCTTTCTCAAGATCAAAACAAGAAATTTTTTCAGGGCCATCATGATCTTTAATCAGCCAATGAAGATTACCATTGAGGAAGATTCCGCGGGTACGACAACCATATTCAAATGGGGCATGCCCTTTGTTCCGCCAACATCCTTGTCCAACTGTGTAAACATGGCATTCAGATTTGGATATCCGTCTTGAATCCTCCTCCCACAGATCTTCAAACTCCTGGTAAATCCTAACCACCTTATAATGACCATTTATAGAGCTTATTCCAAATCCATGAGTTGTAGGATCTTTATTCATTACTCCTCCAGGGCTCGGAATAGTGATGCTCTCATGCGTAGCTGGATTCCACAAGTAAACAGTATCTGAATAATGGTACTCGTACTCATGAAAGCAGAGCAAACCATTGATGGAGCCAAACATGGACATACAATTCGGGCGAAGCCCTTTTGGGAGCTCCATTTTTGTTCCTGGAAGATAGTAATATCTGTGTTTGGTGGGCTCATCTTCAAGTTCAACCATGTTGAAGGAGGTCCTGTTTTTGAATGTCATTAGAATAGTTGATGGTCTTAATTTGCGAAAATCGGCAAATTCAGGGCTGGAAAGTAGTTCTAGCCAAACCTTGCACACACAACGGCATCGGCTGATGGTTTTGGATGGCAATCTTGTTAGTATATTGATGAAAAGGTGCGATGGAAGATCGTGAAAGAGGTTCTCATCATCAGAACTCATTACTTCCATTTAATTTCTATGTTTTGGAGAAGCAAACAAAATTAAAATTGTGATCCACTGTTTGTTCATTGATTGACGACACGAACAATTTATAGCATTCGGATGTAACTGATGATGGTGATTATTGGATTAACTGGAAACTTGTGGGAAATATCTTTGGTCTGTAGACCAAGTTAATATTACACGTTTTGACTCGTTCTTGCTATTGTCCATGTCAAAGTTTGTTGGCATTTACGAATAATTTTCTGTGAAGTCTTGAATTTGATAAATCTAATTCGACTAAAATATTGTTAGAATAAAACATTTTGTCTTGTCTTGATTATAGATAGAGTGATAAATATGCAGCAATTATTTTTTTGAGAATTTTAGCAAATGAAGAATGTTCATTACCTAAAATTGCAACTATGATAATAGTTATATGGGGGAAAGAGAGGTGGTTTTATCACTGAGAGCAAATTCTTGTTCTCATTTAGAAACCAATTAATTAAGCAATATTTTTTTGGAACACAAAAGTCAAATCTTTTTATAAATAATTTATTTTTGTACTAGAGTTTAATGTGATGATAAAGATATTTCGGTTTGGATATGTATTTGTTTTTAAAATTAAAAAAAAAAACTGGTTTGGGATTGCGTTTTAAAAAATGAATATTTTTGTATTGAAAATTGAATATTTGGGTTAATTAATTTTATTTTATTAGTTTTTGTGTTGGATATGTATACATTAATTCACGTTTTACTTCCTTGTGTGTTTTTCTTTTTCCCCCCCCTAAAAAAATACACAAAATATATGGATTTGAATTACTTGTTTTTGTAAATCTAATTGGTCCAATAGATATATAGCAATATCTTTCTATTATTGATTTGAAGTAAATTGTTCTCTGTCTCTTTTGTTTTTTAAATTATCGACTTTTTCACCATTTTCAAAAAAAAAAAAAAACAAAACAAAACTAATCATGGGAGCAACAGTAACCAGGTAATTAATTCCAATTAGTGCAGAAAATCAAAGCAATCAGGTTGGGACTACTAAATTGGAACAGTCTAGAGCCTTAAACAACAATTCTGCCACAGATATTCGAGCTTACAATTAACACAATATGGCAATATGGAAATCAAGGAATGATCAACTGTTCAATGCCAAAAAAATATATATCAGAAGTAGAGGTAATTCAGAAAGCATTAAAGGAATGGCAAGAGTTTGTGGAGCTACAAAAGAATCACTTAAACTTAAGGGAACATTAGGATAAGCAAAGAGTACAACAAAAGCCATACTATAGGAAACCTCCACCACCATATTGGATTAGGATCAGCATAAGCTTAGAGCAAAACCTCAAAAGCTAACACAGTTTCAGTATGATTTCCTGGAATTCTTCATGAAGGGTGTTGTTGGCTAAAGCAGTTGCTACGGAAGGATTGTTCTCACCAATTGTAGCTAAATCAGGATACTATCCTGGATGCACACAAGTTCAGATCTTGTTTTTCTCCAAGTGTAAACCCACTTTAATAGACCCTGTTAGATATTTTACTAATGTCTCCACACTAAATACCCAGCAAAAAAACAAAATAATAGTAAACGAGAAATATATATTATGTAAAAACGTATTACATCTGGTTATTCTATTGGGAAAACTGCTAAAATAGACAATTACATTATAAAAAAATATATATATATTTCTTCCTCCATATTAAAAATGATACATTTTAGTCACTAACGTTTAAAAACTCACCAAAATAGTTATGCAACTAAACTTTGCTAGCTTTTTTAACTGAGAAAATGCACGTTCAAATTACGGGCCATTTAATAGGGTAAAAGTAGAAAATCAAGTTATTTTTCACACAAATCCTTCACTACAACAGATTTATTGATCATTTGTGCTTTCTCTACCAGTAGACATTTTCACTATTAATGGTGGAGTATAAACAAGAAAAATAAATCGATTTTTCACTTTTACCTATTTATTAAGTTTATATGATGTAAACTTCTGTATTTTCAGTTAAAAAAGCTCATAGAGTGTGATTTTTTTCATTAAAAAACATAATAGAGTTTTGTTAGTGACTAATTTGGTATATTTTTTAAATGTCAGTGATTAAAATACATCATTTTTAATGTGAATGACAAAATAAATTTTTTTTGTACAATATGAATGGCTATTTTGACAATTTTCCCTATTCTATTTATTCTCGATATTCTCTATAGACAATGGATCGCAAGAAAACCTCAGCATAAGGATAATCTATTTATCTTATCAGAATACAACTATTCGTATTACGAAATTGATTACGCATAACTTATTTTAGCCTTTAAGATAATGTCAAACTAAATATCATATGCCTGTAATTATCCCATAAGCCTAACATTTTTCAAAGAAAGAAGAATGATATAGTATAAACAATTACTAGTCGAAGGCATACTTTTGTTAGTTAGTATTCGAGAGGATTGTACATTTAACTATGTTAGACCAATTCAACGTTTCAAGTCATTTGCTTGTAAGACTAGTATACAATAGCATGCTAAATCAGGATGGGATGATAACTTTCTTCTCTGATTGCTCCATGCAACAAGTTGTGATACCAAGCCAGTTGCTTGACTTTTGCGATTATACATCTCAATACAATAATCGCTAGCTTTTGAAAAAAAAAAAACATCACGTGTGCCTGGCAAGAGAAAACAATTCTAATGAATATGAAAATCTGTCGACTTGTATTCCAAGCATACATATCAAATGCCTCAAGACTTGGCTGTTAAAAATTATTAATTAATGAAAACCATAACATAAATTTCAATACTTAAAATCATTCATGTCAAATAACTAAGAATTAATAAACATTAAACGAAAGCGTACCTAAATCAATAGCCGCAAATAAATCTCTAGTTTCGTGTAGCCTCGTTGGTTTAGTCTTCCAAATCTACACGGTTTCCCTCCTCAGAAGTCCTTTAGTTTTCTCCGTATGTCTCTCTAGTAATGGGATGACGAAGATACATAAATATGATCACATGTGATTTGAGGACCATAACCACCATATATATAGACAACTAAATCTAGTTGTCTTTTGGCAGTTTCTATTTCTGCTAATCATCAAAATAGAAACACATTCTAAAGTCTCTACACATTAAATGTCCACACCCAATTAGATACATTAAAGCCCAAATACCAAAACTTAATTGATCACTTTAATTGAGTTTTATTTATCAGATAGTCTTGTAATATATAATTATTTCACATATAAGCCCAATGTTTGATTAATGATCTAACAATCTCCCACTTGGACTATATGTGTAGCCTGATAATTATGCTTTGCAAAAATAACCAAATAAGCTCAACCTTACTGTCATTATGGAAATGTATTTCCAACCAACCCGGTCCATCAATCACACCACCATAGGATCAAAGTGACCTTTGGTATATTACTTGTAACTCGATCTATCAATGATCATGTCAATACAACTGAATGACATGGATAAGGACGTGGATGTGTAGCACGAAAATTTCACACAATGTGATCTTAACATGCCTATTTCCAACTGGTCCACCTTTGGACTTTATCGAGATCATATTGTACTTAAATCAAAGTGTAAATAAGTTAAAACTTTATTTCTGCAGAAAATAATAACCTCAAAATATCTGTAAACTAAAGTAGCCGAAAATATGTCATATTGAAGAACATCTAAGATTACAAACTCCCAGTAAAACTGAATATCCTTAAACTCACATAACACCCATACAAGTTGTATGCTCATAAAACCTTTTGGATGGTAATCCTTTAGTAAGTGGATCCATAATTATGGAGTTTGTTCCGAAATGCTCTATGGACATCTGTTCACTCATAACTCTTTCTTAACAACTAGAAATTCGATGTCAATATGATTTGACTTCATTGAATTCTTGTTATTTTGAAATATAAAACTGTCGATTTATTGTCACAAAACAATTTGAGTGGTGCTTTAACACCAGTTATGATGCGCAGCTTCGTGACAAAATAATGCCGTCATATTCTATTATTAGATGTCTCTCAATATGCTATAGATTCCGTTGCTACAATAGAAGAGGCTATGAATGACTGTTTAGCACTCTTTTCGAAAGATAGATCCTTTGGCAAACAGATAAATATAGCTTGAAATAGTTTTTATACTATTTCGACATCTCGCATAATTGGAGTCAGTATACCTGATGATCTCAAACTGATCTGTCCTCCAATACTTAAGCATGTAGTCTTTTGTTCTCTATAAATACTTTTAAAGTGTATTAACTGTTTAACAAAAGTTTACTCCTGAATTACTTAAATATTTGTCCAACATTCCAATTATGTACACAATATTCAACCCCATACAAACTTAAACATACCTTAAACTTCCTATTGCTAAAGCATAAGGAATTTTCTATATATACACATATATATATATATATACATATATATTTTTTTATTTACCTCAGTATCATTCTTAGGGCTCTGAGTGAGAAAAAACTTGTCTCTCTTAACTATAAGTGTATCCGTATGCCTAACACAAAAGAGACATAATCAAAATCTTTCATCTAAAGTTCTTAAATAGAAAAATCGTTATTTTGTACAATAAGCCTATTATTGTTATTGACAAGTAAATGTCATTAACATATAAAGCTAGAAAGATATGTTTACTCCTACAGAACTTACCATATACATTGTATTGTCAATATTTCTATTGAGAAACATTGTCTTTATATTTATCTAATAACTCAAGATAGAAATACGCCAATAATGCCATAATTATTCTAAAAGAGTCTTTCAAAGAAACCGAAAAAGTCTCTTTATAGCCAATGTATTTTATATGTATAAAGTCATTTATGACTTAATTTTCTTATAAAGACATTTATCCATATTTAAGAGTTAAAACTTTCAATAGATTGATGAAATTTGATTAGATGATCCTCATCACTCTATGTCTACCTTATCTTATTGAAGAAATACAACATAATTAACTAATATTGCAATTTTTCTATCTCTAGTGGATCTTTTTAATTGCATGAGTTCTTGAGATGTTAGAATTTGTTTCTTTAGAATAGTTTCTTGAAGATGAGATTTTCTAACTTTGTCTTGATTTGTGTGTCTTGAACAAGATCAGGATAAAATTCTCATCAATGCCAATATCACTTATGGAAACATTAATAAATATATATATATTTCTCTTCAAAAACAAAACCATTATCCTTATCTTTTCCCCGCAAACTCAACATTCTCAAAGAATTGATTTTTTCGACTCAAAATTTAACTTAATTGTGGTGTAATAAAACTTATATCTTTTAAATTTTTCAGAGTAACCAATAAAACAACTTATCATTATTCCAGTTTTCTTTTAATTTTGGCCTATAAGGCCTTGCCTTAACTGAATATTCCTAAACATATAAATATTTTAGACTATTTGGTAGTTGGTTTAATTAGAACTCTTTTAAAGTCATGTGTTGCAGTTTAAAGTGCTTATTCCTAGAAAGATTTTGATAATAAAGAGTGACTAATTATACTTTTTATCATATCTTTTAGTATACTATTTCATCTTTGAATAACACCATTTATGATGGGTGAACCCTATATGGTGTATTACAGGACGATATCAAATTTCTCTAGGAATTCAGCATGTGATCTTAGATATTGTTCATTCAAATTGTCATATATGCCAAAGTATTTGCCACTAAAGCCAGATTTGACGTTTTTAATATTTAGTTAAGTTTTAACTTTAGGCTTATAACTTTTGAACATATCTAATTACTATATATATATATAGCCATATCAAAAAGTTGTCTTTGAATATTATAATTATTGTTGACCATTTCAAATAACCTAAGAGAATGATTCACAAAGAAACTGTATTTATAAGTTCAAAAACATCCAAAATCCTATTGGCTTATCTCATTTTATTAGTTTGTTTTTCTTATATAACTTGAACTTAATTGCTAGAGAATTCTTTAAATGAAGCAATTTAAGGTATTAAAAGATTATTGTATCCTAAAAAAAAATTAAATTTAGCTAATTTTGAATTGTGAGACAAACCAAATTTTCCATTACTAAATGAACAAATATTAACCATATTTGTTCAAATTAGAATATAAATCAAGTCCTGTAAAAAACGGCAAATAAATATCTCATTAAATTCCAAATAAAATCTAATCTTTAAAAAGAATCTAAATTCTGAATTGCCTTAATTTATACTTTATTACCATCCAATTGAATTGGTTGGTGCCTTTGTTGTTTCTTATGAGATGTTATATATAACTACAACTTATTTATCCTTATTCTTTTCCTTATCTTTGCCCTTTTTTTAGAGTTTGAGCGTAAATAAGTGTTTTATTTTCTTTGTTACTTTAGTTTTTCTTCTCCCTAAACACAGTGTGAGATGAGCTCATTTAGGGACTAAGTCTCTTTTTTAGAGTATAATTCACCTTCACTGGTTGAAATCTGTTGGAAGATAAATTAAAAACAAATGCAAACAAACCCTTAATGAGAGCAAGTTTAAGTGCTTTTAACTTTGAAGTAAGATGAGACATGTTCATGATGAACTCCCTAATTATACCTTTGCCTATCTATTTTCTTGAAATTAGATTTGTCAAAATGTACAAAATTCTTTCTTTCCAATCTTGGCAAATCTACTTCAATATATGTAAGGAACTCTTTGACTATAATGTTCTTATTAGATATTTTTCCCTTGAATGTTTTCATAATGACTTTTACTTAATATTATCATATATATGCAACTTTATTTTTCCAACCTTTCCATATCCTCGTTAATTAGAGGTACTTTTATCTATAATAGGTGAAAGAAAAGTATTTTTTATCGTAAAGTCGAGATTCATGACTCCTAGAACTATTAAGAGGTTCTATTGCCATGATATAAATTTAAAGCCATTTTATATATAGAATCAAAATTAATGTTGGTAGTAATATTAACAGGAGTAATATACAAATTAATAAAGAACAATTAATCAAACAAAACATGCTCACTTAAGGTCGAAAGCAAAATTATATTCAAATAAAGGTAAACTATATCTCAAAATATCGGTTACTCCATTAATAATTTCATCTTTGGACAAAATATTAATTTGTAAGTAATATCTTGGTGTAGTAATCAAACACTGATGATAAGAACATATCAAATAACAAATCTTTCTTTGAGCCGATTTATTTATTCACGTGTAAAACAAAATAATCATCACACATCTATTACCACAAGTACACATGTAATTAAATATTTACCGTCCTTTGGGCTGATAAATATTCACATAAATTATATGCACATAAACCATTTATATTTTAAGATAAATTAAGTTCCATAAGAGAGCTCACTTTGGTGACATGTTATTTCAATTAATATAACTCAAAATATATACAAAATCATATCAATAATTGAATTTAAAATTGCACAAAAATGCTGCCAAATTTTTTTTTTTAATAAATTAATTCTGGTCAACAGTCAAAGTTTGACCATTGATTGCTGACCAGGCAGTCTAGTAAGTGACTGGATTGGGTCGGATGGACCCGACCCGAATCCTAAACCAAATAACTAACCTGTTGTACCAAATGGGCTGGGTCAAGTTGACCCAACCCATACCATTTTTTACTGCTGGGCTTGAGCCCAACCTACTGTTGCGGGCTTCCGTCCAGCCCACATATTCTAAACCTAATGCTTTGTTTCCTTAAGGCAGCCGCATATTGTTTTCTTTTCATATTTTAATTTATTTATTTTAAAACCTTAAAAATAAACGTAATAAAATATGTATCCTAATTCTTTAAAGCAGAGCCACCTTTTTCTTTGATCATATTTCATTATATTATTTATTTTAATACCTTAAAAATAATAAACATAACAAAAAATTATGTACCCAAAAATCTTTATACGTTAATAAGCTATTGTTGCATGAATTTTACCTTTCATATTATGCGTTAATAAGTATATTGGCTAGTGATTATGAGGTCCCATACCTTATTAAAAATAAAGGTGGTAAAATATGTATACTAAATCTTTAAAACACATTCACATTTTCTTTTCATTATGGTGCCGTTTCTTTTTCTTGTCAAACTTTTATTTATCTATTTATTGTTTTAATACCTTAAAAATAAATATAAATAGATAAAAGCATGTATCAAAATCCTTCAACAGACCACCATAATTAATTTTCATATTTTTCTATTTAATTAAAAAAGATGTGTATCCTAAAATTCTTAATCCTAATAATATCAAAATAATCATGAATCGAAAAATAAACCGATTCTCAATGATTCAACATGAACACCGCTTTGATACCACTTATTAGAAATTGTTAATTTGTGAAAATCATCACATAAATTCCAATACCCAAGATCATTCATGTCAAATCACTAATTAAGAATCAATAAACATTAAATGGAAGCGTATCTATATCTATAGCTACAAATAAATCTCTAATTCCGTGTAGCCCCGTTGGTTTAGTCTTCTAAATCTACAGTGTTTCCCTCCAAAGATGTCATTTAGTTTTCTTAGTATGTCTCTGTAGTAATAGGATACTGAAGAGATAGAAAAATCACATGTGATTTATGGACCATAACCATCGTATATATAGATAACTAAACCTAATTGTATTTTGGCAATTTCTATTTCGACCCATCATTAAAATAGAAACATACTCTAAAGTCTCTACACATTAAAGGTCCACACCCTATTAGATGCATTAAAGCCCAACTACTAAAACTTAATTGATCACTTTAATTCAATCTTATTTATAATAATCTTGCAATACATAATTATTTCACATAAAACATCCGGATAAAGGTGTATTCCACAATCTAGATCCTGAACCTCTTCAGCGAAAGAAAACTAGGTACGTAATCAAGTACCTCGATGTAAGGATAGCGTTCACGAGAATCGCAGCCTTCATTTGGTGTACCAACTAATTTATAAATGTCAGCAAGTTGCAAAGAATTGCTCTTGGAATTGTATGAAATCAATACACTGTTGTTCCACAATAGCAAAATCTCTCCATCTTTGAAAACTTTAAGAATATGAACGAATTCATCCAAGTAACCAACCATACGGATAGGATTCTTGTCAATCACAAATTCCTTAACCCACGATTCTTTGACTCCATATTCATTCATCACCCATATGGTAATATTTAAAAAATGAGTGTTATCGCATACGCTGAGACGATCGTCTTTGTAAACTTGCACGGTTGCAAAATTATATTTATCCAATCCAGGAGGAGCTGGAAAGGGCTGAAATGACTCTTTCTCAAGATCAAAACAAGAAATTAGTTCAGGGCCATCATGATCTTCAATCAGCCAATGAAGATTACCATTCAGAAAGATACCGTGGGAGGGACATTCATATTCAAATGGGGCATGCCCCTTGTTCCGCCAACATCCTTGTCCAATTGTGTAGACATGGCATTCAGATTTGGATATCCGTCTTGAATCCCCCTCCAACTTATCAAACTCTTGGTAAATCCTAACCACCTTATAATGACCATTTATAGAGCTTAATCCAAATCCATGAGTTGTAGGATCTTTATTCATTACCCCTCCAGGGCTCGGAATAGTAATGCTCTCATGCGTAGCTGGATTCCACAAATAAACAGTATCCAAATAATGGTACTCGTACTCGTGAAAGCACAGCAAACCATTGATGGAACCAAACATGGACATACAATTCGGGCGAAGCCCTTTTGGGTGCTCCATTTTGGTTCCTGGAAGATAATAAAAGTCGTGGTTGGTGGGCTCATCTTCAAGTTCAACCATGTTGAATGAAGTCTCGTTTTTGTATATCATGAGGCTGGTTGGTGATCTCAATTTGAACAAATTGTCGAATTCAAGGCTTGAAAGTAGTTCAAGCCAAACCTTGCACACACAACGCCCCCGGCTGATGGTTTTGAATGGCAATCTTGTTAGTATATCGATTATAAGGTGTGATGGAAGATTGGTAAAGAGGTTCTCTTCATCAGAACTCATTACTTCCATTTTCTATGTTTTGGAGAAGCAAACAAAATCAATATTGTGATCGATCCACTGTTTGTTCATTGATTGATGACACGAACAATTTATAACATTCGGATGTCACTCGTGATAGTGATTATTGGATTGACTGGGAATTTGTGGGAAATTTCTTTGGTCAAGTAGACTAGGTATATATTACACGTTCATGACTTGTTCTTGCTATTGTCCTAGTCAAAGGTTTTTGGCATTTGCGAATAATTTTCTGTCAAGTGTTGAAAATGATAATCCAATATGACTAAAACACTGCTAGAATAAAACATTTAATCTTGATTATAGATTGAGTGATAAAAAAAGTAATTGTTTTTTCATTTGATAGTACTTTAGGAAAGGAAGAATATTACACAAATAGCAACTATAATAACACTTAGGGAAAATTTTGAAAAATAGTGCGTGTCAGATTATTATTATAAAATAGGGTTTAACTTTAACATATTTATTATTAAAGGTATTTAATAACTTTATTTTTTTAATATACTTAAGAAAAGACTTTGTTATCCTTCCAAACCTATACGCTACTTAAGTTCAAATACTATTTTCTTTAAACTTTTATCACTAATTTAGATTGATAACAAAAATTAATTACAAAAATTAAAGCCACCATACAAAAATGAAATCATACAAATTAATAAATTAACGATAAAAATGTTAAGAAAAATAATATTTTTGAGAGATATTGTCTCCTTTTTGTTAGTTTTTTCTCTTGCAAATTATATATATATTGTTGGGAGGCTAGTTGCATCACATCAACAAATACCCTACACTACTGTCACTACTACAGAATATATAATTTAAAACGGTCTATTTAAAACGGTTATTAATAACCCGTTTTAGATAATTGGGGCGGTGGCATTTTTGTATTAAGAATTAGGAAAACGCAAACTTTCTAAAACGGTTACATTATAACCGTGTTAGAAAGTCTCTTGATGTCAGTTTCTAAAACGGTTCGGGAGACAACCGTTTTAGAAACTATTATCATCTCCGTTTTAAGAACGGTTTCTAACTAACCGTTTTAGAAAATGTACCGATAAAAAATCTCCCCCAACATTTTCTTCTCCTGTAGAACAAAAATATTTCAAACACCTATCTGTTTTCATTTCTCGCAAATAACTTCACCGCCATTCACTTCACCTCATCGTCGTTCGCCACCCGTCCCAACCTTTGCCGCCGCCGTCGCCGTCGCCTCCGTCGCCGCGTGACAGTCCCGAGTTTGCCGCCGTTCGCAGCTGCGGTAAGAATATCTACAACAGATCTGCGGTAAGAATATCTCCAGGGTTGAGGATTCTTATGTGTTACTGAACGATTTTTCAGGTGGCATTCAGATAAAGAGTCTGACAATATCTACAACAGATCTGCAGCTGCGGTAAGAATTATTTGTTTTAAATTTTTATGTCGTATATATTTCAAATCCTCAACCCTGGAGAAGTTGTAAAAACTATAAAGATAGCGTCTTGTTGTTTGAAGGGGTGAAGTTGGTTGCTGACTTGTTCTGTGATCTTATTTTTGTGTGAGACCCTACTTATTAACATGCATATTTGCCATAACTCCAAAAGCTGCCACAGGCTGTTGTTTGACATGAAAATGAAAGCATTTTAGTAACTTCTTGCAAGCTTAACTCCAAATTTTCAAACTTTGTCATTCTTGTTGCATTCTGAAAAGATTGCTCCATTAGTTTGAAGCAATTGTTTGTCCAATCAGTGTGAGCTTTAGTAAGAGTTCTCTTACGGTGGTGAGTTGCTGGGATATTATGATATGAAAATTTGATCATTTAGCAATTGGTATTGCAGGAAAAGCACTCAACCAAGTATGTACATGAGAGACAAAGACTTTCCACTGAGTCTTCTAGAGCATCATTTTCATCCTCCTCTCGATCTTCTTCGTTCTCGTCTCTTGACTATAACAAGACTGCTCAAGCCGAGACTTTGTCCTTTGATCGTATAATTTTCCCTGAAACTCCTTCAAGAGATCCAGCAATGGGCCAATCTAATGCATCTGCACCGTTTGGTAGGCAAACAATCGATCTGCGGGATGTGGTCAAGGACTCCATGTACAGGGAGACTAAGGGATTTCCTGTGAAAATTAAAGCTAGAGATGAAGCAACAGATTCTTTGGTCAAGAACAGGGATTCTCCAAGGCCTGTGCAGTTTTCTAGACCCTCTGATGAATCGTATGGCCTTGGTCTCAGTGGGAAGCAGGACTTGCCTGTTGACCTCAAGGAATCTCTTAGAGTACTTGCTAAACTCAGAGAAGCACCTTGGCATGTCAATGAACCCAGAGAACTTTCAAGGTCATCATCATATCAGTCAAAAGATGGGTCTTTCTTTTCAATTGCAAGGGAGGCTCCTCGGTTTTCTTATGATGGAAGGGAGACACGTAATGCACTGTTTGAATTGCGCAACATTTCAAAATCCTAGCAGAAGTTTAAAGAGTTGCCCAGACTTTCTTTAGACAGCAGGGAGAATTCGTTGCGAAGTTTTATTTCTGATGCACAAGCTGA
This sequence comes from Ophiorrhiza pumila, assembly GCA_016586305.1. Taxonomy (NCBI): domain Eukaryota; kingdom Viridiplantae; phylum Streptophyta; class Magnoliopsida; order Gentianales; family Rubiaceae; genus Ophiorrhiza; species Ophiorrhiza pumila. The sequence continues at coordinate 9,944,699 of BLIW01000010.1, read as the reverse complement.
CCTGTTTCTAAAACTTTCTCAGAAGGACAATGGCAATTTGAAATGTCAGACTTTTAAGAACTATTATAAACCGTTGTAAAAAATAGTATTAAGAACAGTTTCTTAACCGTTTTAAAAAATGTAGGACTTTCTAGTCCGCCCATATCTAAAACGGTTTGGAAAATCTAAAACCCGTTTTAAATAACTACTTTTAACCGTTTTAGAAAGTGAATTCTGTAGTAGTGTGTAGTAGCGGTGAGAGCGATCGTATCCCACAGGGAAGGGTTGGTTGTTCAGAGACTATTTACTTACTTGACACTACAAATGCATGAAACGAAAGGCAAAAATAGATGCAAGTTAATATGATTGAATACAACGTGAGAATGGATGCAGAAGGTTAGTATGCAAACACTGTCTTGAGGGATTTCAACATGTATAGATTTCTCCCTATTATCACTGACTTGTGTGCATGTGTGAGGGCACTATTCTGCTAGTGACCTGGAACTGATTAACTTGGCAGTTCTCACAATTCCAGTTCACAAATCTCCTCAAACTTCCCTTGGCGGGGTAAGTTCTTGGCACAAGTTTAAAACCCAGATCCCTACACTTCCAGAACAACTCTAATTCAATCCTTGACTATCTCCCTTGGCAGGGTAGCTACCCAATTCATGTATTCGATTTGTGTACAAGCATAATCTTAAGTCTTTCCTAATAGTTGATTTTAACTGTCAGTGGGCACCGCACAATTAGAATCACAACGCATGCAGATCTTAAGACTCACACAAGTATGTTCACAATTCAATTCATGTTGAGTTCACTCGCCTTCGGTAGATCCACACTAATCTCAGTGGGCACCGCATATTCGATATGGATTTCAGCAATTCATGCAAAACAAAGAATCCAAGCATGTAATGAACAGTAAACATGGATAACACATATATATTCAATGTAGTTGTCTCAAATAAGTTAAGATCTGCACAATTGAACCCTCAAGATAGCAAAATGTGAGAAAGGGAAAAGAGAGAGAAAATCCTAATCTAAACTAAGAACTAAGAACCCTAATCTATTGTGAATGTTCTGTGTGCGGCCCTCTATTCTCCATGTTGCCGATCCTCTTGGTATTTATAGCTTCTCCCTTCGATGTGGCATGATCATGATAGTTGAGCTCCCATTGGGTGTGTGATTCCTCCACGTGCCCTACAATTGCCAATCATAAGACGTAGTGAGGTCACGTGTTCAGTGTGTATCTTAAGCATTAAGGAATTAATGAACATCATTAAACACTTGGCGATCTGGAATAGCTGTGTTTGTGTTTGTGCATTTGTGGGTGCCAAACATTGTGCCTTATGCTGGAGTAGATTGTATTGTTGTGTACGCTCAAATATTAGGTGAGTGGGAAGTGTTATGCATGAATGCAGTGCAAGTGTGTGTGTGAGTGTGTGCAAATGGTTGTGAGTGTAGTGAAATGCATGGAATTAGTGCAAGTGTGCATGTGTAGTGAGTGTGTGCATAAATGAGTGTGATTGTGTGTGAGCTAGGCGTGAGCGATTGCACATGCTTCAACTTTCTCCCCAATTTAGCTCCTGATTCCTGTCGAGTCTGAGAAAATGTAACACCAATATTGTAGATAAGACTCTTAGCTAAATATAGCACTTTGAATCACTCGATTTGGAGCTAAGATGAGAAAGTTATGATCATTTTAATGAACTGTGGCAATGCCGTACGCGTGTGTTAGGTGCGGGCGCCATGGTGCGCCCGCACCATGTGTGCGCTGTGAATGTGCTTGTGTGCTAAGTGTGTGTTGTGACTGTGCATGTGAAGTGCTCATTTGTGCTTGTGTATGCTAGAACTTCATGTAGTGCTTGAGACTTTGTGAGGTGATTGTGCCCAAGTGTGTGCTTGCTTCCAATTCATACAATAATTATATCAATTTGCATAGCATTTTCACAAGACTTTGTCATTTCTCTCAATTTCCAGATCATGAACATATTTGCACACAAGTCATTCATTAAGCATGATTTACACAAGTAATTCATACAAAAGCTCAATTATTTATAACATATAATGAGTATGAAACTGACTTATCATATATATATATATAATCAAATCACTATAATAGATATGATCTTTTCTAGATCTTTCTATGCTTTTTTGGATCCAAATCTATACCCTCATGGGTACTAATTAGGAATAACCTTTGCCTTCTCTTTGAAGTTCTCAAAGAAACTACACATTTGGAATTTCAAGGTTTAGGGATGACTTTGAAGATGGAGATAAAATGGTTGCAAAGGATAGTCTTGGGTAAGGAGATGAGATGGAATGATGTCGCTTTCATTTTTACCGATTTCAAATCTGTTGTGATTGTGCGCCAATCTTTTTGCATTTATGGTAATATAAGGATAATTTGTCTAGTGTTATACCTGCAATTTTATTGAGATTATGTGTTGGATTTGCTCAACTATTAGGTAATAATATTGGACTTCAATTTTACCCTTACTTTTAGGGATAAGAATCTATTCAATTTTAGTTGAATGGATAACTTAGCATAATAGACATGTAATTTTCTCACTAGATATATTATGCCTTGTGATTTATGGTTGATTTATGACTTATCATTTGCCAAATTGTTGCATGGTATTGTTTTGGTTGATGCCTTTAAGTCATTTATGAAACTACTTGTAATGCATTGTTTTTAGAGGTTTTTTAACCTAAAATAATGCAACGATTGCTGTTTGTACATCACTTTGTTATATTAATAAAATTATTATTTTTAATTAAAAAAAGTAGGTTATTGTATAAATGTTGGTGAGAATAACAAAATATTTTTTTAATTATATAAAACAATAAAGTTATTTTTACACCCTTAATAGTAAATATGTTAAAGTTAATCCCTATTTTATAATATAGGACCACCTTTTCCAAAATTTTCCGTAATAGTTTTGGAGGGAAAGAGATGGTTTTATCACTGAGAATGAGAGCAAATTCTTGTTCTCGTACAGAAACGAACAATATTTTTTTAGAACACAAGTGAAATCTTTTCATAATTCTTTTATTTATATATTAAAGTTTAAATAATGTGATGATAAAGACATTTAACTTGACAGGGAGAGTAAATGGAGTTGTCGTATTTTCATGTTTGATTTTTAAACTATTCTTCACAGAACAATTCTTTTTTTAAATAAAAAAAAATTCATGATCAACCTTTTCTTGAAATGAAAACTTTAAATCATAAAAACTCTTTTCTTTCAAATACTTAGGGAAAGTTTTATGCAGATGGTAGGAGCTCAGATGTATTAGTCTCATCCAATGATTTAATTACTGTATGTAATGGACTCATTTGACTGCCACTCCCTTTACGTTTTACGAAAATTCAACAATCTACCATGCAGTGGCAGATTCAAAATATAGAGTTTGTGGAAGCAATTTATTTTAGGAGCAAGAGAGTGGGTGAAAGAGAAGACGCAAAATTCTAATATTTTTAATTCATACCAAAAGAAGTACTAATTCTCCTAAATAATTGGATTGTATTTTTAAAACTTTATTTTTCAAATTTATAATTATGGAGAAAAAATTTGTATAAAAACAACAACAGAAAAAAATTATACTTGATGTGAGGGCCAAGGAATAAATGTCGCTGTCTTGACGTTGTCTTCCATTTTCAAATGGTAATGAATGTTGTGTATCACTTTTGTATTTCACTACTTTATAAGATTTTGATATGTGTAAAATCACTTATCTCTTAGGATTTACTAATCATTTTATACTGTTTAAAAAAAAAATCCTATTAAGTGATTCACTTATCCCTTAGGGCTCGTTTGGTTGGCAGGGAATCTGGCTTGGAAAGTAATCTTTTTCCTAATTTCCAGATTCCTATATTTGTTTCAAATTGGGAAAGTAATCATTTTCCTAATTATTAAATTCCTGTGTTTGTTTTATCCAGGGAAAGTAAAAAGAATCCTGAACTAAGGAAAATAACTGCAAGATTCCAAGATTATGAATCATCTTTAAAAGTTGGTATTCTGATTCCTCTCTTGAGGATTTTGACTTTGTGTCTCTATCTTTATGTTTATTATTTATATTTTGAATTTCATATGTTTCTTATGCTAAATTCTAATTTATTTGGTCAAATAATATTATTTTTTTCGTTTGATATTTTTTTTTATTGAATTTACTATTTAACTGAAATTAAAATTTTAGTAGTTTTTAAATGTCTTTATATTGACTTTAAAAAGGTAATTCAATGTAAAAAGAGTTAAATAGATGGATGGTATGTTATTTTTTTATTATTAAAATTATTAACATTATGGGGGTTTTATATATTTTTTTTAAAAACTCAAAATTGTATTTGTGTTGCTTTAGACTTTTTCTATCATATTTTTACTTAATTAATTTTCATACATTTTATATTTTCAATACTTATTGTTTAATAAATTTTAGATATTTTTATTAATATTAATTTATAAATTTATTTTTCATTTATTTAATCAACTATTCTTTTTTTAATAGTATTAATATAGAAAATTTTTATTTTAACACTTTTTTTATAAGTTATAGTTAATATCTTAATTATTTAATTAAATTAAAAATGATAATTTTTACAATGATGAAAATATTAAAATATTTATTATAAGGTAAAAATATATAATTAAGTTTCATGATATGATTTAAAATAAAACTATATAAATGGTTACGTATAAGTATAACATACAAATGGAATACAAATAACATTATTTGGTTCAATAATTTAAATCAAATAATAAAATAAGAATCATACTAACTTTTTAAAAAATTTATCCAAACAGAGGTTAAGTATTTATATTCCTCAGAATTAAATTCCTAGGAATCAGATGATCAGGAAAAATATTCATTTTCCTCAAAATTAAAATCCCAAGAATCACTTTCCCATTAAACATTACTTTCCTGCCAACCAAACGAGCCCGGACTAATCACTTGATAGGGTTTTAAAAACCATATCAAGTGATTAGCAAACCGCTATCAAGGAATAAGTAATTATACAGGTGCCAAAATCTTATAGAGTGTTACAAGAAGTGATACACAAAATTCATTGACTGTTATAAATAGGCTTTTGATCTTCTATATCATTTAGTGTATCACTCTGTGTATTACTCTCTATAAATGTGACCATAGGCGGATCTACATGGGGGCTGGGATGGGCTCCAGCCCCCCAAGTTTTTTTAAATGTATAACTATATTAAATTTCTTTTCAAAAATTATAAAATTTTACCTTTCAACCCATCAACTTTGCCTAAACTTCAACATATTTATTTAGTAAATAATTATAAAAATTCTCCTAAAATTCTATGAATTAATTACATAATCATGATAAATTAGTAAATAATTACAAAAATTCTCCTAAAATTCTATGAATTAATTATATAATCGTAAAAAATTATTCTCTTACTACAAAGTGTATTTATGTTTTTAATATTAGGATGAAGATAAGGAGAATTAAAATTAAAATAAAAGAGACAGTGATAAAGTTTTATCATAAAATTGGTCTAATTTTGTGTTATTTTTTAACTTTAATAAAAAATGTGTTGTCTTAATATAAAATAAAATAAAATAAGGAATAAAATATTAAATATCATAAAATGAAACAAAGAGTGAAACACATAATATACGTAAGATTCATTGCCGACACAATTGAACGATAAATTCACAATATATATATATATATATATATATATATTATCATTTTTTTATAATAGTTCATTTGATAATTGAGTTGTTAAATGCATGCATTTACTTAATCAAAAGAAAATTAAATTAGCCCCCGCTAAATTTTCACTCTGGTTCTGCCACTGAATGTGACACGTGTACTTTTAGATAATACTAAAACCCTATTAAGTGGTTAGTAAACCCTAAGGGATACAGGAAGTGATATAAAAGATCTATTGCCGTTATAAATATATGACTTAGGATCCTCTATATCACTTGGTATATTACTCTATGTGTCATTGTGTATAAATATGACACATATCCTTTTGGTTAGTTATCTAATATTTAAAAATTAAATAAAACACTATTAAATAATTAGTGAACTATAAGGGTTTGTTTGGTTGGCAAAAAAGTTATTTTCGAGATTTTAACTCTGAGGAAAATGAATATTTATCCCGATCATCTGTTTCATAGGAATTTAACAGTGTGAAATTTGAATACTTAGCCTGTATTTGGATAGATTGTCAGAAAAGTTCATTTTGGGCAATAATAAAAAGCATAAAAAAATGTGCCAAAATTGACCATTTTTTGCACCCGTCTCACTTGCAAAAGTGACATCTATTGAATGGTTTAAAAAATAGATAGTAAGAAATTTTCAATATTGATCGGTTATAACACACACGTTTTGGCAAAAAAAAAAATCTAAACAAAGTGCTAAAGTTGGCCATTTTCATGCCGTATTTTGCACCCCTCTCACATTCCAACATGATATCTAGTAAACGGTGTGAAAAAAAATAGATAGTAAAAATTTTCAAAAACTGTCAATTTTGATGGGATATAACACATGTGTTTTGAGCAAAAATAGAAAGTCTAAAAAATGTGTTAAAGTTGAATGTTTTCATGTCGCGTATTTGAACCCGTATCACTTGCCAACATAATATCTATTGAACGGTATGAAAAAAAATGGATAGTTAGAAATTTTCAAAAATTGGCAATTTGGATAGGCTAAAACACAAGAGTTTTGCGCAAAAATAAAAAGGCTACGTGTTTAAGTTGGTCATTTTCGTGCTACTTTTTACACCCGTCTCACTTGAAAAAATGATACCTTGTTAACTGTGTAAAAAAAGAATAGTAAAAAACTTGGCAATTTTAATTCTCTATAATACCAGCATTTTGGGCAAAATAAAAAAGTAAAAAAAATGTGTCTAAGTTGGTCATTTTCGTGCCCTTTTTTACACCCGTCTCATTTCCTAATATGATAACCAATGAATGATTTAAAAACAATGGATACTTATAAATTTTCAAAAATTGGCAATTTTGATTTGTTTTAACACACTTATTTTGGGCAAAACAAAAGTCTCAAAAACGCCCCAAAGTTGGTCGTTTTCAATTAGTTTTTTGCACCAACCTCACTTGCCATGATGATATCTCTAGTGAACGGTTTGAAAAAAAATGAATGGTAAAATTTAAAAAAATTGGCAATTTTAAAGGGATATAATACATGTGTTTTGGGTAATAATAAAAATGTTTAAAAAACGTACAAAAGTTGGCCATTTTTGTGTCATTTTTACACCCGTCTCACTTGCCAACATGATATCTACTTAACAGTTTAAAAAATAGATAGGAAACAATTTTCTAAAATTGTCAATTTGTATGGGCTATAACAAATGTGTAGCGGGTAAAATAAAAAGTGTAAACATGTGCCAAAGTTGACTGTTTTCTTATCGTTTTTTGTACCTGCCTCACTTGCCAACATGATATTTAGTGAACAGATTAAAAAAATGAATAGTAAGAAATTTTTAAAATTTGGCAATTTTGATGAGGTATAACACACGCGTTTTGGACAAAAATAAAAAGTTTGAAAAAATGTGCTTAAGTTGGTCATTTTTGTGCCACTTTTTGCACCCGTCTCACTTATCAAAATGATATCTTGTTAACGGTGTAAAAAAATAGATAGTAAGAAATTTTAAAAATTTTCAATTTTAATTAGCTATAACATACCAGCTTTTTAGGCAAAAAAAAAACTCTCAAAAATGTACCTAAATTGGCCGTTTTCGAATTGTTTTTTTGCACCCGTCTCACTTGTCATCATAATATCTAATGAACGGTTTGAATAAAATGCATAGTAAGTAAATTTAAAAAATTGGCAATTTTAAAAGACTATAACACACCTGATTTAGGCAAGAATAAAAAGTCCAAAAAACGTGCAAAAGTTGGCCGTTTTTGTGCATTTTTTTGCACCAGTCTCACTCTCTAATATGATATCTAGTAAATGGTTTGAAAAAAAAATAGATAGTAAAAAATTTTAAAAAATTGAAAATTTTGATGGGCTGTAACATTCGCATTTTTGTACCTTTTTTGCACCTGTCTCACTTATCAACAAAATATCCAGTGAACAGAGTGAAAAAAAATAGATAGTAAGAAATGTTTTCAAATTTGACAATTTTGTAGGACTATAACACACGCATGTTGAAAAAAAATAAAAAGTTTCAAAAATGTTTCTAAGTTAGTCATTTTCGTGCCATTTTTTGCACACGTCTCATTTTTCAATATGAAATCTAATGAACAGTTTAAACAAATGGATAGTAAAATTTTTTTAAAAATAGCAATTTGATTTGTTATAACACACAGGTTTTAGGAAAAAATAAAAAGATGAGCCAAAATTGGCCGTTTTCGTGTCGTTTTTTTGTTTCAATTTCACTTGCCAATATCATATCTAGTGAACCGTCTGAAAAAATGTATAATAAGAAATTTTCAAATTTTGGCATTTTTTATGGGTTATAACACGCATTTTGGGAAAAAAAAGAAGTCTTAAAACGTAACAAATTTGGACTTTTTTTGTCGTGATATGCACCCGTTTCAGTTGCCAATATTATATCTAGTAAACGGTGTGAAAAAATGGATGGTAAGAAATTTTCAAAAACTGGCAATTTTGATTTGGTATAACGCAGGTGTTATAAGCAAAAATTAAATGTCTAAAAAATGTGCCAAAGTTGGCCATTTTCTTGCCTTTTTTTGCACTCGTCTCACTTGCCAACTTGATATATAGTGAAGGGTTTTAAAAAAATAGATGGTAAAAATTTTTCAAAAATTAAAAATTTTGATGGGTTATAACAAGTGTTTTAGGAAAAAATAAAAAGTCTAAAAATCGTGCCTGAGTTGGTCATTTTTATGTCTTATTTTGCACTTGTATCACTTGCCAACGTGATATCTAAGCGAACGGTGTGAAAAAAAATAGATAGTAAAAAATTTTAAAAAATTAGCAATTTTGATAGGCTATAACACAAGAGTTTTGGAGCTCTAAAGATAGTGCTTAAGGTTGCTATTTTCGTGCTATTTTTTTGCACCCGTCTCATTTGCCATCATGATATCTAGTGAACAGTGTAAAAAAATAGAAAGTAAGCAATTTTCAAAAATTAGAATTTTTTATGGGTTATAACACATGCCTTTTTGGTAAAAATAAAAAGTTGAAAAAAAACGTGACTAAATTGATAGTGTTTGTGCTTTTTTTGCACCTATTTGACTTGACACTATGATATCTAATGAACGGTGCAAAAAAGATTAATAGTAAGAAATTTTCAAAATTTGGCAATTTTGATAGGGTTATAACACACGTGTTTTGGACAAAAATAAAAAATGTAAAAAACGTGCTTAAGTTGGCTGTTTTCATGCCGCTTTTTGTACCTGTCTCACTTGCCAAAATGATAGCTTGTTAACAGTGTAAACAAATGGACAGTAAGAAATTTTCAAAAATTTAAAATTTTGAATTTCTATAACACCAGTGTTTTGGGAAAAAAATAAAAAAAGTCATGATATCCTTTAAATGATTTAAAAAAATGGATAGTAAGAAATTTTCCAAACTTGGCATTTTTTAAATGTTATAACACGCGCCTTTTGGGCAAAAATAAAAAGTTTGAAAAATGTACAAAAGTTGTTCGTTTCGTACTATTTTTTGTACCTGTAACACTTGCCAATGGGATATCTAGTGAATGATGTGAAAAAATGAATAGTAAGAAATTTTCAAAAATTGACAATTTTTTTGCTATAACACACACGTTTTGAGCAAAAATAAAATGTCTAAAAAATATGACAAAACTGGCCGTTTTTGTGCCCATTTTTTGCACTCGTTTCACTTGCCAATATGATATATAGTGAACAGTGTGAAAAAAATAGTAATAAGAAATTTTGAAAAATTTGCAATTTTGATGTTCTATAACATATGCTTTTTGGGAAAATATAAAAAGTTTAAAAAACATGACAATGTTGGCTATTTTTATGTCTTTTTTTGGCAATTGCCTCACTTACCAACATAATTTCTAGTGAACGGTGTGAAAAATGGAGAGTAAGAAATTTTAAAAAATTGGCAATTTTAAAAGGCTATAACACAAGAGTTTTGGGCAAAAACAAAAAGTTTGTAAAATGTGGCTAAATTGGTCATTTACATGCCATTTTTTTGCACCAGTCTCACTTGTCAACATGATATTTATTGAACGGTATAAAAAAATGGAAAGTATGAAATTTTTAAAACTTGTCAATTTTGATGGACTATAACACACGCGTTTTTGGCAACACGATATCTAGTGAAGGGTTTAAAAAAATGGATAGTAAAATTTTTTAAAAAATTGGCAATTTTAATTTGCAATATTACACACGTGTTTTGTTGAAAAATAAAAAGTCTAAAAAGTGTGCCAAAGTTGGAAGTTTTTGCCGTATTTTGTACCAGTCTCAATTTCCAACATAATGTATCGTGAAGGAAGCGAAAAAATGGATAGTAAAATTTTTCAAAATTGGCAATTTTTATAGGTTATAATACAAGAGTTTTTGGCAAAAATAAAAAGTCTAAAGATCGTTCCTTACGTTGTCGCATTCATGCCATTTTTCTGCACCTGTCTCACTTACAATCATGATATCTAGTGAACGGTATGAAAAAAATGGATAATAAGAAGTTTTAAAAAATTAAAATTTTGATGGGCAATTACAAACACGTTTTGGGAAAAAAGTTTAAAAACTGTGCCAAAGTTGGCCCTTTTTGTGCTCTTTTTCACCCGTCTCACTCGTCAACATGATATCTAGTAAATAATTTAAACGAAATGGATAGTAAGAAATTTTTAAATATAGCTCAAGAGAAGTGAGTTTTCCAATATCTTCAGATATAGGACCGTTTACCTTATTGCTGTACAAATAGAGTATGTTGAGTTTTGTGAAGTTCCAAATCGTTGAAGGAATTGACGAGCACATATTATTCATATATTTTGTATCCTTATTTAGTGCGGAATTGGAGGAATTGTCTACTTAATGTGGTTAATTTGTGCAGATTTGAAAGTTTCTGTTAAAGAGCTTGGCGTGGAGGAAGAAGTTGATTTGGAGAAGGATTCTAGAAGATTGGAGACTTGGAGATAAATATGGAGAGATTTGGCAATAAAAGGATTATGGGAAGTTACCAAGTGGGTTGTTGAAGTAGATTAGGAAACTTACTTTTTTCTTCAGCCGCATGTGGGTTTTTAGAATTTGGGAAACAAGAGGATTCAATCTTTAAGTTGATTGAGGAAGTTATTATTTTCTCCCCTATATTTGGGAGTAGATTAATTAGGGTTAGGAAGTCTTCTTTTTATGTTGGCAGTTTTCCTTTTCGCAGCTGGGTCTGCAGTTTTGCTGCTGCCCAGAATTTCAGCAGCTCGTCGTTCGGTCGAACGACGGGCAACTTGGTTTGATTTTCTTATGTTAATTCAGTTTTTACTTCTTTAATTTATTATTGTTATTAGTTCTTATTATGTTTAGTGAGTAGTTCTTTGTCTGGCTGTAGATAATGAAACACTAATCATGCGTGAATTGTGAGACTAAAGTGTTTGAATTAAACTATCTCTATTTTGATTCCAAGAGTTTTCTAAGCCTAAAGTTAATTACCTAGTTTAATTAAAGCTTGATCACCTTTAATCTAATTAGGTAGAGCCAATTAATCCCTAGTTAAATTACTGGATTTAAATAGTAAGATTAATTAGTGGCGAAGCTACTGTCTCGGTAGACGGAAATAATTGGCTAACAAGTTGTTGCATGCTGATTCATGATATGATTTGTTAGAGTTAGGTTCTTCACTGCTTAATGCATTTATAACATTAAATCTGGTGTTCGGCTGATTCCGGCCGGGTTGTGTTATGAATAGAGAATTAATTGATTAAGCAGATACTTGTCAATTAACGAATAATTAAGGGAGAATTGGATTATGTCAGAGCAGATACTAGATAATCTATAACTAACTGATTAAAGGGAGATTGTTATCTTTGAGTCAATGATCAATTAAGACTTGATTAGTATGGATTTATTTATAGCCGGATATTTCTCTTTGATTTATTAATTTCTGAATTTTATTTATTTTGTTATTTCGTTACTTCGTTGATTATATTTTTGATTTCATAAATTTAATCATTGAATAAAGTGTGGTTACTATTGGCGAATTAATTGAATTAGAAAATAGACTGTTCCTCGTTGGATCGACCTTACTCACGCTATACTTGATTTATTGTTTGAGAGTAAATTAATTAATTTGGTATAAAACGACACACCAGGAATCCATCCAGAAAGGTTATTTGAAGCTAGAGCAAAAAATCTTAGATTACTTAGGCTACCAATAGAAATAGGGATTGATCCCGTAAACTCATTATCTCCTAAATCAAGAAGTGTTCCAATTTCTTGTAAGATAGAGCCACCAAAAAAGTTATTGAAAAGGACCAAGAACCTAAGATTGGTGAGTTGGGTAATTTCATTTGGAATTTCTCCTGACAAATGATTCTTAGACAATGCAAGAACGGCGAGTCTGGAAAGATTTCCAATGCTAGCTGGAATGGTCCCGTAGAGTGCATTATCAGAAAGTTCGATGATAGTAAGATGCGGCAAGGATGAGAAGTTGAGATGATGGAGTGTACCTTTGATGCCAGAACTGGTTATGTTAATCTACGAAATCCTTACGGCCTTGTTACATCGAATTCCAACCCAATGGATGATGCTGCTGCTGCAAGGGTTGGAGGAAGACCGCCAGCCGGATAACAACGGTGATTGAGTATCGTTATCAAGACTAGCCTTCCATGCAAGAAGGGCTTCTTTCCCTTCATTATTTCCACTATCTAATACTACTCGTTTTCCAGCTCTTGCATGGATTTGATCATAAGCAGCACTACTAGTAATGAAAATGGTGGCCAAGCATATGCATAGAAGAAGCACTGAATAATAGTAATGTGGAGAAGAGATGGAGTTGTTGTTCAAAAGAAACATATTCACTCACTAGTTAGCTCATTGAGGACAATATGGAAGTATTTACAAGTACAAAGATTGATACGACTGTTCTATGTGTTGAATTATACATCAAACGTAACTGTACTCTTTTGTCTTTTTTTATGAAAGACTTTTTTTTTTTTTAAACCGAAGATATCTCTCTATATATATATATGAGCAAAATATGGTGCTGGATATACCCGAATACACCATTACAAGAGTGAAATCAATAAATTGGAGTACTACTCCATTACATGTGATACGAAGTAAATGTAATAGCTTTACTGTCCTACTCGATTACATGTATATCATCATTCCAAACATGTCAGTAGTATGACCCTTGATAATGTACTTGGGGAAGAAAACAACTGCTTTAGTAAATGCCAAAGTAGTAGATTTCTTCCCCCAAATAACGCAGTGTAAGCACAAGGAACAAGTATATGCAATGTAAGCTGAAGAGACAAACCCATATCTCACCAAGCATCATTTACCAAGTACATGGATCCTCCAAGAACAAGTACACGAGTAGTTGACAGAAGCCAATTGATGCACCTCTGAGTCCATGATCAATCACATGACCAGAATCCTTACACAAGCATCCAACCAAAGGCCATCAATCATCTCAGCAATTCAACAAGTAATCCACATATAGCACCATTGCCAAAACGATGGCAATAGTTACTCTCAAGCATCAAATCCAAGTAAATGTCCAAAAACTTGCCACCACCCAAGCACAAGTCATGGCGTGTGAGCTGAACAACCTCCATTGTCACCCAATAATCACAACAATTATGCTGCCCCAATATCATGATTACGCAAAGACTTGGAAGTCTTCTGAACTTTAATTTCAGTCATCCCATTACGCAAAGGCATTCAGATATCATACAGAATACCAAAATTTGAGGACTAGGATGGTTCCTCCAGCCTCCAAACATTAAAAATTTGGCTAGTTTTCTTCTGCTGGCGTCTGTACATTTGTTGTTGTTCCCATGCTGACATGCTGTGTTGAACTTTTCAGTTGTGGGTTCGGCCTTTATGTTGCTTCTCATCGGCTCATCCACCACCAAACACAACTAATATTCTAGCATAAATGAGCCATGATATTCAATGAACGGTTTAAGGCAAGGGATGAGAAATGTTCAATAAAGGTGGGAAGCTTTAATGATCATCAAGAGAACCAACTCGGTGTTGCTAAGTTAGCTACGAAGACAAGTTTTCTGCTTGAGAAAATTCATGAGTGGTGTAATGCATCATTCTCAAAGTGTTATAAAATCAGCAAAATGTCAAGTCCAAAATTAACAAGAGTTATATTTGCCAATGCCAAGTCTAAAATTCTGATCCATTCTTATTGGCACATTGACCAAAAGGCAGATTATGTGAACAAATAATTAATATATTCAATCCAGTAATCTTTATAGAAAATTTAACATATTATATTATCCATCTTCTTAGTCCCCATTTGTGATGAATTACTTAGTCCCTATTGTTGCTTCTTTGCTTTAGTTATAAATTAATGTACGGATTATACAAGCTAGGAAAAGGAAGCATTGATTGTTAATACAATTAAGGATCAGATTCCCATATCAAGAATGTGAATGCAGAGGTGAAACTGCAAGTAATCAATTAATTATAGGGAGGTCACCATTACTTGAAGCTCTTCAATGGCGCTGTATTGGTTGATCTGGCCATAAGTGCACCCTCCTAGAAATTCAGAAGCAGGAAGTTTATAAGCATAAACTGGTAATGCGTTAGTACTGTTGATCTATATGCATAAATATGAAATTAATCTCCACCATGCAGAAAAACATGAAATCTTAAGCACTGCTGTGATTTTCTTGCTTTTGGTTTCAGCCGCTCATTGATGTACCCATGACTGTGTATGTGTTAGAGCATTATCAAATGAATCCCATTAACTTCTTAGCTTGGTTGTATTTGGAAAAATAGTAAGATACGACCTGAATAATTCCATTGCTGATAAATAGCAAAACATATTATTGCCTAACTGGATCATTTTTAGAATCACCAGCAAGTCAAGTTTTATAGCACCATCGTCCATGGCGACTGGGTAAATTCTCAACCGCATATTATTATTTTTATCCGGCGTTGTTGCTGTTGTAATTGGTAACAGAAATTGCACAGAAATCCACCAACAACATTTGGTCATTAGTTCATAGGAATCTTTTTGAAATTGAAATCTTTTTCTACGTACGTATGAAATGAATACAAATACACACTGAAATATGAACTTAAAAATCTAGGGAATATAAGGAATTATTGTGACACAAAATTATTGAACATTAATACAAAACTTCACATATTGGACAATTCAAAACTCAAAAGTTGTCCAATTGTGATGACAGGAAACATGCATTGTAGAGAAGGCCTTTGCTTCAATAATTGGGCAGAAACTTGGTTCATGGTTGGCCTCATTTGAGGATTTGGATCTATACATGACAAAGCCAGTTTTGCCACCAACACCACTTTTTCTGATTCTGATACTTGCTTATTACTTGGAAATGGAAGTCTTGGATCCACAATGTCTTTGAGTAGTATTTCATGATGACTTGTTGATTGAGATGATGATGATGATGCAGACAACATTGATAATATGAAATCGCCAGGATGCTTTCCCATGATCACTTCAAGAGCAATGACTCCAAAGCTATAAACATCAGATTTTTCATTTACTTCCATTGAATATGCAAGTTCTGCATCCATTTTATGAAATCAATAAATCAAGTCATAGACTAATCATAGTAAGATGCAAATGAAAAATGCACCACCACAAAACAAAGAATACCTGGAGCAGCATATCCGTAAGTTCCAACAAACGAAGTCCAGTTAGATGAATCAGGATTTAAGAATCTTGCAGCGCCAAAATCAGAAATGTGAGCATGATGATCGGAATCAAACAA
Organism: Ophiorrhiza pumila; assembly: GCA_016586305.1. Lineage (NCBI taxonomy): Eukaryota > Viridiplantae > Streptophyta > Magnoliopsida > Gentianales > Rubiaceae > Ophiorrhiza > Ophiorrhiza pumila. The sequence goes on along the minus strand of BLIW01000010.1, from coordinate 9,928,860 downwards.
TATATTTTTGCTGGATATGTCTCGGTGGATTATAGAAGGTGAACAATCGTGATGCATGTATGATAATGCACTGGCCACGTCTTTAATGGCGGTTATCCTCTTGATCCATCCAAACTGTGTTGATGTTTCATGGTTGCTCAATAGCTGCATTAGGCTTTCCCCTTCCAAGAATTCATAGACTAAGAATGCATGTCGAACATGGGAACAAAATCCATGGAGTTTCACAATGTTGCGATGCCTAATTTCTGTCAGTGCACGGATCTCACTGGCAAAAGCTTTTGGGTTGCTCAATACTTCGCCTTCTGTTCCGTGAAGTCTTTTCACAGCAAAAACTTGACCATTTGGCAACTCTGCTCTAAAAACGCTTCCAGATCCTCCCTCTCCAATGCAATGCTTGTTGTCAAAGTTTTCTGTGGCGTCAATGATATGCTCATAGACCATTTTCCCATCAAAACTCCAAATAGAGAATAAATTTGCATTTGATTCTCTGGCCTTACTTTCAACTTGTATTCTGCCTTGTCTTAAATAAAGGAAGACTGCCAGAAGTACAATAAAGAGAAACAAGGTTCCTAGAATTGGAAGCAGAACCAGAAAAATTGTTCTTTTTCTTGTCATCCTTTTACTAGTGTTCTTGTTTCTTGTTGATTGAGTGCAAGGATTCAAGCCAGCAACAATGCCACATAAACCTTTGTTGTTCCGTAAGGCTTCAAATGGAGCATTTTGGAATGCAGTAATATTAGGAAGAGGGCCTTCCAATTGATTGGAGGATATGTCGACAGAAAGTAAACTGAAGCAGCGGTCGAAACTGGAGGGAATGAGGCCTGATAACCTATTATGAGAAAGATTCATCTTCTCAATTCTTTTCAACTCACCCAACTCTCGTGGCATTTCGTTTGTCAGCATATTTTGGCTCAGATCAAGGGTTGCGAGCATGGGGATCATTCCCATTTGTGAAGGAATACTTCCAGTGAGTGCATTTTGCCTCAGATTCAATTCCAATAATTGTACACAATCGCCAATTTGTTCGGGAATTGAACCACTGAGATTGTTGACAGACAAACTGAGATTTAAAAGCTTAGATAACTGACCAATTTCAGGTGGTATTTCGCCAGAAAGGTTATTGCCATCCAATTTAAGTTCAAGTAATGAAGTCAAGTTGGCCAAACTTGTGGGAATCTCCCCACGTAGGAGATTGTAAGCAAGATAAAGTTTCCGTAATTGAATTGCCTCTCCAAGGTCAATGGGTATCTTCCCAGAAATGTTAGTTATGGATATCGACAAGGACGTCAAATTTACAAATTTACGCCAATCCCAAGACAACTCTCCATAGAAATTATTATCACTTAATTCAATATTAATTAAGTTTGGATACACTCCAAAATCTTCAGAAATGTTTCCTGTTAATTTGTTACTCATGACATTGAGATATTGTAAAGTAGAACAATTTTTTATGCTTTTTGGCATAGTGCCTATAAAATTATTGTCAAAGATGATGAACCTGATCAGCGACCCACCAGTGCAAATATCTTGGGGTAGATGACCAGTAAGATCATTTTCAGATATATGCAGCTCTTCTAATTGTGTAATATTATTGAATTCAACAGGAAGGACACCTCTGAGTTGATTCATGAAAAGACTGAGATAAACTAGTTTCTTCAATTTTCCCAACTCCGACGGGATTGACCCAGATAATTTGTTTTCATTCAACACCAATTCCATGAGACTTGTTAAATTCCCAATGGAGGAAGGAATAAGTCCTGTTATATTGTTGTCATAAAGAGATAAAATACTTAACTTTCCCAAATTCCCGATAGAATTGGGAATTTCATTGGTGAGTTGGTTAATAGAGAGAAAGAGTTCCACAAGTGACTTGAGCTTTCCAATCTCTTTTGGAATGGGTCCTGAAAGATGATTATTGTAAAGATGCAATCTATTCAAATTTGTTAAATTCCCAATGGACGGTGGAATGTGATTGATAAGATGATTATTTGTTAGTATAAGATCAACAAGTGATATGAGCTTTCCAATTTCTTCTGAGATGGATCCTGAAAGAGAATTGTCAAAAAGATACAAGACTTTCAAATTTGTTAAATTCCCAATGGACTGTGGAATGTGATTGATAAGGAGATTATTTGCCAGTTCAAGATCCACAAGTGATATGAGCTTTCCAATTTCTTCTGGGATGGATCCTGAAAGAGAATTGTTAAAAAGATACAAGAGTTTCAAATTTGTTAAATTCCCAATTGATTGTGGAATCTGATTTGTGAGATAGTTTTGAGAAAGATCAATTTCCACAAGAGATGTGAGTTTTCCTATATTTCCAGATATAGTACCAGACAGTTCATTATGGTACAAATACAGTGTGTTGAGTTTTGTCAATTTGTATATAGACCAAGGGATGGATCCTGAAAGATAATTGTTATAAAGATACAAGAGTTTCAAATTTGTTAGATTCCCAATGGATTGGGGAATTTCATTGGTGAGTTGGTTAATAGAGAGAAAGAGTTCCACAAGTGACTTGAGCTTACCAATCTCATTTGGAATGGGTCCTGAAAGATGATTATTGTGAAGTTGCAAGTTATTCAAATTTGTTAAATTTCCAATGGATTGCGGAATGTGACCCGTGAGTTGGTTATTTAACAATTGGAGGACCAAAAGAGATGTGAGCTTCCCAATCTCTTCTGGAATTGGCCCAGAAAGGTGATCACCGTAGAGATACAGGTACAACAAGTTAGTCAATTTTCCAATGGATCTTGGAATCTGATCGGTGAGATTGTTTGATGAGATATCCAGTTTCCAAACTGATGTGAGCTTCCCAATATCTTGACATATAGGACCAGATAGTTCATTCTGGTACAGATGTAATATTTCCAGTTTTGTCAAGTTGTAAACAGAACAAGGAATCTGTCCTGAAAGCTTATTTGCTCCTAACTCTAGAAATGCGAGAGACTTTAGAAACCCAATTTCTTGTGGGATAAAGCCACTCAAAGAGTTATTGTAAAGGTTTAAATCCCTAAGATTGGTGAGTTGTCCAATCTCATTTGGAATCACTCCAGAAAATTGATTCGAAAGCAGTCTAAGAGCGGTGAGCCCAGAAAGGTTCCCAATGTTTTCAGGAATGGTTCCGTAGAGTGCATTATAAGAAAGTTCGATGGTAGTAAGATGGGGAAAGGATGAGAAGTTGAGATGATGGAGTGTACCTCTGATGCCAGAACTGGTGATATTAATGAAAGAAATCCTTCCGGCCTTGTCACATCCAATTCCAACCCAATTGCTACTGTTGCTGCTGCTGCTGCTGCAAGGGTTGGAGGAAGTCCGCCAGCTGGATAACAATATTCGTGATTGAGTATGATTATCAAGACTAGACTTCCATGCTAGAAGGGCGGCTTTTTCTTCAGAGCTAAATATTGCATGGATTTGATGATCATGAGAAGCAGCACTAATGAAAATGGTGGCTAAGCATATAATAAATATATAATAATAATAAAGTGAAGAGATGGACATGGAGTTGTTGTTGAGAAGCGACATATTCATTCAGAGGTAATGGGTTTTTTAGGATTTAGATGCATCTTCATTAGATATCTGGAAATATTTATTTATAGGCCCAAAGATTGATTGAAATGAATTGATCACTGGCTGCCCCAACGCATCCATCACGCCAAGACTTGATTTTTATCAATTCTTGCGGAATTTGGAGGCTCTGTTGACTCTACTAATTTCTACCAAAACTCTAGGACATATGTAGATTCCCATCACCTACAATATGTTCAATCCGCTAATCTTTATAGAAATTTTGACATATATTATATGGATGTAACATTTATCAGGATCATATAAAGCCTTTATTAGGCACCAATCTTTGAATGTGATGTAAGCTTTTGTTGGTGTTTCACCGTAATAATAATACACCTCACTTATACCACATAATTAACTAAAATCCTTAAATTTAGGAAAAATATTAAATGCACATAAATCCTTCCATAACTTATCCATATGCACATAAATCCTTCCATAATTCATCCATATCATTTGTTTAAAATTATCATGTATTTATTTTATCTAATTCAAATCACTAAAAAAATTTAAAAATAAAATATCATTAAAATTAAATCTACAATTAAGTAAAAAAATAATTAAAAAAATATCACTAAAATTAAATCTACAATTATTAAGCCTTAACCCCCAATGTGAGTGAACCCTACGGCATTGTTTCATTAAAATTAGGGATTAAAAAAAATAAAATATCACTAAAATTAAAACTACAATTATTAAACCATAATCCAAATATGAGTGAACCCTACGATATTGTTTCATAAAAATTAGGAATTACAAAAATAAAATATCACAAAAATTAAAATTTATAATTATTAAACACTAACCCAAATGTGAGTAAACTCTACGATCTGAGAATAAAATCAAAGAGTTTAATTTAGATATTTTGATTTATTGAAATAAATAAGAATTATTGATTTAATTTAGATATTTTGATTTATTGAAATAAAGAAGAATCATTGATTTAATTTTTTTCACACTTACTTTAGTATTTAAAGGATTTAAAGGATTTTTACAGTTAATTATATGATATAGGTAGGATGCATTTTTATTAGGGTGGCACTTTAAAAAATACTTACGTGGCGCAATATAATTGGTGCCTGATAAGGCCCCTATTAAGATGAACCTGATAAATGTTTTTCTCATATTATATTACTCATTTTGACAAACGTATATAAAAGCTTTTGTTAGTTAAATTTGTGAAAAATGTGTCATACATGTGACATGTTGAGGCATAAAATTTTGGAAGTGTCGTTTTTGCTACCAAATAAATTACTTACTCTAAAGATATAAAATATTATAATAAGAGTAAGGTCGATCTCACGAGAAACAGAAACACTATCTGTTATAGTTAATTCAAGAAAATTGTCACAAATAATATTTATTAATGATTATACTAAAATAACTAAAACAAATTAATGGAAAGAAATACTCAAAATAGAAAAGTCCGACAAACAAGTAAATTCACATTAACTAATTATCTATCGATCATAGATTTAATGATTAATTAATATCATGAATCAACCAGTAATACGCTACCGAAAATTAGCTCCGACATAGTCCAATCCCTCCTTAAGTTATCGATAATTGACAAGAATCAGTTTAATCAATTATTTCTCTATTCCTAACACAACACGACTGGAATCAGCCAATACCAGATTTAATGTTAAAACAACATTAAACAATAGAGAAACCCAATTCTAATAAATTACAATTATTATCAGCATGTCACAATTTATTAACCTAATATTCTAGTCTACCGAGACAGTAGCTTCGCCAATTGTTAATCATATCTACTATATCCAATGAAATAATAGGCAATTAATTGGCATTATTCAGATTAATTAAACATGGCCAGTATCTATCAAATCCAAACAATTAACATTATGTAAAGAGAATTTTCGAAACTCATAAAATATTAATTAGATTAAAAAAATTATGTCTCACGAGTAAATAACAGTTACTGCTTTATTACTTATATGCCGGATAAACAAACTACTCACAAAACATAAATAAAGATAAAGATAAAGTTAAACTAGAGAAATAAAGAGTAAGAAATACAATATTGTCTGGAATTAACCACCTTCGTTTGGGCAAATGGCGACTAAGTCCATCTGAAAAATTAAACTACTCTACTACCTACCATCTACCTACGAATTTACTTCTAATGATTTGCTATCCTTATATCAGAAAAGCAAACTTTATTCTCAAGTAATAAAAGCAACTAAAACCTTCTAAAAGTCTAATAACGAAATAGCTCTTTTGTTTCCAAATAAATATGCCACATGTCAACCAATAATTAAGGCATGCAAGCCTTCTTCTTAAATTGTTTCCTAATTCCTCTTCTTCTCCAAATTGGCAAATGAAAGAAGTTCTTAATTTTTCAAAAGTCTTCATTATTTCCAAATTAAATTAAGAAAATTTTTTCTTCCAAACTTTGTTATTATCACGCCAAAACAACCTAATAACTTCTAAATTCATCTTCTTCCTTTCTTTCCATGTAGATTGCTTCAATATTCCAATTATCTTAATTCCTGTACATAATTATTCAATTAAGTGTACATCTACTCAAATTATATCACAATATAACACAAGATAAATCATATAATTTGCGTCTATCAAATTTCTTCTTTTTTTTTTCTTATAAAACAAAGAAAGTTAAATCATGCATTTCTAATGTATTTTATGCTCCATAATAAGTGTTATTCTTCTATCATATTCGAGAAGTTGATGACTATTTATGAAAAAAAGAGTTCAATCCAATATTTTATTACTATTCATAACTTATAACACCAAAAGAGTTGGACCTGATATTTTTTTCACTTTGTTCTAGTTAAATATTCCGATTCAATGTTTGATCACTTGTTTAGACAAATAAAAGCAGCCGAAGAGCAATAACACAAGGTCGTGGTGACAAATTATGGGTTCACTCGTTATAGTCATGGCCATGGCGGTTTTAGAACTGGAATCGAGGTCCCACCAAATCAAAACCGGGGTTGACTCATTAATTGACGATTCAATTTCAGTTCTTAAAATTTTAGAACCAGAACAGGCAGTTCCGGAATCAGAAGAGGCAAAAAAAACATAAATTTTTTATTTTTATTTTTATAATTCTATAAATATTTCTATATCTCTTCATTTTTATCACATAATTCTTTTTCTAATATTATTTCTTAATTTTCAAATCTTTATATTCTAGATTTTAATGTTTATAGTTTAGGGTTTAGGGTTTATGTTTAGGGTATCAACTTTTTTAATTAATTATTTTAATTATATTATTATATTACACTAATATACTATTTGAATTCCAATTAATAGTTCAATCATTCTTTCAATACTCTTATCATTTATATATTTTTCTTTCTCTTTTATCTAATCCTTCATAATTCTAGTTTTTTAAAACCTTCATATATTAGTTCAATTTCAACTATTAATTCAATTATATTATGTATCAACTTAATTTTCTAATTTATATTATCCTAATTCTATTATTATATTATGATAATATACTATTTGAATTCCAATTAATAGTTCGATCATTCTCTCAATATTTTTATTCTTTCTATATCTTTTTTTCTCACCTATCTAATATTCATAATTCTATTATTCTAAAAAATTTATATATTAGTTCAATTTTAACTACTATTCTAATTATGTTATTATATTCTACTAGTGGAATTCTAATTAATACTTCAACTATTCTTATTATTTTTATATCTTCGAATCTTACTTATCTAATTTTTTCTAGTTCTATTCTCTAAAAACTATATATTAAGTTCAATTGAAACTATTATTATTTTAATTATATTATTATGTTGTATTATTTGAGTTTCAATTAATAGTTTAATCATTATTTCAATATAAATCAAATTTAAAAGTGGAATTAAAATCGAAATTCGAAACTAAAAGTCAAAATAAAAATCGGAATTGAAACAAAATCGCAACCAAAATCGGAACAGAAACTGAAATAGGGGCGGAATCGGAATTGGAATCGAGACAGAATCGGAACCAGAACTACCGGTTCTATTGGCCACGGAACCTGGAACCGTAGCCATGTCTAACTCGTTAGTTGCAAATTTTTTAGTTTTGGTCATTTATGTTTCATCTAAAGCTATCAACCCCTACACTAAACTTTTTCTAAAAATGAATTTAGAGTTAAACAATCTTTGCTCAAATTTTCATTTGTTAAGTTTCAACCAAATAATGTGGACAAATTAATATTGGAAAAGAAAATACAAATTAAACAAACTGAAAGTCATGCCGTGCATCTTTGTTTTTCTTGGCATTGCAGGTTACGAAAACACGCATCACTAAGAATTTAGTAATTCTTTTGTTTTTTTTTCTAAAAAAGATTTGAAAATTCCACTCTCGATCGATTCCGAAAAGAAAATTAGCCTCTCAAGTCTTAAATAAATCAACATCATCATGAAGAGAAGATGGATTTTTCGTATTCAAGCCGAAGACTTGGTTTATCAACAAGTCGATCTTCTGAAACTTTTAAATCAGTTTTAGTATCATGGAGAAAATTTTCTTTGCTCGATCAAGACTCCCTGCCCCAACCATTACGCACAGACTTGCATGCTTTATCAAGTCTAGTGAGATTTAAAGACCCTGCCTGGACTAATTAAGAAAATAATTAATGATCAATTCTTGACCAATACACCTTGTTACCATAACATTATTTTTTATTTTAAATTTTTTTGTAGGAAAAATTGACAAAATAAATAAGTCAATCAAATTATTAGATTCGTAAAATAAATTAAACCACTTAATTAACAACGTACTAAACAAACATAACCTTAATTAATTAGAACAATAATTAATCCTGCACGTTAATTGTTTCAATCTTATTAGAGGAATATTGATTAACATATATATTGAGAAGGTAAACTAAAGAGTTTAGTGAGAGCCCATTTCATCGTTTGTTCACTTTGTTTTTTCTTCTTCGAGAAGCCGTGCTAGAAGGGTTTTGAAGGTATATGTCATAGTACTGAGAGTCAACTTCTGTCCATTGTGTTGGCTTCAGTTTTAATGGCTCACCTTTTTTTTTATTTGCCTTTGGACCATCAGAGCGTTAATTAACAAAAATTTGAGGACTAGGATGGTTCCTCCAAGGCTCCAAGCATTAAAAGTTGGCTAGTTTTCTCTTCTGATGGGGTCTGCTTATTACACTTGTGGTCATTCCCATGCAGTGTTGAACTTTTCAATTGTGGGGTTTGGCCTTCATGTTACATCTCATGATTCTCGTCCAACACCAAAACAATTAATCTAGCGTAAATAAGCCGTGATATACAATGAACCGTTTTAAGGCAAGGGAAGAGAAATGTTCAATAAGGCTGGGAAGCTTTAATGATCATCAAGAGCGTCCAAAGTCCAAAGTGTGTGTGTGTATTTTTCTTCTCTTGCCTCTCACGTTTTTGTCCCAAACCAAAGTCCAAACAAAAATCAAGCTAGCTCCATTACGTAGATAGATCCTTAACTTAATTAGGGATCAATATCGTTATTATTTTCAATATTAAAAATGTTACATTTTGAAATCTCAATTCAAGTTTTATGTGATTTTCGATTCATTTGACAAACAATACAGTTAGTCATGTGACACTTTTCATTTTTCAAAACAACGCCTTTTGATATCACATGACTATCTATATTAATTGTCAAATAGTTGAAATATGAATTAGGGATCATTTGTGCAATTAAATTTAAATTTATTGAACAAAATGTAATTTTTTTCAAATTGAGAACCAAAATACTTACCCCAAATTGAGAATTATTGGAATTATTAATATTAAAAATTTATTTGTTTTTAAATTAATAAATTAACTGTGAGTTTAATATCGCACTAGGGTTTGGGTTTTGAAGGTATTTTTGGATAGTAGGAAACAGTATGGAATTAAGTTGGTTTGGCTTTTACCTTTTTTTCTTAATATTTAGATTTTAAAAACCTAATTTGGAGGATGCAGTTGTGAGCAAAAATAAGAATCTATTTTGATAGGGCATTTTTTATATATATAATGAAATCTTTTTTCTTGGTAGAAAATGTTTTAGATTTGATAGTGTTATCTCATCTACAGAAAGAACCCATTTTTTTTTTGTTCAAAATATATAATGTTATAATTCGTAAGTAGTTCATATATATTGAAAGATCAAAGTTAGATGCGTAGTGTACTAGGGAGGTGGAACACTAGATGTGACACCGTTAATAAAAACAGTAATGGACAATAATAAAATGCAGAAAGTAAAGAGACAAGAGGTTGGTAACGCAGTTCGGCAATTGCCTACGTCTGCGGGGCCACGCCCAGAAAAACAATCCACTAAGTTCACAAGTTACAAGACACTCGGTCTGACACAAAGTAAGACTCCCTCTTATCTTTGACGCCGCTTCTTCCTAACTCCACAGTGAACGGATTGTGCGAGCTCCCATCGACTTGTGGTGATTCCTCCCGAAATCTGTGGTTAATGCAAGATCCCCTTGCCCACAATGAAGACAAGATCCCCTTGTCAATGGCGACTCCTCCCGGAATCCGTGGTTAATGCAAGATTCCCTTGCCCACGATAAAGACAAGCTCCCCTTATCAATGGCGACTCCTCCCGGAATCCGTGGTTAATGTAAGATCCCCTTGCCCATGTTTGAACTCCTCCCGAGCTCCTCAACAACCTCCTCCTGAGGCTGGATTATAATAAAGAACACTAGGATTGCATCTTCAATAATATTGCATTAAGATTGTCACGCCCCGAATCCGCGAGACACGGCCACACGGTTGGGAATCGACTCCAAACGTGCGAAGCCTCCTGTACACACAGTTTACTACACCAACAAGTTCTATATATAGGCCACACAATACCTATTAAACAATATATACACAATCCAATTCCATCTTTTCACCATAAAGACATTCAAGCCTAACCTCTACAATATACTACACATCTTTTATAAACAACACATTCTATATATATAACTTATAACACAATAACGTCATTTACAATCATAACTATCCATTTTAATCCAAAATATCAACATTAATATCAAAATCTACTTATAGCTGTACACATTGACATCAAAACCTAATGTTCAAACGTCATTCTTCCCAAAACCTTCCTATACACCTCCCTAATATCTATACAAAACCATGATGTTCACAAAATGACTTTCTCTACTTGTCATCCACAAAACCTTCACGGAAAACCTTAGAATCTGCAAAAAGGACAACAACTTGTGGTATGAGCAAACCAATGCTCAGTAAGTGATATAGATATTCCTTTATTGGAATGAGCATGTAGTATACATAATATACTTTCTCAAACATCATTTAACACAAGAAATCAACATTTGAAACGTTTTTCCACCAAAACACACACACACACACATATATATATATATATATATATAGCAATGGCATCATCATTGATCAAACATTCACAAATACAATATGTAGTTGTCATCATTTAGCTCAAGAATAATCTAACTCACTCTTGGGTCAAAAACTGGATCCAGTCCTGACTGTTTATCCCGTCAGGTAGGCCAAACAAAGGGGTTCCTAGCTGTTTATCCCGCTAGGTAGGCCAAACACAATAAGGTGGAACATGTTCCCCCCAATCGCTCATTAAACATTCAAGAGCTCAAAATCATTCAAAATCATTTCACAAACATTTTACATTCACAAAGGCCATTGCGTACATTTCATAATCATCAAATCCTCAATCTTATTCATGCTCAATCCATATTTATATAGCAACATAATCAAACTTTCAAAGTAGGTTTATCAAATGAGTATAAAACATAAAAGAATATCACAACCACTTACCTTATGCCAAAATCCAATCTAGCACTAAATCCACAATTCTCACCACTTCTTCAATGCACTTTCCTATAAAACATACATATGTACAAAAGAACCATCAAATGAGGTCTAATACTCTTAGACACCCTTCATAAATTACTAACACTTCATTTCCTTCTTATCTTAGAATCCATGGATATATGATTCTCAAGAACTTTCTTGAACATCACTATACTCACAATTTGATTTAAATTCCTCAATTCATGTTCTATGCCAACTCAAATGAGTGCCAAAATCCTTGTTTTTATGTTCTTGATCTCATAAGATTAAACCATCTTCATTTACAACATAATTCCAAACCCTACTATTCTAGAACACTAAGTAAGGTAATTAACTTGAATAAATGAACTAGATTAGTTCCTTACCTTAATTAAAGTGTAGATGGAGTGAGAATTGCTTCCTTCACCACCTTAATCAATCCTCTCCTCTTGCCCTAGTTAAGATTTCAAATGGGGAAAGTATGAATGAGAGGAAGAAGGAGAAAGATGAGGAAGAAAATGAAGACCAAAGCATAGGAAATAAATGGGTTTAAGACCAATTTTTCCAAAATTGCAAAATAGTCCCTATACTCTTACTTATTTATTAATTGGTCCTTAATGAAATTCATAAATATTACATTCTACCCTCCTTATAAAACGTTTTGGCCTCGAAACTTAAAATACCTTGTTCCTCAAACAAATGTGGATATTTTTCCTTTACTTCTTCTTCCAATTCCCACGTTGCTTCACGAGCGGTGTGGTTCGACCATTGTACTTTCACATAGGGAATTTTTCTCCGTCTCAACACTTATTCCTTTCGATCCACAATTCTTAATGGAAATTCCCTATATGACAAACCCTCTTGGACTTCCAATGGTTCCAACTCAATCTCATGACCGGGATCCAAAACATATCGCCTTAGTTGCGACACGTGGAAAACATTGTTGACTCTTGACAAAGATGGTGGCAAGGCAAGTCTATATGCAAGATCCCCAATATTTTCCAAAATTTCAAACGGTCCGATGTAACGTGGACTTAACTTCCCACTCTTGCCAAAACGCATCACTCCCTTATTAGGCGATACACAAAGATACACTTTGTCTTTACTTTGAAACTGTAACGGTCTTCTCTTGGTATCCGCCCAACTCTTTTGCCTATTTTGAGCCGTTTTCAAATGATCTCGAATCAAGGGAACTTTCTCAAGGGTCACTTGTACTAAATCCGGTCCCATAATACTTTTCTCACCAATTTCATCCCAACAAATAGGTGATCTACATTTCCTCCCATACAATGCCTCATCTGGTGCCATCCCAATAATAGCATGAAAGCTGTTGTTGTAGGCAAATTTGATGAGAGTTAAGTAGTCAACCCAACTACCTTTGAAGTCCAGGACACATGCTCTCAACATATCCTCAAGAGTTTGAATGGTTCTTTCTGATTGTCCATCTGTCTGAGGATGAAAAGCTGTGCTCAAAGTTACCTTAGTCCCCATTACTTTATTAAAGCTATCCCAAAATCGAGATGTAAATCTTGGATCCCGATCTGAGACAATACTGACAGGCACACCATGTAGCCGGATAATATTATCCATGTACATACTGACTAATTGATCCATGGTAGCTGTGGATCGCATGGGTAAGAAATGAGCGGTCTTAGTCAGTCTATCCACAATCACCCATATGGTATATTGACTTGTCTTTGTCTTCGGTAACCCACAAACAAAGTCCATAGTCACATGTTCCCATTTCCAAACAGGGATTTCCAAGGGTTTCAACAGTCCCCCAGGGCGTTGATGTTCTACTTTCACTTGTTGACATACCAAGCACTTGGAAACGAACTCAGAAATTTCTCTTTTCATGCCACTCCACCAAAAATTCCTTTTTATGTCCTTGTACATTTTTGTACGACCAGGATGAATGGAGAATTTTGAATTATGTGCTTATCTCAAAACTTCATTCTTCAACTCCGAGTTATTGGGTACACATAGTCTTCCTCGAAACCATAAGCTTCCATCATCATGTAATTGAAAATCGGATTGTTGGCCTTCTTTAATCCGATCTTTCTTGTTCTTCAATTCGACATCATTGTCCTGAGCCATTTTAATTTGCTCGAGGAGTGAAGGTTGTGCCACTAAAGCTGCTAGAAACCCATCGGTTGAGTTAATCACCTCGAGTTCTAATTTCTCAAACTCAGAAATTAAGTGATCCTGTTGAGTCAACAATGATGCCAATGTTCCTGACGACTTTCTACTCAAAGCATCTGCTACTCTGTTTGCCTTACCGGGATGGTATTTAATATCCAAATCATAATCGTTCAACAGTTCTAACCATCGCCGTTGTCTCATATTCAACTCCTTTTGAGTAAACAAATACTTCAAGGTTTTATTATCTGTAAAGATCTCACATTTTTCTCCATACAAATAATGTCTCTAGATTTTTAAAGCAAACACTACAGCCACCAATTCCAGATCATGAGTTGGGTAGTTTTGCTCATACTTCTTCAATTGGCGTGAGGCGTATACGATAACCCGACCATTTTGCATTAACACGCATCCCAAGCCATGTTTCGAAGCATCACTATACACTGTGAATCCACCTGACCCAGATGGAAGTGTAAGTACCGGTACCGAGATCAACTTCCTCTTTAACTCTTGGAAACTGTTCTCACAGGCTGTGGTCCATTCAAACTTTACCCTCTTTTGAGTCAACTATGTCAAAGGTATTGCAATTGATGAAAATCCCTCAACGAATTTCCTATAGTATCCGGCCAAACCCATAAAACTCCGAACCTCCGTTACATTGGTCGGTTGAGGCCAATCTACAATTGCTTCTACCTTTATCGGATCAACTGTTACACCATTTTCCGATATCACATGCCCCAAGAAAGCAACACTTTTTAGCCAAAATTCACATTTGCTAAACTTGGCAAAAAGTTTCTTCTCCCTTAAGATTTGCAAAACTGTCCTCAAGTGCTCAACATGTTCTTCCTCGGTTTGAGAATAGACCAATATGTCATCAATGAACACGACCACAAATTTGTCAAGTTGAGACCTAAAAACCCTGTTCATCAAATCCATAAAAGCGGCAGGGGCATTTGTTAGTCCAAAAGGCATAACAAGAAATTCGTAATGCCCATACCTCGTTCTAAAAGCACTCTTTGAGATATCCTCGGGCTTGATTTTCAATTGATGGTAGCCTGAACGCAAGTCAATCTTTGAGAAGTCCCGGGCTCCCTTAAGTTGATCAAACAAGTCATTTATCCTTGGTAATGGATACTTATTCTTGATAGTGATTTTATTTAATTCCCGATAATCAATACAAAGCCTCAAACTCCCATCATTCTTCTTCACAAACAACACCGGAGCACCCCACGGAGACACACTAGGTCGAATAAACTTATTATCCAATAACTCTTGTAGTTGCACTTTAAGCTCTCGTAATTCCGCCGGTGCCATTCGATATGGAGCTTTAGAGATTGGTGCTTCTCCGGGCATCACATTAATCTCAAACTCAATCTCACGATCCGGTGGAAGTCCTGGCAAGTCCTCGGGAAATACATCAGGGAATTCTTGGACAACTGGGATGTCATTCAAGTTCACACCCTCTCTCTTAGTGTCAATGACATTCGCTAGATAACCCACACAACCTTTGCGAAGAGCTTTCCAAGCTTGCATAGCGGATATCATTGGAGTTGTACATTTAACTTGCTTTCCCATGCCCCATTGGAATGAGAATTCCTCTTTTATCGGAATACAAAACTTAACCTTCTTGCCCCGACAATCCACACAAGCATAATTGTTGGTTAACCAATCCATACCCAAAATCATATCAAAATCCCTCATATTAATTTGAATCAAATTCGCTTTAAGTTCTTGCCCATCAATCCCTACCTGACAACCTCTATGTACAAGATTCGATGTGAGGACTTTCCCTCTTGGGGTAGATACACGGTAGGGCTCTCTAAGATATTCAGGCTTAGAACTCAATTTACTAACACATCTTTTAGATATAAAGGAATGAGAAGCCCCACAATCAAATAAAACTATAACAGGTACTGAATTTATCATTATAGTACCTATGACAACATCCTCTGACACTTCCGCCTCCGATTGGGTCAATGCAAAGACACGAGCATTGGTGGGCTTGGTCTTGTCTTGTTGAGAGGTGGGACACTCATTAATCCTATGTCCTACCTTGCCACACCCGAAGCATGCTCCCGTCTTCCATCGACATTCTCCTGGATGGATACGGTGACAAGTGTCACATTCTTTTCTCTTAATCCCGGCTTGAACTGGTGGCTGTGGTGGTCCACGCCTCTTGTTCATGAATGGGTTTCCGCCGGGTTGTCTTGATCCTTGACCTTGGCTTGGCATTGGTCTAGATCTTTTGGCGCGAAATTCGGCGTCCCCTCTTTTGAGATCTGCCTCAATTCCAATACACCTTTTGAAGGACTCCTCGTAGCTACTTGAGGGCATAGAAGACAATCTAGCCCGAATGCGCCCTTGTAACCCTTCCTCAAACCTAAGCAACTTAATGCTGTCATCCGCCATCACGGTTGGCACATAACGCCCCAATGCATTGAACTTTCCAGCATACTCTACAATAGACATGTTTTCCGTTTGTTTCAAGTTGAAAAACTGTCTTTGCTTCTCACTACGGATGGAGTCCGGAAAGTAGTGCTTTAGAAACACACTTTTGAAGGTTTGCCAATCCAAGAATTGCCCCTCACGAGTGTAAGCAGGGGCGGTTCCTTTCCATCACATCTCCGCATCTCCAACAAGAAATGGGATGACAACTTTTGGCTTTACTTCCTCGGGGATTTCCAAAACATCAAAGTTGGCTTCCAATTCATGTAGCCACCTCTCCGCCTTCTCAGGATCCGGAGCACCATCAAAGACAGGCATGTTCGCCTTCTTTAAGTTCTCATAGTGAGTTTTGCTACCACTCGATTTTTGACGTTGGCGATCCTCTTGTTCTTGCTGCAATCGCTGTTGATTTTGCATGATTTGAGCCATCATGCCAAAGGCAGCAGTAAACTCCGGTGGCATCGATAAGGTGGTCGCGTGTGGGTCACTTGACGACCCACCCACAGTGGTCATTCTAGTGGTCATGGGTTGAGTAGTGTGAGTAAGCCCATGCTCTCCCATATTTGCCCCTTCACCATTGCCATCATCCTGGCTTTCCACAACTACTATGTTAGGATTCTCTCCACTTCCACTATTTTGTGCCATCACCCTAACATAACATATCAATCAAATGTTCATTTAATGTGAGCATTAAGAAGAAAACAGGAAAAAGAAGGAAAAGGGACAAATACAAAGATATTTCTAGCAAGTACGGTATTGGTATACCATGCCGAGCATTCCCGGACGGAGATATATCATGAAAATTCGAAAAATTTAAAGCCCCTCAAAAATTGGTCGACGTCGCGACGTTCGCCCCTGAACGTCGCGACGTTCACGCACGTCGCGACGTGCGAGTGGCTCCACGTCGCGACGTGGGGAAGTTTGTCTTCTGCCACTTTTTTTGGCCATCCGCGTCGCGACGTCCAGGCTGGTGACCCTCCACGTCGCGACGTGGAGGCTATTTTTTCACATTTTGACTAATTTTCTTCATATTTCCCTCCTTTTTGAACTTTCAAAGCTCCAAGACTAATCAACCTTGCATTTCACCTCTAATATATACTTATTGTCATCGACTACTCTCTGATACCATTAAATGTCACGCCCCGAATCCGCGAGACACGGCCACAAGGTTGGGAATCGACTCCAAAAGTGCGAAGCCTCCTGTACACACAGTTTACTACACCAACAAGTTCTATACATAGGCCACACAATACCTATTAAACAATATATACACAATCCAATTCCATCTTTTCACCATAAAGACATTCAAGCCTAACCTCTACAATATACTACACATCTTTTATAAACAACACATTCTATATATATAACTTATAACACAATAACGTCATTTACAATCATAACTATCCATTTTAATACAAAATATCAATATTAACATCAAAATCTACTTATAGCTGTACACATTGACATCAAAACCTAATGTTCAAACGTCATTCTTCCCAAAACCTTCCTATACACCTCCCTAATATCTATACAAAACCATGATGTTCACAAAATGACTTTCTCTACTTGTCATCCACAAAACCTTCACGAAAAACCTTAGAATCTGCAAAAAGGACAACAACTTGTGGTATGAGCAAACCAATGCTCAGTAAGTGATATAGATATTCCTTTATTGGAATGAGCATGTCATATACATAATATACTTTCTCAAACATCATTTAACACAAGAAATCAACATTTGAAACGTTTTTCCACCAAAACACACACACACATATATATATATATATAGCAATGGCATCATCATTGATCAAACATTCACAAATACAACATGTAGTTGTCATCATTTAGCTCAAGAATAATCTAACTCACTCTTGGGTCAAAAACTGGATCCAGTCCTGACTGTTTATCCCTTCAGGTAGGCCAAACAAAGGGGTTCCTAGCTGTTTATCCCGCTAGGTAGGCCAAACACAATAAGGTGGAACATGTTCCCCCCAATCGCTCATTAAACATTCAAGAGCTCAAAATCATTCAAAATCATTTCACAAACATTTTACATTCACAAAGGCCATTGCGTACATTTCATAATCATCAAATCCTCAATCTTATTCATGCTCAATCCATATTTATATAGCAACATAATCAAACTTTCAAAGTAGGTTTATCAAATGAGTATAAAACATAAAAGAATATCACAACCACTTACCTTATGCCAAAATCCAATCTAGCACTAAATCCACAATTCTCACCACTTCTTCAATGCACTTTCCTATAAAACATACATATGTACAAAAGAACCATCAAATGAGGTCTAATACTCTTAGACACCTTTCATAAATTACTAACACTTCATTTCCTTCTTATCTTAGAATCCATGGATATATGATTCTCAAGAACTTTCTTGAACATCACTATACTCATAATTTGATTTAAATTCCTCAATTCATGTTCTATGCCAACTCAAATGAGTGCCAAAATCCTTGTTTTTATGTTCTTGATCTCATAAGAATAAACCCATCTTCATTTACAACATAATTCCAAACCCTACTATTCTAGAACACTAAGTAAGGTAATTAACTTGAATAAATGAACTAGATTAGTTCCTTACCTTAATTAAAGTGTAGATGGAGTGAGAATTGCTTCCTTCACCACCTTAATCAATCCTCTCCTCTTGCCCTAGTTAAGATTTCAAATGGGGAAAGTATGAATGAGAGGAAGAAGGAGAAAGATGAGGAAGAAAATGAAGACCAAAGCATAGGAAATAAATGGGTTTAAGACCAATTTTTCCAAAATTGCAAAATAGTCTCGATACTCTTACTTATTTATTAATTGGTCCTTAATGAAATTCATAAATATTACAAAGATGCTTCAGCCAAATCACTTTGATCAAAGACCTCCAACAAAGAAGTGTGTTCACAGTCTAATGAAGACCGAAATAAACATCAAAGCTCCACATGATTCATACAATTCGCACGCCTTGCACACGCAAAACCGTGTGGTGTGGAAAGATCATATAGGCACACCAAATCTTCCCATGTTTATCTCCAAATCTTCCAATGTTTATCTCCAAAATTATTTCCAAATAATTCAAATGGAAAGATGGAAAAATCATGTGCCTTCAATGCTTATCTTTTTCAAAGATAGATCTTTAATGATAGCTTCCAAGAATACCAAGATAAGCCCAAAAATATCAAGATAGCATTAATCTCCAAATCAATCTTCCTTGTATAGAGTGATTTGATTTGATTTATGCTTCAATAAGATCTTTCCTTATCTTGCCAAAAAATCAATGCCAATTAAAATAAATACCACTCCACGTGTGCATTAACAATCTCCCCCTTTGGAATTTTTTGGCAAAATCAAAACTCCCCAAGTATGCTAAACAGAAGTTCGATGAAGCTCCCCCTGAATAAGAACTTCCAAAAAAATCATTGCACAAAACATTGCGCATGACCCATCAAAAGACATCAAGATTCGAACTCCCCCTGCATCGGATCTTACCAACAAAACATCACTGTAGAAGACACTGTGCATGACACATCAAGCGACACAAAGATCCCAGCATACAATTGTTTAAGGGATTACAGAATAAATACCCAAATATCCCAAATTACTCCCCCTTTTTGCCACAAAATGACAAAAGAGAACAAAAACAACAATAAAACATAAAAATTGTCTTAAGTAAAGGATCATAAACAAACATCAGAGCCATATCAATCAGAATCTTCTGCATCATGAGGCACTAAGCCAACGGAGTCTGCTAGCAACTGAACACCAGCAGCTTTTTCTGGAGCTCTTTCATCTGTAGGGGCATGACTGTCAGTGACACCAGGCGTGACACCAGCAGTGACACCAGAAGTGACACCAAAAGTGCAGAAGGAACATGAGTTTCCTTTGCAACAACTTCCTCCGTAGAATCAGAATCAACTGCAGTAACATCTGGAGTAACATCAGGTGGAACATCTGAAGATCCAGGGACATCATCAGCTAATGAAAAGACTTCCTTCCATCATAAAGTCCATTGCACAAAAACCAAGATCAAGTCCTGCGGATCCCGCCTAAGAAACAAAGATGACTCGCTCTGATACTAATTGAAAGATCAAGGTTAGATGCGTAGTGTCCTAGTGAGGTGGAACACTAGATGTGACACTGTTAATAAAAACAGTAATGGACAATAATAAAATGTGGAAAGTAAAGAGACAGGAGGTTGGTAACGCAGTTCGGCAATTGCCTACTTCTGCGGGGCCACGCCCAGAAAAACAATCCACTAAGTTCACAAGTTACAAGACACTCGGTCTGACATAAAGTAAGACTCCCTCTTATCTTTGACGCCGCTTCTTCCTAACTCCACAGTGAACGGATTGTGCGAGCTCCCCTCGACTTGTGTTGATTCCTCCCGAAATCTGTGGTTAATGCAAGATCCCCTTGCCCACAATGAAGACAAGATCCCCTTGTCAATGGCGACTCCTCCCGGAATCCGTGGTTAATGCAAGATCCCCTTGCCCATAATGAAGACAAGCTCCCCTTGTCAATAGCGACTCCTCCCGGAATCCGTGGTTAATGCAAGATTCCCTTGTCCACGTTTGAACTCCTCCCGAGCTCCTCAACAACCTCCTCCCGAGCCTGGATTATAATAAAGAACACAAGGATTGCATCTTCAATAATATTGCATAAAGATGCTTCAGCCAACACACTTTGATCAAAGACCTCCAACAAAGAAGTGTGTTCACAGTCTAATGAATACCGAAATAAACATCAAAGCTCCACATGATTCATACAATTCGCACGCCTTGCACACGCAAAACCGTGTGGTGTGGAAAGATCATATAGGCACACCAAATCTTCCCATGTTTATCTCCAAATCTTCCCATGTTTATCTCCAAGATTATTTCCAAATAATTCAAATGGAAAGATGGAAAAACTATGTGTTTTCAATGCTTATCTTTTCCAAAGATAGATCTTTAATGATAGCTTCCAAGAATACCAAGATAAGCTCAAAAATATCAAGATAGTATTAATCTCCAAATCAATATTCCTTGTATAGATTGATTTGATTTGATTTATGCTTTCAATAAGATCTTTCCTTATCTTGCCAAAAAATCAATGCCAATTAAAATAAATGCCACTCCACGTGTGCATTAACACATATAACTTAGAAATCAAGACAATTGTGTGACTTGTTAAATCAATGCTCACTTTAAGGATTTTGTATAACCAAATCTTAAGCCATAAGCAAATCAATAAAGGATCTATCTTTTTTCAAAAAAAAAAAAAAAACAATATCACTCAATCCCAATATTATTCACCAAATCTACTCTATTCCTGCGTCCAAGAGGACTACTTTCATAGTATCCATTTTCCAAATCGTATCCTAAACTTGTCTTCAAATGTGTACATGATTAAAATAAACTACACGAATTCCAGTGTAGTAATGTCATCAAGATGAATGATTTACTTAATTTAACACATTGGGTAAATTACTTCAATCGCGCTTTAACTTGAGGGTTTATTTAGTTTTTGTCCATAATATTTAAAAAATTTTATTTTTTTCTCTCATTTTATAATTTGATTTGAAATCTTCATTCGTTCATTTTTTTTCAACTTAAAATTCAGCTTAAATAAATATTTAACACATATATAACAAATAAAAGTGTATACATATTAATAAAATTAGATATAACAATATTTCTTCCTCATGAAATTATCTACCAAAAAAGGCATTCAGATATCATACAGAAATTCAATTCTAATATTTTGAATGTTTCTTTTATTATTACTAATGCACTGCAGGCTTTATCCCAGAATTATTATAATTAAGTGATGGTACTGAGGCCCCTTCTGTCCAGGCCAATTGTATCGACTTCAGTTTTAAGTTTTAATGGCTCACCTATTCATTTGCCTTGGACCATCAGAGAGTTAAACAAAATTTGAGGACTAGGATGGTTCCTCCAGGATCCAAGTATTAAAATTTTGGCTAGTTTTCTTCAGCTGGGGTCGTTTTCATGCTGTGTTGAACTTTTCAATTCTGGGGTTTGGCCTTTATGTTACATACATCTCATGATTCTCATCTACTACCAAACACAATTAATCTAGAGCATAAATGAGCCATGATATACAATGAAATGAACGGTTTAAGGTTCTCCAAGTTCCAAAGTCTCCCATACCAAAGTCGTTGTGGGATAAAAGCTATGATGTTCCAAAGTCTCCCAAACCAAGGTCACCGTGGATGAAAGCTAGTATGATGTTTGTGGATAAAAGTATGTTTCTCAATGAGTAATGATAGGGGAGTGAAAAATTAGAGTGAAAGCATAAAGTGACTGACGTGGCAGTTATAAAAAGACAAACTAATACCTCTAACAAAATGACGAGTGAACCGTAATAGATAATGGATAATTTTGTCTTTTTATAACTGCCACGTCTATCACTTTACATTTTCACTCTAATTTTTCACTTTGTATATCATTATCCGTTTCTCAATAGTACTCAAAAAAGTCGCTACAAATTCCTATCATCAACAATAATGAAAGTAATTCCTACTCAAAATGGAATTCATTTCTCAATACAAATATAGCAAAGTTAAGAAAGGAATTTAGACTTGGGGAGGGAAACTTTATGTTTCAAAAACTTTGTATGAATTTTCTTTGAAAATTTCCTAAAAAATTGTGGTGCTCTTTGCCTTGAGTTCTATCTTGAATTGTTGCCGTGAAGCCTCGCATTTAAATAATTTGGGATTCAATTACCAGTAAAATAGAGGCCAAAAACATACATACCGGAATGAATTGAAAATTCGGACAAAAAGAAAAGGTAATTAATAAATGTAAACAAAATCATTCAACGGTACAAAACCTCAAATATTTTACAATTTGAGAGCCAAAAGTTGTCCAATTGTGATGACAAAAAACATGCTTTATAGAGATGGCCTTTCCTTCAATAGTTGGGCAGAAATTTGTTTCATAGTAGGCCTCATTTGAGGATTGGGATCTACACATAACAAAGCCAATTTGGCCAGCAATACTACTTTTTCTGCCTCTTGCTCTTTACTTGGAGATGGAAGTTTTGAATCCACGATATCTTTTAGGAGCATGTCTTGAATTGTTGATTGAGATGATAATGGTGGCAGCACTGATAATAAAAAATCACCTGGATGCTTTCCCATTATCACTTCAAGAGTAAGTGAAGGATCAAAATAATCAAATCACAATAGGCAAAAATATGTTTGGGAGGAGAGGAATTACAATAATAAAATCTCATGTATAGCACAATTGCCACACAACAACAATATCTGTTGATCCACAAATTTCTCAAAGTCTCCGTATGGGTTTTTCACATAACACATCTCTTTGAGATTTCTCTCTAACTCCTCTCATCACAAAGATCCGTAACACCCTCTATTTATAGTGTAAGAGATTTTTTAATTCCATACTTTCCTAATTCCTACCAATAACTAATTAAGAAACAAATACTATTAGGAAACAACTTTAAACTTAAGAAACAAAACATATTAGGAAACTACTAATTAATAAAAGTTTAGTTTAATTTTCAACAAATCCCCCTTTAAACTAAACTTTCCATATATGATCAATACCTTCAATTTCATGTGCTTGAATTCTTTTGAGATTTCTTTTGCTATTTGGATATTGTATTTCGATTAATACGCTAGTAGTTATCAATGAGTAACCTATGGGTTGAGAAAATTGTACAGATAACAATAATCCTGATTTGGGATCGAGATAAACATTAACTATAGGGAAGGATAAAGGCAAGGTTTAAGTTATCAAAACATCAGATAAGGATAGAGTTTATCACTACTCCCATCTAATATTTATAAATACATGCTTATGTTATTGAGAGAGGGATCTTTGAATTAATTTCTGAGAACGAGAATATTGACTTGAGCGTCGGAAGCTTCCCGAGAGAGTTCCCACGAAAGTTCTCACCATGATTGTATTTCAGGTATACGAAAAGGAATTGGAGTTCGCCGCCTGGAGGTCGTTGATCGCTTTGGTGGTTCTTGTTTCATCAACTGGCGCCTACCGTAGGGCCATTTAAGCAAAATAACATCACGAGTTTACAAGCATGGTGGAGAATTCAACAGTTGGGAAGAAGGAGAGACTTCTCAGCCCGAGAATTCAACAGTTGGGAAAAATGAGATACTTCTCAGCTCGCAGTCTTATGTAGAAAGCTTTTTTTGAGATTTAGGCATTGGTATAGGTCTAGAGACTCACCTTTCGTCTCACTGTCATATTGAAACTTAAGAAGACCGATTTTGGTCATGGTTCGTGGAAAACAATAAGAGCCAATTTTGATCATGGCTCGTGAAAAGTGACGAGAAATTGATACGCCAATTTTCATGCAACACATTGAGATCATGGGCTACGACCTCTAAGATAAGGTCTCACATCAGATACCTATGTGGCTTGTAGGAAAATTAATGAGCTTAATCATTATGTGCGAGTTGGTTTTCTCTTGATTTCTTTTTAATAATTATGTAATTCCTCTCAATGGACCCATATTCAATTGGAGTGTGAAACTATTATAACAAATAAGGTGATAAAAGAAACATATCACAACAGGAACTTGTAGAACTTAATGTTTGCATGGAGATTAATTCTTGGGTCAATGAAAAAGTAACTTATTTGAAATGTGATAGTCTTATAAAGATAAATAAAGTTAGAAAAAGTTACTTATTTGAGATGTGATAATTTCATAAGCAATATGAAGTTATTTATTTATTTTTCTTATGTGAAAAGATAAATAAAGTAAGAAAAAGTTTCTTATTCGAGATGTGATAATTTCATAAGTAATATGAAGTTATTTATTTATTTTTCTTATGTGAAAAGATAAACAAAGTAAAAAAAGTTACTTATTTGAGATGTAATAATTTCATAAGCAATATGAAGTTATTTATTTCTTTTACTTATGTGAAAAGATAATAAAGTTAGAAAAAGTTGCTTATTTGAGATGTGATAATTTCATAAGCAATATAAAGTTACTTATTTTTTTTACTTCTATCATGAAAGAGGTGAAAGATAAATAAGGTTATATTATAACTTTGGGCAATAAGTCCTGGTGGAAAGTTATTCAATTTTCTAAGGATACGTGAAAGTTGTTCACATGAATAGTTGTCCTCTTTTCATGAAAAGACAATGAAGACATTATTATCTTAACTAGTGATTAGTATACTCAAAATCACACCATGGGTATTTTTTGGTTGCAATTGAGAATTCCATGTTACTTAAAATATCAAGCAAGTCGTGATCAATTTGAAGAACAATCGACCATTAATGACTTTTTTTCTTCCTTGTTTATTGAAAGAAAAGAAAGAAAAGTGTTCGTTGTTTTTCTTTATGATGCAACTTCTATGACTATGAGAAAGCTTTACTTATATTACAAAGGCATGGCTGAATCAATACATTGATCTTGGCGGGTAGAGTTCACAATTTGTGTATTAAAATGGTTTTCATCATCAAGTTTTACTTTGCTGAAATTTTAGAAAATTAATGTATGAGCAGTCTTGATCAATCAGGTGGTCGGATGGCTAAACAAGCTTCGATCATGTTGAAATTTTATCCATATATAGAATACATCTCGTTATATATTATGAACAGTAACGATCGAATTTAAATGGTTGTGTACCAAGTTACAAGTTTTTGAAGAAATGAAGTCTGAGAATAAATTCTGCTGCAGTTTCAGCAAATTAAGGTATGAGCAGCCTTGATCAATCAGGTGATCGGAAAGGCTAACATGCTTTGATCATGTTTAAATTTTATCTATCTATAGAAGACATCTTGTTATATATTATGAACGGTGGAGATCGAATTTAAATGGTCGTGTACCAAGTTACAAGTTTTTAAAGAAATGAAGTCTGAGAATAAATTCTGCTGAGCTTTGATAGATCAGTTGATCGGATGGCTAAACATGCTTCGATCATGTTGAAATTTTTTCTATCTATAGAATAATTGTTATATATTATGAACGGTGGAGATCGAATTTAAATGGTCGTGTACAAAGTTATAAGTTTTTGAAGAGATGAAGTCTGAGAATAAATTCTGCTGCAGTTTCAGCAAATTAAGGTATGAGCAGCTTTGATCAATCAGGTGATCGGATGGCTAAACATGCTTTTATCATGTTAAAATTTTATCTATCTATAGAAGACATCTTATTCTATATTCTGAACTGTGGATATTGAATTTCAACGGTTGTGTACCAAGTTACACATTTTTGAAGAGATGAAGTTTGAGAATAACTTCTACTATAATTTCAGTAATTCCAAATCGGGACAGTGTTTGATCAAATCATTGAACTGACAAGCAAACAATGTCCACTCTCGTTGAAATTTTATGTGGTTATAGAAGACATGTAATTTCATATTCTGAGCGTGGAGATCTAATTTCAAGTGATCAATATCCAGCAAGTCATAAATTCTTGATATATACATCTCTGAAGAATATAGATGGTGTATGACATCATGAAAATTTTATATTGATGGCAAAATGGCTATCATAATTCAATGAAACTTCAGCTCCAATGCGGTAAATGCAAAATCACATACACAACAAATCACCTTACAAATGGTATGGTAAGAATACATATTAATGTGCTGTTTATTTTGATGTTTTCCCTCAAACTTCATAAAGATTTATGAATGCTTAAGTTTATGAGGTTGGCAAAAAGTATTATTTGAATCATTTTGTTGAACATTGCAAGATAAAAATTAATCTACATTACAGTGATAGTTGGATGAAAATATTGTGTTGTAATTTCAAAAATTATTTTATAAGACTTTGATATGTTGCGATGAAAGCACAAATTAATTAGTTAATTTTAGAGTGTCTTATTTAAGACACAAGTGTTCACAAAAAAAAAAATGTTCACAGGATTGATACAAAAATAAAATATCATATTAGTAATTAGTGAGACCGCATTGATTTTGTGATTTTTAGTTCCAAAAGAGAGGAATAGTGCTGGGAATCGGCCTTACCTTTTTAATGAATAAGTAAAATAACACACATTGAGATTATATAGTGGTGTTATTTTGAGGAACTGAAGGGCTTGGATGTCCGGGTGGTGTAGTCACATCTACATATCAGAAATTAATCACTATGTGTCTTATTCTTTCTTACGCATAGTCATATACAATAAAAGATAAAAGTGTTAATTGTTTGACAATATTCTATTCACAAATGAATTGGGAAAAAGGCAAAAGAAAGTTATGAGAATGGTGGAGAATTGCTTACTTGGAATCAATAAGAGTTTTTATTCAATATTTGAGCTTCTTTATAAACTGGAGTTCCACGAAAAAGTGTACCCAATTCACAAGACAAAGAGATTTGACATGCGATCTACAAACGCCTTAAGAGGCGACAAGTATAAAAAGAAGCCAAAAAGACTTGGCGGCATTATTTTTACAAAGAGATCTGACGTGCGATCTACAAACGTCTTAAGAGGCTACAAGTATAAAAAGAAGCCAAAAAGACTTGGCGACATTATTTTTACAAAAAGATCCGATGTGCGATCGCCTTAAGAGGCAACATGTATATAAATAAGCCAAAAAGATTTGGCAACATTATTTAAAGAAAGAGATCTACAAAGGCCTTAAGAGGCAACAAGTATATAAATAAGCCCAAAAGACTTGGCGACATTATATACTTCAAAGAGATCCGACGTGCGATCTACAAAGGCTTTAAGAGGCAACAAGTATATAAATAAGCCAAAAAGACTTGGCAACACTATTTAATGAAAGAGATCTACAAAGGCCTTAAAAGGTAGCAAGTATATAAATAAGCCCAAAAGACTTGGCAACATTATATACTTCAAAGAGATCTGACGTGCGATCTACAAAGGCTTTAAGAGGCAGCAAGTATATAAATAAGCCAAAAGGACTTGGCAACATTATTTAAAGAAAGAGATCTACAAAGGCCTTAAGAGGCAGCAAGTATATAAATAAGCCAAAAAGACTTGGCGACATTATATACTTCAAAGAGATCCAACGTTCGATCTACAAAGGCTTTAAGTGGCAACAAGTATATAAATAAGCCAAAAACACTTGGCGACATTATATACTCCAAAAAGATCCGAGCGATCTACAAAACCTTTAAGAGGTAGCAAGTATATAAATAAGCCAAAAAGATTTGGCGACATTATTTCTAAAAAAAGATCACAAGTCGATCTAAAGTTGATTTAAATGCCTTGTGGTCTTAAAATCAAATAAAGAATATTTTGAAGTCGAAAGAGTTTGGCTCACAAAACAAACATAGATCACAAGTACGATCTAAAGTTGATTAGAATGCCTTGTGGGCTTAGAATCAAAGAAAGAAATATTTTGAGGTCGTAAGAATTCGACTGACAAAGATACATTTTCTTAAAGGCCATAGTGTTTGGCCGCTTCTTGAACATGCACTTTTGAAAGACGAGCTTCAAGTCTCTCATTACACCGGATAACTTTCCGATTGTGGGAGCCTCCGTAAAATGTTTCAAAAGATGTCAGAAATACACATAAGAAAAAGAAAGTAGATAGAATCGCAAAGGCCAGTATACTTGATTGAAGAAAATAGAGTAGTTCGTGAGACAGTTGCTGAGCAGTCATATTCTCGAACCTCTTAGCAACTGGGAGAACAAGGGAGTTTGGAGTGGTGTCCATGGTAACAGCGACATGCGAGGTCTCATCGTTGCCAACATTTAACAAAGGGCCCAAAGGAAGATTGTCTATATGGTCTTCATTGATTAGAGAATTCTCAATGACTATGGTAGTCTCTTCAGCAAGGCTTTTGAAGCCATTTTGGAGGCCTAACGCCTTCTAGTGTGGCACTGGAGGAGACCACAGACTGAACCTTTAAAAGGATTTAGGATTGAGTACAACTCTATCTCACATACGGGCTCTGCGTCAAGGATTCCGAATCTTTTGAAGATGTCTACAGAAAAGAAAGCTATAATTAATAAGCAAGTAAGTCCTAAAGTTAGCGAAAAATGACAAAAGAATAAAAAGGCAGATAAAAGATGTACATTAGGAGTTCTCCAACCGAGTTGGGATGAGTTCCGCCCATATGAGTTCGGCCTCAAAAAGATATGGGGTAATAGTAATCTTCGAAAATGGACGCAGAAGCCGAAGTGTTTCAAAATTTGAAAAACGCATGAAGCACACTATCATGATCGGTATCTGATAGTTTATTATGTTGAGGAGATGTTCAAAATTCATGGTAAGAATTCACGATTCGATAAAGTTTAAACATTCAAGTCATGAGTTTAGGAAGCAAGCTCATGACTTGGAGACTAGTTGATGAATACGCTAGTAGTTATCAATGAGCAGCCTATGGGTTGAGGACATCTACAGATAACAATAATCCTGATTTGGGATCGAGATAAACATTGACAATCGGGAATGATAAAGGCAAGGTTTAAGTTATCAAAACATCAGATAAGGATAAAGTTTATCACTAGTACACCCATCTAATATTTATAAATACATGCTTATGTTATTGAGAGAGGGATCTTTGGATTAATTTCTAAGAACGAGAACACTAACTTGAGCGTCGGAGCCTTCTCGGGAGAGTTCTCACGGAAGTTCTCACCATGATTGTATTTCAGGTACATGAAAAGGAATTGGAGTTCGCCGCCTGGAGGTCGTTGATCGCTTTGGTGATTTCTTGTTTCATCATATTTGATTTTCTTCTTAATCTTCATCTTCGTCTTCACATGTAACTTGAAACGAATTTTGTAGTTCCAAATCTTTAAGTCTTCAAACATGTCTTCTGTTTCTTTTCCTTTATCACAAAACTTCCATATATCAACATTCTCTTCTAATAAAGAATGACCAATATAATTTCCAAAAAATCAAGAAATCGTATTGTTCAATTTGAACAATCTTTTCAATATTGTTTACCTCAACAATGTTACCATTATCAAAAATATTTTTATCACCTTCAACCAGGTATATGGTTTCATTTTTCTCTTCAAAATTGATGATTTTTACATTCTCTTTGTCAGTAAAATCACCAATTTCAACCATCTCAATTTCATCAAATAATTCATTCATGTCTACCTATGTATCATCACACGAATATTCTTCACCAACATTGTCGATTTCTTTTTTCTTCTCAAATTCAACAACATGAATTTCTTGTTCTTTCTCTACCGAACAAATAATTTCTTCCTCTTCCTTAATTGAATCAACACTTCTTTCATCCACCACCTCCATAACATTATCATGATGATCAACACAATTTCCTTCCTTGAGATTTTCAATTTCTATATTGGATTCAATACTCGAAGATAAATTATCAACAATTGGTTGTTGAGGTTGTTGAATTTGCTCACTTTGGTGACCATCGTTTTCTTTCTCAATATAGAAAGATACTTGTGTTTGCCCAATTGATACCATTGACTCTTTAGAAGACCAATTCGAATCTCTTTGTTCATCGAAAATAAAATCTCTTATCACAATTACCTTTTCTGTATCCTCTATCTCATCATCCACTTTTTCATTAATTCTTTGTTCAAATCAAATTAATGAACCCTTCAATTCTTGAATTGTTAATGTTGCCAAATTCTTGTTCTCTATCATCAAAGCTACAAAATACTCAAACTTCAAGGGCAGTGTATTGAGAATCTTTGCAATAAAAATTTCATCTTGCAATACATGACCATTTAATTTCATCTCGTCTTTAATCACCAGCAGACAAGAAAAATATGACTCAATGGATTCTATCTTCTCCATTGTGCAAAGATCGAATCTTTTTTGTAACATCAACAAATTATTTTCATAGTGTAAAGTTCAAACTTTTTCGTCAACACCAAGAAATTTTTGTGCTGAAGTGTGTCAACACCTCTATATGTCTTTCCAAAATATCTCAAGCCTTAAGCTTCTTCGCAATTTTGGCCGTTGAGATTTTCAGATAAACTGATTAATCAATGGCCTGATGAATTTGGGAAAATGCCATTTTTTCTTGCCTCTTTTTATCGGTAGTAGCCTCTTCAGGTAATTTCTTTTGAACATATTAAATCAAATCAAAAGCTTCCAGATGAATTTCCATATGATCTCTCCAATGATTATAATTTTGTTTTCCCTTCAGTTTGGAAACAACACAAATTATATTTTTCATCATGGTTAATCAATGATAACCTTGCTTTGATACCAATTTGAAGGATCGAAATAATCAAATCACAATAATCAAAAATATGTTTAGGAGGAGATGAATTACAATAACAAAATCTCATGTATGACACAACCGCCACACAACAAAAATATCTATTGATCCACAGATTTCTCAAAGTTGCCGTATGACTTTTTCATACAACACACCTCTTTGAGGTTTCTCTCTCCAACTCCTCTCATCACAAAGATCCCTAACACCCTATATTTATAGTGCAAGAGATTTCTTAATTCCACACTTTCTTAATTCCTACCAATAACTAATTAAGAAACAAATACTATTAGAAAACAACTTTAAACTTAAGAAACAAAATATATTAGGAAACTACTAATTAATAAAAGTTTTATTTAATTTTCCAACAGTAAAAACTCCAAAACTATAAACAGCACACTTTTCATTTACTGCCATTGTATATGCAAGTTCTGCATGCATTTCATGAAATCGCAAATAATCAAATCATAGATTCATCATAGTAAGATAGATAGATATAAACCCCAATTTTGACTAAAATAGTTTAAATAATAATAGACTATATTAAACTATTCAAAGGTAAAGGGAAAATGCAACCCCAGAAAAGAGATAGTACCTGGAGCAGCAATAAGTTCCAACAAATGAAGTCCAATTAGATGAATCAGGGTTTATGAATCTTTTTGCGCCAAAATCAAAAATATGAGCTCGATGCTGAGAATCAAACAAGATATTTTTGCTAGATATGTCTTGATGGATTATAGAAATTTTCAAATACAGCATTATTTTATGGAAATTTTCTAAATACACAATTAAATTAGTTAAAAAAAGCTTTGGTAGGAAGTAAAAACTAAAACAATTTCTAATACACGATGGAAATTTATTACTAAAATAATTTAGGAAACTAATTAATTTAAATTTATGAATAAAAGAGTTTCAGTAGAAAGTAAAGACTAAAACAACTCATGTTTTCCAAAATAATTTAGAAAACTAATTAATTTGATTTTCTTAATAAAAGAGTTTCATTCGCAAGTAAACACTAAAACAACTCATGCTTATATATATATATATATATATATATATATATATATATATATATATATATAAACTTTATTATCCTCCATATCATTTAAGTACTATTTTTCTTAAATTTTTTATGGCTATTATTATTGCCAGAGCAACAATTAGCTTCCAAAGCAATAAATTAAACATATTCCAAATTTATCCTTAATCAATTAACTCTTTTTATCTTTTATCCATTTATCATTACCACTTATCTTTATCTTATTTCTACCTTATCATTACAATTTATAACATCTTTTCGTAACTTCTACTTTTTCTAACATTTATTTTCACCCTCAAATTATAAGAAAGAAATTATATAAAATAATATGACAGTTATTTCTATTAATAGCTTTTATTGTTCTCTCAATTAAATTATAAAATATTTATCAATATATACTTCAAAAAATTTAAGCTCCATTTGTTTACGGTTGTTTTAGTATTTTATTTTACAAATTCAATTTGATTTATTTGTTTTGTCCATTTTTTTTATCAAATTTTTAAAATAAAAAATAATATTACAGTAATTATTTTTTATACAACATTTTTTATATTTTAATAAATAAATTATTAAATTTAAATTTGACTTTTAAATTTTTAATAATAAAAAATTCTCCCTAAGACATTTTTATACTAAAATAAACTCATAAAATATTAACTCAAATTTAAATTTTAAAAGTTATTAATAAAAAATTATGCCCACCAAAACAAACTCATCAATCCAAATACCTCCAAAATATTTATTTCTTATAACAAATCTCAAGAAAAAAAATCCTACTATAAAACTAAAAAAATACTCTATCCAATGCGAGTTATATTTTTTTTGTTAAAATACTAATACATAAACATATGGCAGCTATAAATTATTATTTTTGTTTCTAATAACACTTAATATTTTATCAACATA
This sequence comes from Ophiorrhiza pumila, assembly GCA_016586305.1. Classification (NCBI taxonomy): domain Eukaryota; kingdom Viridiplantae; phylum Streptophyta; class Magnoliopsida; order Gentianales; family Rubiaceae; genus Ophiorrhiza; species Ophiorrhiza pumila. The sequence continues at coordinate 9,895,822 of BLIW01000010.1, read as the reverse complement.
ATTCCCATAAATTAAAACTTAAGAGGAAGACGCCACCACTATATATATAATAGAAATCATAATTTCATGTATGTTTTCATGCTACAATTTAATTCATAAATTTTTAATAATAAAAAGGCAATAAATTTTACTTTATAATTTGGATGCGTATATTTACTTCCATTTATACTCCCAACAATTTTTTTCCTTGTGATCTAATAACATTTTGAAATGTTAATTTGCTCATAATATAATTAAGCCATGAAGAATTTCTAATTATTAAAAATTTAAAATTCAAATTTGAATTAATATTTTATAAGTTTATTTTGGTAAAAAAAAAATGTCTTTGGAAGAATTTTTATTATTAAAAATCTAAAAGTCAAATTTAAATTTAATAATTTATTTATAAAAATATAAAAAATGTTATAGCAAAAATAACTACTGTAACATTATTTTTTTATTTACAAATTTTGATAGAAAAATGGACAACACAAATAAATCAAATTAAATTTGTGAAATAAAACACTAAGACAACGGTAAACAAATAGAGCATAAATTTTTTAAATATATATTGGCAAATATTTTATAATTCAATTGAGAGAACAATCAAAGTTATTAATAGAAATAAGTGTCATATTATTTTTATATATTTTTTTCTTATAATTTGAGAGTGAAAATAAATGTTATATTAATAAAAAGTTGGGAGAAAAATCAGTGTAAAGGAGAAGAAAATAGAAGTTGCGAGAAAATGTTATAAAGAATTGATGAGTTTTAATGATAAGGTAAAAGAAGATAATGATAAGTTACAATGATAAATGGAGAAAAATAAAAGAGTTGATTGATTAAGGGTAAATTTGGAAGATATGTGATTTATTGCTCTCGAAGCTAATTGTTGCTCTGGCAATAACAGCAACCATTTTTTATTGTAAATTTAATATATTTTTCTTAAATTTTTATTTTTAATTTAAATCCTAATCATTAAGCTAAAATCCTGATAATAAAAACTAATAATAACATCATTAATCGAGATTCATCTACTTCACTTTTTGATAATTTTTCGATAATTTTCTGTTCAATTTCTAATGGATGTAATCATCACTCTTTCTACCTATTCACAAACGCTCCGCTTTTTACCTCTTCTGAGCATTAAAGAATGAATAATGATTGGGGGAGTGAAAAATTAGAGTAAAAATGAAAAGTGACTAACGTGGCATGTATAAAAAGACAAACTAATCTATTACCCCTTAGGGTTCACTCATCATTTGGTTAGGGTATTAGTTTGTCTTTTTATAACTGTCACATCAGTCACTTTTGGTTTTCACTTTAATTTTTCACTTCCCCATCATTGGTCAGAATAAATAGGAGGTCCGTAAACCGAATACTTTTTTTGTTAAAGAACCGATTTGGAATTCCATGTGACTATTCCTTCAGTTGCGGGACAAGCACTAGAACTGGTTTTGCGGGTTTAGGTTTGATGATGTTGTCTCCGTCAAGATCGTTAATTGAGCTTTTTTTTTTTTATAAATTTTTTGTCTTTGAGATGGTTTCGATTGGGACCCAAATGTTCATACTCATGTCTTTCTCAATTTCTATGGTGTGAGGTACAATTCCAGGCATTTTCACTAGCCAATGCATCAATTGGCATTGGGACGGTTTCGATTTTGGGGCACAAATGTACATACTCGTGCCTTTCTCGATTTCGACGGCATGAGCCATGAGGTACAATTCCAACCATTTTCATTAGCTAATGCATCAATGGTTTCTGGATTTACACAAGGTTAACCATCTTGATCAATTTCTTGGTGCTGCGATTCTGTAAATGTTTGCTTCTCTGTGCATTTTTATTCACATAGCATTATTGTTTCAAAATAGCACATAGCATTATTGTTTCAAAATAAATTAAAGTACAAATGAAAGAGAGAGGGAGAGAATAAATTGACGAAAAAAGCATATCCAAAATTTTGAACCAAAGAAGACATCAAATAGAGATAACAAGAAAATTGAAGATGAGAAAGAAAATGTTAATTGTGATACATTGCGTTAGAGAGATGAATGCATCCACAATCTCAATCAAAAGAGAGCTTGTTTTGGGATTTATTTTTTTGCCTTCTTTCAATGATTGAATAGAAAGTGAATTGCATCCATATCAAACACATCAAGACTTGGATTGTAGAATTTCAGATACTACTAATGCAAGAGAGAAAATATTATTATTATCTATTGATCATAATCAATGTAAACTACATACTGGCCTTTTATAAGACATAATGCATAACAACTTAAGCTATTTAGAAGGGAAAAAAAACAAACTAACAATATAGCCTAGAAATAAGCTATATCTCAACAGACTAACAAGTAACTACTATGCTAAAAACTAGAGCATAAGAATAGCTCTCTTCATCCTTTATTCCGACACTCCCCCTCAAGCAGGACTGTACATGTTGTACATTCCTAGCTTGGAACATACTCCATCGAAATCAACTCCAGATATTGGCTTGGTTAGCACATCCGCAAGCTGTTGTTGTGTTGGAGTATAAATCAATTTAAGTTCACAAGTATTCACCTTTTCTGAGATAAAATGTCGATCAATCTCCACATGCTTTGTTCTATCGTGATAAACTGGGTCTTTTGCAATCTTGATGGCAGCTTGATTGTCACTCTTAAGTCTGATGACATGATCACTCTGAATACCAAGTTCATCGAGAACTCTACGAATCCATATTCCTTCACAGATAGTTAAAGCCATTGCTCTAAACTCTGCTTTTGCACTGCTCCGAGCAACTACAGGTTGTTTCTTACTGCGCCAAGTTACAAGATTTCCCCATACATAAGAGCAGTAACCACTTGTAGACCTCCTATCATCTTGATTCCCAGCCCAGTCAGAATCTGAGTACAGGACAATGCGTCTATCTTCATGCTTCTTGTACAGAATGCCTTTTCCTGGAGCTTTCTTCAGGTATCCGAGGATTCGAAATGCTGCAGTCATATGTGTCTTAGTAGGTCTGCCCATAAACTGACTTATATAGCTCACAGCAAACCCAATATCAGGTCGTGTGTGAGCCAAGTAAATCAGCCTTCCTACTAAGCGTTAGAATCTCCCCTTATCAGCTAGCTCGTCATCTTCACTATTCGATACCTTCTTAGTTTCCATTGGAGTCTTTGCTGGTTTGCAGCCTAGCATGCCACTTTCTCGGAGAAGGTCGAGGGTGTGTTTTTGTTGTTACACAAATATTCCCTGTGACGATCTAGCAATTTCCATACCGAGGAAGTACTTCAATTGTCCAAGGTCCTTTACTTCAAATGAGCTTGATAGTAATGCCTTAGCTCTAGCAATCTCTCCAGTGTCATTTCCTGTGATGATGATATCGTCTACATAGACAATTAGTATAGTGACCTGACCTTTGGAGGATCGCTTAACGAACAGGGTGTGATCAGCTTGACATTGGTTGAATCCATGCGACTTGACAGTGCTTGAGAATCTCCCAAACCAAACTCTTGGGGATTGCTTAAGTCCATAGATAGACTTCCGTAATTGACACACTTTTGATCTATTTTCTCCAACTTCTAACCCAGCTGGTATTTCCATATATATTTCATCTTCTAACGTGCCATTCAGGAATGCATTCTTAATGTCTAGCTGACATAGAGGCCAGTCTAGGTTTGCAGCAACTGAGAGTAGGATTCAAATTGTATTGAGCTTAGCAACTGGAGCGAATGTTTCATGGTAATCTATCCCATATGATTGAGTGAACCCTCTAGCAACTAACCGAGCTTTTAATCTCTCAACACTGCCATCAGCCTTATGTTTCACGTTGAACAACCACCTGCAACCCACTGCATGTTTGCCAGGAGGTAGGTCTGTGATAACCCAAGTTCCATTCTTCTCAAGGGCTTTGAGTTCATCAAGTACTGCCTCCCTCCACTATTGGTGACTTAGAGCCTCCTGTACACTTGTTGGTATTCTGACCTGATCCAAGTTAGCTATGAAAGCCTGATAAGTTGGTGACACTTGATCATAACTTACACAGTTCCCAATTGGGTATCGAGTGCATGTCTTTCTTGGTTCCCTCCTCCAGGCAATTGGCAGGTCTAACATCCACTGTTCTTGACCCTGTGGTGAGTCATGTACCTGAATATCTCCACTATTCTCACCATGAGCTGGAATCGTGGGGGAGAGTGGTGGCTGAGTTGTGTCAGAACTCACTGGTATTGCTTGCTCTTATGATGTAGGTTGTTGTGGAGGATCATGGAGGGTTATTGGGTCAGATTCAGGATATCCTTGAGGTTGTTGACATGGCTCCAAAACTGACTCGGGCAGGTTTTCTAGAGTTTCTTCAGGTTGGTTTGATACTAGTAAGGATTCCCAGTTCCAAACCTGTGATTCCCTAGGTTGATTCTCCCCCTGAAACGCATGTTTGGAAAAATATGAGGTATACTCAAAGAAAGTGATATCACTGGTCTCATAAACCCGGTTTGTTGTAGGACAGTAACACTTATACCCCTTCTTGTGTGAAGAATACCCAATGAAAATGCATTTATGTGATCGGGGATCAAGTTTGCTACGGTTCTGAGCATAGATGTGAATAAAGGCTACATAACCAAAAATCTTGGGTGGAAGATTAGAAGTAATGTTGCTGATGTGAGGGAAAATAGTGGAGAATAAAGATAGAGGAGTTTGAAAGTTTGGTAGGACACGAGAGGGCATTCGGTTGATGAGGTATGTAGCTGTTAAGACTGCTTCTCCCCAAAACCTTTTTGGCACTGTGGTGGAAAACATGATGGCTCCGGCTACGTCTAGATGGTGGCGATTCTTTCGTTCAACCATGCCATTCTGCTGAGGGGTGTCAACACATGAGCTATATTGTATGATCCCATTGTGAGTGCAGTATGATCCTAGGGTAGAGTTGAAGTAATCCCGGGCATTGTCTGATTTAAGAACCTTTATTTTGGTTTGGAACTGAGTTTGAATCATGACAGTAAAGGTTTGAAAGATGTTTACCAAATCAGTTTTGGATTTCATAAGATATACCCAGGTTAATCTTGTATGGTCATCAATGAATGTGACAAACCATCGTGCTCCAGTGATATTTGCAACCTTTGATGCTCCCCAGATGTCACTATGAATTAGAGCAAATGGTTGAGATGGTGAGTAGGGTAAGCTTTTGTATACAGTACGAGTGTGTTTTGCCAATTGACATATTTCACATTGAAAATCCTTAGGATTTTTATTAATGAACAACTCAGGAAGCAATTTTGCCAAATAAATAAAATTAGGATGTCCCAATCTGACATGCCACTCCAAAATAGTGTTATCTTTATTCTACAAAGATAAGAAACTAAACTTAGAAGGAACTAGACTGGTTGATACACTTAGGAGTTTTTTTCTTTTCTTTTCGGGGCTAAGGAGATAGAGACCTGAACACAGCTCAGCACTGCCAATCTTCTTCTTCTATTTCGGCTCCTGGAAAATACATGTAGTTGGAAGAAAGTGAGTTATGCAAGGTAGATCAACAGCGAGCTTACTGATAGACAGTAAATTGCATTTCAGCTTTGGCACATGAAGTACACCCTTAAGAGAGATATGTGGTATAACAATAACAGTCCCAATACCAATGACTTGGGATTTAATTCCATCTGCAATACACACATATAAGTTGGAGCAAGGTTGGCTATATGTGTGGAAGACTGATCGATCACCAGTCATGTGGTCAGAAGCCCCAGAATCCACGATCCACGATCCACTTGTTCCTGGAATATGTCCAAGATGATATGAGTGCTAAGCTAGTGTTACCTTTGAAAGCATGCATGCTTGTGGCTGCAGGTTTCTGAGCAATGGTACTGCTGAGTAGCTGCTGAAGCATTTCTAACTGCTCTTTGGAGAAAGGATTGTCACTGCTCATAGGCTTGCTATTGCTCGAAGGTTGATCACTTGTGGATCCTGATGCATTTCCTCGACTCTCTCTTGGCTTCCAATCTGCTGGCTTGCCATGGATCTGCCAACAAGTGTCCTTAGTGTGTCCTGGTTTTGAACAGTGGTCACAGTAGGGCCTCAATTTCTTGGAATTCTTTGAGTTGTTGACATGTCGTGAACCTTGTGTGGCAAGAGCTGAACCTTCTAGTGGATGTGATTGTGGTTGAGGACTCACGACCCCTAACATCACCCTTTTTCTGCTCTCTTCTCTGCGCACCTCTGCGAAGCTTGCTTTCAAGTTCAAGAGTGGTTTGGTGCCCATGATACGTCCACGAACATCATCTAGGCTGGAGTTCAATACGAGGAGGAACTTGAAGATTCGTTTCTGCTCCATAATGGTTCGATATCACTGTGCATCTTCTGAACACTTCCATGGGTGAGTTTCAAACACATCCAGTTGTTACCAATGACGTGTGAGTGTGTTGTAGTACTGAGTAACACTCAGTTCACCCTGACGCAGGTCATGTAGTGAGGATTCTACAGCAAACATTTCAGAGGTGTTGTCACGACTTAAGTAGGTCTCCTTAACCTCATCCCAGAGTTCTTTTGCTGTATCACAACACAAAAAATTATCACTGATCTCTGGTAGCATGGAGGAAATCAGCCATGACATGACCAAGTTGTTATCAGTCCTCCACTTCATTTTTCCTGCAACATCTGTTTCAGGTGGTTCCTTGACTTCACTGGAGAGATACTCCTCTTTCCCTCGTCCTCCAATGAACATCTGCACTGATTTCGACCACTGCAGGTAGTTGGAACCACTCAGCTTATGATTAATGGTGATTTGTGCAGGATTAGTATTTAGGGACATGATAGGGTTTTGATTTGAGGCTGGAGCTGGATTAGAGGCTGATGTCTCTACGATTGCTCCATCAGTGGCTAAGCCATGTTTCACAATCATCAAGGAATATGAATTGATAATGTGAATTGATAATAACTTTATAGAACCAAAGGCTCTGATACCATATAGAATTTCAGATACTACTAATGCAAAGAGAGAAAATATTATTATTATCTCTTGATCATAATCAATGTAAACTACATGCTGGCCTTTTATAAGGCATAATGCATAACAACTTAAGCTATTTAGAAGCGAAAAAAAACAAACTAACAATATAGCCTAGAAATAAGCTATATCTCAACAGACTAACAAGTAACTACTATGCTAAAACCTAGAGCATAAGAATAGCTCTCTTCATCCTTTATTACGACATGGATCCATATCAAACACATCAAGACTTGGATGCCAAAAGGTGTTTTCGACAATCTCCATCCTGAACCTCTTGAGCGAAAGAAAGTTCGGGACGTACTCAACTATTTGCATGCAAGGGTGGCAATTCTCAGAATAGCAGCTTTCACTGGGCGTACAAACGAATTTGTAAGTGTCAATGACTTGCAAAGAATTGCTCTTGCAATTGTATGAAATCAACACATCGTCCCTCCATAATAGCAAAATCTCTCCATCTTTAAAAGCTTTGAGAATGTCAACGACTTCATAGTATTGACCAACCAGATCGATAGGATGCTTGTCAATCACAAATTCCTTAACCCACGATTCTTTGACTCCATATTCATTCATAACCCAAATGGTAATTTCGAAATCAGAAGTGTTATCGCACACGCTGAGATGATCGTCTTTGTAAACTTGCAAGGTAGCAAGATTATAATATTTATCAAATCCAGGAGGAGCTGGGAAGGGCTGAAATGATTCTTTCTCAAGATCAAAACAAGAAATGAATTCAGGGCCATCACGATCTTGAATCCACCAATGAAGATTACCATTCAGGAAAACACCGTGGGTACGACAACTATATTCAAAAGGGGCATGTCCCCTGTTCCGCCAACATCCTTGACCAAATGTATAAACATGACATTCGGATTTGGTTAACCGTCTTGAATCTCCCTCCCCCTCAAACTCCTGGTAAATCCTAACCACCGTATAATGACCGTTTATAGAGCTTAATCCAAATCCATGAGTTGTTATATTAGGATATTCCATTACCCCTCCAGGGCTCGGAATAGTAATGCTCTCATGCGTAGTTGGATTCCATAAATAAACTGTATCCAAGCAATGGTACCCGAACTCGTGAAAGCAGAGCAAACCGTCGACGGAACCAAACATGGACATACAATTCGGGCGAAGCCCTTTTGGAAGCTCCACTTTGGTTCCTGGAAGAAAGTAATAGTCGTGGATGGCGGGCTCGTCTTCAAGTTCAACCATGTTGAAGGAAGTCGTGTTTTTGTATATCATTAGGTTGGTTGATGGTCTTAATTTGCGAAAATTGGCGAATTCAGGGCTCGAAAGTAGTTCTAGCCAAGCCTTGCACACACAGCGGCATCGGCTGATGGTTTTGGTTGGCAATCTTGTTAGTATATCGATGATGAGGTGCGATGGAAGATTGGGGAAGAGGTTCTCATCAGAACTCACTAGTTCCATTTTCTATGTTTTGGAGAAGCAAACAAAAATCGAGATTGTGATCCACTGTTTGTTCATAGATTGATGACACAAATAATTTATAGCATTTAGAAGCAACTGATGGTGATTATTGGATTGCTAGAAATTTGTGGGAAATTTCTTTAGTTGTCAAGTAGACTTATTACACGTTTTCACTTGTTCTTACTATTGTACTAGTCAATGTTTGTGGAATGCCGTGTTGGCAATAATTTTCGGTCTAAAGTGTTGAAATTGATAATCCAATTAGGCCATAAGACTGATAGAATAGAATAAAACAGTGAAAGAAAAAGTGGTTCTTACTCGATGAAAAATAATTTTTATTGACTATAGATAGAGTTACAAGGAGTAGGTTGAGAAAATAAGATAAAACATATTTAAAATACTATAAACATGTATAGAATATTTTCAAATGTTCGAGTGAGGTGTGTAAAAAATAAAATAATATTAATTCAAATTAAAAAGTAAAGAGGTAGAACACCAAAAAAAATTAAAAATAAATCATGAAAGAAGATATGTTATATTAAAATATAAATGAAAAATAAATTAAGAGTATGTACAGATAACATAACAAAATATGATTCATATAATTAGCTCCAAGGGGTAGTTATTGTTGATTAGATCCAGTTACAAAAATGCAATAATTGTTGTTTATTACTTTAGAAAAGGAAGAAAATTACCTTAAATGGCAACTATATATGATAATAGTTGTGCAGATAAAAAGAAGAGTAAAAAGTCCAAAGTCACTAGGCTCTGTTTGGTTGGTCACTTTTTAGTGATTTATTTCATAATTGTGAAATAAGTTATTTGTTTTATTCATTTTTTTCTACTAAAATTTTTAAAACAAAAACAATGCTACAGTAATTATTTTTGCTACAGTATTTTTTTATAAATAAAATATTATATTTGTATTTGAATTTTAAAATTTTAATAATAAATAATTCTTTCTAACATAATTCCCACCAAAATAAATTTATAAAATATTAATTCAAATTTAAATTTTAAACTTTTATTGATAGAAAATTCACCATTACAAATCTCAACAAAACAAAATTATCAATCCAAACACTCACAAAATATTTATTTCTTATAACAAATCCCAACAAAAAAGATTCTATCATAAAAACTAAAAATACAACGTCCAAACATAGCCATATTAAAAGTGTTTGAAAAGGCAACTGATGATAAACACACTCTTAATTCATTACTTCAATGGCGGGTCTTTTACAAAAATATTGCCATTTTCTCAAAAAATTACCAAAATGTTGTGAACTTTGAAATGTTTCCCAAAGTAGTTAAAGTGAGATTCACAATCTCGACTTTGAAATTGCTTAAAAGGAAAATAAATTCATCTTATTTATAAATTAACCCCAAAACTTTTATAAGTTCATATAAAGATTGTATATTCTTTAATGAATATAATTCCGCACTGATCCCTTCGAGGCTAAGTATAACCTTAGTTTAAACCCGTCCAAAATGGTATCAGAGCCATGTGCTCATAAAATTTTATGATTTCCTTAATGGAAAATGATTATAAACTATTTTTCTTCTACGAAGAAAATAACATGCATAACTTTATTTTCTATAAACAGAAAATAGAATCAGAAGTAATCATAGAAACTTCAATTACTATTGGAATATTAAAAGAATTAATGAACATGAATATAATGCAAGATCTTAGAAAGATCATTTATGATAAAATATTAAAGAATTTTGATCATATAAATTCTAAAATAGAAATAATAGAATGTAAAGAAAGATTTAATTCTGAGAAAGAATATGAAAGGAATTCAGAAAATTGGCCCTGGCCAGATACAGATTAATAAAATAAAATATAATATATAGAAGAACTGCTTCTAAAATAATGGAATCTAATAAAAAATGCTATGTTTGCATAGATTTTTATGAAAGAATAAAAGATGCAAATAAAGAACTAAAAATAAGAAAAGAAAGATTTGAAGAAAATCTTAAAGCAGGAGTACATCCAGAGGCTTTAAAACAACAAGAAATAGTTATAAAAGAATTAGAATCTGAGATTCTATATATGAAAGAAAAAACAGACTTTCATGGAAGCCACGGATAAAATGAGTAAACTAGACTCGATAGAATTAATTCTCCTTAAACAAGAAGAAAATATAGAAAGAATAACCCAGTTAGTCAAAGGACTAGAAGTTAGGATAAATACAATAGAAAATATGGTTAAATCCGTAGAAGATCAAATACCTAATAAGGTAAAAGATAGTAAAAAATTCCAAGAAAATCAACAAAAAGTCTTTGAAGGATTTTGGATGAAAAAGGCTCCAACAGGATATAGACCATATGAAAAAGGAAGTTTAGATGAAAGATTTCAATTAAAAGAAATGAAAAGAATTAAACAAGAAAAAATGAAACAGAAAGTTTCAACTGAAGAAACAAATCCAACTTCAGAAGAAGAAATAGATTTGAAAGAATAAATGGATAAAGAAATAGAAGAATTAATATATTCTTTAGAAGATCTAATAATAGAAGAACCTGTAAAGGTAAAAATGAATAAAGAAACATCTATAAAAATAGAAACAGATAAACCAAGTACTTCATCAGTACCTATAAATCAAGGAAGAACCCTTAGAGTTCAACCTGATAAAGCATCCGTAGAATATACTTATTCACCTAGTGGAAAATATATACCTAATAGACATATGCCAGCAATTACAAGTTCTGGATTTAGATTTTTAAACCTTGACTGCAAGTTAGATGCGTCAAAAACTTTACAACAATGGGGAAATGATATAGGTCTCTATTTTTTGACTGATAAAACATCCAACTTTAAGTTAGAAGAAAAATACCAAATATGCGTAGCAGCATTAGAAGGAAATGTTAAACACTGGTATCAAGGATTGTCAGATTCAACCAGAAATACAATGAGAGTTTATGTAATTAAACACATGGACACTTCCTTAACAGAAGGAATTAGCACATTTATAAATTATATAGCAGACGAATTCATGGGATATGACTGGAATTCGAGAACTGATTCATCTAGAATAGCTGAAAAACAAGAGGCTTTAAAAAAGCTTAATCAATTACAAATTTGTAATATGTGTTATATCAATTCATACATGTGTGAATTTGAAGAATATTATTATCAATACTATGATAGTAACGAAGATATGTCTAAAATAGCTGATATGCTATATCAGAAACTGCCAGGTATATGGAGTTCATATTTTTTGACTCAATTTTCAAAAAATCATAAAAAAGAAGGATATTCAAACACGCTAGGAGCAAGAATAGTTTTCTTAAAAGAAAAATTATCTAATCTTTGTGCACAACAAAGAGTACTTTCTAAAGCAAAAAGGGTTAATGAAACCATATGTTGCAAAGAAGTAGATGAAATAGGCAATTAGGGATGTAATGAATCAACCAATAAGAACAAAAAAACGTAAATCAAAAAATAAGATTTACAAAAAACATAAAAAATTCTTTAAAAGAAATAAAAAAACAAGACAGAAAGTGTTATAAAAGAAATAAATTTGAGAAAAATGATAGAAAGAAAAAACCAACCAGTTGTAGATGTTATAACTGCGGTGAAGAAGGACATAAGTCCTATGAATGCAATAAAAAGAATGTCAAAGTTTCTATAATAGATATAAAAGACATAGAATCTGAGCTAGAATCTGTGTCATCATTAGATTCTGAAATGACAGAAATATTTGATGTATTTACTGAATCTGAATCAGAATGAGTGAAATAGAAACTAGTAAAAAAGAAGAGGAAGGTATCCTCATACAAGAAGAAGAAGAAACTATAGAAGGATATGCACTTAAAGCATCTTTTGACCCTTCTAAATATGAAAAGATTAGAAATCTATAATTAAATCAAAAAGGACCTAATCAAAATGTATTAAGTCAAATAGGAAATGCTTTCAAACGAAAGACATATGTTTACCATGAATATATGGAAATTGAAAAGGTGATACCTATTTAAGATACCTTTGGAAACAGAAAATTGAATTTATTAACAAAAAGGACAATAACGGATTTGTTAAATAAATTGCCTAAAGAAAAGAAAGACAAAATGCAATACGTTTATCTTGCAGGCATACAAATTCTTTGTAAATCAACTTTTCAAGAAGGAATTGATTATCCTTTAGTCATCAATTTATCTGATGAAAGGTTTACAAATGCTTCAGATGGAAATCTTGGAATAGTAGAAGGCAATTTAGCCTACAAAAAACTACTTTTCACGTATTATCCAAAATACTGTATATCTTTAAAAGATAAAGATTTTAATGATGCCTTAAGTTTACATTTTCAAATTTTGAGAATAGGATTTTTTAAACCAGGCAATCATATAGCATATATTATTGTGCATTATATAGTCTTACTAATTCAAACTATGGGAGTATTTTTGACAAAAAAACCTGCAGTTGAATTAGATAAAGAATGCTTAGAAATAGGAAGAATTCTAGAACCAACTAGAAATAATCTAACTATCCCAGATAGTTATTCAATTGAAATTGGAACTTCTAAAAATTTAGAAGAAGGAACATCAAGAGACATAGTTTCATATAATAAAAATAATATTAAGATAGAAAAGGGTAGAAGGAGTTATTCCTCACTCAATATTCCAAGGATTATAAAAGAAAATTCATCAAACAACTTGAAAGTTTTTGGTAAATACTATAATGGAAAAAACTATATTGAAGAATATAATATTCTTATTAATACAAAAAGTGAACAAAATCACTTTAATAGTTATTTTGATGCAGGATTAATAAAGAAATATAAAGACACATATGTGTATCAAATGAAGAAAATGAAATTAATGAAATTGTTAAAGTACCAATAACTTTTCAAGAAACCAAATTTAACATAATTTGTTATTTGGATACTTTAGATGAAAAACAAAACCATCATATAATCCTAGGAAAATCTTTTCTAGATAGCCTAGATAACTTCAATATTGACAAATATGGAATTGAGATTTCTTTTGCAGAAAAAAATATTTTCTTAGAAAGAGAAAATGCCTAGTGAACAGAGATTTTCTGTAAGTATTTTCGTAGAAGTTACTTGTTACGAAAAGAAAATTCTCACTTGTGCTCAGATTGATACAGGTGCAGAAATAAGTTTAGGAAAAGAATTCTTATTCAAAAATTGGATAACTAATCCAATAAAAGTCTTAATGCAAGGAGTAACAGGTGATAAGCACTCCTTAGACAAGGTATGTTTTAAACCTGAAATTATATTGGGAAGCAAAATAGTAGTTATAAAACAATTACATGCTTATGAAGGATTAGATGTCGACTTACTGTTAGGAAATGACTTCGTCCAGCAGTTTCAGACATATAACCAAACAATCTATATGATTAGTTTAAAAAACCTCTTGTCGACATTGGATACGCACTTCACGAATTCATACACCATACAGAGTTCAGCCAGCACCGCGTGGTGATGGATATGAAAAAATTTGGTTACATAAAAACCAGATAAAAAAGTTTAATGTTAAAATGCTAGATATAGACAAAGTAAAAGATCTAATAACTAGCAATTATGGAGAAAATCCTATAGCAAAATGGGATATAAAAAGAGAATTAGCCGTAATAGAGCTAAAAGATCCAAATGTTATCATTAAGGTTAAACCAATGATATATTCTGAAGAAGATAAAATTGAGTTTAAAACTCAAATAAAAGAATTGCTTAATCTAACATTAATTAGAGGTAGTAATAGCCCTCATAGTTCACCAGCTTTTATGGTAAGAAATCATGCTGAAGAAAAATGTGGAAAAGCACGAATGGTTGTTAACTATAAAGAGTTAAATAAACATAGTATTTTTTACGGATATTTTCTTCCAAACAAAAATAATTTAATCAATTTAGCTAAAGGAAAGAGATACTTTTCTAAATTTTATTGTAAATCAGGATTTTGGCAAATAAAACTTGCTGAAAAATCTATACCTTTAACTGCCTTTAGTACACCTAATGGACAGTATGAATGGTTAGTGATGCCTTTTGGATTAAAAAATGCACCACAAATATATCAGAGAAAAATGGATAAGATATTTTCTATTTTCTCATACATGCTTGTTTATGTCGATGATATTCTTATTTGCTCTAATGAATATCAGGAACATATAGGACATTTAAGAGAATTTGCAAAAATTTGCATACAAAATGGAATAATCTTAAGTCAGAAAAAGGCTGAGATTAGTAAAACTGAGATAGAATTTCTTGGTATGATAATAACCACTAATGGTATTAAATTACAGAGTCATATATCTCAAAAAATATGTAATTTTCCAGATAAATTAAGCACTAAAAAAGAAATAGAACAATTTCTTGGATGTTTAAATTATGCAGGAGAATTTATACCGCAACTTGCAAAGAAAAGGTCTTTGTTACAAAAATTGCTAAGAAAAAATAACACTACTGGATGGTCAGATAATCATACTGAAGTAGTAAAATCTTTAAAGGAAGAATGTAAAGAACTTCCTAAATTCAGAATGCCTGAACCAGAAGATAATCTTATTTTACAAACTGATGCTTCTGATTTTTATTGGGCAGCTATTTTAAAAACTGACATCAATGAGATATGCAGGTACACAAGTGGTACATTTAATACAGCAGAAGTTAATTATTCTACAAATAAAAAAGAATTATTGTCTATAATAAAAGGAATAAGAAAATTTTCCTTTTTCTTATTACCAAAACCTTTTGTGGTAAAAACAGATAATACCCAAGTTGGTAGTTTAATTTTTAATAAATTACCTTCAGAACCTCAATTTAGAAGATTATTAAGATGACAATCTTTGTTGTCTTATTATACTTTTAAAATAGATTATATAAAAGGAACTGACAATTTTTATGCAGATTTCCTATCCAGGAACCCTGAACATGGAGAAGGGTAAAAAACAGCAAATGTTAGAACTTTGCAGCTCTTTAGCTACAAAAATAACTCAGCTAGATGAAAGCATAGTGGAAAAATCAAATATGTTATTCTCCATTCGAGAGCAAACAATAAACCTTGTAGAGCAGCAAAAGCAACTACAACAAGAGATGAACAATCTTGTTGAACAACAGGGAGAGATACTGACAGAATTTGCAGATCTCTATGAACTGGTAGAGAAGTTTTTGGACTCTCATGGAATGTTGGGTGATAAACCAACTTATAGTGGTGAATCCACAAAAAATAAAAATGTTGAATTCAAATCAGCATATGATGATTCTACCATTCGCATGGAGAATCCTGAGAATATAAATCTCAAAATCAACAACGAGCAACCCATTTCTTCTGATACTGAAAAAACAAAGTTGTTCGGATAAAAAGATCTTCAGATTCAAAAAACTTAAAAGAAAAAGAAAATTATGAATTTGCTTTGCAGGTATACAATTTAAATAATGGAGAAACTTTCTTCAGACTTGAAGGATCAAGTATATATCCGAGAATAACAACTGTTGAAGGAGTTCCAGCAAAATTCCTATGTCAATTATTCAAATTCGGTTTCTGTGATCGAATTTATCCAAGCGTGGAGTTAAAAGAATTTCAGTTCTTTGATCCAATATTTGTTCAGAGTCTTGAAAAATATGCTGAAGGCAAGAAGCTTTTTATTCGAGTGTATAGCATAGCACCCGAATATGATGAAGACGAAGAATACCCATGTTTTAACCTAGTTTATGTCGCCAAACTTAAAGGAGATGTGAGTCTACGAGTTAATGAACAAAAAGTAAAGATACCTTTCTTTAATAAAAAATGGGAACAATACAGAAGAGCTATGGGAATCAAAGCCATATCAGGAATAATGGAGACTTTCTCTGTAAAAAATTTTCAAGTCCTCAACAGCTCAGAAAGCTGGATGATCGTGACAGAAGGAAATAAAAGATCACAACATTGCAAGAAAAAGTGAAAGAGTTCAAAACCGACAGGTTTTATGGCAGAAGCACCACCTTACAAATGGCATGCAAAATGAGTCAGCATATGCACTCAAGAGATTCTTCACCCAAGAAAGACAGCACCATGTGAAGAGTGGTCCATACCACTACGCTCAAAATTGAGCATACGAAGAGTGGTCCCTACCACTATTGGAAGCAATTGCTGGAAAATGACAGCAATGGACCACATCCGAGTGATGATGAAGATAACTATTACCCCACTCATCTAGTAGATATGGATTCTTATCATCAATCCACTAATGGAGGAGAAGGCTTATCTCTTGATGCGAATTTTTCAAACGCGATTGAAGCCTATAAAAAGAGAACACCTTGAAGAATGAGGCATCGAAAATTCTATCAGAAAACCCTCAACCAAAGAGTGTTAGAAAAAGAATGAGTTTCTAAAGTTTTCTTCTTTCCCATAGGGAAAATATAAGTATAGGGATGAGCTGACTAAAGCTCTTTTCTATTGTAAATTAGTTTGTTCAAATTCAATAAAAGAACGTTTCCTTTTAAGAAATTGAGCCATATATTTCCATTGTTTCAATTCTTAAAACCCAAATCAGAATTTAATTCTGTACCCAAGGGAGGGAGCTTTGGCAGTCAGAAGAATCTATTGAGGACGAGAAGGCGTTAAGGCAGGAGGCCGTTAGCCGTTAAGTAAGTCCGAAGTGTGAAGATTCTGACCGTCTTTAAGTGGAAATGCCATTAATCATTTGCCCCGAATGTTGAAGCCAAGAGGCTGATGAGGTTTTTAGGAAGGAGAACGAACAGCTTAAAGGAAGCGAGGTAAGACCCGAAAATTTGAACTGCTAAAATACAATAGTTAGAGTTTTATTATACTTTAATTATGCTTATATGAGTACCTAAGGAATATAAAATTAATTGAATTCTAAAATATTTATGTTTATATATGATATGTAAAAAGTAGAAGGACTAAAATCCAAATATCTAAAGAATTTTGTCATATTTTGAGAATAATTCTCGAAACAACAATATTTTGGGAATAAGAACCCAAAATCACCATAGTTTGGTAAATAACCCCTTCAATGGCATACGGAGTTTTGGTTAACAGCTCGTGACTCAACCCAATTTGAGTAGAAAGAATAGTTTAGATGATGGTAATTCATTGGAAAGTCAGAAGGATTTAAGGGAAAAGATGGAGGATGATGATGATTTACTAAAAAGTCAGAATTATGGGTTCAAGAGAAATGTGGGGAGGACAGGCTTCATGTGGTAGACAATTTTAAACCTGAAAATATAGGTGTGCAGTGCAGGTGATCGTATTTTTGTTTGCTTACACAGATTAAATGGACGAAATGACATTTTTCACAAAATAAAATAGTTCAGTGATCTTAATTTTAGGTTGAAAAAATAGTTTTGTGAACAAAACTCACAAATTATAATTGTTTGGTGACCTTTTTGCCATTTTACTCTAAAAAGAAAGGAGATTTTATCACACATAAACTCTCACTATTATGACTTTACCATTCCAACAAACCCTTGTTGTCATATATATATATATATATATATATATATGTATGTATACATCCAATATTTTTTTAAACATAAAAGTCACATCTTTTCATAATTCCTCTATTAATATACTAAAGTTTGATGTGATGATGATGCCATTTAACTCGATAGGAAGAGTTATTGGAGTACACATATTTTCAAAATTGATTTTTGGGGGTGGGGTTAATGAAAATTCATCAACCTTTTCTAGATGGTACTTTCCCACATCTTAAACCTTCTTTAGAAATGGATACTTTTAACCATAAGAGCTCTTTTATCTCAAATACTTAAGGGAAACTTTTATGCCAGTGGTAGGAGCTCACATGTATTAGGCCTGTTTGATAAATTAACTTAAGTTTGAAAATTAATTGATTCATACTTTGACTAATTAAGTTTATTAGATAACTAAAAGTTGAATCTTTTAATGAATTAAGAGTGTTTGAAAAGGCAGACAAAACTCTTCTATGATCTAAAGCGATAAAATTTAGCTTATCACTTAATTTCACAATACGCTCATATGTAATCTTTAAAATAAATTAAATATATTATAAATATCCACAATATCTCTTTAATATCATTTACCATATCAATTTCCTTTTTACTTTTATATTTTAATTTTTTATTTATTATTCTTATTTTCTTCCTTTTATATGCTAATAATATTTTTATTCAATAAATATTATTTTTATTTTTTAATATTTTTATTTAATATACCTGATTTGATAAAAAAATTAAGTTTTACAACTGGATTAACCTTTTTTACCATATCTTTTTTTTATTTAAATCAAGTTTTGGTTAATTAAAAATTATATTTTCAAAAGTTTAAAAAATAACATCCAATATAATAGAACACATTTTATTCAATATACCTTTTTTCTATATTTTAATATTTGTATTTAATATACTTGATTTGAAAAAAAATTATGTTTTACAGTTTGATTAATCTTTTTTATCTTTTCTTTTTTTTATTTCAATCAAGTTTTGATTAATTAAAATTTATATATATCCAATATATTAGAAAACCATTAATATATAGAGTTCATAAATATATGCATTTTTATGATAATATTTTATATTCAAAATTTCTAATTTTGAAATTTTTGAAATTTTTATTTTTTTTACAAAATTATATTGTATATATATATTTTTTAATAATTTTGATTGTTGTTTGAAAAGTATATTTTGCACATTTATTAAAAAAATAATAAAAAAATAAATCGTACTATTTGTCATTCAGTATCAGATCAATATGTTTATCAAGAAAGCTTAATTATTTCAGTATTCAAATACTTATTATTTCATATTCCACCTTTCAGATTTTGATATTTCAATTTTATCAAGCAGACTGTTAGTATATTTTTTATGTTTTAATTGCTTTATTGTTGACTAGGTCTTGTATTTAGAAAGTTATTGAATTAGAAAACAAGTTTTGAGTTTCTTAATTGGGGTGCAAGATATTTTGTCTCACATAAGTTGCATAAGGAACTTGGGATTTCTCTTTAAGGCTATAGATAAAGCATTGAGCATTAAGGTTTGGAGTATCAAAGCAAGACAACACCAACAATACTATTCAAGGGGTTTAGTGGGTCAAGTTGGGTTTAGTGTTTGCAGTCATTTGATAGATTTTGGGCTTTGTGGCTTAATGGGCTCTTTTGGGTGTTGTGGGCTTTTGGGTTTGTCTCTATTTTGTGAGAGTTTTCGGTTTAGCCCAAATTGTAAGAATTCTTTTAATAGTGCAAAGTTACTCAACTTCGCCTGTAGACGTAGGTCAATTGACCGAACCATGTTAAATCCTTCGTGTTTATTTCTTTCATTGTTTTTCCAATCGTTATACTTTTTTATTTGGTTGGTTATCTTCTGTGCTTCGCGTATTAACTCAAACTTATCCCTAACAAACTGGTATCAAACCCAACCTGAGTTAATTTATTGATAGCTATGGCGATAATTAGGACTCTTGAGAAGTTTGATCGGAGTGTCAACTTCGGTTTGTAGCACCTTAAAATGTTAGCTATCTTGATCCAAGATAGAGTGGATACGGCACTGTAATTGAGTGAGAAAAAGCTGGGAAAGATAACAGAGGAGCAATTTCTAAATTTAGATAAGAAGGCTAAATCGGAGATTATTCTAAATCTTTCTGATGAGGTTTTGAGAGAGGTTGCTCAGGAGAAGACAGCTAAGGATTTGCAAAGTAAATTAGGGGCATTATATCTTAAGAAGACGGTGGAGAATCGGCTCTATTTGAAACAATCTTTCTATATGCTTCGTACGAATGAAGGTACGTCTATTATTTCACACATGGATAAGTTTGATTACATTATTATAGATTCGAGTAACATAGACGTTAAGATCGAATATGAAGATCAAGCCCTATTATTGTTATCTTCCCTTCCCCAATCATTTAAACACTTATTAGATATGTTGCTTTATGAGAAAGAAACTATTTCTTATAAAGAGATTAAGGCTCTTTTAAAATTTAAAGATCAGATTGATAAGGATATTACTGGGAAGAATGGAGAGAATAAAAAAAATGGCTTGCTTGTTAGGGATGGATCAGATAAGAGAGATAATGGTAGATTAAATCCCAAACATATACATTTGGAGTGCTATTATTGTCACAAAAAGGGGCACATTAAAGCTAATTGTAATCAGTTGAAAAGGGAAATGGGTAAATAGAAGGTCGGGTACAATGTTGAGCAGAAGAGTGAGACTGCTGAGGCTGGTGTCGCTTCTGATGAGAGTGATGGAAGTATGTTTGTCACAACTGATAGTGTTTGTAGGTTTAACAATGTTTGCATTTTAGATACAGGTTATTCTTATAATATGTGTCCCTATAAGGACTGGTTTTCAACATATTATTCTGCTGGTGGAGTTATGGTATTGGGCAACAATATTCTTTGTAAGGTTGTTGGTATAAGTATAATCCGAACCAGAATGCATAATAGTGTGGTAAGGACGCTCACTGGTGTTAGGCATGTTCCTGATTTGAAGAAAAATCTCATCTCTTTAAGTACCCTGATACTTTAGGGTATGAGTATACAACTCAAGTTGGAGTGCTCAAGGTTACCCGAGGTGCTATGGTTGTGATGAAGACGCAAAAATATGGAACTTTATATATTTTTGAGGAATCTACTGTTTGCAAAACTAGAGACAACCCAAGGAGAGAAAATCATCCGCCACAAAGATACACTAATGTAGTTACATATATTTTGCCAGTTGCACAGGAAACAAATGGTGATGGTGAGCCATTCACATGTGAAACAGTTTCAGGTGCAGAATCTAGGTTATTTGGAATGAATGAAGAAAATGAGTATCTCTATAAGAATGGTGTTGGGCCAGGTTCTTGTGAGTCGTCTTTAGAGAAGAAATTTGATGGGTGCAAAGGGGTCCTTAAGGGTAATGAAGACTATATTTTCTTGTTGAAGAAATCTTGTTATGGATTGAAACAATCTCCAAGACAGTGGTATAAAGGATTCCCTTGTGTTGTGTCATGGGTATTCTCGGAGCATGTGTGCTAACAGTGTTAACTTCCAGAAGTTAAGTGATGGCTTTTTTGTTAATGATATACTCATTTCGGTCAAGAATTTGTCAAAAATTCATTCTTTGAAGAACCAGTTGAGTAGTGAATTTGGGATGAAATATTTCGTACTCCTTATGGAAGTCATTTTGGACTTGTTGTTGCTCAGTCACCGAATATAGATTAGGATGTGGTTATATGGCACTTCCATATTCGAGTTTGGTTTTCAAGTTCAAACGATATTTAGATTTGATAGGTATTTCTCATTGTTGAGTGGTGCCCATTGGGGCATTCGTGGAGAAGGTGAAGATACTGTGCTATTGAAGATTTGTTTTGAAATACAAGTGAAGGTGGAGATTTGTTAAGTATGTCTTGTACTTAGAAAGTTATTGAATTAGAAAACATGTTTTGGGTTTCTTAATTGGGGTACAAGACACTTTGTCTCACATCGGTTGTGTAAGGAACTTAGGGTTTTTCTTTAAATCTATAAAAAAATCCTTAAGTATTGAAGTTTGAAGTATCAAAGCAAGACAACACCAACTCTACTGCTCAAGGGGTTCAGTGAGCCAAGTTAGGTTTAGTGTTTATAGCAATTTGGTAGCTTTTGGGCTTTGGGACTTGGTGGACTCTTTTGGGTCTTTGGATGTTGTGGGCTTTTGAATTTATCTCTATTTTGTGAGAGTTTTGGGATTAACCCAAGTTGTAAGAATTCTTCTGATAGTACAAAGTTATTCATCTTCGCCCGTGGAAGTAGGTCAATTGACCGAACCACGTTAAATCCTTTGTGTTTATTTCTTTCATTGTTTTTCCATTCGTTATACTTTGTTATTTTGTTGGTTATCTTCTGTGTTTCACATATTAACTCAGACTTATGCCTAACATTTATTAATAGACTAATTTGACTTCTACTCCCTTTTCAAAATTTTAGGGGCTTGCTATGCAGTGTGGTATCCCAAAAATAAAGTTTTAACGAGTGAAAAGAAATTATAAAGTATTACTAGTAAATATATATATATAATATTTCAAATGAATGTAAAATTCTAATTTCCCTAAAAATATAATAAAATATTTTAAATTTTTCATAAAAAAGATATAATTTTTCAAAATCTAAGAGAGGCCCCATCCCACCAAACTATATCCGCCAATGCTACCATGGTTAATTAAATTAAGTAAGATATTAAATTTGATACCAAAATAAGTATTAATTAAGGGCGAAGTCCATTTTACCCCCCTGTGGTTAGGTATAATCACCCTATCGCTACCTCGTGGTTCAAAATACCCACATAACCCCCTTGCGTTTCGAACTAATGTGGAAAATCGACGGAATCCGTTAAAACTCACAGAAATGAGTAATTTTACTATAATACCCTTATTTAATTACTGAGTCAAACAACATATAAAAATAAAGAGGTCAAAAACCTTATCTTCTTTATTGGTAACTTGCAATAATCATGGTTTATCCAACTTTTGAATTTTTCCAACAACCATAATCCTGAAAAATTTTGAATTTTTTTTTCTTCTCTCTGTTTTTCTCTCAGCCACCATGACTGAACCTCCGCCGTCGTTGCCGTCACCGTCGTAACTACCAGTCGTTTTAATCCGACTATGGCAGAGAAGTTTCATAGCGGGATTCGGGTCTAATTGACCTTCATTCGACAAACCCGTTTATTTTCTCTTAAGCGGGAGCACAATTTTCATACTTCAATTCATCACTGCAAGCATTTTCGTTCCCATTTTCCTTCACCGAATCATTTCCATCAATCAGGTGCCAAAAACTCAGAATTTGAATCACTAAACCAATTATTACCAAGCCTCACACTCGAATCAACACTATCACTAACAGTATCCTTCTCAACTTTAGCTGAAATAAAATTCAAATTAATCGGTGCAAAACTTGACTTTAAACTACAATGCGTCCTCTTCCACCTCTCCCTATCAGTGTCATCGGGTGCAAATTCAGCAATTACATCATCTACAATAGTATCACAGGACAAATTATTCTTCGCCTTATTATCGTCTCTATTTTTCTTAAAGACAGAAGTACTTGATATTCTTTGCTTACCCATCAAAGCAGCAGCATCATTGATCTCTGCAGACGGCGTGACGACTATCCTCCTTGAAGTCTGCTCGATCGGTGATATGGATGTGACTTGTTGAGCGCCAAGCATTTGAGGGATGAGCAGCTTTAGGGGAGTTCTCTATTGTTCCTGTTGCAGATTTGGAAGGCTGAAATGAACATGGTTGGTGGATCGGGTTATATCCAGCAATAGAGATTCGGGTCGGTGAAGGGCCAATCAACATCGATGAAGCTGATTCCGGTGAAGGGCCAGCAAAAATTAGGTGTCAGCTGACTTGGAGCAGCCGGTAGCTTGAAGCTCTGAGGCTGTCGATCTAAGCTCTGAGGTTAGGTGAGCAGCTGTGAAGATTGATCTGAGCTGTCAGAGTACCCGTTCGTGTGGCTTGAAGCGTGAGGGTCATTTTTGCCAAGCAGGAGTAGTGGATAGCAGCGCCGATCTGACTTTTGGAAGGTCAGATCTGAAGATTGAGTTGGAGCGCAACACCGTTCTAAGGGCAGCTGCGTTAAGTTCTGATTTGGAGAATAGGAGGCTTAGATTCCTGCTCTTCTTCGTCGATCAAATGGAGGTCTAGAGAAAGTGAAAAACATGGAAGTGAAAAATATGGGTTTGTGAGGAATCTGGATTCTTCATACGGGGAAGACGAAGAGAAAGAGTAAGGGGAAAAAGGGTACTTTCGGAATACAATAATAATTTGGAGCACTTTTTATCTTTCCACACGCCTATTGTTGCGCGTGTACCACACATTCGTCAGTTTAGACGGATTCCGTCGATTTTCCACATTAGTTCGAAACACGAGAGGGTTATGTGGGTATTTTGAAACCACGAGGTAGCGATAGGGTGATTATGCCTAACCACAGGGGGGTAAAATGGACTTCGCCCATTAATTAATTGGGTTAATTACCGACAACCCCCATGTGGTTTGCTAAAATTTTGTATAATCCTCATGTGTTGTCAAAATATAACAACAACCCCCATGCGTTTCCAATCTAAGCAAAAGTGGATGGAAAATAGGTGATATGATGGCACCGTTAAAATTTCAATATTACCCTCTTACTATTTTTCAATTCAAACCATTAAATTTTTAAATTACTAAACTTGTCGGGTCATAGTTAAAATTATTAAAGTTTTGACGTAAAAAAATAAATTAAGAATTTTCTTTCTCTTCCTCAATCGTTTTTTCACTTCTTCTTTTTTGCTACATTTGGATTGAGGGAAAGGGATGGAAAGGAAAGAAAATTGATGGATTGGGAGGGATTAGATATACTTAGTTTAGTCCATATCTCTTTCTGTCCAAAAATGGGTGGAAAACGAAGGAAAGGATAATTTTTTTATAATTAATAATTTATCATTTAAAAATTATCCTTCTAACATAAACTTTGATTTAAAAATTACAACGTACACTATTGTTCAAAACTTATAAGATAAACAAGTATTATGATAGTTAGAGAAAAACTTTCAATCTTAATACAATTGATATTATTATATACATTAATTATAATTTTATTTAACATCTAAAACTTTATTAAGTTCTAATTCGTTGCAAGATTATCAAATTATTATTTCATAATAAACTAGAGTTTCAATCTATTACTAATTCTAGTCACCCATAAAAATAATAATAAAGTTATACTCTATTAGAATTTGATTTAATTTATAAAATTTTACTAATTTCAATATTTTTAATTTTAATAAACTTTGAACTACCAAATTTATGCTACAAGAATATCCAAACTCTAGAATAGTTTACCCATAATAGAAAAATTATTTTATTTATATTTCAATCATCCTATATAAAGATATAGATATATAGTATCATACTTTAAAACATCATCAAAACTATCCATAAATAATACCTTTAGATTTTTCACACAAAAAATAACAAGTTTATTTAAAATAAATATATTTTATTTGATTGTTGTGTCTATATATATATTTTCTATTTTATTGATTCTACGATATTCTTTCTTTTTACATAAATTATATATATATATATATATATATATATATTAGTATATCCTTTCCTTTCTTTCCCAATTTATCCAAACAGGTTGGAAGGAAACTATTTTTCTCTACTCTACTTTCTTTTCCTTTCATTTCCTCTCCCTCCCTTTCCCGCAATCCAAACATAGCCTTTGTTTTTTTTAGTTCCAACACCACTACCACCCTAAACCTCTACCGTTGCCGCCACCACCACCCTCTACCACTTCCACTACCACCACCAATTAGAATCTTCTTTTCCCTTTTGTGTCAAACTAACAACTAATCTTCGAAGGATTTCATTCCACTCTTCCCTACTGGGTTCTTGAAGTATGAAACTCAAAACATTCTTCACAAAATTTTCTTAAAAAATTTATAGCCAGTATACCATTATGTCTATTGAATATGAATGAAATAAAAACTCAAAACCGAATCTTATTTCCAAAAGATTCATATCAAAGTACATAATTCAAATTGACATATACTTAAAAAAATGTGAAAACTGAAAAAAAAATTAGTAATTGTCCAGAGGGAACTTTCTGCAATCAAACTTTTTTTTTCATGATTCAAGACCTCACATCATCTGTAATTTTGAGGGAAAATTGGGGAAATTTTCAGCATTGTTCCTCTTATTGAGCAATACTAAAA
This sequence comes from Ophiorrhiza pumila, assembly GCA_016586305.1. Lineage (NCBI taxonomy): Eukaryota > Viridiplantae > Streptophyta > Magnoliopsida > Gentianales > Rubiaceae > Ophiorrhiza > Ophiorrhiza pumila. The sequence continues at coordinate 9,869,781 of BLIW01000010.1, read as the reverse complement.
GAATCAACAAAATTGTACTCTAATGACAATCAATTGATCAAAACGCCAAGAACTATACATATTTATGGTCAACCCTAAAAGAAATTCGCACACAGTCCATGAAAGAAAGAATAACCATTCTTGATACTTTGGCTTCAAAACCCATAGGGAACCACTGGTTTTTTCTCCAAAACAATAATTTCCTTTGAAGATTTTTAAACAATTTATGGAAGATCTTTTGATGGTAGATCAAACTTTTTGTTGTATTGAATATTAGGGTTTTCTAAACATCAATTTTGGACAGCTCCAGGCGACATTATAGGCAGTAGTTTCAGGCAATGCAGTGGTTGATTCTCGAAATCAGATTAAGGTAGTAGAAGAGAGAAGAAGAAATTAATAGGGGAGAGAAAAAAGAAAGAAAGAAAAAAGAAAAGTTAGTAATGATTGGGAAAAGAAGAAAAAATATAAGTACATTAGGAAAGATAAAGTTTAGATAATTTAGTAAAAACAAAATATTGTACATGCTTCATGTTACACACTTGACATTAACAGACCTGATTTTCATCCACTTTACAATCAAAATCGAAGCACATGGGGGTTGTTGATATATTTTAATAACACATGGGGTTATACAAAATTTTGACAAATTACATAGGGATTATCGATAATTAACCCTAATTAATTTTCTTAGATAATTAGGTTTTTCAATTTATAATTATAGAGAACAAGAATTATATAAAAGCAACAAAAGAAAAAAATTATGCTTGACTTGAGAGCCAAGGAATAAATGTATTCATAACTCATGTAAAGGCATTGTCCTCCTCCATTTTCAAATGCATTTATTTTAAGTTTTGACCTTATCAAAATGAAAACAAAATAAGACGTACATTTGCGACCAATTGAAGTTATTGGCAAAGTGAGAAAGTGTTATTTTCGTCCCTTGCTAATCACATATTTGTATAAGAATCTTCTTGAAATGGTCTATCTAAGCATATATAAAAGAGCAAAAGAAAAAAATGGTCACTCAACTATTAAGTTGGTAAAAAAGGTCATCCAACTTTGTAAACGTATGACTTTTAGTCATTCCATCCATTGAGTTCGTTTGTGTAGACAGAAATCACTTTTTTCAGGGGTAAAATAGTTCGCACAACATAAAAATGAGGGATAAAATTGTGAACAAAAATTAATTGAATAGATCAAAATATGAATGAAATAGGGTTCCTCCATTATTGTCATCACTCAACTCTTGCACTGTAAAAAAATAGAGAGATTTTCATCTCAAATCAAGCGAAAGAGAAACAAAAATTGAAATTTCCAACCATTGTTCGACGAGCAAGCAGACGAAGTTCAATCAAGAAAATGGGTTGGGTAATTTGAAAACAGAACCATTACTTCGATCCTTACTTACTTTACGGTAAGAACTCATCTTCTTCGATAATGATGTAGTTTAATAAAAAAAATTTCATTATAGAATTGTTAAATGTTATCGCATTGTAGTGGTGTGAATATTTTAGAGCTGGATTTGTGGTCCAGTAGCAGAGAGTGGGGGGGGTTTGTGGTTCAATAGAAGAGAGTGGGGGGTTTGTTGTCCATTAGCAGATACGGGGGCATATTTGATGCCTTTTGCCATATAGTGTGAGACATGTGGTCCTACAATGTTTAAACACAACAAAGTAAATTAAATTTTAATTTAGTATTTTTATTTGTTCATTGCATTTATGCAGAACTAGATTGTATGTTGTTTACCATAAGGCTTCACCATGGTGGTCATTTGATGGGTGAGAGGTACAAGAGTTATGTTTATGGTGAATTTGATCATATTGACATATGTGATGGTGAAAAAATGTCATTGAATGATTTGAATGAAATGGTGGAAAATGTAGGACATTCTAGTGGTATAATGTTGTATTATTATGTTGAACCCATTAGCGATATCAATAATGGATTGAGGGAGTTGCAAAGTGACGAACATATGATAGAGTTTTGCAAATGGGTTCAACAATACAAGGTCATGGAAGTATATTGTGACCACATTACAAAAAAAGAGATTGTGGCCAAAATGAAAAAAAAGCAGAAGGAGATTAAAAAGGCTGTGATTGAAGAAATGATTAAAGAAGTTTGTCCTACACTGGATGTGAGTGGAAAAAGAACAAGGGAAAAGAAGGCAAGAGCTACGACGAGAGAAAACAGCAAAAAATGACACCTGTTATTGACATGGCCTACATCACATGAAGAATAGTTACATAATACACAAAATGAAGAGCAAGGTATTCATTTAAAGATAAAGATATCAACTGAATTTCATCACGGTTATTTAAAAAGAGTTTATAATTGTTAAATAAACAAAATTTCTTGCTGATGTTTTCGGTGAACATGGGACAAATGATGAAACCAAGATAACTAGGAACGGCCAGTTAAATCGTAACTATAAAGAGACTCACAGGGAGCATTTGATTGATGAAACACATGAGCTGCAGAGTGATAATTTCAACAATGAATCACAAGAACCTCAAAATGAGCAGTTCAACAATGAAAAATCACAGGAATCTCAGTCTCAGAAGTTAAATCCTTCTTCATCTAGTCATTTTAATCATTTTTTAATTATCATATTGTATATGAAAATTGAAAATTTCTAACCCCTATTAATATTTTAGGTATTTAAGAAGAAACCATTATAGACTATGATTTTGATCTTGAAAGTGAGGAAAGTAAGGAAAGTGATGCTGACATTGACTTTTATCTACGATCAGATTTTGGTAGAGATGAAGATATGTTCTCTGACAATGAAGAAGAACAACATAATGTTGAACAAGGTGACAATAATGAAGAATGTGAAAATGGGCAAAACTAACAAGGTGACAATAATGAAGAATGTAAGAATAGGCAAAATAAAGAAGGTGAGAAACAAACTTTGGGGAATGAAGATCAAACAAGAGGTAGAAGGAAAAGAAGGAGAAGACAAAGAAAAGTACAACCTGAATCTGTAAAGGAAGACAAAAATGAACATGATCTTAAAGAGGATAATGTAAATGTGGAATTGAATAGCAATCCTAGTTCATCTGATGAAGATGCATCTGTTGGTTACACTAATTTCAATGCTGAAAAAGGTACGAAGGATCCAATATTTGAATTTGGGATGAAATTTGCTTCAAAGAAGGAATTTAGAGAAGCAATCAGAAATTATGTCATTATCAATGGTAGAGCTGTGAAAATGTACACCAACAATAAAACAAGACTACGAGCAAAGTGTAGAAAACCTTGTCATTGGTATATATATGCTACAAAAGTGAAGACACTTGAGACTGATGATTTTGTTATGCAGTCATTACATTATGTACATGAGAATTGTAATCATGCATGGAAGAATAGAAATATGAGTACAACATGGTTATCTGAGAGATATCTTGAGAGATTCAGAGCAAATATGAATATGCCCATAAGTGCTTTGAGGCAAACTGTGGATAAGGATTACGATATTGAGATTACCAAAGATGTTGGGTACAAGGCTAAAAGAATGGCATTGAATAAAATAAAAGGGTCAGCAAATGAGCAGTATGCCAGTTTGTGGAATTATGTAGCTAAACTGAAAAGGACACATCCAGATAGCACAATAGAAATTTATTTCACACCATTTAAGGAGGTTGGTTGTAATACAAGATTCATGAGATTCTATTGCTGCTTGGGACCACTAAAAAAAGGGTTCAAATCTAAATGTCGACCAGCCATATGTCTTGATGAATGTCATGTGAAAAGTTTATATCCTTGTCAACTTCTGACAACTATAAGTGTTATTCCCAATAATGGGTGGTGGCCTATAGCTTATGCTATTGTTGAGAAAGAGGCAGGGGAACAGTGGCAGTGGTTCTTGGAATTTCTAATTGCAGATTTACAAATTAAAAATTCATATCACTATACATTCATGTCAGATCAACAAAAAGTACTGCCATCTGTTATTTTTTTCACTCAATTTGTGGATTTGAATAAAAAATATTTTTTCCCTCATATTCTAGCAATAAAACTGTTGCAGTGACCGTTTTAGTATTCATTTAGTTTCTAAAATATTATGTATTGATTTAGTTTATGGTGTATTGAAATATTGATTTAGTTATATTGATTTAGTTTCTGAAATATTGTGTTAATGATTTTACATTCCTTTTTGGATTGGTTTGTACATATGGATAGAGCATTGGCCAGTTTGTATTGATTAAGTTTGATTTCTTATATTTTGTCTTATGTTTATTGTTATTTAGTATTTAAACTAATTGTTATAATCTATATCATTACATAGGGTTTGGATAGAGCATTGGCCAACCTTCTTCCAAATAGTGAGCATAGATATTGTGTGCAACACATTTATAGGAATTTAAGAAAAAGCACCATGGAAAAGTGTTGAAATCTAGAATTTGGGAACTTGCTACTTGTACAAATATGCAGATCTATGAACAATTGGTAGAAGATTTCAAGAGTTACGACAAAGAGGCATATAAATGGATAAAGAATGGTCCACCTGCTAAGCATTGGTGCAAAGCTTTTTTCAACCTTGTACTAAATGTGACATGATTGTTAACAATGTGTGTGAAACATTCAATTCTCACATTTTAGAGTTTTGATAATTGCATATTATTTCCTTACTAGAGGGTATAAGGGAATATTTGATGGATAGAATTCAGAAGAGATATTCTAAAATGTGCAAATTTGAAGGCCCTGTTGGTCCAGCAATATGGAAATTTATTGATGAGAGGGTAAAGTTATCATTAAAATGGAAACCTATTGCAAATGGACAGGGTGGATACCAAGTTAAAGGTCTAAAAGGAGCTCAATTTGTTGTTAATTTGAACCATATAACATACACATGCATGTTATGGCAGATTGTGCGCATGCAATTTTAGCATTGCATAAGAGTGGTGAATGTGCACATATACAAGCTGATCCAGCGTATAGCAGGGAACTTATGTTGAAAATTTATAAGAATGTGTTGCAGCCAATTAATCTATGGCCAAAATCAGACCTTCTTGTTCTTGATCCATCAGTGCCTTGTGTGCAACCTAGAAGGCCTAAAAAGGCTAGAAGAAAATATAGCAGTGAAATGAAACAAGTGAAAGGTAGACTTTATAGGTTGAAAATACATGTTGTCATATATTGTAGAAAGTGTAGATAGGAATGTCATAATGATGCTACATGTAAGAAGAAACTAGAGGGAGATGAACAAATACAACAAGAGGGAGATGGACAAATGCAACAAGAGATACATGGTCAGATGCAACAAGAGAGAGATGGGCAGATGCAACCAAATGGAGATGATAATTAAAATCAAAATACTAGTGAGGCACATGAAGAGGCAGGAGAAGAAGTTCTGAGACAAAGTCAGTAATATGAGGTAGAGACAAGAGGAACTTAACTCAAGAAATTCCATTAGAAGCCACTCCTGAACAAAATCTTAGGCAAAACAAGAATAAAGAGCTTGTATGTTTTGATAAACTATCTGATTACATATTCTTTCTAATTACTTTATTCTTATGGACTTATCATATCTATGTAGGGTAAGAGAAATACAAGGCAATCTTCAAAAGGTGGTCAACAATCTAGCATCTTAGACCATCTTCAAACAGATAAAGGGGCAACTCAGAACCTTAGACAAAACAAGGATAAGCAGCCTGTATGTATAAATGTTTATATCATTTGGATAAACTTAATTGATTGCATACATGCTTATATCATTTTTTTGTGATATCATATACCCATAGGAGAAGAGAAAAATACCAAAAAAAGCAACAAAGAGGCAGGATAAAAGTGGTGCTACAAGCACAAGACAACTATCTACCACCATGGCCAATATGTAGATAGCTGAAGGGACAGAACAAGTTCAACAACAAGGGAAAGAGGCAATAGAAATCCAACAACAGGGCACTACTTCTAACCCTTTAACCACTGATACTAATCTCCCAACCAAGACTATTAGTTCTGCAGCATATATACGTGCAACACAACAAATGAAATATCCCACTGAGGCAGATAAGGGAAGAAATAATGTCAACTATGCATGGTTGGGAAAAAGTCCACCTTATAAAGTTGGTGACTGGGTTGGTCAAGGAAGAGGAAGAGGAAAAGGAAAAGGAAAGGGCAGAGGAGGAAGAAAAACAGCAAGTTAGAAAGTATTCAATTGCTTAATTCTATCTTTTGTATTACATGATGTAGGAGGCAGTATGGCAGCAAGTTATTGTCATTTTGGATTTAATTAGGATTGTCTTTCATTGTTAATGTTGGATTTGTCTATAGGTTATATATTGTTGCGCATTCAAGGATTGTCTTTCACTGTTATGACATCAAGTTATCGTCATTTTGGATTTAGGATTATCTTTCATTGTTAATGTTGGATTTGTCTATTATATATTACTGCAATTCAAGGATTGCCTTTTACTGTTATTGTCATTTGTTATATTCATGCTGGATTTATCTCTTTTGTATCAGTATTGCACATTACTTCATTTCATTCTATTATTTTCTGAATTCATGAATGAAAATCCATCTCATTCATGGTATCAATATAATTCAGAGATATTCCATTCAATGTGTTTCAGATAAAAATGGAAGAAGCTTATAAGAAAAGTACATAAGATATTTAGAAAAGAAAAATGTGTTTGAGACATAATTTAGAGAAGAAAATTAGTATAGATAAGTACATGAGATATTTCTAACAACCGAGGGCTATAACAGCAGCGAAATATGCCCTACAATATAAGCTTCACACTAAAAAGCTCAATACCCTCTCTATTTCTCATACTCCCAGCTCTTTAAGAAAAACATCATCAACACAATACATAAAAAGCTAAACACCAATTTCTTTCTCTTTGTAAATTTGTCATCTTCACATTTGAGTTTCGTATTTTCTTTTTCCAATCTTGCAGTAGTCAGTTACAAATTCGTTATAACATTCTTCAATTCATCAATTTCACCCTCCAATTGATTTTTTCTATGAATCAGACTAGGTATTATCTTTGTTGACCTCTCACACATTTGGGGATCATACCATTCCCAAAACCCATAATTTTGACCCTGCATTACCCATTCAAAAATCATACAAAGAAGAATAAATCTTCTAAATCATACCCTGCAAATAGCATATTTACCTCTGCTTCTTTGCAAATAGCATATCTTCTTCTTGGATTATATTTTGTTCAGAGGTTTTCTAGATCGCTGTCAAACCGCAATAACAAATCGGAGCTCGTGGAATTTGCCCTGCCATCCTCAAGCTGTCAAGTTTGTTTTTCTCTTTCCTTTTTTCACTCTACTGTTACACATGTAGTTTCAAACCTTGCCATCCTCAAGCCGTCCGTCAAGTTTGGTCTTTTGATGAAAAGTAGGAGGGAAGCATTGTACAATAAATACTGGGTAGGTAAAATTTCGCACGAGATTATATAATATTCACATGTTAGAAGTTTTTGCGCCTTTTTATGCTGTACGAACTATTTTACCCCTGAAAAAAGTGATTTCTGTCTGCACAAACTGACTCAATGGACGGAATGACCAAAAGTCATACGTTTACAGAGTTTGATGACCTTTTTGGCCAACTTAATAGTTGAGTGACCTAAAGCCGGATTTGGTAATAGTTGAGTGACCATTTTTGCTTTTTGCGCTATATAAAATGCAAAATCTCTAACCGCTACATAGATACGACATTATACGCATATCTACCAACGAATCTGCCTTATTTGTATCCAAATTTTGTTTATACTTGATACATGAATATTTTGCTTTGTTAAGATGATATTGGTATACTTGATATAGTAATTTTTGATACGTTATACGCTAATATGCTAATTTTTTATACATTATATGCTAATTTTTGTATATATTATATGCTAATAAGCTATTTTTTGATACGTTATACGCTATTTTTTGATACGTTATAAGCTATTTTTTATACATTATACGTTAATACACTAATTTTTTATACTTTATACGCTAATTTTTAATATTTTATTAACTAAAGTTAAAATTGTTGTGCTTATACGCTAATTTTTTGTACTATATAAATTAATCTTTGATACTGTATACTCTAATTTTTTATACTTTATAAGTTAAAGCTAAAATTGATACGTTAACATGCTAAGCTTTTATATTGTATATGCTAATTTTTTATATTTTATATACTAAAGTTAAAATTGATACACTAATTTTTTTTATACACAAGTTTTTTAATTTGATACGCAAGTCACATATATGCGACGGTCATACAGAAGAATGCCTCTATATAAAAAGATTTTTTTAAAAAAAATAACAAGTTCATAGGATTATAAATATATTGTTAGAGCTAAAATTGAAATATGAAATAATTAACTACTTATCAGTATTAAGTATTGAAACAAATCAATTTTAATATATGAATCTTAATGTTGATTTAATTAGTGTTTCATAAACTTGTAGATATTGTAGTTGAATGACTCAAATGGTATAATTTTTCCCTTTAATTACTTTAATATGCAATGTATTAATTTTTAAATTAGGAAAAAATGCAATATTTTTAATCTCCAAAGTTTAGGGTTGTGTCACTTTTGGTCCCAGTGATTTTCGATGACCCAATTTAGTCCTTATTATTTTAATTTGTGATTAATATAGGATAATTAATAGATTTTCTCCCTTGACTAATGAAAATAATCCATGTGCGTTAATAGTCAAACCAATTTTACCTGTCTTATTTTGTCCAATTATGTTTTAACTAAAACAATGTCATTTCACTAAAATCAAAGGAAAGAGAATAAAAGGTAAATTACTTCAATCGTCCTTCAACTTGGGGTTCTTTTCGTTTTCTTTCCCTAATCTTTAAAACGTTTCATTTTCATTCCTTATGTTACAATTTGATTTAAAATCGTTCTTCGTCCATTTTTTTCACTTAAAATTCAACTTAAATAAATATTTAACTCATATATAACAAATAAAAATGTATACAAAATTGATAAAATCAGACATATGCATGTTAAGTGATCATCAAAGTTGAATTTTCTAGGGTAAAGATAGAAAGAAAAAGTCTGAACCTGTGGATTGTAACTACTTTAGCCAACCTTTCTTGTCCAACAATTCTAAATTTTGAAAGTTGAGATGGGCAAAAGGAGTTTGACCAATTACTTGAAGTTAAACAACAGAATTCATACTTATAATTCTCAACTTAATTGCTGTGCCTTACAAGCCAAAACAATTATGATGAAAATGGAAATCTATTGACTTATGCTTCATGCATCCATATCAATCAAATCAAGAATTGGATGCTAAAAGGTGTCTTCGACAATCTCCATCCTGAACCTCTTGAGCGAAAGAAAGCTCGAGACGTAATCAACTACTTGCATGCAAGGGTAGCGTTCCTGAAATTTGCAGATTTCACTGGGCGTACAAACGAATTTGTAAGTGTCAATGACTTGCAAAGAATTGCTCTTGCAATTGTATGAAATCAACACATCGTCCCTCCATAATAGCAAAATCTCTCCATCTTTAAAAGCTTTGAGAATGTCAACGACATCATAGTATTGACCAACCAGATCGATAGGATGCTTGTCAATCACAAATTCCTTAACCCACGATTCTTTGACTCCATATTCATTCATAACCCAAATGGTAATTTCGAAATCAGAAGTGTTATCGCACACGCTGAGATGATCGTCTTTGTAAACTTGCAAGGTAGCAAGATTATAATATTTATCAAATCCAGGAGGAGCTGGGAAGGGCTGAAATGATTCTTTCTCAAGATCAAAACAAGAAATGAATTCAGGGCCATCACGATCTTGAATCCACCAATGAAGATTACCATTCAGGAAAACACCGTGGGTACGACAACTATATTCAAAAGGGGCATGTCCCCTGTTCCGCCAACATCCTTGACCAAATGTATAAACATGACATTCGGATTTGGTTAACCGTCTTGAATCTCCCTCCCCCTCAAACTCCTGGTAAATCCTAACCACCGTATAATGACCGTTTATAGAGCTTAATCCAAATCCATGAGTTGTTATATTAGGATATTCCATTACCCCTCCAGGGCTCGGAATAGTAATGCTCTCATGCGTAGTTGGATTCCATAAATAAACTGTATCCAAGCAATGGTACCCGAACTCGTGAAAGCAGAGCAAACCGTCGACGGAACCAAACATGGACATACAATTCGGGCGAAGCCCTTTTGGAAGCTCCACTTTGGTTCCTGGAAGAAAGTAATAGTCGTGGATGGCGGGCTCGTCTTCAAGTTCAACCATGTTGAAGGAAGTCGTGTTTTTGTATATCATTAGGTTGGTTGATGGTCTTAATTTGCGAAAATTGGCGAATTCAGGGCTCGAAAGTAGTTCTAGCCAAGCCTTGCACACACAGCGGCATCGGCTGATGGTTTTGGTTGGCAATCTTGTTAGTATATCGATGATGAGGTGCGATGGAAGATTGGGGAAGAGGTTCTCATCAGAACTCACTAGTTCCATTTTCTATGTTTTGGAGAAGCAAACAAAAATCGAGATTGTGATCCACTGTTTGTTCATAGATTGATGACACAAATAATTTATAGCTAGCATTCGGATGGAACTGATTGTTTTCGAAATTTGTTGGAAGTTTCTTTGGTTAAGAAGAATAGTATTACACGTTTTCACTTGTTCTTACTATTGTACTATTCCAATTAATATTTGTTGGATGCCGTGACGGCAATATTTTTCGGTCTAAAGTGTTGGAATTGATAATCCAATTTAGTCTAGAAGACTGGTAAAATAGAATAATACAGAGAAAGAAAAAATGGTTCTGGCTAAATGGAAAATATTTTGCTGGACTATAGATAGAGTTACAAAATAAAGTAGGGTAATTCCAATATATGAGATAAACAAGTTTGAGATGGTATAAACATGTAAATAATAGGAAACTTTTAAATCCCATGAGACTTCTAAAAAGTGAAATATTATTAATTCAAATTTTTTAGAGAAGTGTAAAAATAAAGCATTATTAATTCAAATGAAAAAGAGGGGTGGAAGAACTAAAAATAATTAGAAATAAATCATAAGAAAATTGACCCTATTTAATGAGATAAACAATTAGGTGGCATTTTCTTTTCCTCTGAGAAATGGAAACGGAATTATTTAGAATTGAAAATAAAAACAACATTTTAATAATAATATTTAGTTAACCGGCTAGAATGATCAGAATTATAATTGAATACCTATGTTTGGTATAAAAGTATTTTGGAATGAGAATCAAATAAATTTACATTCTTATCCTACACTAAAACATTAGTTGAAGTAACTGTGAACAGATTTCATAAATATTGTGAATCTTAAAAAAATAGCCTTTTTTATTGAAATTTTTTAACTTTTAAAAAATTGCTTATGAATTTACTATTTGTGCAGTAATTAGATTAAAAAATTCTTAACTTTTATTTGCATTAAAAGAAACTCCATATACAAATTTATACAAAAAAAAATATAAATTATTCATTTCATAATGTTTTGAAAATAAATATTAAAATACTAATGAGAGAAGAATGAATGAGTTACATTTGGAAATGAAGAATCTCAAGAGTGCAAATAAGAGAAGGGTAAGGAAAAAATTTTGATGAAATTTACTATTTTGTCGTATGGAATGAAAAAAAAAAGTCCACGGCCGGTCTGCATAAATCCATTGGGCCAGCGACTACCGTCTGTCAAACCAATAATTTCCTTATGTTGCTTTTTTTTTGGGCAACTTCAGCCGAGTTGGTCGGACAGTTGGCCGGGTAACCGTGAGGTTCCAGGTTCGATTCCTTGAGGGAATAGTTGTCTATTAGCCTTCTCGGTTTGAGCCGGTCAGCTATGGGCAACCTAGGCTGGTTTACTTCTTGTGGTTCTTTGCCGGCTAGGGTCACAGGACGGGCTTCACCCAGTGCACACCTTCGGGTAGCAACTGTGGGCTTTCCCGTAAATTTAAAATAATTTTTTTAATATAAAATTTTAAAATAAGTAAAAAGACTAAAATATCCTTATTTCCTTACTTTAATTTTTGTATTAAAAGTTAGTGCAAAAATAAAAAAGTCATTTTGAGATGAGATGAGATGAGATGAGTTTTGGGCAAAATCACCCTATCCAAACACATTAATTTTTCCAATTTACAATTAAAGCAGACAAAAATTATATAAAAGCAACAAAAGAACAAATTATAGTGGACGTGAGCGCCAAGGAAAAATATGGTCATAATTCATGTAAAGACATTGTCCTCCTCCATTTTCAAATGCATTGATTTTAAGTTTTGACCTTATCAAATGGAAACAAATTAAGCCATACGTTTGCGATTGGAGTCATTGACAAAGTACGTGACAAGGCGTTATTTTCTCCCTTGCTAATCACGTATCTCTGTATAAGAATCTTCTTGAAATAGCCGACCTAAACATATAAAAAAGAAAAAAGAAAAAAAAAGTCCATAGTGTTATGAAACATTAAATTGGATGTCCATTAATTCAACACATTAGATGCCAAAGATAAAGATTAATTCTTCCTCCATTTATGTTATGAATTGAAGTCATAACTTACCTATTTACTTATCTATAAATAGGCAAATTCACTTGTGAACTTTAGACAACGGATGAGTTTGAAGAAAACAAAGAATTCTTATGTGAATGAAAGTATACCTTCACATATTTATTATCTATATATTACTCTTCTTCACAACATATGTATTAGTTTCTTTTCTTGAAGATATATCTTTCACTATATTGAATACTATTAGTGTTAGTATTAGTATTAGTTTTATAACACGTTATCAGCACGAGATTCTACCGACTGAGGGAGATTCAACTATCAGAGCAGTTGATTACAAGTCCTAATATTGGAGTAATGTTACACATGTGCTTACATATTTTTGGTGTGAGCTTTTGAGGTAATATTTTTCCTTTTCTTAATCTAGAGGTAATATTTCTCTTTTACTTAATTCATTTTATTTGTATTTTGATTAACCTTACAATATAAGAATTTATATTATTTTAAATTTCTTACTTATAATATTATTGTATTATTTCTTCCTGAAGAAGAAATTAATATATTCTTCCTAAAGAATAATTAATACATGTGAATCTTCCTGAAGAAGAAATGGATGCCAAATACTTGGGATCACATAATGGTGATAACGATATTTGTCTTATTGACAGTGCTACTATGCACACTATACTTAAAAGTAAAAAGTATTTTTTCTATTTGAAAATGGGAAAAATCAATGTTAATACAATATGTGGTAGTGCTGAATTAATTGAAGGCGCTGGAAGAGCTACAATATTTCTCCCTGAAGGAACAAAATTTGTTATAAATAATGCACTTCTATCTACAAAGTCTCGAAGAAATTTATTGAGTTTTAAAGATATTCGTCGAAGTGGATATCATATTGAGACTATAAATGAGATAAATGGTGAATTTTTATTAATTACAAATACCATTTCTGGAAGAAAATGTGTATTAGAAAAATCACCATCTTATTCATCTGGTTTATATTATACAAAAATAAGTGCAATTGAAAGTCATCACTTAGTAGACCAGAAGTCTACAAATCCCGATAATTTTATAATATGGCATGATCGTCTGGGACATCCTGGTTCCATTATGATGAGACGGATCATTGAAAATTCAAATGGCCATTCATTGAAAAATCAAAGAGTATTGAACTCTAATGATTTTTCCTGTGTTGCTTGCTCCCAAGGAAAATTAATAATTAGACCATCATCTCTTAAAGTGGGAATTGAATCCCCTGCATTTCTAGAACGAATTCATGGTGATATATGTGGGCCTGTAGATCCACCATGTGGACCATTTAAGTATTTTATGGTGTTGATCGACGCATCAACAAGATGGTCACACGTATGCTTATTATCATCTCGAAACCTAGCGTTTGCGAGATTGCTTGCTCAGATAATTAAGCTACGAGCACAATTTCCAGATCACCCAATTAAGAAAATTCGTCTAGATAATGCTACTGAATATTCATCACATGCTTCCGATGATTATTGCATGTCGGTTGGAATAAGTGTTGAACATCCTGTAGCTTATGTTCACACACAAAATGGTCTTGTTGAATCATTTATTAAACGGTTGCAATTAATTGCTAGACCGTTACTTATGAGGTCTAAACTTACTTTATCTGCTTGGGGACATGCTATATTACATGCAGCAACACTTGTAAGAATAAGACCGACGAGTTATCATACTTATTCCCCCCTGCAATTAGCATTTGGTTATGAGCCTAATATTTCTCATTTGAGAATTTTTGGTTGTGCGGTTTATGTCCCAATTACACCGCCACAACGTACTAAAATGGGACCCCAAAGAAGATTGGGAATATATGTCGGATATGAATCACCTTCTATTATTAAATATATTGAACCATTAACAGGTAATTTATTTACTGCTAGATTTGTTGATTGTCATTTTGACGAATCACATTTCCCGACATTAGGGGGAGGAAAAGATCAACCGAAAAAAGAAATCACATGGAAAATATCATTGAATTTCCTTGATCCTCGTACAAAAGAAAGTGAACTGGAAGTTCAAAGAATTATACATTTGCAAAGAATTGCAAATCAATTACCGGATGCATTTAATGACTCCAGAAGAGTTACTAAATCACATATTTTCGCTGAAAATACTCCTATGAAAATTGATATCCCTGAAGGGAAAATTACAAGTGCTAATGAGTCTCATGCACGTTTGAAGCGTGGAAGACCTCTCGGTTCCAAAGATAAAAATCCTCGAAAGAAAAGAGGATTAAATAATGGTAAGAGTCAAGAACTCCAAAATATTGCTAGTGACAAAATTCAACATCCTGGAGAGGTTGCTCCTGAAGAGATTGCTCCTGAAGAGCTTACTCCTGAAGAGAATAAGATTATAGAAAATTCAATAAATTTTGTCACTGCAGGAAAAAGTTGGAATCGAAAAGATATAATTATAGATAATGCTTTTGCATATAATGTAGCACTTGATATTATGGAAGAAGACGAGGATCATGAGCCTAGATCGGTTGATGAATGTCGTCGAAGAAATGATTGGTCAAAATGGAAAGATGAAATCCAATCTGAATTGGATTCACTGGCAAAATGAAAAGTATTTGGACCTGTAGTTCAAACACCAGAAGGTGTAAAGCCAGTGGGATATAAATGGGTGTTCGTGCGAAAAAGAAATGAGAAAAATGAAATTGTGAGATATAAAGCACGGCTTGTAGCCCAAGGATTTACACAAAGGCCTGGATTTGATTATGATGAGACATATTCACCTGTAGTGGATGGAATTACATTTAGATATCTTGTGAGTTTAACAGTGCATGAAAAGCTTGATATGCGTCTAATGGATGTAGTCACTGCTTATTTATATGGAATACTGGACAATGATATCTATATAAAAATCCCTGAAGGATTTAGCATGCCTGAAGCATATAAATCAAATCCTAGAGGAGTTTATTCCATAAAATTACAAAGGTCTTTGTATGGACTCAAACAATCTGGACGTATGTGGTATAACCGTCTTAGTGAATGTTTAATTAAAGAAGGTTATATAAATGACCCAATATGTCCATGTGTTTTTATTAAGAAATATGAGTCAAATTTTGTTATCATTGCCATATATGTTGATGATCTCAACTTAATTGGAACTCATGAAGAGATCCAAAAGGCAGTTGAATATTTAAAGAAAGAATTTGAGATCAAGGATTTTGGAAAGACCAAATTTTGCCTTGGTTTGCAAATTGAACATTTGCAAGATGGGATTTTTGTTCATCAAACTACATATACCCAGAAGGTATTAAAACGATTTTATATGGATAAAGCACATCCATTGAGTACTCCGATGATCGTTCGGTCACTTGATCCTATTAAGGATCCTTTTAGACCAAAAGAGGAAAATGAAGAGATTCTTGGTCCTGAAGTACCATATCTCAGTGCTATTGGTGCACTAATGTATCTTGCTAATTGTACAAGACCAGATATATCATTTGCAGTGAATTTGTTAGCAAGATTTAGCGCTTTTCCTACAAAACGACATTGGAATGGTATTAAGCATATTCTTCGTTATCTCCAAGGAACCATTGATCTTGGATTATATTATTCATATGATTCTCGACCAGAATTGCTTGGTTATGCTGATGCTGGGTATTTATCTGACCCGCATAAAGCAAAGTCACAGACTGGATATTTGTTTACATGTGGCGGTACAGCTATTTCGTGGCGATCCACAAAACAAACCATAACTGCTACTTCTTCAAATTATGCTGAAATTATAGCAATTCATGAGGCCAGTCGAGAATGTGTTTGGCTAAGATCAATAACCCACTATATCCGGAAGAATTGTGGATTATCTCCAGAAGAAGAAAATCCTCCAACTATATTATATGAAGACAATGCAGCTTGTATAGCTCAATTAAAATGAGGATATATCAAAGGAGATAGGACGAAGCATATTTCACCAAAATTCTTCTTTACTCACGATTTACAAAAGAATGGTGAAATTGATGTGCAACAAATTCGGTCAAGTGATAATTTGGCCGATTTATTTACCAAGGCATTGCCGACAGCAATTTTTGAGAAATTAATAAGGAATATTGGAATGCGTCGGTTGAAGGATTTCAAATGATTTTTGAATCAGGGGGAGAAATTAATACACAAGAATAGTGTACTCTTTTTCCTTCACTAGGATTTTTTCCCACTGGGTTTTTTCCTAGTAAGGTTTTAACGAGGCATATTCTTCGTGTAATGGACATCCAAGGGGGAGTGTTATGAAACATTAAATTGGATGTCCATTAATTCAACACATTAGATGCCAAAGATAAGGATTAATTATTCCTCCATTTATGTTATGAATTGAAGTCATAACTTACCTATTTACTTATCTATAAATAGGCAAATTCACTTGTAAATTTTAGACAACGGATGAGTTTGAAGAAAACAAAGAATTCTTATGTGAATGAAAGTATACCTTCACATATTTATTATCTATATATTACTCTTCTTCACAACATATGTATTAGTTTCTTTTCTTGAAGATATATCTTTCACTATATTGAATACTATTAGTGTTAGTATTAGTATTAGTTTTATAACACATAGGTTATAAATATATTGTTAGAGAATTAAAATCGAAGTATGAAACAATTACGAGCTGATCAATTTTAAGATTGGAAAAAAACAATTTTAGATAAACGAATATTAATTCTGAATTAATTAATTGGTGTTTTATAAAGATGTTGTTCTGATAGTTGAATGACTCAAATTGTATGATTTTTCCCTTTAATTACTTAAATTTTCAATCTATTAATTTTTAAACTATATTTGGATCAAAATTATTATAAACTTAATACATTAAAAATTTATACAAAGGAAAAAAATGAAAATAAAAAAATTAATGTCTAGATTCAATTCACGAATTTGATAAACATATGTACTGTATTAAATATGAGTTTAGTTGTCTCTTGTAATGTTGGTTGCCTTCATCGCCTTTCTTGATCTTTTTCTTCTTCTTCTCCCACGTTAGTTTTCTCATTCTACATCATTAATTCGTTCTCTTGAATTTTATCTTTCATAAATGGGATTGAAAAGATTTTGCATTAGGTAAATGACTTTATTAATCTCTCAATTAATTTATAAAGTATGTATAGTTTAGTTTTCAATGTTAAAAAGTTACATTTTGTTTTTTCCAATTGAATTTTATTGCATAATAATTTTCAATCTATTTTTTATTTACTTTACGAGTAACACCATTAGTTATTGATCATAAAAAGTGGTACATAAGAGCTAAGTGCAAGATATTAGATATGTGCGTCAGGACCATCAGAACGTTACATAGATTCTAAACCAATTCAAAATACAAGATTATCATCATATGCATAATTATTAAGTCAAGACTTGTCGCCTTAAATATCAATCAATATTATATAATTTATATTATCACCATAACAATGATTTCGATATGACCATTAATTCATCCCTTGAAAGGACAAGGAAAAAGAGCAAAATATGTGCATATATATTGGCCAAACAAATTATGGAACCATCTCAAAACCTGTTGGAAGTAAGCATGTTCGGATACTTAAATGTTTTTGTTAAACAATTGGCCCTCAACTCAATTTTCTTTATCTATTATTTGACAAGTAACTAATAATGGACAATATCGTTTTGAATGAAAAATAGTGTCAGTTAATAAATGACGTTATTTGTCTTATGAATGAAAAATAACTTGAGCATAATTTCTGTAACAAAATCCAAACTGAAATATTAAAATATAACAAAATCGCAAAAAATTGTTTTAATTCCAAGTGAAAGGATAATTGAAATCATTTACCTTGAACTTATTATCCTAGGGGTAAAGGTAGCAAGCTAGACAAAATCTGAACATGTGAAATGGTAAGGTTTAACTACTTTAGCCAACTCTTCTTAATTTTCCAACAATTCTAAACATTGAAAGTTCAAATGGGCAAAAGGGAGTTTCACCAGTGGCGGAACCAAGCGGGGCCCAGGCTATGGTGATTCCTTTAGGGGCACTGCTTGGAGGCTTGGAGTTGGAGCTGACTGCTGAGAGTTTGGTTGACATGGTTGTTGCTGGCCCTGGCTTGCTGTTGTTGAGTCGTTGCTGTTCTGAGTCTTCTGACTTTTTGCGGCTGAAGACGACGGAAGAAGGGAAGAAGGGAAAGAAGGGAAGAAGGGAAGAAGAAGATGTGATTTTGTTTTTTATTTTTTTTTAAATCTTAATTAAAACGCGTCGTTTTACTTAAGATTTAAAAAAAAACAAAAAAAAAAAAAAACAAAACGGGATATAACTTACAAATCAGAGTATATATTTTCTAACCTAATCCAATTATCCAATACAGGCATACAGCAATACTCTCTGTCTCTCTCCAACCAAAAATACCCCCCACTGGCCACTGCCGCAGCCTCCTCTCCCCCTGCCCCTGCCCCTGCCCTGCTGGCTGTTGTAGTGTTGTTGGCTGGCGGAATTTTGCTCTTCCAATTTGCTGCAGGTTGCTAGTCCTGTAGTCCATTGTTCATTCTCCAATCTCCATTAGATTTTTTTTAAGTAAGTTTTTTAAATAGTGTTTATTTTCTTAATATTTTAATTTTTTATGTGAGTTTTTAGTAATATCTTTATGTAAGTTTTTTATGTTTTTAATTTTTAGTAATATTTAAATTTTTGTCTGTATATTTTTTTGAATTGTAATTGATTATTATGATTAAATATTTATTAATAGTTTATTTGTGAATTTTGATTAATTAATTTTAAATTTATAAATTTATAAATTATAAATATTTAATTAAAAAAAACAAGAGACATATTAGTGAGTTAATAAATGTTCTAAAAGATATTAAGATATTTTATGATATTGTGAAATGTGAATTATGATAATTTATTTGTGTAATTATTTTAATATTGTTATAATTTTTGATTTGGTAATTTTGATGAATTATGATAGGTTATGGATAAATTTTTAAGACGAAGTGTTGATACTTCTAAAAGTTCTAATGAACAAAATAGTAGAGAAAAACATTCTCGTGTGGAATTCAATCCGGATGATATTGTTAGTGATCCAGGGTTACGAAAACCAATTAAAGAATTCGATGTTTTTATTAGAAACCAAGTTCGAAGAGAATATTTGATAAGAGACCAGGTGATTAATTCTATTTAATTAGTGAATGATAATTAACTTATTAGACTAATTATTTTTTAATTAAAAAATTAAGAGAGATTAAAATTGTAATTAAAACTAAAAGAGGTGCTTATAGAAGGAAAAAATTAAGTTTAGTATATTTTACCCTTTATTTATTTATTTTTTTGTGTATTTTGTAATATTATCAATTTGATACTTTAATTCTTACATATATTTGTGGTATGAGAATTTTTTTTTTTTTGTATAGTTGAGCCCCGATCAAAAAAATGTTCTGGTTCCACCACTGAGTTTCACCAATTTAGTTGAAATTAAGCAATAGAGTTCATCTCTATATTTCTCAACTTCCTGTGCCTTGCAATGGAAACAAATTCTCTTGAGAATTGCATGCAATATATATAGACTTGAGCTTCAAGCACCCATATCAAACACATCAAGACTTGGATGCTAAAATGGTGTCTTCAACAATCTCCATCCTGAACCTCTTGAGCGAAAGAAAGCTGGCGACATAGTCAACTACTTCAATCCAAGGGTATGGTTTCTGAAAATCGCAGCTTTCATTGGGTGGACCAACGAATTTATCAACGAGATGCAAAGAATTGCTCTTGCAATTGTATGAAATCACTTGATGGCCTCCCCATAATAGCAAAATCTCTCCATCTTTAAAAACTTTTAGAACGCGAATGGAGTCTTTTCTCAAAATAGAATTGTTTTTAAAAAAAATTATAACAATAGGATTCTTTTCAAACCCTATTCCAAATATAACAACTTCGCATTTGCTGAATGCGAACTCAGTAAAATCGCATTCAGCAAATGCGAATATATGGACAAAAAATAAAACAAAAATAAAATAAAAAATTATTAAAATAATGAATTAAATAATAACATTATAAAATTTATTTATATAATTAATATAAACAAAATATAATTATATAAATAATATAAAAAAATTCATCCGGACTTGCATCAGGACGTTCGGATGCAAGTCCGGATGAATTTTTTTTTTTTTTGCTATTTTGCTAAATTCACATTTCCTGAATGCGAGGAAGGAATATTTTTTTTTACAAAATCCTAGAAAAAAATCGTTCATGCTTCTCCAGCGCGACGAATAACCTCTGAAATGCGAATGAACAATTTCATCCGGTCCGGATGCAAGTCCGGGTGAACAATTTTTTCTAAAAAAAATTATAATACCACAACTCACAGTTGTATAAAATTATTTAAAGTAATTAATTTAAGAAAAATTTGAACTCACACTTGTAAAAAATATTTAAAGTAATTATATAATTACATATGAAATAATTTAGAAAAAATTTGAACTCTTTAAAATAAATCCGAAAAAAATTTTCATTGAAAAAAATTATAATAACGCAACTCATGAATATTTTAAATATTATGCGGAATATTTTGCTATTTTGTTGAAGCCTGTAAAATATAGAAAATTCGCATTTGCTGAATGAGTATTCTCATCACTTAGATTTATGTTTGTATTTTCACTTGTGTTAATGTGTTGGTTGAAGTTGAATTGAGCCTAATTGTGGGTTTTTAGGTGAAGAAGGTGATCGAGTTTCAAGGGAAGGCATTTCAAGAATAGGAGAAGCAAGGAAAAAGGTAAAAAAAATCGTTCATGCTTCTCCGGCGCGCCGGAAAAACCACTTCGTCGCGCTGAAAAATGCAAAACAAAATGCACTTTAAATGCGCAAAAAAATCGTTTTTCCAGAGAATTATGGCTCGCCGGAGAAAAATTTCTCCGTTGCGCCGAAAAATGCCAAAAAAAACTTAAAATGCAATCTAAAATCGTTTTTCCATAGAGTTACAGTGCGACGGAGAAAAAATTCTCCGTCGTGCCGCACACCCTCCGGAGCGCCGGACAAACCTCTCCGGTGCGCAGAAAAATGCCAAAAAAAACTTAAAATGCAATCTAATCGTTTTTCCAGAGAGTTACAGCGCGCCGGAGAAGCTTGAGGAAATTTAAAAAAAATGTTAACTGACTAAAAACGAACTCTCCCTAAAAGTTTTTTCTGTCACTCTCTCGGCCAACATCTCTTGCACACACCTCACTTCAATTTCAATCCTAGTTCAACTAGTAGAATCATTCCTAGGATCTTTAGCATCACTAAGCTAGATTCAACACCACAATCAACTCTTTAAATTCCAAGAAAAAAAGTAAAAATTGAGAGTTTGAGCAAATTTCAAACTTCTCAATCGGACTCAATTTGTGGAAGTTTAGTGCAAGTGGTGGCTTGAAAAATATTCAAGAGCACTTTGAGAGGGAATTTGAAGCCTCAAACATCTCATTTCATAGCTAAATTCACATTTGGTTCAAAATTCTCACTATGCTTCAAAGGTAAACCGCTAAACTTTTAATTCGTTTTTGTTAATTCTTGGAATGTGATGATGCTATTGAGCGTTGGTTGGTGCTATATATTACATTATGTTGGTGAAATTGGTTCAATGTCTTACAAACTATTGGGAGACATTTTTGTTCATTTGGAGCATGCAAGGTGTTTGTGAAAATACTTGAATGAATGTGTAATGCTTCATTGACAAATTTTGTGATGAATTCTTTTCCCAAATCAGTTTGTGTATGTTCGGTCATATAAGGAATGCTCAAAATCACAATACGTGTGGAACATGGACTTGTTGAAATGCTTGGACTAACAATGATGCACAAACTGTTTTTGAACTTCATAAACTGTTCAAACTGGATTAAGTGGGCTGTATTTGAGGCATGAGAACATGATAATGTATATTGGGGAAGCTGTATTGATAATGCTGTGATTGAAAGGACAAAATGTTGCATTAACATGTGAATGAAAAATGTAAAGAAAATGCTTGCGCGAGGTGATTTTCTTTGTGTTAAATGCTGGCAAGAGCATCTTTAAAGCAAGTGACGCATGAATTCCTTGGATATGCACTCTTTACATTTTAGGTAAACATTTCTAAGATTAAAAAGACATTTTAGGTAAACATTTAAGTGTTTTGCTTGTTTCTTTGTCCTTGCACATTTGATTGGCCTGATTCATATGTAGAAGAATTTGTCTATATATTTAAATATATTTGATTCACTTGTTTGTGTTTCTCTAGCCATCGTCCAGATACTTCATCAACAGACCCAATCAAGAATCAAACAAACCTAACTGTAGTGAGTATATGGCTAGAACGCGTGGAGGCCGTCGGGGTTCAGCTGGCGGTAGAAGAGGTCGGTCCAAGGGCAGAGTAGGAGGTGGAGATGGCGGCAGGGGCCAACGAGGAGATGACTTATACTTCTTCGAAGGTGGAGATACATTTATACAATTTAAAGGTGCATCTTTTACTACTGAGGAAGCCGTCGATTTCTACAAAAAAAAAATCCTCCAACAAAACTATATATGGAGGTAAATGGTGTAATACATCCGAATTTATCCATGATTTTGAATCGATTAAAGAAAATTTTACTGCCTTGGGTTGGTCAAAACTGTTGGTAATTTCTAATAACTATTATGAAAAATTAGTCAGGGAGTTTTTCTCCAATATGCAAGAATCTGATGAGCTTTTGCTTACTGTGGTTAAAGGTTGTAGAATCAGTTTTAATACGGCATGGATCAATAGATTGTTGGAGTGTCCAAATGTCGGTAGTGAACACTTTGCTCCAACTAAATGGAGTCCCATCATTGTCAAAAGTGATTTAAAGGAGTTTTTTCCATATTTTGAGGTTAACCTTGGGTTGAACAAATTGGACATGACATATTTTACCCCTTGTCATCGAGTTTTATATCAAATCATCACTAGTATTCTTGCCCCAACCCAGGGTCATAAAACCAATATTAGCCATGTGAGTCTTCACCTGTTTTACGCAATTATGCGCAAAATTTCGATAAATTACGGTGCTTTTTTCATAAAATACTTAATGTTCTGTAAGTCAAAAACACAGCATGGATTGTGTTTTGGAAGGATAATCACTAGAATTCTTGATGCATATAAAATTACATTGGATGAGGAGCAGGCTATTAATCCCACTGGCTTTGACATAATAGATGATGAATGCTTTAGACGTATGCATATGATCCATATTGTGAATAAGTGGATGTATAAAAAATCCAAAATTCGTAATTGTGGTGTTGATATAATGTCGCATATTAGAGAGTATATATATGATGACATAGGTAGAGTTCATATAAGTAGTGATAGGCGGGGAGGAGAAAATGAAGCCGGTTTAAGCAGCGGTGAAGGTAGGCGTGAAGGAGAAAATGAAGCCGGTCCAAGCAGCGGTGAAAGTAGTAGAAGAACGGAGGAAGGCGTCATGGATGTATTGATGCAATTGCAGTCAAAATTTGACAAAATAGATAGAAAGATGGTCAAGATAAACAAGAAAATCAACCTTTGTAATGCAAAGATTGACCACATCATGACGAAAAAGCAAACGGCTTCTTTTACGGCTTTCATGGAGAACAAAGAGGATAGCGATAGTGAGGAGGATGAGCAAGAGGAAGAGGAAGATGAGCAAGAAGAAGAAGGGAGATCGAAAAAGAAAATGATAAGTTCTAGTTCAATATTAATTCATGTGTATTAGTACATTGAGTGAGCACATTTCATAGTTCTGTTCTTTCCTTGTTGTTACATGTATGTGTTACTTATGGTTCAAAATGGTTTATACATTTACCACCTCTGATCTATGGGAGTTCTATTATAAGGTTGTACCTCTAAATTGAACAATACACTCCCTTTACATCCTTTTTAGATATGGAATTGGGAAAAAATGTTTGTTTCTATCTGTAATGCTAAGCATCGTTTTGTTTGAGATTTGGATATGTTCTTTATTCATACTAGAAGAGCAAAAGCAAGTTTAACCTGACTAAATTTTTATTCATACTATATATAACTAAACAATGAAAGTTCAACAAAAATGTACCATCATTTCATTAAACATTGAGAAGGCTTGGTTCACAACATGACTAAATCTCGCGATTTAATGCACACTACAACATTAATGCAACAAACTAACACAACAAAAAAAATTAAACTAGCACAAAAAAAAAGTCAAAAAATATAAACTAACACACCAACAAAGATAGAAATAAAATCATCCATTGAATCCACACAAGAAAACAACTAGGCATCGTCTCCGGTGGGTGGTGGTTGGGAACTCGATCCTTCACCCGTGCCAATGTTGAAGTGTTGAATGAGGGAGGTCATCATGCCGTACTTCTCCTCCATCCGACGATCGCGATGATCAAAGGATTGGACAATAGAGTTCAATCGTGTGTCTATGAGGTCAAATCTGTCCTCCAAACCATCAATGCGAGCATGGATGCTCCTCGCTGCCCGTTGGGATCCTCGTGGTGGTAGAGGGGCTGCTTCTTCGTGCTCCGCATCGATCCCCTCATCGTCTTCCTCGTGGCTGTCCTCATTGCTTCCCTTGCCATCATCATGATCATCTTGAGCCGCGGATGGTGCACCATATGATGACTCCGCATAACCTTCGTAGTCTGCTTGAGTGATTAAGGCTTTGGTGTTTACCTTTTGGTCATTGTCGTACATAGGGACCCCAACCGCCTTGCACATTGCGGTGATTATGGATGGATAGAATATGTTGACCTTCTTTTGATCAAGCACCTTGCCAATCTCCTTGTGTATGATGTCGCCCACATCGATGCTCAAGCCCGCTTGTATGGCATAGTTGACATAGGCCTTGTCATTGTCCAGACTACTTCGATGCCTACTTGGGACCAAATTTGTAATGATGAAGTAGTGCGCCATGCTTTGCTCAACCGATTGAGCTTCATGAGCTGCAACGTCCCAAGCTCGTTGATGGGCTGGATGTAATGAGAAGTCGGGTACACGGTGAGTTTCTTCTTGACCTTGGTACAATCCGGGCGCTCTATGAACTTCTTAAGACCACTATCCGGGATATCCTTGAGTCGATAAAAGCTGTTAAATGTTGTGGGCCCAATTTCAACTTCCGTCCCCCGCACAATGATTTTGTTATCTTTTCCATGGTGGTAGTTGGCATAGAAATCACGGACCACCTCCGCATTTCTCTTCTCCGGTGACAAACTTGGTCCACTTCCTCCTCTTGATTTGTTGAACCGCCGACTTCTCTGTGATCGCCAAGCCCCTCTTAAAGACAAAGATTTTCGAGTGGAGATGTTCTTTGGCCACCTTTTCCGCTTCTTTGCACATGTAACGTGCCTTGTCAAAATCATCACCTTGAGCGGTTGGCCCTTCGTCGGTTGGAATTGCCTTGCCTTTAGCGGTGCGTGATCGTTTCCTAGCGCCCGACATCCTACAAACAAATAGTTTAATACCATTGACATGTACGGAATATGGTAAAACAATTATAACTTATATTCCAATTTCCCACATTGAATGTTGTTTGCATGATGTTCTGATATCTATTCTTATCACATATGCATATATTCCAAGTAAAGATATTAGCACCATTCAAGCATTCTTGGCCAAGTACACTACCTTGCAAACAAAATTTCACACAATTCATTGCAAACATATTCTATGATGTTGTATTGGAACTAAGTGGAGTAGCATTTGGAAGCTTAAACACAATTTGAGACATTTTGTCAAACATCTAGAGTGCATACATTGTTCATGTTAATTCTATGAGCAAAGGAGTGTGTATGCATACCAATCAAAAACACAACTATTTCACTACACTTACTTAGCACAATACAACACAATTCAAGCACAATTTAACACGTAAATTGTATGAATTTCAACAAAAAGAGTGAAGTATGTTATCTTGACTTCTTGAGTGCACGTGAAAATTGGTGTTGTTAATGGATGTTTGGACCCTTCAAAACCTTGTGAAGATTCCTTAAAATGATTCCCTAGCTTTGGAATGCCACAAATCTACCCAAACGTGTGATGAAAATTAAAGTTCAAAAATCATCACTTGCCTTTCAATCCAAATTTTGAATGTTGAAATTTGTGGTTTTGTAGTGCAAAGATGGATTGAAGACTCCCTATGATGATTCTATGGTTGAATTTGTGGAGAAAATCAAAGAAAGTGTGTTAGTGTGAAGGAGAGTTGAGAGGAAATGAAAGAATGAAAAGTTTGAGGGTTTTTGAGTTTGTAAGAGAAGAAAGGGCTTCTACCCGTTTCGAGTCTGAATTTTTTTTTTAGGAATTCCTCCTCTCCGGCGCGCCGGAAAGTGTGCGGAGCGACGGAGAAGTTTTTCTCCGTCGCACTGCAGCTCTCTGGAAAAACAATTTTTTTGGCCATTTTAAAGTGAATTTTTTTGTGAATTTTCGGCTCGCCGGAGAGGGTTTGTCCGGCGTGCCGCAGAAGCATAAACGAATTTTTGCACATTTTTTTTAAAAGCTTCAACAAAATAGCAAAATATTTTGTAAAATATTTAAAATATTCATGAGTTGCGTTATTATAATTTTTTTCAATGAAATTTTTTTTTGGATTTATTTTAAAGAGTTCAAATTTTTTCTAAATTATTTCATATGTAATTATATAATTACTTTAAATATTTTTAACAAGTGTGAGTTCAAATTTTTCCTAAATTAATTACTTTAAATAATTTTTTACAACTCTGAGTTGTGGTATTATAATTTTTTCCAATGAATTTTCTATAACAACATACTAAAATGTAATCATATAATTAATTTATATATTTTTTAAAAATATCAGGACTAAGAAAAAAATTCCTTGCAAATAATTTTATAATTATTTAGAAAAAAATTTAGAAAAATTTGTTCATCGTGACTTGAAAAAAAAAATTTGTTCATCACGATCACCTTCTTCACCGAAACACCAACAATTACGCTCAAATCAACTTCAACCACCACATTGGACAGAAATACAAATACATTGTAATAACATTTTACACATAATAATGCACTATAAAGGAAAAGCACTCTGTGTACATTCAATGTCCTCCCAAATGTCCATGTGTACCGCATGTCGGACGACGTGAAACTCTTTTTGATCTACGGAGGCTTACATGGACATGTTCAGGCACTTCATCTACATGTTTAACAACTTCATGTAAATGTTTGTCTACCCATTTAAATGTTCTTTAACTTCTTCTACGTGACGTTCAGATTAATGTCGACATCGTTCATCGCATTGTAAACTGTTGCACACGTATCAAGAGCAGGGAATGGAATGGAAGACTTATCGCGATATGCATTGTCGGCAGCTATGGACATTTCTACATTTGGCGTGATGTCAATCAGGGTGCGAAACTGTGATGATGTGCCGGGCTGCAAGACATCATCAATCATCGCCACCATTATACCGTGAATTTTTTCTCTGTCTACCACCCTCCTACCATTATTGAAACTTCGGCGAGCTCTCGGTACTCGGTGTGTGTCTAAACTAGACGTACTACATTCTGGTACATGTGATGGCCGGATTTGAAGACAATATCCATTACGAACATTTTGCATTGCATCATGTATATTCCATTATTTCTTTGGCAAATGCATTGCTAGAACCACCTTCATTAGTAGATTTGAAGTTATCCAACGCCATATAATACATCCTCATCACCACGTCCATCTAGATTAAAATGTAATATCATCATAGGTAATATGTAAGAAAAAAAAATAGACAAATAGCGCTTCTGAAATCTTACCAAATACACGGTTGTACCACCATCACCCTGAAACCCACTCTGAACATTACTGTTTGTACCAAAATTTCTAATGTAAATCACAGTCCAATGTTTGTACCAAAATTTCTAATGTAAATCACAGTCCAATGTTTATACCAATCCATGTACTCAATAGAAGGATATGTAACATCGTTAGCAACGTCACCGGACTCTACCAAATTTGCACACATAATGAAATGACTAACATAAGGTTGATGTACTGTGACCCAGTTATAAGTGCCTCTTCCGCGTCGATCCATTTTATGTAATTCTGCATGATTCTCTAACAGCCTAGGGACCGAAATGGGCTGATGTATGCCAAATTGTCGCAGTACTCTATTAGGCATGTGCGGTTCAACAATCTCCCAGCAAATAAGATACGTAACTACTTTCCATATTTCTCTACCATCGCTACAATATGGAGGAAGTTGAAATAGCAGTTCGTCCGTATATGGCATCCAAATAAACTAAAATTTAACAACCGGCATAAAGTTAAATGCCTGTGTTATAAAAATATAAATATTAATACAAAAGCATTCATAAATTACCTCATCGAATCGTAAACTAGTCAATTAATTACGATAGATAGACAATACATGCATAGACAGGTTTGACAAATCAAATTCAATGTTCCACCTGAAACTCAAATTGTCAAATTTTGTTATGATGTAAATGATTGAAAATAAAAAAGTGCACAAGATAATAGGAACAAAAAGATAAATATATGAACAATATTCATATTACCTCGAGCGCCATAAGGACGTGAGTAATCAGTGGGCGGTATAAGTCGTTCTGGACGCAATGTAGGAAATCGCTCCCATACACATAACTATAAACTAATTAGTATAAACAGGTGTGAGTAATTAGTTATATATAAAGAGCAAATATATGTAAACGCACCTATAATAGTACCAATGGGCAAAAATTGGTTGTAGAAGATGATGTTGCATTACACGAGCTACGATATAAATGTGCCAAAATTGCACTTCCCCAACTACATAACGATGCTACTTTTATTGAACTAAGGGCATTTAAATAGTGAAGAGACACCATAGAGCCAGAATTATCCGATAGTAAATGCCCTCCTAAAAGTATCAGAATATACGCACGAGTACTCTATTTACAAGCCTTTTTATAAGCATCTTCTTGTAATGGTATGTCTAGAGATTTGGCTAAACAACTCATCTTAATTCGACATCCATTAATAGCATCACGCGGTGGCTCAAATCCTAAAACTGATTTACAAAGTTGTATCCAATTATGAACATTGAAGTTGATACATAGAGTAGTAACAGGATCACCCTGTACACGTAGTCCTCATAGAACTTTGACATCCTGTAGTGTAATGGTTGCCTCGCCAATTTGTAAGTGAAAAGTATGAGTTTCATGTCGCCATCGCTCAATAAATGCAGTGATAAGAGAGTGATCCACCAAAATATATCCACAATATATAACACCCTCAAATCCAACCAATCTAATGTATGTCATCACATTTTCAGGTATAGGATGGTTCAAAAAATTACTATCACATCGCCTAACTATAAGTTTATCATCATGCAATTGTCCTCTAAACAATGCATTTGTTCTGTGTTGATGTTGGAAGAAGAGCAAGTCATTCATATAAGGGCCTGGATTTATGTTCTGCCGCAAATGAGATGACATGATATGTTGCACCTGCATATATGTCAACATTTCATCTTCCGTCGCAATAAATTATGATAGATAACACAAAAAAATCATAAATATGTATGCATGTCACAAACACGCATTATGAATGTGAAATTACAGTAACATTAATGCATCAAACATATACTAAAGAAACAGCTAAAATAACAAAGTTTTCATATATTAAATACAAACTACTATTACATATCTAAAAAGACAATGATGACCCGAGATTGAACATCAATACAAAATTAAATTCTACGTTTATTATTAGTGCAATTCCTCTTATTATGCCCGGGTTGGTGACAATGCGAGCACTTGTGAGGTTCATCGTGGTGGTGAACATCCATCTCGTTATGAATGTGACTAACTCGAGTTTGGCCAGGACGACGATCATGAAAGCGACTCATATCCTATATAATATGCCAATTTGGAACGCGCCAATATTCTTCATGTGGCATTGGGTGGAATATTCCCGAATATTGTTGCAAAAAAGTGCGATTTTTGTATACCGCATCAATTATCATCATCGGGTCATCCCCTCTATGTCTGTAAACTGCCATTGTATGTGAACATGGAAATCTATACATTTTTCACTTGCCACATGAACAGTTCTTCTTATTATACCTAACGATTTGGATGTTCCCCCCTTTTCCATCAATGCAACGAGCTGTAACTATTTTGTAAACACCGGATGAATAGTCAAGTTCAACTACTTGATGACCTTGAGCGGCTTTTTCAATTTTCTTCAATTTTTTCCACGCAATATCTGTTAGTGGATAACAAGAATATTTAGCAGCCTCGATGTTGTCTCTAAATCTCTGCACAGTCCGATGCCATGTCAAATCAATACATGCCTTTATGGGCAAATGTCTAACACCCCTTAATATATTATTAAAACTCTCAGATAGATTTGTAGTCAAATTACCCCAACGATGACATTTGTCATATGTAAGACACCACATACTCCTATTAATATCATTTAAGTAATCCTAGGCCTCAGCATCAATACTCCTAATTTCATTTCGAAGTATTATTCACTTGTGTTTTTGATGAGTTGAACCCAAAGACCGGCACGACTTTTTCAAATGAAAATTTTTATACTTTGACATGAAGTTGCTACGAATGTGTCGCAAGAAAAATCTATGAAATGCTGCTGGTTCCTTCCAATCATCCATATTTGTCATAGCATTAATTATCCCTTTGTGTCTATCAGACAATACACATATATGATACCGATCGTGTGCAACATGGATTCTAAATTGCTCAAAAAACCAGCGCTAACTCTTGTTGGTCTCCTCATCAACGATTGCATATGCAAGAGGTAATGTCCTGTTATTTGCATCCACTGTCACAGCTGTGAGTAGTTTACCTTTGTATTCACCATGCAAGTGGGTGCCATCAACGCTAATTACAGGTTTGCAAAAATGGAATGTATCAATTGCAGGACCGAATGCCCAAAATACATATTTGGAAAATTTTCATGGTATTAGAACTACTTCGATGGTGCCGCCATTGGATCACAGTTCCTGGATTTGAATCACACAATGCCTCTATATATCAGGGCAATTCAGCGAATGAGGACTTCCAATTTCCAAAAACAAGTTCAATAGCTTTTCTTCGAGCATACCATGCTTTCTTGTAAGATATATCAACACGAAGAGTATTTTTCATATCTAATTGAATGTATTTAACCTCATATGCAGGATCACCTTCAATTGAGTGCAAAATATAGCTAGCTATGACCGCAGCACTGAAATTATTGTTGTTGTTTGAAAGAGTTAACCCACCGCAATTGTGATCCTTCACCACTTTGTGATTTTGCGTGTGGTCTTTTGACGTGCCCGAACAGACCAGTCACAATTGACAGGTTCTCATGGCATATCTTCCCCAAAATTGTGTTGTATAGACCACAAAGTAATTGCCTTCTTCATTTGTTTTTTACTTTCAAATCTCATTCCTAATCGGATATCATTGTTTGCATCCATCCAAATGTCTATACTTTCATGATCGTCTCTAGCAGTAGGATCATCACCTTGTGAATCAACATCATTATAGAATTCAAGACCAGTTGGTGTGTATGATTTTGTATGTATTGATACCATTGTATGACCAGTATAATGATGTATATCATCATCACCACCAACACTACCAACTACATTATTTGAATGGTCCGCCCACATATCATCCAGACTCATACTATCATCTTCGCTAGACTCCTCAACAATACTTGGAATAGAATCATCATCCTCATCCATATCAAATGTAATCTTGGGAGATAGGCATGGAGAGTTGGCCCGTCCTGATTTCGGGATGGCATGAAAACCAAGAATATAATCAGCGAGTACTATGCAATGAGATGTTTCAAAAACATGGGGTGAATGTTTACCAACACTTCGAGATAGTGTTGCCACTTCTACTACTTGGTTCAAACATGGGTACGAATGTGTTACTGGAATACTATTTTTTCCCCGGTTGTCAATTGCCATTGGGTCTGAAAAACTATTCAATAAAGACATCATTGCACCAGGACCATGCATCCTAATTGTGGTTTGCATTCTGTAAGTAGGTTCAATTACATTCTGTATAATGTATAACTCAGCAGTGTAATGTGGCATCTCTGCAGCAGTATCGTAAACAAACTCAAATGACTCACCATCATATATTTCAGTTGTGCAATATCTTAGCTCACTTTCAGTATAACAATGTGGTTGTTTCAGCAAGATGGTAAGGGTCACTGAATTCTTGTCAACTCCCATAATATCATAGATTTTATCAACCAACTCAAAATACCGAATCCTAGTATGCACCTTAAATGTTCGTTTTGCATGTGGAGGGTCATACGATACCGATGACATTGAATGAACGATTTTTCCTCCCCAAAATAAACTTATCGCAAACAAGCTTTTAGGAGGTATATCGCGTCTTCTATCCCTATATTGGATATGCACACAATTAACAATTAACAATTAATTGTATAAATAATTAATATTAATCAAACAAGTTCCGTAAAAAATTAATAAAAATATAATTAACAATTTTTTGAATAAATTTTTACATATTACTCACAAATATAAGTATTATTTTTTTATTTTCCAAATTAATATATTATTTTTAATTATGACTTTCAACAATATTTATTATTTAGTTATTTAGTTGTAATTGGATACAAATATCTAAATAACTAAATCATCATCAAGACTCTTGATCAAATCATCCGGATAATGTACCGGAAGATTATTTACTTATATAGGGATATGAATCTGGTAAAACCTAAAT
Source organism: Ophiorrhiza pumila (assembly GCA_016586305.1). NCBI lineage: Eukaryota > Viridiplantae > Streptophyta > Magnoliopsida > Gentianales > Rubiaceae > Ophiorrhiza > Ophiorrhiza pumila. The sequence goes on along the minus strand of BLIW01000010.1, from coordinate 9,836,641 downwards.
TAATCATCCGAATGATGTACCGAACGAGTATTTACGCGTCCGGATATGAATCCGGTATAACCTAAATTAATCATCCTGATGAAGTACCGAAAGAGTATTTACTCGTCCGGATATGAATCTGGTACACCCTACATTAATTATCCGGATGATATATCGGATGGGTATTTACACGTCCAGATATGTATCAGGGATAACCTAAATTAATCATCCATATGATATACCAGATGACTACAAATTACTAACTCTAGCTGCATGGTCATCCTCTTCCTATTTTTCAATTTATTTTCTTGGCAAACATTCATCACTTACCATCAACCATTTTTTTCTTCAACCAAAATTTACATCCAGTAAAATAATAAATCTCAATATTATTATTTTTTCAAGTTAAATAAACCCATAATACCATAAATTAATTCGTGAATATTTCACAGTTAATATTAATTTCACTATTTGAATTCATACCTCTAAATGCCAAGAGTTGATAGTGAAGAAATGGATACAATGTTTTTATGCAAATATGCCAAGAGTTGATGGTGAAGAACAGGAGACAATGATTTTCTGCAAATGAAAACACCCTTCACAATTATAATGCTCACAAAGCTAGGGTTTGTATTGTCAAAATAAAAATGATGAATGTGGTTCAAAATCAAAGAGTTGGAGTGTAAAATTTGTATAATGTAGATCCTTACTCCTGAATTTGAATTTAGGATGAAAGGTATGGATTTTTTTTTCAAACACCAAATGCAGCAAAAAACCCCTTTTCAGCTCAGCAGCTCCTTTCTCGTTTTCAGATGAACAATAGATCCTTTCTCGGTTTTTTCTTCTTTTATAATTATTTATTATATTATTATTTTATTTTATTATATTTAATTAATTAATTTAATAATTTTTTATTTTAGTTTTGTATTATTTTTTTCCCTTATGTTCGCATTTGCTGAATGCGATTTCAGAAAGTTGGCATTCAGCAAATGCGAATTTCCTATATTTTATAGCATTCAGAAAAATAGCAAAATATTTCGCAAAATATTTAAAATATTCATGAGTTATGTTATTATAATTTTTTTCAATGAATTTCTTTTTCGGATTTATTTTTAAAAGTTCAAATTTTTTCTAAATTATTTTATATGTAATTATATAATTAATTTAAATATTTTTTACAAGTGTGAGTTCAAATTTTTCTAAATTAATTACTTTACGTATTTTTTTACAAGTGTGAGTTGCGGTATTATATCAAATATTTAAATTAATTATATAATTAAATATCATATATTTTAAAACAATAATTTCGTTGAAAATTTTAACTCGCATTTGGTGAATGCTAGTTGGTTAAAATTATTCTTACTTACATCCCTATGTTTGTATCAAATTCATATTCATTTTATAAAAAAAAAATCATTGGAAAAAATTATAATAACGCGGCTCATATTTTTTAAAAATTATTTAAATTAATTATATAATTACATATCAAATATTTTATCCAATAATTTTATGGATTTTATAAAAAAATTCTTTAGAAAAATTTATAATAAACTCACTTCATACTTGTAAAAAATATTTAAACTAATTATATAATTACATATAAAATCATTTAGAAAATAATTATATATAAAATAATTACATATAAAAATATTTAAACTAATTATTTAGAAAAAATTTGAAACTCGCATTTGGTGAATGCGAGTTCTGTACAATATATCCGGATTAGTGTTATCTCATCCGGACATATGTCCAGAGTAATGCCTTAGCATCCGGATAAGTCGTCTGGACATTGTAAATTTTTTACATGGATTTTGTAAAAAACAAATTCCTTGCAAATAATTTTATAATAATTTAGAAAAAATTTTAGAAAAAAATTGGGCATCTGGACTTACACCCGGACGCAAGTCCGGATGCCAATTTTTTTAAATATTTTTTAAAAATATATATATAAATTAATTATATAAATATATTTTATGATGTTATTATTTAATTATATTATATTTAATTCATTATTTTAATAATTTATTTATTTTATTTTTGTTTTATTTTTTTCCCCATATATTCGCATTTATTTTGCTGAGTTCGCATCCAGCAAATGCGAAGTTGCTATATTTGGAATAGGGTTTGAATAGAATCCTATTGTTAGAAATTTTTTTAAAAACAATCCTATTTTGAGATAAGACTCGCGCAAATGAGATCGTAGTAATCACCAACCTCATGGAGAGAATGCTTGTTAATCACAAATTCCTTTACCCATGAGGCCATGATTCTTTGATTCCATATTCATTCATCGCCCAAATGGCAATTTCAAATTCCGAAGTGCCATCGCACAGGCCGAGACAATCATCTTTGTAAACTTCCAAGCTCGCAAGATTATCTTTATCCAAACCAGGAGGAGCTGGAAAAGGCTAAAATGACTCTTTCTCAAGATCAAAACAATAAATCAGTTCAGGGCCCACTACTGCAAAATGGCGGATTTAAACCGCCCTTTTTAGAGCGGTTAAACATAATTCGGTGTAATTTATAAAAATGCGGTGGCATTATCGTAATATTAAACAAAAATTTAGTGACAGGATAACTATTTACACCGATATAAATCGGTGTAAAATTTAAACTTATTACACCGGTTTAAATAATAACCGGTGTAAATTGTTTATATATTACACCGGTTATAAGAAAACCGGTGTAAATAGTTTATATATTACACCGGTTGTAAGAAAACCGGTGTAAATAGTTTATATATTACACCGGTTGTAAGAAAACCGGTGTAAATATTACACTATTACACCGGTTATTCTTTTAACCGGTGTAAGTTTCATATTTTAGAACTATAAAAATTTTTGTTTTTCTGTGATTGCGTCCTCAACGAAGTTCAGAGAAAACTCGTCGTTGTTTCCATATAGAGAGAGAAAAAAAAGAACTAAAATATGGCATCTTTTGATACGTTCAGCGTCGACGGCGATGCTCCGGTGGTGTCACGGTCGTTCGACGAGGACGGATACCGTGGATTTGATTCTTACACTGCGTTTCCCAGCGCCGACACTCCGCCCTACCATGCATGCGCCAGTGGTGGAGGAGGATTCCCAGCTGGATATGAAGAAGAGGAAGTGACTGTGGATCACGTCTCGGACTTGTGAATAGCCCCGATCCGTTTGGATTTGGGTCGTATCAGGATCCGAATAATGGATACTCCCCTGCGGCGCCGTTTGGAGCTGCTTCGATTCCGATTTAGAATGGAAATGGCAAACCTTATGACGTTGCGGAGGATTCGGAAGAGCTTTTTAGCTTCGATGGACCTATTCTTCCACCTCCCAATGAAATGCAAGAAGAAGGATTTGCTCTTAGGGAGTGGCGTCGGTGACTTTATTTTGGTTGGAAATTTTGCATTTTGTTGAGTTCAATTTTTATTATTTAGTTCTATGTAAGAATAGATCTGTTTTGTGGACTTTCAAGTTCGCCTAAATTGATTATTGCTTGGACACTACTGTGTTGATTAAGCTAGATTTGGTTTTATGCTGTAAAGATCTTACGTTGAAGTTGATATATCTATATCTTTATGTTCAAGATTGGATCTTTTGGTGGATACAAGTTCAACTTCTTGATAATAATTGATAGTAATTGTTAAAGTTGATTCGAGTTAATGGAATTCTATGATGGAGTTTGGTGGGTATATGAGTTCGTGTGAACTTGAAATGCTTTCCTTTATAAAAGGAAAAAGGGAAACATTTTTGGGTAAAATAAATTTAATACACCGGTTATATAACCGGTGTAAAATAATATTTTTACACCGGGTTTATAAACTCGGTGTAACAAAGACTTTTTACATCGGTTTATAAAACCGGTGTAAGAAATATGTACCTTTTATCCCGCCTGTATATACACCGGTTCATTTTTATAATAACCGGTATAAATAATAAGTTTTAACCGGTGTAAATCCCCGTTTTGTACTAGTGTCCATCACATTCTTGAATCAACCAGTGAAGATTACCATTCAAGAAGACACTGAGGGTACGAAGATTACATATGAATGGAGCTTGCCCCGTGTTCTTCCGCCAACATCCTTGTCCTAATGTATAAACATGACATTCATATTTGGATATCTGCCTCGATTCCTCCTCAAACATCTGGTAAATCTTAACAACCTTATAATGACCATTTATCGAGCTTAATCCGAATCCATGAGCTGTTGTCGTACCATGGCCAGCTATCCCACAAGGGCTCGGAATAGTAATACTCTCAAGTCTCATGCGTAATTGGATTCCACAAATAAACAATATCCGAACTAGGGTACCCGAATTCGTCGAAGCAATGCAAACCGTTGATGGAACCAAACATGGACATACAATTCGGGCGAAGCCCTTTTGGGAGCTCCATTTTGGTTCCTGGCAGATTGTAAAAGTCATGGTTGGTGGGCTCGTCTTTAAGCTCAACCATGCTAAAGGCAGTCCAGTTTTTGTATATCATTAAGCTGGTTGATGATCTTAATTTGAACAAATTGTCGAATTCAAGGCTTGAAAGTAGTTCAAGTCAAACCTTGCACACACAACGGCATTGGCTGATGGTTTTGGTTGGCAATCTTGTAGGTATATCGATGATAATGTGTGATGGAAGACTGAAAGAGATTTTGATCATCCGAGCTCATTAGTTCCATTTTCTATATTTTGGAGAGAAGCATATACAAAATCAAAATTGTGTTCGACTGTTTGTTCATTGATTGATGACACGAACAATTTATCACATTCGGATGTCACTCATGATGGTGATTATGTTGGAAATTTCTTTGGTGAAGTAGATTAAGTATAGATTACACGTTTTGACTTGTTCTTGCTATTGTCCTAGTCAATGTACCAACAAAACATGATATACGTATTAGCCTAACAAATTATGGAATGGAACCATTTCAAAACTTGGATTTTATTGATGAAATTTTTTTTGTTGAAATTTGTTATAAAAATAAATATTTTGTAAATGTTTTGTTTTGATGATTTTGTTCTGTTGAAATTTATTTTGCATTTATGAAATAAATCATATAAATCATTAAAATATCAACAACCACAAAGAGTTACTTATTATCCTAGAGGTAACGGTTGCAAGAAAAAGTCTAAACATGTGGAATGGTAACTACTTTAGCAATACTTCTTCTCCCACAATCCTAAATTTTTAACTTTCAAATGGGCAAAAGGAGTTTGACCAATTACTTGAAGTTAAACAATACAATTAATTTTTTTATTTTAAATCATTTTCATTGATGAGATAAAGCACTAGAGTAGTTACAATTAATATAGCACCCCAAAAAACAAATCAAGCAAAATTACTTTTATCAAAATTTGTAAACCAAAGTGTATTAAATTTATATTCTAAAAATTCGTGTGTCAAAATTTCACTTCAAAGCATTTTGTCAGTGTTAGAGATTAAGAAAAACGAATCTCGCATTATATCTTATAGTTGAAAATGATAATGATGACAGCAACGAGAAAAATAAATAAAACATTCATGAACACAAAAATTTACGTAATTCGGTCAATGTGAACTACATTAACTGTCGAAGGTAGAGTCAAACTTCACTAATATGTGCAAACAATAGACAAAGGTGGAACACTAAATTATACAAAGGTTTTTTAGCAAAAGAATTGAAAGAGAGAAAGTTGAAGGCTCCGGATGCTTTTGAAGGCTTTTCTTTTGGGATACACTTCAGGAGCCTGCATCCTTTTATAAACAAAGTTTTGAAGAATATTGCTTCACACATTTATGAGTCACATGCTTAACGCGGCCTAATTAAATATTTTGTGTAAGATTTCATCTTACTATCAAATATCATCAAAGTCGACAAAGTACACTCAGAGTTGCGATTCATCTATTACAGTCAATTTAACTTGATTCTTTCAATTCTTTTCTATAATGCTAATACTATAACGCAAGTTTACCATCATAGCCTTACAATTCATTTTTATATTTCTCAACTTCTTGTGCATTACAAGAGAAAAAAAATCATGATGAAAATGGAAATCTGTACTTGACTTATGCTTCAATCATCCAAACATATCAAACACATCAAGACTCATTTGAATGCTAAAATGCGTCTTCTTCGACAATCTCCATCCTCAACCTCTTGAGCGAAAGAAAGCTCGGGATGTAATCAACTACCTGGATGAAGCAACTTTCATTGGGTATACCAACGAATTTACAAATGTCAACGATTTGCAGAGAATTGCTCTTCCAATTGTATGAAATCAATACACTGAGATTCAACAATAGCAAAATCTCCCCATCTTTAAAAACTTTAAGAATATGAACGAATTCATCGAAGAAACCATCCATATGGATAGGACGCTTGTCAATCACAAACTCCTTAACCCATGATTCTTTGACTCCATATTCATTCATCACCCAAATGGTAATTTCAAACTCAGAAGTATTATCGCATATGCTGAGACGATCGTCTTTGTAAACTTCCAAGCTCGCTTGATGATATTTATCCAATCCAGGAGGAGCTGGAAAGGGCTGAAATGATTCTTTCTCAAGATCAAAACAAGAAATTTGTTCAGGGCCATCACGATCTAGAATCAACCAATGAAGATTACCATTCAGGAAGACACCGTCGATACGACAACAATATTCCAATGGGACATACCCCCTGTTCCGCCAACATCCTTGACCAATTGTATAGACATGACATTCAGATTTGGTTATCCGTCTCGAATTCCCTTCCCCCTCAATCTCTTGGTGAATCCTAACCAACTTATAATGACCATTTATCGAGCTTAATCCGAATCCAACGGTTGTGTTATTAGGAAATAACATTTCCCCTCCAGGGCTCGGAATAGTAATGCTCTCATGCGTAGCTGGATTCCATAAATGAACAGTACCAAAATGGAAATCGTGAAAGCAGAGCAAACTGTTGATGGAACCAAACATAAACGTAGAATTCTGGCGAAGCTTATTTGGGGGCTCCATTTTAGTACCTGGAAGATAGTTAAAGTCGTGGCTGGTGGGCTGATCATCTTCAAGTTCAACCATGTTGAAGTTCAAGGAAGTCATGTTTCTGATTATCATTAGCCTGGTTGGTGATCTTAATTTGAACAAATTGTCGAATTCAAGGCTCGAAAGTAGTTCTAGCCAAACCTTGCACACACAACGGCATCGGCTGATGGTTTTGATTGGCAATCTTGTTAGTATATCGATGATAATGTGTGATGGAAGATTGAGAAAGAGGTTCTCATCAACAGAACTTATTAGTTCCATTTTCACTGTTTGTTCATATTATCATGCAAACAATTTATTAGAATTTGGGGACGCGCAAATGACGGTGTTCATTGGATTGGTTGGGAATTTGTGGGAAATTTCTATGGTAAAATAGACTTGTATTACACGTTTTGGTATGCTCTTGCTAGTCTAAGTCAATACTGATATCGTGTTCAAAGTGATAATCCAATGGAACAAGAAGATTTCTAGAATAGTAGAGTAAAGAATAAGTAAAAGAAGCTCAGGCTCAATGGAAAGATTTTATCATGACTAAAGATTTACAATTTACAAATATGCAATAACACATTGTTTTTGTGTAGATCAGTGTAAAAATATTGCTACAAATTAGTTCTTTTATCTAATTTCATTGGTATTTTTTAACAAAAACATATATACGTGTCGTCATAAGCGATATTCATGTGCATACTTTATGTTCAAAAATCAAATGAAATTGAAAGTAGGAATAAAATTTAATTAGTTTTTTATATATGAACGACAAAATTGTTTTATTTTAAATGTAGGTGATGAAAAAAGTTTTTTCAACAGAAGTGAAAGATGATTTTTACAATTTTTACCTTGTTTAAAAACAACACTTTGAGTGACATCTTTTCATACTTCCTCTATTTAAATACTAAAGTTTAAATTGATAAAGAAAAGATTGGAGAAAATTTTCATGACACTTCTACCTTGAATGGAATAATTTTTATTTAATTAGCACTATTTTATTTTGAAACTTTTTAAAAATAATTTTAAAAAATTAACTTGACAGGGAGAGTAAATGGTTTGTTGACATTTTTCGAAAATAGGCTTTAAAGCTGTATACTGTATATTTCAAATTCCAAGGACCAATGAATTGGAATGGACCTTAAAGAATAAAAGTTCATTTCTCCTAAGTTTCTTTGAATTAAAACTCATCAACCTTTTCTATGTGGAACTTTCCTAAGTCAACAACATTTTCTTGAAATGGAAACTTCAACTCAAATACTTTGGGGAAAATTAATTCTATACAAAAGGTAGGAGATAAAATATATTAGCATCGCTTTTTTTTTTTTTTTGTTAATTACTTTATTTAATGGAATCATTTGACTTCTGCTTCCTCGTTAAAGTTTTATACACTTTCAACTCTTTACAAGACTTCATCAAATTAATATATTCAATTTGTGACCAAAAAAATGGTTTGATTCTGCTGAATAATTTGATTAATAGTATTTCTAGAATATAAGTTTTCCAATTTATAAATCTATACATATATGAAAACGGAAATAAACGGTATTTGGCCACGGCTAGACATGGCCAAACCGGAACCAGCCCGATGTGTTGGGCTCGGATTCGGAACCGAGGCCTGCCAGGCCTGAACCGTGAATCAGAACCAACCCAGGCAAGCCGGTTACAATTTACTTTTTTTGTCATATAAGTTGCATTAGCAAATTCAAATTGGTTGGAATAGTAAAATAAAATAATTGAATAAATAGAAATAAATAAAATAATAATAACTAGTAATATGAATTAAAAAATAAATAACTAACCATGTAATTAGGTAAAGAATGAAAAAAATGAAGTAGATAATATAATTGAGAAATTAAAATTTTATTTTAAGATATTATGAGAGCATGTGATAAATTTGAAACTATTAAAATTAAGAAAATATTGTTTGTATATAATGAGAGAGACGTTATTTAAAAAGACAAAATAATCTTTTCTTTTTGGAACCAGCGGTTCGAAACCGCTGGTTCACGATTCCTTTAATTTTATCACGAATACAAATTGTCAAAAAAGTTTTTATTGTTTAGCTAATGCTATAGGATTATGGACCATAGTCATTACATTGACGAATTAAGGATTACATGGAAAAAACACTTTAATTTACAGTAAAACATATAACTTTACTTAATATTTTGTAAATTTGTATATAACAAATTTATTATGTTTTGTATATAGTAATTCATATCTATACAAAAATTTTCTATATTTTTATAAAAGAATTACTTTTCAATTATATGAAACTTGTGTGTATTAATTTTTCAAATTTTATTTAAAAAATTTCGAACCATAAAAAATTGTGAAAAAAACCAGCACCGAAATCGGGACAAAACCGTGAACCGACGGTTCTGAACTGTAACCGTAACCGGCCTTCAAGGGCCGGTTCCGGTTCCACCCTTTGTGGAACTGTGAAACGACGGTTCGTGAACCGTGGTCATGTCTATCAACGACCGATTTTTTTTTAGTCAAAAAGCGATATTTTTATTATAAACATAAAATTTACACAGCTAATTACCTGAAATCATTACATTGTTCAAGAGTAGAACAATGCATTACAAGCAGACAAGTGGCTTAAAGCTATAAGCACAAACCACAATGGGTCATAAACCACATGAATGGTATAAACTACAAACATATAATAAAAGATAAAACTAATCTCTTGTCGAGCTAGTTATTCATTCAACTAAAATTGAACTTGATTCTACTCCATAGAAGCAAAACTAAAACTGAATTAGAATCATAATTCCTAGTAGTTGAGCAAACCACCAGTTACAAACAACACAATTAAAGTTGCTCCGAACATTACCATTATAAAGATGAAGAAATATATCTTTATATTCATCTCCTTCGCGGTCCTTAACAATCATTTTCTCTCAAAAATCAAAACTTTCACAAAAGTAGAGTCTTTATCCCCATCTCAAGATACAAGATCTCAAATATAGAGTCCTTTTTAGAGCAATTCCAATCAGGAGAAGAAAACAAATTTCAGATCTAGAAGTAGATCTAACTCAAAAATGTAAGGAAAGATGATGGAATAAATAGGCAATGTTATAGTAATTTTAATTTTCTTTTATCTATGTATTTGCAAGAAAAAAAAACTCAAATAATGGAGACATATCCTCTCACAAATAGAGACAAACACTCCTACTATGGAAGACTAAACACTCCCAAAAAGTAGACAACAAGAGAAACTAAAAAAATCTAAGCAAAATATAGGGTGAGGGGAGGCGGCAAAGTTGTTGCTTCCCCACCCTTGAGTTTTCTTTTGAGATGGGCTTTGGTTTTTAGAGAGAAGAGAGAGGGTTTTAGAGGCGGCAAAGCTGCTGCCACGGTCGGTTGCCGATAAACAAATTTACTAGTCTGCTATTATTTTTCTTACAGCACAACTTTAACCTATTTAACTTATATTTTTCTCACTTTTACAGAACTTAGAGTAATGATGGAGAGCACGATGAACTCGAATTATGTGCAATCCTAATTGGCATAAAATAGGAGAGAGTTGATTATTTGGAATTTTAATATGATAGAACTTATCTGATTGAGAGATAATTTATTAATAATCTATATATAAAAGGATAAATAAACCTCCGAAATTCCTTAATACTAATAATTCTTTTTTCTAACTAATTATAATTTAACTATAGTAACTTAAAAATCATTTTAAAAACTATATTCTATAACATCATATATATTTTCAATTTCAATATTAAGAGCATCACCTCATATACCATCATAAAATTTAGTGAGTGAACTCTACAATTATTAATTTACAATTATTTAAAGTGTAAATATCACTAAAATTAAATTTACAATTATTAATGGCTAAACCAAATGTGAGTGAACCCTATATATGATTTTAATCCTAGTTTGAGTGAGATCACTCATTAAAATGTTCACTCATATTTGGTTAGGGCTTAATAATTATATATTTGATTTTGGTAATCTTTATACTTTTAGTCACTAGCTTGTGATTTTAGTGATATTTTGGTTGGTGATTTTGGTTCATGATTTTGATGATATTTTAATTTTGTTTCGCGATAAACAATTAAAGGTTTGACTTAATTATATTGTATAGATGAGATATATGATTAATAGGGCGGAAAAATAAAAAGAAAAAGCTTACATGTTATTCATTGATTGGATATCTAATAAAAGGTTTATCATAGGAGTTCTCAAATCGCGTAAAAAGTTTCGTCCTCTATATCTGGTAGTGTCATTTTTGTACCGAAATAAATTACTTACTCTAAAGAATAAAAAATAGTATAGCAAGATTAAGGTCGATCCCACGAGGAATGGAAACACTATCTCTTCTAGTTAATTCAAATAAAGATGTCACGAATAATATTTATTAATGATTAAACTAAAATAACTCAAAGAAATTAATGGAAAGAAATTACTAGGGAAAAAAATACACAAAATAGAAAGCCCGGCAAATACGTAAATTCACATTAACTAATTATCTATCGATCATAGACTATAGGATTAATTAATATCATGAATCAACCAGTTATAGTCTACCGAGAATCAGCTCTGACGTAGCCCAATTTCTCCTTAATTTATCGATAATTGACAAGAATCAGCTTAATCAATTATTTCTTTAATCCTAAACAACCCGACTGGAATCAGCCGAACACCAGATTCAATGTTAAAACAGAATTAAACAATACAATTCTAATAAATTGCAATCATGATCAGCATGTCACAATTTATTAACCTAAAATTCCCGTCTACCGAGACAGTAGTTTCGCCACTAATTAATCCTATCTACTAGATCCAGTGAAATAATAGGAAATTCATTGGCACTATTTAGATTAATTAAACATGGAAAGTGTATAACAAATCCAAACAATTAACGCTATGCAAAGAGAACTTTCGAAACTCATAAAATATTAATTATATTAAAACAATTAGGTCTCACGAGTAAATAATAGTTAAAGCTTCATTACTTATATGCTGGAAAATAAACTACTCAAGAAACATAATTAAAGATGAAATAAAAGTAAGAAATACAATACTGTCTGGAATTAACCAACGTCGTTTGCCCGAACGGCGGCTGAATCTGAACAGCAACTACGAACGAAAATAAAACCTAAACTATTGTTCCCTACCTACCTAAAGTTGCTATCCTTATATAGGAAAATGAAGCTTTATTCTCAAGTAATAAAAGCAACTAAAAACCTTCTAAAATTCTAATAAGGAAATAACTCTTTTATTTCCAAATAAATATGCCACATGTCGACCAATAATTAAGGCATGCAAGCCTTCTTCTTTTAATTTCCTAATTGCTCTTCTTCTCCAATTGGCAAAGGAAAGGAGTCCTTAATCTTCCAAAAGTCTTCATTGATTAGATTAAGGAAATCTTTTCTTCCAATTCCACACCAAAATAGCCCTAAATCTTCCAAATTCATCTTCTTCCTTTTCTATTGCTCCACATCATCAATTCATCTAAATCTGCAAGATATTCTTAATTAAGTGTAAATTCCATTCAAGTTTATCCCCAAAATAACACAAGACAAATCATATAATTTGTGTCTATCAATATCATAACTCTTATTTTTATTTACTTCTATATAGGCCTCATGCTTAATGCATTTGTAATTCCCTACTGTTTTAACTCTCAATGTACTCTTTCTTTCCACCCTAAATCTTTTCTTTACATAAGATTTCAATCATTTCTTCATCGAGATTCTCTCTTTTTTGCTTTCTCTGCTTTTGCTATACGATGTCTTTTTTTTGTTATTTTTTTAATTTGAATTAATGTTTTGCTTAGTTTTTAGCTTAGATTCTATTTTATTATCATGATTGAATCTTTTCTGATTTGTCTATATGTTCTTTAGCATATAAAGTAGAAAAAATTAGCATACTAGCATATAAAGTATCAAGTATTAGCGTATAACGTATAAAAAAAATTAGCGTAGTAGCATATACAGCTTCATTTATGATATTGTTAATGTCCTTTTGATTATTGCACTCTCTTTTTCTCCGCCCCTCCAAAGTCCAAACCAGCAAAAGGAATCATCCTAGCCAAATCAAAATCCCTTAATTGTAGGATGTTTTTCAATTCATATAATCCGGGGATCACTTTTCCTATTTTTGAACTTCAAAGAGCATTTTTTCAATACATCGTATTGTGAAGGAATGAAATGGAAAATTGAAAGATTCCTATTGTATAAAGAGACGTCTTTTGAAGCATTACAACTGCAACGTAAAATTATCTAATAGCTATATAAAATTATAAAGGGTTATCTTCAATTTACCCCTATGAAAAATGTTCATGATTTTTATTAACAATTTGCACCGATAAGGATATTCTGTTACTATATTGAAATAAAAATTTTAAATTTTGCCTTTAAAAAATTATTCTTTTTTTATTTTTTTATATTTTAGACTATTTTACCCTTAAATTTAATTATCAAAATCTTGTCCTATTTTATCATCATTTTATTTTCTTTTTGCTTCATATATACTTTAACAATTTAAATTTCTTATTATTATTTTAAATAATAGAATAATATATAATCTTACTAAAAAAATTAGATTTTGGATACAGTTTACTATTTTTTATAATTTGTTAACTATTTTTAATGTACTTAATCAATAAAAACCTCATATGAATTATTTAATTTCTTGGAAGGTAATAAAATAATACATACTTTGTCCAATTTTTTTAATTCTTTAATAAAAAAATTAATGAAACATTTTATTTTACCACTCTGATATCTATGGATTTTTAATTTATAGTGAATTAATTTTTTATCAAATTTATTATGTATAAAAGATATCTCTATTAGGAAAATATATATTTATAATAAATATACACCTTAAAACTAATAAGTAATTATTTTATTTATTTAGTTTGTCATTATATAATTTTATTATGTTCATTAGATTACTTTAATATATATAATAATATAATAAAAAAATTAAGATATTAAATCAATGCTTTAAATTGTCAATAATACAAATAAGATAAATAATCATATTATAAAGACACAACAAACTAAAATGTGTAAAAAAACCCATAAATTACAAGAAACATGACATATTTATTTATATAAAAGAAGATGAAATAAAAGGAAAAGAAAAAAAGATGAAAAAAATAAACAAGGATCTTAATTTGTTAAAAAATTGATAAAATATTTTATGCCTCAAACTAATAATATTTAAGTATTAATACAAAATTATGGAGTAGATAAATTGAAATTAATGTTTAAATTTAAGAGGGACAAATATAATTTAATTTATTTCTTATTGATGGATAAAATTGTCATTTAAAATCAATAATTAATGATGTTATTAATTAGTATCTTTAATTGATAGTCAACAGTGCAAAGTGTTAATAAAAATCTTTTATTGGGGCAAAGTAATTAAAGGCCATCTTTTATGGGAGTAAATTGAAGATAACCCAATTATAAACCGCATTAAAGCTACCTAAAATTAGTGTATTTTTTCAAAATAATTTAGTTTCTATAAAATATTGTTAAAGTAAAAAGATTTTTTCAACTATATTTTCATATTAATACTTCTTCGCAACTTACACCCTATCTGACGATGCTGATCGATTCATTCACAAATATAAATTATTATCACCCATAATCAATTCATTAACAAATATAAATTATCATCATTCCTAATTTACTAGCGGATTATTTTGATCCCTAATCGATTCATTAATTATTATATTGAGGAGTTGATTCGCAAAAAATTATATCTTTAGGAAATTAGAAAAATAATATGAGAAATTGGGAAAAAAATATTTACATAAAATTCCAATTTCGAATTATATTTAAAATTTCTGTGAACGGAAGTATCGGTGCACTCTTGAGAAAAATTGAAATTCGTTTAGAAGTTGGATGGAAGAATCATGATGCTTCTATCATCGAAGTACAGTCAGGCCAGTGTCTGTTCATTTTTATCCAATTTCTCCATGATTTTGTGGAGCATGTCCTCCATGTTGGATCTCCTTGGTCCTCTATTGCTTGGTTCCTCTCCCTGAGGAAATGGCCTGTTTGTTTCTTCTGACCCCAGCTTCTTTCTTCTCCTTAGCTTCTATAACCCTCATACTGTTGTCTATTATAATTGTTCACATATTGCACAGATTCTGTGGTGAGTGCACACTCATCTGTATGATCTCCTTTGCACAATTGATTTCACCCGAATCTATCCTAAACTCCGAAATACTCAATTTTAATTTTAGGATTACTTTCGAAAACCAATATTCTTTTAACCCAGAAGTTCGTAAATGATCCGAGTGTTAAGTTGATAGGAGTGTTAATTAAGTTGATGTTGCAAATGCTCATATTTTGGGTAATATTTCATATTCAAAATTTACCTAAATTTTTAGACGGTAAGATCTCACCAATGAGATGGGGATAGTGTTTACGTAAATGCATGTGTTGTAATGTTTTATTTGTAAGATAAGTAGTGTTAACATAGGAAGACCAATAATATTTTCTAACTCATAAATTTGTTGGTTAATATTTTTCAATCATCTTTTTATTTTGTTACTGAATGAGATTGTGATTAAACAGAAAAGTTTAAAATTGAAGTAATTTATGTTATATTACGGATTGAAAAATAAAGTTTGTTTGAATGGAAAACTGTAAAATTAAAAAAAAAAAAAAAAAATCAACCCACGATTGAATGGTATTTATAGATTTTAATGATTTGCGAATATTTGAATGAACTTATAATTCATCCATACATTATTTTAATAAATATTTTAGTACAATCTAAACCTCTTAATAAGTCCATATATATGTTTTATACGTATGCATTGTTGGTACTACAAGATAAATCTTTCTTTATTAATTTAGTGTATGCATATTAGTGACATTTAATTCTGCTTCAATACCTCTTGCATAGTCTAACATAAGATAAAGTTCTCGTTCTATGTTAAATGACATCTTAAAATTGCAATTTATATTAGATTGGAGACAAAACACCTCATATTTTTCAACTTCTTTTTCATTAATTTTTTAACTTCTTTCAAACATATAATTGGAGTGACGTTGTTCACAATCAATACAATTACAATAATGAGCATTTTTCATTGGATTTGATTTAAAATGACACTTTTGCAGTTAATTAAGAAAGGCTATATAAAAATTTGAATACAATAATTATAGGTTGAAGAAATTAAGTGCATGATATAAGTGTATATAAGATAAAGGGTGAATTACATATACCTCCCTTGAGTTAAAGTTATATACATATTGATCTCTATAGTTTGGTCATACTACAGTCTTCCCTTGACTTAATCACTATTTAACAAAAACCCCTCATGTAAGCAACTAAGCAAGTTAACAAAAAAAAGACTGAATTTTCAATTTTGCCCTTATTCTAAATGGATAAGTGTTAATATAAAATTATTTATTCTATTATATTAAATATAAATTAATAAAATTAAAATTTTTTTACAAGGGCTCTATTAGCACCATTACCTCACTAGATTAAATTTGAATTAATTTTTTATTTTAAGTAAATAAGTAATTGTGTTCTTTTTTATTTTTCTATTACACTAAATACAAACTAATAAAATTAAAAATTTTTTGTTAAAGGCATCATTAACACTATTAACCCCCAGATTAAATGAGAATTAATTTCAATTTTTTTCTTTTTTTATTTTAAGTAAATAAGTAATTATGTTCTTTACACTTTAAATTTTCACCATATTAAATATAAACTAATATAATTAAAAAAATTGGTCAAAAACATCATTAACATCGTTCAAAAGATTAAATTAAAATTAACTTTGGTTCTTTTCATTTTTTTAATTTTAAGTGAATAAAGTAATTGAATTCTTTTTATTTTAATTTTCAAAATCATAAGTTATGGCTCTTTGGTAATTTCATTCGATCCATTAACAAAATTTAGGTCAAGAAGGGTGACCGTAATATGGCTAAACTATAGGGATCGATTCATAAAATGGCTTTACCTCACGAGAGGTAAATGTAATTCACCCTAAGATAAAACATAAGAGGCTTGGTGAAGATATTGTGCGATTAATTTGTTCCACATACTTGTGACTACACTCAGACTGCTAGAGGTGTAATTCAGTCAAAATCCCGTAGTTTCACCTACAAACTTGTGACCGTAGGGTAAGTTTGTAAACTTAGTTGAATACCAATTGATATGATTCGAATAAATAATTAATGCATGAGAAAGAAAATATGGATAATTGCCACAAAGGAGAAAATAGATAAGCATTTTTGAAATTGTCATAGTCTGAACATGTGCATTGTAATCTTTTAAATGTTTCATTACCACATATGGAAAAATAACAAATTATTAACTTAAATTAAAATGAGAACGAGACAACAAAAGAAAATTGAAAAATAATCTATTATATTTAAAAATACTCAAAAACTCCTGTAAAACCGATTCATATATAAGATGTGGTTCATATATAAAACAGACAATTAATTACCTGTAAAATTGTAATTTTAATTTTCTACTATTTTTATCATGCGTTACAATCGTCATTAACTCACCATTGCATATATGAACTCGCTTCATATGTGAAGCTACTTCACAAGAAATCAGTTGATAAAAATAAATGATACATATAAACTGAATATGATACTAAAACTTGATTGTTGTTGCAATATCATATGCACAGTTCAATTTGTAATTCTGTATGATATATAGACACAAAAATAATTTGGAAATCTCTACCCAATTGCCTACGGGAAGAATGCCTGATATATATAAAATTATAAGCCTATAAAACAATACATCATCCAAAATGCTGTTTGCAATGCAAAAGTCAAATACCACCATGAGATAAAGAAACCAAAAGACAGAAGTAAAATATGCCCAGGATCCCAAAACCTCCATGTCTTCCAAAGCTTTTATTTGTTCAACATATCATCAAACACTAAAAAAACAAACAAATGAAAATATTCTTCCCAAGAAAAATGTGTACAAACTGCAGTGAATGAGAAGTTTCTCTCTACACAGATTTACACAAAAACTAGGAGAGCATACATCACAAATAAGAAGGAGTGCATGGTTGAACTAAAGAAGGTTGCAAGCAGCGGATACTAATATCGTACTTTCTCTGGGTAGAGCTTTCAATATTAGAGGAAAAATCTGATTCATTTGTTACAAGAGGGTAAGAAGCAGTAGTATCATCATAAGCATTTCCAATGTGATTACCGCAGTTTCGGCACAATAGTTTTGTTCTACGGCGGAGCAAACCCCAAGAGTGCTTGTAAATGAAGTAGGGTACACATTTGAATTTTTCAACTTGATTGAATCTTGTCTCATCAATGTAGAAGAAGGAGATTATCCCTTTCTTTATGGATTTGCCGTACTTTGAACCAATTGTGGCGGTATTACGACTGGAAGAGCTCAAGTTCAACTCGAATCCGCAAGAGCCACAACTGCACCACAAATTATTTCATAAGTCCGATTTTATAAAACTCCATCAGCTAGAATACATGTTGATTCACAAAAAGCACACAAAGGGAAACTAACAAGGTGTGTTAAATAGCCATCGGAGATTTCTGAAACAGCAGTCATTTTCTTTATTCTGTCTAATAGAGCACCATGTTACAAACCTCACCCCATTTTTGTGCATGCCGCAAGATTTACTTGAAAATGCGTAAAATGATGGAAATCCATTTGGTGTTAGGACAACTCCAAATGTGAAAGGGAAGGAGGAAAACAGAAGTTTTTTCAAATAAGCCAGCCACATTTACACAGTTCAGAATTTTTAAACTAGGATAAATTTGAAGCTTCCAAAAACAAAACCATTGTTTCTTGATTCATGGAGAACTCTGAAATCTCCATGCACTTCAATAAGAGGCTCCATGACAATTCGTTTCTTCAAAGATTACTATCTAACAAGAAAAATATGATTCTGTAAAAAAAGATGTCTAAAGCTATCCCTTTCTGAAGAAGTCAACATCCAGTAAGAGGCTCCATCCCTTTTCATGAATCCATATTTTCAAATGTGACTTTAAACAACTAACAGAACTGATTGAGAACTCCTCTTCCTCCCCATGTTGATAATCATTTATTGATTGAACATTTAATGACCAGCTAACATGCATAATAAGCAACCACTGTAGGAAACCACCACTGTAAAGGTAGCGAAATTTTACACCTGTAAACCATCCCTATTCATCAATTTCCTGCAAATCTGCATTGCTATCTATGGAAATTCTGAAAAAAAAAGAGGTCCTCAATCTTCTTCCATGCAACCTTTGAAAATTTCTCATGCTTGTAGGACATAAATTGCTACTCGCCACAGATCGTAATAGATTAAATTTGGGGCCTTACACAAAGTTAGTTGATCAATCATAGATAGTTTTTAGAAGATACTACTAGTTAAGTCAACAAGAAGAAAGATCAAAGGACACTTGCACAACTGTCTATGTAATCAACATACCTAACTTCGCTGACTCTTCATTATTCTACCTTTTAAAGTCAACATTACCAGAATGTCCTTGCAACTCACCTTGTTATTTTTTCCCTCTAGTGACTACATAATCAAGATTTTCATGCACTGACTTCTTTAAATAAGAAATAGCCCATTTCAGCTTTTACTACATAAACCAGTTAACCTGAATCTAGTTGGGATATCCATCTCAATGCAAGCATAACACTGAAAAACATGTTTGCATGTCACAATATTACCCAATCACTTCAAGAAACATGTTTGATACCCTTTGACTACAAAAAAAAATGTTAAAAACTAAAAACTCAAAACACATGCAGAATGTGAATCTAATATATCTGGGTTTCTTACAAGGTCTTATATGTGTAGTTAGAAAATAAAGTAAAAAACAAGTTCCTCAAACGATGACGAGGAATGCAAAGGAACATGTAAAACTCGCTTATCAGAAGATTAGCCATCAGGAAATAGAAATTAACAGTAGAAAATCCTAAATTGAATTCAAATTATTAAAGATTATATGGGAGAAAGCATGATCAAATCAAGTTGATCTCAGTATTATTTACCCCTATACTTGATGCTGTAATTTGTAAGAATATCTCTTACTTATCTGGTAGTGAAGATATAAGGTTGTAAATTGCTTATTTCCAGACTTCTGAGTGACAACATTCTACAATGAGTTGCCGATTTCTCGTATGCAGATACAAGGTGTAAACTAGACCCCTGCATATACACTAGTGGCTGAGGGAGGAGGGGAGGTTTGTCTGACCAGGAAGGTTTGTCTGACCACTAGTGCCCGTTGCTGCTCCCTCCCCTCCTCTTGAAAATTTCAAGTAGACCCTATTTACTTCAATTGTTTATCCTTTGCATTATTATTTTTAATATTTCTAAGCCACAAGTAAACCTCATAGCATGAACTCTTTTTTCCATTTTCTTCTAGAACAAATGGAACTAAAATAATTCACCATAGCCTTAAAAATTTTAGTTGAAAAACTACAAGTAGGTCATTTCTTAAAGATTCCAACCTGCTCCACTTACATATTTTTAGGAGGAAACACACAAAAAAGGAATATAATTTGACTAAACCCATAAATCATAGTGATATATTGTGATTAATGTCTTTACATGTAGTGTGGTTATTTATTCATGGTTTATTCTTTCACTAAATTCGGCCCCCCCTTCCAAAAATCCTGGCTTCACTTCTCATATAGTATGTTTAGGTTATTGACAAAAACCCTATCATAGCTGATTCTAGGACAATATATAAGGAAAAAAAGAACTAGAAAGTTGCTTCAAAAGCCCAGTGTGTCAGGTGATATGTGCTGTTTTTTACATCAATCCCTATCTTCACATGCAACCTTATAATCCATCATCTAAACAGTTGGTAAAATTTCCTGTCAAATACCCAATTAAGGTTTTCAGAATGGAAACTTCCAGTTAAATACCCAATTAAGGTTTGAAAAGTGGAAGGATATCGATTTATCAACCTTTCGAAAATCTAACCAACCATGCACATAGCATTTTTAATAGGTCATTAGGTTTTTCATCCATTGGGCATGAAAAATAATGAGTCAAATCTATTCATGCAAAGGTGCAATACTACCAATAAATTTAAATGGTAGGAACAGCACCAAAATAACTTAAGGAGAATGCTTACAATCCATAAAACTACTTAAGAAGGAAAATATAGAAATTGTGGAAGAATATAATAGTCAAGATATAACTGTATATATCATAGATTCATCATCAATAAGCCATAAGAAAAGGTGCATTAGATTGCAGATACATATCTCTTTCAAGACATTACTCTGCTCAGCCATTTCAGAGTAACTACTGTGTTTCGTCTTAATGATACTCATATGTCTCTAATAAGAAAAATACCTAATTCAACCAAAGAAAACTTTTTAATGCCTAGTGCAGACATAGTTTGGTGCAATTAACTGACTACTTGATTCAACAACCCACCCCACCAACTTATACAATGTTAGTCCATGTATCAACAAGAAGTTGCTTCCACTTAGCGGAATACAATTTAGAACCACAATTCAATTCAGCTGAATGCAATTCAGCTGTGTGTTAAAATTCCACAAACTTACCTCTTCCCATATAACGTAAGGTTTATACCAAGTAAGCCAGGTTTCTACAGGTTTTCCTCAGAAACCTAAACTTTTAGTCATGAATCAAGTTGACATCTGTGTTGCACACACGCATGCACAAAACAAGTACAGGTTTAAGCATCTTTTTTGTATTCTTGTTTTTCTCCCTTTCTTAAAATGCATTCGTTAACCATGCATGTATATATCATGGTACAGTCTTAACCTATAACAGATGCAGTACCACCAGAATGGTGATTGTCCGTAAACCTAACAAATGAGCGGTTATAAACTCCACACCTTCAATACAACTTCATGATACCTCATCTCACACTAGCTAAATCACTGCTATGTCTTCTCAAGCCACAACATTTTCAAATATCTTAAATGGAACCCAAAACATCAGACTACCAGGAAAAGCACCGACTAAAACAAACTACAGTATTTAAAATTCTCATCTGCCAGTAACTGAGCATTCTGTAAGGAATTACTCACACAAAATAATATCTCACTAGTTACATGGAGAGGGAACATGGGAAAAGGATGGGTCGATGAAATAGCTCTCTAATGTTGCCAAATTGGCTTTCAGCTTTACCAGTATGGTTCCTTCTGCAAGATTTAATTAACTAGTACCACGAAAAGGAATTTAGCTTTTGGCTCAGGTTGACAATAATTATGTGCTCACATGGAACTTAAGTTTTCCATCTTTTATATTGCCAAACCACCCCACCCAAACACGCACTTGCAATTATTGTAGTACAGAAATATTTCCTCAACAAGCAGGCATCAACTTGAACCCTTGACAACAAAACAAAAATAGTACCATCAACACGTGGCCACAAGAGCTAAATGCATCAATCAATTCCTTAAAAGTGGCCATGGACATGAGCTTTTGAAGCAAGAACAAAAAGACTATCCTTCAACTTATTGTTTCAATCCTTCATAATTATTTCCTTATCAATAAGGCATGTACCAGAACTTCATATAGCCACATACGTATCATCAACAGGCCATCAGTTCTCTAAACTTGCCAAGCTTTTAAATTATAGGTACTCTAATTTCAAGAACTTAAATATGTCTTATCATCTGCTCAAGCTCACAACAAGAACCATGCAGAAAAGGAACTAATGTTTCCAAAAGACAAAAAACTTAAGTTAGAGGAAAAATTGATTCTTGGAGTGGAAACCAAATATGAACTTCTGAAAACACACATGCCCCAGGTGTATGAGTATATGTGTTTACATGTAGTATAACTAGTAAGGCCAGCCAATCATCACTTATTGCTCTTTGATTCTCAAGTTTAGCTCTGTTCCCTTTCTTAAAGTAATAATGTAAAATCTGTCTATGGCTAAGCAAATGTAGACCAGTTAAAGACTGTTGGAAGAGCTTGCAAGCATTGTCTACATGGGGGCAACCAAGAGAGATGATTTGATAGAAATCGCATGTCTAACATAACAGCATCCTCCTCCATCACCTAGTTCTTTAGCATCTCCAATAAATTAAGAAGCTTGTATGAGTTCATTTCCAATAATTCCAATGTTTCCTAGGAGGCATCCTGACAATAAGGAAATGATTCCCAAAACTGTAATTTGCTCAAATGCTGTCTTAAATTAAGTCTCACATTTGACCTGTTGAGGGACAAGTATGACACACAAGAACCCGTGAAATAACTTTGTAAAAACTTAAATGGGAAAGATCACAAGATCCTCAACCAAAATTAAACTGGTTTAGAACCAGAAAACTTCATGTACCCTTTTCAAAATTATTTTCACTTGTTTCAGCATTTGTTAAACATCAGCAGAAGCAACAAACTGAACTTCAATTAAATAGGCTTTTTTTTTTTTCAAACTTGTTGTAAACAGTTATCAAACTAACATTTACCAAATTTAATCAACTTTACTTAAGTACATTCCAATCATGTCCCAGCAATATCAAATTTTGAAGAGCCCATTTCTCCAGGCTTCGTTCCATCATAATTCATGTCTTTAGTTAAGATAGTACTTTGTTCTGTCGTGTCCCAAAACAAAACAAAAATGCCAACTTGGAAATGAACTCCAAACAAGAAATGATCTTGCAGCAACACACTCAATGACAAGCAACAATCTTTATTCCCATCACTTGACAAACTATTTCCCTAATTCTTGCAAAACTAAGAATATCCACATACCTAAATTTATTCTAAGAACATCTAGGAATGTTTAGAGTACCATAGAGGGACAGGCAAAACAGACAAAAATGTCATTTGAATATTAAAATCCAGCACACAACCTACCCAAATCATAAAAAAAAATGAAAGGAAATTATGATAAATTTACCTAAACAATGCACCTACCATATCATTCACAACTAAATAAAAGAACAAAGATGCAGTAAATTAGTAAAATGAGAAAAAGGGTTGGAACCTGTAAGTGACATCTCTCATAGAAGCAGCAAAGGAAGGAGATTGTTGATAATTAATGTACCCTCTTGAAGCTTCCATATTTATGATTGAGTCCCTTATGGGGTTTTCTCGTTTCTTGCAAATTAATCACTATCTGAATTGAAATTGGTTCTTCAGTAAAGATCAGATAGGCTGAAAGAGTGATGATGACAGTTACCTCAATTAGTTGACTGAATGATGACTGATGCAAAAGTAGACAGGATTGCTAATAGAAAAAAGATATGGGATTTGGAGAATGAGAAGTCAATAGTTAGTTAAGAAAGCAAAGATGAACAAAAAAACGATGAAATTTGAAGAAGTCTAGGAAGGACTAAGAGAGGGACGGTTTGGTCGGTGGTCCTGACTGATTTGAGAAAAACAAAACAAAAAACACAAAAGTGCAGATGGAAGCATAAAGGCTAAAGGACTGAGTAAATTTAGGAAAGTGGAGTTGAATGTAGACTAAAAGGTAGTTGTTTTGTGGGGGAACATGGCCTCAAGTTCACTTTAATTCTGTTATTTTTACCGTTTGCTTCGGGAGTGATGGGGAAGAGGGGAAGAGATTTTTTTGGCAGTAATTAAAAAAAAAAAAAGTTTTGTTACTGCTAATTATTCTTGTGAAGTTGGCCACGAGTAAGTTAATACCTATCTTGTATGTGAAATGGATCTCGGTGTTGGAGTAGGTTTATGTTCAATAATCCACAATGTGAGTTTTTCTCTGCAAATACCTATCTTGTATGTGAAATGGATCTCATTCCAATTCCAATTCCTTTGACCTAGTTAGATCACCTCATACAATCACATTAGAAAATTGTATCTAATGTAAGAAAACAATAATTGGATTATAGTTCTCTCAATGTTTTACGAGCTACTTGCGAATAGCTCGGTCAACTACTCCGACTAGAATTAGGCGTTGACCGAGCGGGTCGAGTTCGATCTCGAGCTGAGCTCGAGCTCGAATTGCACATACTCGAGTAGCTCTCGAGCTACTCGAGTATATATATATATATTTTTTTTATTTTTAATATTTATATTTATGTTTTAGTCCATATAGTTTAATAAATTATAATTTAATCTATTTATAATTATGTTTTAGTCCTTAATTTATAGTAAATTATAATTTGACCTCATTAAATTTTAAAAAATTACAAATGCATCCTATAATTTAAAAAATAATAATAAATAATAAAAATAAATAAAATAATCTATTTATAATTACGTGTCCAGACGTAAACTCCTCGCATCGCTGCCACTGTTTCTACGACTGACCCACCTTTGGTAGTTAACGTTAAAGGTCATATCACAATTTCTTGTAAATCTAATGCTTGATAATTAATTTTTTTTTTAAGCTTTTGTGTTTTTCCTCAAAGAGATATCCTCATATATTTTATGTGACGATAACATTTGCACCTCAAATCCCATCTTTTCCTCCCATCAATCCCCTCGATCATCTATGCACCCTTCAATTTTTTTATTTTATTTGAGATAAAAGTTTAACAAATTAATTATCGGAAATTAGAATTGTGAGAATTTGTGATATAACTCCTAACCTTAATTGCCTCTATTTGTAGTTGTTCTAATTTTGTTAAATGAATTAAAAGGGTAATATTTTTGAATGTTTGAAAAAGTATTAAGGTTAAAACAATGAATTAATATTAAATTATGGCTCCGTTTGGATGAGGTGTTTTTGGATTTTATCATGAATTTTTTTTCTTAGAATTTGTTATGAGAAAAGTATATTTTAAGAGTGTTTGGAATGAATGATTTTGTTTTGTTTGGATTTGTATTGAAGATTTTTTTATTAATAAAATTTTGAAATTTAAATTTGAATTAATATTTTATTAATTTATTTTGATGGGAATTGTGTTAGAAAGAATTGTTTATTATTAAATTTTAAATTTAAATTCAAATTTAATATTTTATTTATAAAAAACACTGTAGCAAAAATAATTACTGTAGCATAGTTTTTGTTTTTAAAAATTTTGATGAAAAAATTAGACAAAACAAACAACTCATTTTGCAATTGTGAAATAAATCACTAATTTTGCAGTGTCCAAACAGAGAAGTTGAACTTGTTTATGAATATTCGTTTTGGTTCTCAACTCTATATACACAATAGCTTTGCAAGGAAAAAAACTGATAAATTACAAGAAACTCTTATGTAATTTCAAAAAAATTCAAATTACCTCTTTATAAGCTGGTTTTACTTTTTTATAGTTTGATTTTTTGAAAAACACACAACATACATAGATTTAAAATATTTATTTATACAAATCTATCTAATTCAATATATAGATATAACTTTTTATTGTTGATTTAAAGTAAATTACACTATATCTTTTTTCTAAAATTATCAACTTTTTTCAATATTTTTAAAAGAAAAAACAAATCAAAAGTAATTAATAAAACTATTGATTCGGCACCGTTTGGTAAAGAGAGTTTTAGTATTTTATTTCAAAAATCTAAATTCGCTTGATTGTTTTGTTCATATTTTTTTGCAAAAATTTGTAAAACAAAAAATAATAGTACATTAATTATTTTTGTCATAGTATTTGTCATATTTTTTATAAATAATATATTAAATTTGAATTTAAATTTAAAACTTTTAATAACAAACAATTATTTCTAATATAATTTCCTACCAAAAAACTTATAAAATATTAATATAAATTTATATTTAAAAATTTAAAATTTTATTAATGAAAAATTCTATATTACAAATTCTAAAGAAACAAACTCGTAAATCCAAACAAAAAAAATAAAATACTATCATTGAATTTATTTAAAGATACTAAGAAAAAAATTCCCATAGAAAAAACCAAAAATACTTTGTCGAAATTGAATTTTATTTAAAGATGTGAAACAGTGAAAGTCTATGCTCTGCAGCTTTCTTGTTTTCTCCGTTGAGCAAAAATTTCCTATTCACTGAATTCTCCCTTCCCTTTTCTTTCTATTCCATTAATCAAATTCAACAAGAATCAAAACCCATAACTGCATAATTCTTGTGTAGCAACCATGTCCCAGCCGTCCTCGCAGCAGCCCGAGAAATCAGATGATGAAAATGAAACGGTTACGACAACAACTAAGTCTTTATCCCACTATGAAAATCAAACGGTTGATTTTTTTTTCTTTTTCCTACCTAATAATTTGTTATTCTTTTGAAAAAACTTGAATCTTTATGAACACATGATATATATATGTTTATGTGGGTAACGCATGCATGTGGGTTTTTTTTTTTTTTTTTCTCAATTTCAGTATGGTTATTTTTAGTTAATTTCGATTTATTGCAAGACTTGTTGCTTGCAACTTTTTGATCTTTATGTTATATGTTCTGGGAATTTTAGATGGGCTAAAGTTCTACCTTTTGCATGGTTTAATTGTTCAAATGAAGTACTAGAAAGGGAAAAGAATTAGCTATTTATGTTGAATTTTTGGTTTAATAGGATACCTAAATAGTGAATTAAGTTATTATTTGACAAATTTTGAGGATTCTTGGAATACCATTTTATTGTTGTTATCGAATTTTTTCTTCTTTCTTTGTTGTTGATCAATTTTTTTTGACAAGAATTTGTTGGATTAACACGGGGAATCGTTCAAGAATTTATTTTCATTTGGTCAAATGATAGAACTTCGTATTTAAGTTGGATTAGTGCATTGCATGTTGAATTTGATGTGGGAAATCCATTAAAATTATGGGTTGTGATAAATATCAAACTGAAAAAAATCTGTAAAAAGAAAATGCTGTGGAAAAACATAACATTTAGTACTGAGGCTATGGAATTCCAATAAGTTAATACTAGAATCTTGTTTAATTTTAATTTGAAAATCATGGTAATGCTCCATCCCTTCCAGAATGGATGCTTGTTGAATTGGTTTCTTGGGTTGGTTAAGTGAGCCTAAGCCTATGTGACTGCAAAATTTGGGACATAGTTGGGCTCTTCACATGATCAGTTGATGCATTTTAGATAATTTATTGTGAACTGTTGAAACCCAATTCATTTTATGTTTGATCTGCAGTAAATTTGTGTGGTTCTTGATTACCGAGTTTAACTGGATTAGTTGTTCTTTTTTAAACATGATTCGTTGCATCTCTTGTTCATGTATCTTACATATTTGATGTGTCATATTTTGATTCTTGAAGTAGTCTATGCAAATATCAGTTCTCTTGATTATTTTGCTCTTATTGGGTCCGATGATGCCTTTCAAGTCCTATTTTGTTGTGTTCAGTTGTTCATGTTAAAGCATGAATCATACTTCAAAAGTAGAGTTGAAACATGAGAAAACGCTATTATTCTCTACCTAAGGGACAAAACGCTTCAGTTATTTAAATATTTCCAAGCATTGCGATTTGTGTTCAGAATTTCCGTAGTTAGATTCCGTCTACTAATTGAATATAGATTTCGTTTTACTTATTTCATGCAGGAAATGTACATTCGCGTGAAGAGAAGTAAGACCACTTACTTCTTGCAATGTCTCCCAAGGGAAAAAGTTTTGCAGATCAAGGAGAAGTTGCAAATCCTCATTGATCAACCAGTTAATAATCAGCGACTGATTCTGATGGAAAATGGAGAAGTGCTAGATGATCTAAAGTCTTTAACTGATCAGAAGGTATTAGTACATGTTTACATGTTTGAGTGGATAATATTACATGCATGATGCATCAACAACCTTAGTTGAAAACTTTTGTTCCTTCACTTTTGGGGCAGATCACTTCTTGTTTGGCTAATGTTTCTTCTTATTCTAGACCTACTGCTATATGTTTTCTTCTTTGTGTCTTGCCTAATGAGTTGGACTGATCAATATTCAATGTATTTGACTTCTTTTTTTAGGTTGAAAATGATGCTCTGCTGTGGCACTAACCTTGAGAAAAGGTTCTCTTCTTTTGTTCCTTTGTTTTATAGTCAAATTCCTTTCTGTGTGTTATTACTGTCTTTTAGTTTGGGTTCTTGATCTTGTGAGTCTGGTTATAATGATAGAAATGGATAAACTTGGTTGTGGTTTCATTGAACCAACTCAATTTTTCGTGCTTCGCTTAACTACTTTTTTAAACCTTTTCTTGCCAACAGGTGATAACTAATTTGAGGATGTGAATGTCGTCAGGCCTGACGATTATATGCAGGATGGGGATGGTGGCTCAAATTGGTGAGCAAGAACTCTGTTCGAGCACCGTTTGGATAGGGTAATTTTTTTGTTATTTTACTAGAATTTTTTTTTAAAGATTTGTGGTGAGAAAAGATCGATTTCACGTAGTGGGATAAATGTTTAGTTGTTGTCTTATTTGTTATAAGAAAAATGATTTTTTTTTAATATTTGGATTAATAAATTTTTTTTTTTTAATATTTGGATTAATGAGTTTGTATGGAAGAATTTTTTATTAATAAAATTTTAAAATTCAATTTTGAATTAATCTTTTACTATTAGTTTGTTTTATTAAGAATTTGTGTTAGAAATTGTTGTTTATTATTAAAAATTACTGTAGTAAAAATAATTATAATTAATTTGGCTTCTTTTTATTTTATTTTAAGTAAATGAGTAATTAGTATCTTTTCATTTTAATTTTTCACCATATTAAATTCAAACTAATATAATAAAAAAAATTGGTCAAATACATCATTAGCGTCATTGACTCATAAGATTAAACTAGAATTAAGTTGGGTTCTTTTCATTTTATTTTAGGGTAAAATACACTAAACCCTCCTATACTATTGCCCTGTTCCACCTTTATCCCTTATAGTTTTAATTACAACAATTAATCCTCTTAACTTTTCAAGATAAAGAAAATCAATAACGACGTTAAATATAGTCAATAAAAAGATAACTTAAATAAATGAAAATAAATAAATAAATAAAAAGATAATTTAAACCTTGTTAAAACTCTTCGATACTTATCACAATCAATTAATTTATGGAAAAAAAATGAATAGAGCCAATATAAATGTAACTTTAACCTTATCAGATTGTTCAATACCTACCATAAATTAGAATTGTTCAATACTTACAACACTAATTTTATTCCCATTAGAATTGTTCAATATTTATAATACCCAATTAAACTCTAAAAAATATAAAACAGAATTAATTGACATGATAATTGACATAAAACTCATCAATAATGAAAGAGATTTTTCAAGATATATCCTACATTTTTTGTCATGATAACTCATCAACAATGAAAGAGATTTTTCAAGATATATCCTACATTTTTTGTCATGATTTCTTCTTTAGAAAAGTATAAAAATGATTCGTTCTTATTCTTTTGTCAGAATTTTTAATTTTTTAGTTATTGATGGTTTTTATTAAATAATTATTTATTTTAAGATTAATCTTGTCATTTATTATTTTATAATAAAGTCATATGCTCAATTCTGTTTAATTACTTAAGGACAATTAATGTATTAGACTAATTACTCTAAAATTAGAAAATTAAGGGGGTTACCCAATAGTATAAGAGAATTTAGTGTATTTTACCCAATAATAAATGACAATATTAACCTAAAAATAAATAATTATTTAATAAAAGTAATCAATAACTAAAAATTAAAAATTCTGACAAAAGAATAAGAAGGAATCCTTTTTATACTTTTCTAAAGAAGAAATAATGACAAAAATTGTAGGATATATCTTTAAAAATATCTTTCATTGTTGGTGGGTTTTATGTCAATTATCATGTCAATTAATTCTGTTTTATATTTTTTAGAGTTTAATTGGGTGTTGTAAATATTGAACAATTCTAATGGGAATAAAATTAGTGTTGTAAGTATTGAACAATTTTAATTTGTAGTAGGTATTGAACAATCTGATAAGGTTAAAGTTATATTTATATTGACTCTATTCATTTTTTTTATAAATTAATTGGTTGTGATAAGTATCAAAGAGTTTTAACAATGTTTAAATTATCTTTTTATTGACTATATTTAACGTCATTATTGATTTTCTTTATCTTGAAAAGTTAAGGGGGTTAATTGTTGTAATTAAAACTATAAGGGATAAAGGTGAAACAGAGTAATAGTATAAGGGGGTTTAGTGTATTTTACCCTTTATTTTAAGTAAATAAGTAATTGATTATTTTTTTTTATTTTTCAAAATCATAAGTTAAAGACTTTTTGATACTTTCACTAAAACCGGAAAAGGGAGTTAGGTCAAGGGGTGACCATAATATGGTGAAAATATGGGGCATCAATCTCTAATATGGTTTTACCACAACTGGATAAATGCAATTTAACAAATAATTTAATTAGTTTATATATTTAGTAAAACACTTTATCATCCCTTCATAATTGGCTTTGGGTCTTTGTATCACTTTCATGTATTCACTTGATGTACCACTTTATAAAAAACAGATATGTGTTCTTTTAGTCCGTTATCTAATTTTTAAAAATTAAACTGAAATCCTAACTGAATGATTAATATGTGTTCTTTTAGTCCGTTATTTAATTTTTAAAAATTAAACTAAAATCCTAACTAAATGACTAATAGACCATAAGAGAGAAATGATTGTACACGTGTCAGTTTTTCATATACTGTTACAATAAACCTATTTGCCTATACAATTCCCTAGTTTTTTTTTTTTAGTTTTCTTATAAGGCAACTATTAATGTCAAAACAAGTAATAGTTTGCAAAATAACAAATTACTTCTCCTCCCAATTTACCCTTTAATCACTCAAACACTTTATCTTATCTCCACTTTATCATTATAGTTTAAGAATTCTTTCTTACCTCTTCCCTTTCTTTTCCTTTACATTGATTTCCCTCCAAAATTTTTATTAATCTTCTCTAAAAATAAATTAAGTGCCGATTTATATATGTAACATGTAAAAATATATAGTATGTATAAATATGCGGCAGTGTGTTAAAAGGTTTTCAAAATCTTTCTTATATGAACTACTACTCATGCAAATTGGGTTTTTGTTTTTCATTTTTTCATCAAATTCAAGCCAAGAACTATGTTTATCTTTGGGACTTCTTTTCTTGTTCATATTGGGATTTCCATTCTAATGTTCCTTATAATTAGATGAAGGCCAAATCAGGTGCAATCCAAGTCAATTTACCCTGACATTGTGCAATGGTACATTCCTGGTACACAGTCATGAAAAAAAACTAATTCAACCCTAATAGTAAACTATACAATACTTTGAATTCCTCACATCATCAAGGCTCATAATTCTAAATCCAGTTACTCATCTTCTTCATCAGTGAGAAACTTTCCTGTTCCTGGATTTATTGCAGCAATGAAGAAAAACACAACATTGAACAGAATCAGGGGTTCAATTTCAGTAATGGGAACACCTGTCTCTATATTGAGTTGTGCCAATGCTCCTTTTCCAGTAACTATTTCACCAATTATAGAGAAAGCAATGCCCAATTGAGCTAATCTTCCAACAAAGAGCTCATTTGATTTGGTGAATCCAAATAATGGGCCTGCATTTATAAAATCAAACCTTTATATCAAAACAACAAATTTGCATATTTCTTTGAACAAAACACACACACACACAATATAGATAGACAAAACTGGCATAAGGCCAAAGATACAATAACATTAACAACAACTAATCTTTTACCCCAAGTCATGGAGGTCGAGAGAGACCTAAGTGATCCATTCTTAGGGTCGAGTCATTCAAAAAGCATAAAATTCTGAGTAATGAAAGTGTTCTTTACCTCCTTCACTGAGCCCCAATGCACTCCTGAATCCTTTTCCAGGAGGAACAACAGCTCCTTCAATTCCAGGGGTGTCATCCACAAATCGACCACGATCACCCAAAGCTCCAATGGCTCCAAGTAGATTGAAAAGTATGAAAAAGAGAAGTAGAGGCTCA
This sequence comes from Ophiorrhiza pumila, assembly GCA_016586305.1. NCBI lineage: Eukaryota > Viridiplantae > Streptophyta > Magnoliopsida > Gentianales > Rubiaceae > Ophiorrhiza > Ophiorrhiza pumila. The sequence continues at coordinate 9,803,928 of BLIW01000010.1, read as the reverse complement.
GCCTCATAAATTGGAATTCCAGTTTCTAAATTCAGTTGTGCCAAAATTCCTTTCCCTGTTAATGCTTCTCCCAATATGGATGCCTGTTGATCAATATATATATATATATATATATATTGCCATCATTAACAATATTGAAACAATTTCATTTTATGACAAGAATGGGTTGAAACTGGAATGATAAAAACTTCAGGGATGCTCTCAAATAGCAATGATTCTTCTTAAAAAATGAACATTAATGTAGCAGTTCATCATCTCAAAATATTCATATTTAGCTCTATATTACTTGGTAAAAACATACAAAGTTGCAACTAAGATTAAACCTTTAACCATTCTCTAATTCAGCACCAAAAGATGTTGCCAACAAATGTGCTAATCACACATTGTGGAGCTTAACTGGTTAAAGAATGAATTAACCAAATACTACAAGTATATACTCACAGCAAATCCAAGCATTGCAACACGACCAACAAATAGTTCATTTTGCTTGGTAAAACCAATCCCTCCTGATGTGCCAAAAATGCCATCCTCAACCTTTGGTTTTGACTTTGTAACTGTAGCCTGTCATAAGCCCACCAAAACAAAAAAAAAAAAAAAAAAAAAATTACAAAAGGGTCAAAATCTTGCACAAAACAATACAAAGAAACTTAATTAGGCACAAAAACATAAACACCTTTTTAGCAGGAGCCTTTGTTTTGGATTTGAAAACAGCAACAATAGAAATAGGAGAAGCTGAATTTAAAGAAGTTGCCGAAGGAGGAGCAAAGAACAAATGAGAGATGGGCTTTGGTTTAATTCTTTGAAGCAATGATTCTTTGTTCAAACTGCCTGTATGGCTAGAAGGGACACTAGCAGTCAACAACATTGTTTGAGCCATGGGTTTTTTTCTGTGATAATGTTGCTAATGTTGAGTGAATTTCTTGTAACTAAATTTGTATTGATACTATGATACAAATATATATTGAGTGACTATAATGAATGAAGATTTTGGTGCATTGGTGATCAAGCTTTGTGAAGATATAGATGTGGATAGAATACGAGAATTTGCGATAGGTGAACAAAGTGCCCACGTCCCAATATTACTTTATACACTGTTTGATGTTTCTCCATACTCCTTCCTGTCTTCAAATTTCCCAACTCCTCAAAAATCTTTGGAATCAATGTATGTACATAAGCAGCATATCATACAATATACACTGAAGATGAGGCCAAATTTGCAAGGTAAACTTTCTATACTTACTATTTTATTGAGGGCGAAACAAAGTTGTTTAGACAAAAATTTGTACTGCTTCTTGTATAAAGTCCAAATATCTTCATAATTCTACAGAGGAAAGTGTATACTTAAACCGGAACGGTTGGTTTTTTTGTGAAACATGCATATTCAGAATGAGAATTAATCTAAATTTTAACGCACAATAAAAGTAGTACAAAATTAAATAATAATTTCAACGGTCAATAATTGTTCTGTCTCACAGTAGAATTTGTGAAATGCAAAAAAAATTGCCAAAATCATTGTTCACATTTATTAGAAAAAAAAAATTCATCGCCTATATTTAAAATGATTTCGTCGCTTACTTAAAAGAAATTATACCAAACTTATCTTTATCCAATTTTGTTTAATTTTTTAAGGAAAAATATACGAATATACATTTAAAGAAATATACAAAAATATACAAATATACATTTTTTAAAGAAATTATACCAAACTTATCTTTATCCAAAAAGGTAGATGAAATTAGATAAAAGAGCCAATATAGTGCACATTTTTAATATGAGTGGCAAAATTGCATCGTTTTAAACAAGAGTAATGAAAAAAAAGGTTTTCATAACAAGTGAATGACGTTTTTTTTGCAATTTTCCAATATAAGTATGCAAAAATCTTGATCAAAAGTTGTTTAGGCAAAAATCTTCCCAATCATAGCACGTAAATGGGCTCTAAAAATCTATTGAAAGTAATAAAATCATAGGCATATGGTTCTATTCTATTTTTCATGAAATCATGAAAATTTCTTTTTATTTTTTTTCTTTTTTGACAGTTTTCTATTGGAGATGGATGATGCATTTGTTTTTAATGCTATTACTGATAAGTTTCGACCCCAAGATTTATCCTAACACTGAAGTATTAACTCAACGTTGGTTAAATTTCAAATTTTATTAAATTAAATAATTTCTTGGAATTTTTGTTATCCCCTTATCTCCTCCACTCTTGGTTGTACCGACACAATTGGTCCAACATTGATGTTTCTATGAGCTATGGTTGGCAACACTACAAAATGAAAGCGACTCTTACAATAAATTTAACTTAAAAACCAAAAACGGGATCGACTAGAACACTCTTGAAACTTCAAAATAGAATTTTGTTGTGGAATATATTTTAGATTATTTAATTAATAAACGTGGCATTTTTATCAACGGGTGGACATAATTCCACCTCATTATCATGTATATTGTATGGTGTGAATTATAATAAAAATATATGAAAAAGTGTTAGACAATAATTTATTAAAAATACTCTCTCTCTTTTTCCCCTTCGATATCTTTTTCCAAAGTTTTATCTGATTTTATTTTAATAAAAATTTCTTCAAAATTAAATTAATGTTCTATGATTGAAGAAAAATGTTATCTGATTTTCTTTTAATTAAATTTGCAAATATCTTTGATCTCTCTCTTTTTTAATTTTTTACAATATTCCAAAAAAAAAAACAATTCTTGGTGTAAATTAAGTGAATTTAATGGTTTTAAAGTTTACTAAAATAAGGGTGATTAGTACTCAATTCATTCATTTCGAGTTAAAATAAGAATGAATTAACTAGACCCAATATTTTCATTTAATCAGCAATAGCCTTTGAATGCAATTATAAATGTACTTTTGCTATAAAATATAAAGAAAATCACATTTAATTTATTCTTCACGGATTAATTGTTTTAACTGAAAAAAAGAAAAGTTAAAAACTTTACAAAGGTGATTGATCCAATTCTATTAGAGAAGCAATATAAGAAATTTTGTTATTCTATAGAGATATAATTAATGTTACTGAAAAATCTGACAGGACCGAACTGGGATGGATCAAGCTTAGCCTGAGCCTTGGTCGGCCCAATTTCAAAGTTGGCCTAATATTAAGGCCCAACCTCATTTTAACCTATTTTTAAATTTAAATCCCATTAATATCATTGCAGCTAGTCTCGTGTGAAATGGATTCATATATGCAATGGTGAGTTAATCGTAATTTCAACGCACGATAAAAATTGCAGAAAATTAGAATCACGTTTCAATGTTGATTAATTGTTCGTTTCATATATATGAATCGATTTCGTAAAAGTTTTTGTGATATGATTGTAATTTAGTGACTTATTATTTGTTTCCACCTAAGGGTTAATTAATCCATTTTTTTCATGTATTTAATGACAATATCAACAATCTCTTTACTAGGCAACGAAAAATGTTTTTTTTTTTTTTTGATAAAATGTTAAGAACATCACATCTAATTTAGTTTGATGAGTTGATTATATCAAAATGAAACATAAAAAGTTGAGGAGGATTTGTGATTTAATTTAATAATGAGGTAATATGAGAAATAGGTATGTTTGAAGGTATATTTTATATTTTTATAAGAATCCAAAAATTTAATATCGAATCCTACAACTACTTTTGTAAAATGTTAATTTTGTAGAACTTGTGGAGTGCAGAGATAGTCGATGCAATCCATCATAGTGTTTATTTCATTGAAGAAAATCTTAGTTAAAATAATAAAATTTAAAACAAGACAATGAAATTGAAAATTCTAACGGGATGCTTGGTTAAGGAAGAGGAATGACAATGAAAATGATAATGATAGAAGTGAGGAATGATAATAGGAATAATGACTATATTAATGGTGCTTGGTTTAGGAGGAGGAATGATTACTATTACCATTACCATTAATGGTGGTTGATTTATTATAAATTTTTAAAAATTAAAATTGTGAGATTTTCTATTTTGCATCAAATTTTAAATGTGTTATAAATTATAATATGTTTGAATGGTATTATAATTATGACCAATGTTTTGCTTTTAAGTCAATACATTTCATAACTTGAGGATCATTTTTCATTGTAACAACTATAATAAAAATTTTTTTTTAATATGTTCTACATCTTGTGACGTGTCTTGAATTCGTATTTATAAAGCATCAAACATAATGAGGTGTTATAAGTATGGATTGAGATAATAAACCTCTATTTTAGAATTATCTATGTGGGTTGGGATGAAGAACTCTGTTATTTCTTGGGTGAAAATGAGATATTGTGATAAAAGAGAAAATGAGAAAAAAAATTAGAGAAAAAAGTTAGCATTTATTGTATTTAAGTAATCACATCCATTCTCCCAAAAAATAGAAGGGCATGGAGTATTACCAAATACTTATATATGAATATATTCTCAAGGTAATCATCAAATTCTACTAAGCACTATTTTCTTATTACATACCGTTTCCTTTCTTCGAACCCATTAACCAAGCACCCTTAAATAATGATGTACATATTAAATCCACAATTAATCTTAACCTTCACTCAAATACTATGACAATTTAATTACAATGTTGGACCTTCTGTCTTAACCAATCTAGCATGAGTACTTAATTTCTTTCCAAACCATTATATTCTTTTACATTTTTCATCATATTATTCCAGCTGGTACCATGATTGTATCATTCCAACTCCATTTAGTACTATTAACCTCTAATCAATCTTACATTGTTGTAACAGATTAAATTTCATTAAAAATAAATAAATAAAGGGCGAATTCCACTTTACCCCCTTGTGGTTTGGACGAGTTCCATTTTCTACCTTATAGTTTCATAATATCTCTATATGACCCCCTCGTGTTTTGGACTAATGTGTAAAATGGATGAAAACCGTCTAAACTAACGAAATTGTACTACACATGCTAAGATATGCACGTGAAAAAGTAAAAAGCAATTAACATAAAAAATTTGTTACAAAATTACCCTTATACATAGGATTCTTACATAGGTATTCACGTTTTCTTTTCCTTTTAATTTCTTTTTTTATTTTCTTTCGTTTTCCTCTTTCTCTTCGTCTTCCCCGTCTGTCATAATTTTCTCACCATAACTAGCAAAACCATGGTCACACAATTTAGAAACAATGAATTTCCAAGAATCCAAATTTCTTACAAACCCATATTCTTTCTCTATTTTTTCAAACAGTGCCACTACATTTGTCGGCTGCCCCGCATTAACTAACCTATCAACTATAGATTCAAAGCATCTCGACCCAATTTTGCCAATTCCATCAACAAGTACGGGCAGCTTTAAAATCCTTCATCCTTCCAAAATAATCCAAAAAATAAGAAAAGAATTCATCATCATCATCAATATCAGGTTTTGAACTTGCCCATTTGAAGAAATCAAGAATTGTTCTGATTTGACTTATTTTTGGAGCAAAGAACCTTCTATTTTTTTGGATGGTGATTGTTGGCAATTGTGTTTGGTAGAAATTTTTGGGTGGTATTGGCCTTTGTAGAAATTTTTGTGTTGTGACGGTGGTGCCCTGCACCTTCGGATAAATTTTGGGTGTTACTGGTGTTGTGCGATGGCAGCCACTGGTGTTGGGCCTTGGTCGAAGAAGCCAGATTTTACCCTATCCATGATAGGGGTTTTCAGGGCTGAGAAAATGTGATCCAAGAGTGATTTGAATTCCATGGGATAATTTGGAGAAAAAAAAAGGGGTAAACAGAGGGTAGATAGAGTTTAGAGAAATAGATACGAGTTTATAGCACAACACTTAAATGTTCTGACCTTCATTGTTAAAATCTCCTAAACCTTATTAACCATAAAATTAGTGTTGAAAAATAGAGAAAAAGTTGAGTCTGCAAGTTCTGGAGGGTAGTCCCAGAACAAAAACATAGGGATATGGCTAGATTTCGCCATTTTAAACTTAAAAATATTCTGTCAAGAAACCTCTATTCACTCTCTATCTTCCTTTAAAAGGTAAAACTATTGACATCTGCAGCTTTACATCAGTTTGACTCAGACTTGGAAATTTTGATTCAAAATTTAAAGGGGTCGTTTTTGAGCTGTGGCGGTGGTGCCTGCACCTTTGGAGAAATTTTGGGTGATGGCGGTGTTGTGCGAAGCTTGTTGAAGTGTGGAGAGAGGAAGATAAGGATAGTTGTGATGCTATGCCTTCGACGAATTTTTTTGGGTGGTGGTGGTGTTGTTCGGCCGCGATCGTTGCTTTGTTGGGTGGTGGTGGTGTTGTGCGGCCACGGCGGGTGGTGGGGATGAATTTGCTGGGATTTTTGTTGAAGTGCAGAGAGAGAAAACTAATCTCAGAAGAAAAAAAAATTGGATTTTTATCATGCTTGGCTGCAAGGTAATGAAGGAGAAAAAAAAATTCAAAAATTTTAATTTGACCCCAATTTTTTTATAATATTTAATTTGACCCTCTAGATTTTTATAAAAGAAAGAAATACTACTTATGGGTTTTATGATAATTTTACATTGTTCCGTTAGTTTAAACAGTTTTCATCCATTTTACACGTTAGTCCAAAACACGAGGGGGTCATATGGATATTATAAAACTATAAGGTAGTAAAAAGGAATTCGTCCAAACCACAAGGGGGTAAAGTGGAATTCACCCATAAATAAATAATCTAAATAAACATGAAACATTAAATAGGAAAAAATAATAAGTTGATTTAACAATATGTTTCAATTTGGGCTTTTTGCCTTTTGTCTCTTCCTTCTCATTTTCTATAATTCTATTTGTAAAATATATCTAGTCTTCACTCATCTCATTTGAAAGATTGTTCTCCAAAGCGAAAGGGAATGGCAAGTGATAAGTGTGTTCCATGGGTAGAAATTGCTTTCATGTTGTTCACCGCATAGATGAATATTGCAAAATTCGCAAATTTTTCATACACGTTTCCACTGTTGCCTTAGTTTCCTCTTCACATTTTCAATTTTTGCTATCTATTTGTAAAACATATATTCCAAAGTTGGTTTCTCTCCATCTTCTCATTTTCAACGTTTGATATATATTTGTAAAACATCTTTTTTAGGATGGTTTTCAAATATTTGCTAATAATTGAAGTCGGCAAACTTATTGTCTAAATGACTCAAATGAGCAAAATTGTTGGATTGCTTCTGAATGTCTAAGACTGTGTATCAAGACTATCTATTTATATTAATCCTCCCCATCAGATATGATTGATATCCATTTGACCCAATGGATAGAAATGGTCACTAAACTAGATAATTGTTTCATCAAGTAGTAAAGTAGCAAAACTGATAGGAATCAAGATATGTCTAATCGTGAACAACATTTCGTTGATTCTTTAGGTAGAATTGGAGGATCAATGATTCGAGTTAGGACCAAAAAGTTCAAACTTACTCTTAATAGATTGATCATGAAAGTGGTGGACAAAGCATACAAGGTACTAAAACAAGGCATAGGTGAGGAGAAACATGATTTGAAGCCTTAGAACCATATGGTTTTGACATTTCATGAGAATACGGTGTTGGAGAGCAAGAATTGTCAAGTTTTACTCGAAGGAGCCTCCATGTCGCGACGTCCAAACTTCTTCACGTCACAACGTGAAGAAATCAGAGATCATGAAATTGGTTGAAGCTCTACGTTGCGACATCCAGTAGTCCACGTCGCGACGCCACTTTCTGTTTCTCGACCAAAAATTGACTGAAAAATCAAGGGAAAGTTAAAGTAAAATTAGGTTTTTCCCACATTGCGAAGTTGGCAATTTGTGCTCCACGTCACGACGTGCAGCACCCCCAACATCACGAAGTTGGGAATTCGGCAATTTAAGTTTTTTAGTTTTATTTCATTTTTGTTTTAGTTGTTCAATAAGGGACATAACCTAATTTTCTTGTATGGGCATTGGTTTGTTGATTAAGGGTTTTTACATAGCTATTGGCCTTGCATGGTCAATATGCGTGCTAATCATTTAGGAAGTAAGTTTAAGTTTAGAAAGTTGACTCCTAATAGGAAACTTCCTTTTTTGGTTTTAGGGTTTAATTTGTTGGCAGCCTTTGTTCCCTACATAAGGCTTGTAGCCACGAAATTTTAAGGGTTGTAGAATATTGAAATTTGAAAGTTCATTATTTTGCATAGTAAAATTTGAATCCTAAACCTTTAGAAGCTATTAGCTAAGTTTGAACTTTTGAAATCTAAAACCCAAAGTAAAATTAAGACCATTAGTCTTGCTTTTATACTAAGTATAAGAACAACAAATTCTAATTTGATTTAGGTGCCACCCGAGTCAAGTTGGTCTTGTAATAACGTTAGGTTTTGGATGAAGTTTCTTTTGAATCGCGCTCAATATCCTTCTTTGTGTTCTTTGTTCTTTCTTTGTTTGTTCTAACCGTTTCTTTCTTGATTTCTTTCTTGTGTTCGTTCTTTTGTAATCTTGTTGGTGGAATTTTCCAAACTAGACATATCTTATGGATAAATACGGTTGATAATCCGTCCCAAGGGTGGATCGAATTGAGAGTCTTATCAAAAACTATTCTATAATTATCTACAAGGGTTTGGACCCTTTATAGTCTTCTTTGAATGATTGGGCTAATTCAAGTGCCTATTGGAGATAAAAGTGTGAGAGATGGCTCTCTCTCCCCACCCCAACCTCCTCTCTGGCTGCCGCCTTTCACAGACCCTCAATTGGAAAATTGAGAGGTCCAAATTCATATTAATGTACAGTCCAATGTTTAGAAAACTAAACTAGAGTACAAATCGGCCAAGTTAAGAGGTCAAAAAGTTACTAAATCAACTCCGTTATATCGGACAAAAAAAATCGGATGACTATCATAAATAAATTTAAATTATAAATATATTTCAAAGTATATTATATTTAATTATAACTATTTACTAAATTATAATTAAAATTCCTAATATTAATAAAATACCATTAATTATTCTAAATATTAGATATTATTTAATATTAAATATAATAATTTTATATAAAAGAAAAAAAGTACAAAATGCCTCAAAATTTGTGGGATTTTCTTTTATATGAATTTTTGTTCTATCAACAAATGACTCAACAAAATGGTAGTAAACCTACAAATATTATATTTATTTGTTTGTTTGTTTTGGATGATTCCATAAAGAAATTAAATAATAAAATTTTATTAAAAAAATAATAATAGGCCCATATATATGTATTTGATATTGAACTAAAGATTCAAAACAAAAATATAAATTTATAAACTAAAAAGTGACAATAAACTTATTTTTGTTATTGGATTAAAAATCGATATGAAATGCTAGTCACCCTTCTAGTATGTGAAGTTAATTCTCTCCGTTCAACTCTTATATTTTAGTTGGACCAACCTATAGATCAGTCGAACTATAAAATCAAACAATCTAATCCAATTTTCAAAACACTAGTCTAAGCCCCTTTCTTGGCTCCATGTTTGGAGTTGGATCATTTGGATCCACCACTAATTAATTCTATTATACACCGTTATCATCACAGCATGAGAAAATTGAAACCCTTTTCTCTGAAGAAAATATATTTGGTAGGTTAGAGTTTTAAGTTTGATTATTTAGAGTTATTAATTGTATAAAAAAAAGACCAATGGGATAGTATGAAGAGATACAGAAGGCAAATGCTATAGGGATCAAGATGGCAGTGTGAAAGGTTGACAGTGTGTAATTAAACTTTTGATCCAGATTTAATAAAATAACTGATTTAGAGTGAGTGTGTTGGACAAAATTTCCAAAATTAAATAGGTAATAATTCTCATTGGATCTTTTATTATATTCTTTGTTTTAATCCATATTTCAATCTATAAATACACTTTTACACTTATTCTTTAGGGTTAATTAATAATTAATTTTAGTATTTATAAATTGAAACAGATAATGGAACATAAGATTTTGAGTGATAATAATCCATTAGTTATAAGAGTTTCACAAGTATTTCTTCCACCCAAAAAATTAAAGTTCAAACAAATAAACTTTTGCCCTATCCTTAATATATTATCTATTATGGGCTACGTTAAGTTCAAAAAATACAAGTATTGGCACACATTTTGGTATATATGTTTTTCAAGTATGCATAGATAAATGTTTTCTCACATTCTGTCCTTCACTTTCTCACTCCTGGTGGTACTCAAGCCCTTCTTCTCCATCTTCATCATTTTGCACCCACCCTTCTTCTCCGTCTTCATCATTTTGCACCCATCAAGAGTTGCGAGTACTTCAAGTTTGGATCCATATTTTCCTCATTGTATGCATAGATTTCTCCTATGTACCAAGCTTCCATTTTTCAATTTTCAGGATCTAGAGTAAGCTATCATGGAAAATGCACAAGGAGGAGGAGGCGGGGACAATGCGAATGGAGGAGCAGTCAACCAATGCTGGGAATGGTTGAAGAGGCACTCCAAATTTGTATTGCTTGTATTATCGTTGATGGGATTTTCTATTGAGCTGTTTGCCTTCTTGAGTGAGGTGGAAGTTCTAGAAAGACGTAAGGGGGATTCTAAAGTGATTACTCAGTTAATATCTATGACGATAGGTATTGTGGGCTTTGGATTTTCGATATTTAGTTATTGGGTTGTAGGTAGACTTGTTGGGGCTCAATTTATTAAGAGATATTGGTTTTGTGCACGAACCACTGAGCCTAATGTTCCAAACCTCCATTGTTAGATATCTCCACTTCATCTTTTGACAATACTATTCTGGGGGGGTTCATTTTGGGCTCACATCCACTGATTTCGTATACAAGGCTTTACATAAGGAATTTCGAATTAGGGATGTTCCGGTTGGAATCTCTTTTTATCCGATGATATTAGGTATATTTGAGATCGCGCATTCCTTATTACATGTTTTTGGAGTAGAGCACATATATTACGGAGAGTGCGCCAATATTAGTTATGTTGGACTTCAGGCTAGGAAACGTAATGGTGTTTACGTACTACATTGTCTAGCATGCCGACGTCATAGGAAAAATGAGAATGTGGTTATAGAATGGCATGCAGACCGTATCTTTCCTAATGCAAATCCTTGTTCACCAACCCCTTCGCAGCAGCAACATTAGGAGCAGCAACAGGAGGACCAACATGAGGAGCAGCTTCAGCAGTAGTATGTTGTTTCAGAAGAGCTAGGAGGAAGAGTTTAAGAGTGGGGAAGAATTTGATGGGGACAAGCAATGTTTTCTTAAAGAATGTTGAACTCATTTTAGATGTTTTGTTAAAGAATGTTGAACTCTTTTTATATGTTTTGTTGAAGAATGTTGAATTCTTTTTAGATGTTTTCTTGAAGAATGTTGAACCCTTTCATATGTTTTCTTGGAGAATGTTGAACTATTTCAGATACTTTTGATCATCTGTGACTGGTGTTTCTTGATGCTTACTCTTTTATTGAGAGAGAAATTGTGATACGAAATCGAGATCATATGTCAAGTTCGAGAACTTCAAAGTGTTCATTCCAGTTGTAGAAGACGAGTCCTTTATTTAGAGACCTGGAATTGAAGAAAGAGACGTGGACGGTAAGCCACGTCGCGACGTCCATGGTCACACGTCGCAACGTCCATGCACTTCGCGACGTTTGGAAATCGGCGTATTTTTTTTTTAGATTTTAGCCCGACGTCACGACGTCGAGCTTCCTTCACGTCGCAACGTCGGCATGCAACCAAGTTTTAATATTTTTCGTTTTTAGTTGTTTTGGGTTTAATTGTATTGGGCTTTATAATTAAAATGTTCTTTAATTATTAAGGTCCATATTTAATGTAATCCAAGTCCAGTTTGTTAGGGTTAGTTTTAGTTTACTTATTTAGTAAGTTAGGGTTTCTTTGTAAGCCTATAAAAAGGCTAATATGTGTATGTATTATTCAGATTATTAAAGAATTTTGAGTTGAGAAATAAAACAGTGAATGTTTTATCTTTGTGAATTTGATTTCCTATGAAGGGTTTTCAAGCTAACAAATCTTGAGAATTGATTAGTTTGCGCGAAGCGGCTTTATCAATTGGTGTATTAATTGCCAATCCACATTGTTAGATTGTTCATTGTTCATTGATTTTATTCGAAAGGTCCTGAATAGTTTTTGCTTCCGTAATATGCAAGGCGGGGTTTGGAGCCAATCGATCCGAATTTTATATCAAATTGATTAAGTAATGTTTGTATTTATTTTTCTAGGTTGCCCTCATAATTAAATCCTTATGGTTTGATGATAAAAAAAGAGTATGCATAGATAAATGGAAACATTACAAAAATCATTTTTCATAACTTATTCATCTTTTTACATTTAAAATGGTTCAATTTTGTGAATTCTATTAAAGAATTACCTCAAATTTATCTTTCCATCAAATTTCATTTGATTTTTTTTTACATAAAGTATATCTGTGCAGGCCGTTTGATCAATTTCTTATATTTAAAATTTTAATAGAAAATATACATGTGGTTGTCAGCTCACAAGTTTCAAATAGTTATATGATGTACATGTGTATATTTTGTTAAATAAGTATATCGACTTAGATAAAATGATCAATTTAATACCTATTTTTAGTGTGAGTGATGAAATTAAATTATTTTAAATGTGAGCGCTAAAAAAAATATGAAGGACAACTTTTTGTGCATTTTTTCCCGAATAAATTCAGAAATATTAATTTTGGATAAATTACTCCTTCTATAATGAAACACAAAATCATTTCATTACTCATAACTTTTTTTTCATTTGGATTTTAAATCACTACAACATCTACAAAAAGTATTAACGATTCAATTCCATTAATTATAATTTGCAAAATTTTGAATGGAGTAAAGTAGAATAGGGCAAGAATGGAAGCGTGATTTGTTTTTAGCTTTTAAAACAACCACATGCACATGCCTTCAATTCCAAGTCTTCAATGTGCAAACAGGTGCAAGAGTTATCAAGTAAATTCATGGGATTAAATTAAAGAGGTCTTTTATTTTTAGGGTTAATTACACTTTACCATCCTATACTTTATGAGTAGTTACGCTTTGTCATTCTATACTTTTAAAATATATACTTTACCACTCTATTGACTCATCAACAAATTAGAAAAGTAACACCATCCAAATATATATATGAATTGACAGAAATATTCCTCATAATAAACATTCTTCACAAACACAGGGGACTAAAGTGTGATTACATCTAAATTTTATTTTTTTCTTTTTCAAATTATACTATTTTCTTAAATATTTATAGTTCATTAAATTAAATTACAATATTTGATAATAATTAATAAAAAATTTAAATTTTTTAAAAATATACATTATCACTAAAGATCTCTTTTCTACTCTTTTTTTGTTAATGAGAAATTAAACCTTTTCATTTATTTTTTAGCATATTTTTAAATAGTGATATAGTTGTTTTATTATAAAACATGATTATATGTTTATAATATTGCCACCTCCTGTCTATATTTTTTTTTGGAGATTGTAAAATAAAATTAAATAATAAAAACTGAAAAAATAACTGTATATATTAATGTTATCCAAATTATTTGATAAAAATATATAATTACTATTTTCTACTCGTTTATAATTTTTCCTCCAATGAGGTTCTATATTTGAATTTGATAGGTGACTTTTGGATTCCCAAAAAAATAAATTAAATACAAATAAAAATAGGCTTAAAAATCAATAAGTTTCTATTTGGATTGAGTATTTTTTTTGTTATAACAAATGAATATTTTATGTGTTTGGATTGGTTAATTTATTTTGGTGGAATTTATGTGGTATAATATTTTACTATTATAATTTTAAATTCAATTTTATCATGCAAAATAATATTTTATTTTTAATATTTCAAAATTTTAAATTTTAAATTAATATTATTATAAATGGTCCTACACTCTTTATTAAAAATTCAATAAAACTATATCTATTTTACTTTTAAAAAAGTTTTGGAAAAGAAATGTTAAATGTGATTTTGAGGAAAAAAATGCCTAAAGACAAGGGTAGTTTTGTCCAAATATAAGTGCCATTAATGTGGAGTCATTTTGCATGGTTAAGTTGACTAACATCGATATTTTAAGGGTGACAAAGTGTAATTAACTCTTGTTTTTACTAGTGGCAAATTCGAAGGTTATTTTACTAAAATAAATTCATAAAATATTAATTTGAAATTTGAAAATTTAAAATTTTACATATTAAATATTCTCCATTACAAATTTTCATAAAAACAAATTTATTGTACATCCAACTTAAAACTAATTAGTAATGAGTGGAGTAACTTAAAAACCGATAACATTTTATTAATTAGTTTATGAGTATAAATTCTTACTAAACTAATGTGGGATAACAACATTGTCAATGGCAAGATGTCATACCCCTTTTTTATTGAAATTAATAAAACGAACTCAATTCCAATGTAAGAAAGAAGACAGAGCATTGACATGACTGAAAATCTTGAAAAACCAAAGCCCAATGGATAAATTGGTTTGAGTCATGCTTGAAAGGTTTGAATCTAAATTTAAATTTTTGATGCCATGTTAGAAATGATGTCTATCCAATTAAAAAAAAAACTATACAAACGGAGTTTATTTTTTCCCTAAACTCCCAAGCAAGCAATTCAATTGGAGTTCTTGCATTAAAAAAATACTCTCAATTATTTATCTTATAAAAGAAAAACCAACAAAAGAAATAAATTCATAAAAAATGAAAATAGTAGTTGAACTTGAAGGTAGAATAATTCTTGCATGTAAAGTGACCATTAATAGCAATATACGTATACTTCGCATCTTAAATAATTGTGTTAAAAGAAAACAATTTTGTGGGATTACTTGCGCTCATTATTATCCTATTCAATAATACTCTCATTATCAAAATTTTGCGGGTTTAGACTAATTATATGGTGGGCAAGAGTATCGAGACACAGGTATTTTTTCGAGCTATAGACTGACCATTAATAGCAATGTACATCTTACTTCCCATCTTAAATAAATGTGTTCAAAAGAAAAACAAATTGAAAGAGAAGTAGCCCTTTCTCAATCCTAATCAATGCGCGGGAACAGAACAAAGCTTTAATTTCAAAACTATCCCAAATTAAAAAAAATAAAAAATTCAGTGCATAAAAATCCAAAAACAAAGAAAAAGCTGAAAAAATGTACGCTCCATTTTAAAAGGCTTCACTTTTCTTAAACATCAGAGTCCACCAATCCCACCACCCTCATCACATGCCTATGGTCCATAGTACTATTATTCAAATTTCTCAAACCCCAAAAAAATTTTAAATTTTTTTTTCAGAACCTCACTATCTGCTTGAGCTAGCTTAGGTTATTAGTGGGTTCTGCTCTGAATTTTCACTGACATTCTTCAGATCTTTGACAGAACTTATATTTTATAGTACTAAAATAATGTTGTACAATGGTCTTTCAATCTGAAATCTGAGAAATAGCCCAAAAAATTAAAAACCAAACTTTAAGTTTTGTCTTTTTTTAATGTTCTGCATCCAATCTTGTATAGCTATGGTGGGTTCTTCCCATTCTCAGGTAGGATGGTATTTTTTTTTTTTTTGGGGTGGCGGGGGCCTTAATTTATTTTTTGATTGATAAAGTTCTCTTTTTTATATATGCATTTGTATTTTGAATTGAACAAGCTGAACTGTTTGGGTTTATTGTTAATGGGATGCCATCATTTTGGATTTTCTGTGATGGGATTTTATCTCAGATTTCAGCTGTGCTTTAATCCACTGTTTTATTGTTTTTCTTGATTTTATTATGGTTTTGAATGGCTGGGGTTTCCTGGGATTTCTTTATTTAATTTCATCAGATGGGTTGTTGCAGCTTTCCTAATTAAGTAATGGGTTATTGACTCTTGGGGAAAAAGAGTATTCCTTGCTACTTTTTTGGTGATTTGTTTAAATTTTTTTTCGCATTTTTGGAAGAAAAGCTGACTATTACAGTATGTGTATTTATGTTGCTTTGGTAAAATTAAGTATGAAAAAGTTGTATTTTGTTGTTGGGCTTGGATTGTGAGTGGAGTGGATTTGAAGCAAAGGTGAGAAAATGTGAAGTCAAGTCATCTTGGTAGTTAAGGATTTACAGAGCTTATTCTAAAATTCAGGATATAGTTAGCCTATTATTTTGCTAGTTTTCCATAGTTTTGGAAGCATTTATTGTCTATTTGCATTTCTGGTTTTATCTAGGCTTATCTTTCATTATGCTTTTGAATCATTGGTTTGATTAATGTGCAGATGGAGACACTCCTTTGAGCTTGTAGCAAGATTTAGTTAGTCCATTTAAATGGATAAGAGAAAATGGTTGTGGAAGAGAAAGCCATCAGAGAGGAGCCCTGGAGAAACTGATAGCTCTGGATCAATATCATCACATTCTGAGAGGTTCTCAGATGAGCAGGTATATAAAATATTCCACCATGTCTTATTTCCTGCTGATTATTTTATTTCTCTCAAGTTTCTTTATGGTTGTAAACTGCATGATTCATATATTGATCTTCATTATAACAATTAATATACACACTGTAGTTTTCCTTCTTTCCTTTTCAAATTTAGCAGTATGAGTTGAATATCTTGACCTAATAAGGACAATGCTGTTATGGTATATTGGAGAATAGAGGGTATGGGATCTAATTTAAGTATAGTCTATAGAAGTAAGGAAAAAGGTTAAGTTTATGATGCATGAAGGATAGATGATTAGGCACAAAATTGTGCTAAAATATTTTTGAACTGGCTACTGAGATCTTCAAGTTGTCAACTACATAATTTCTGCCTCAGGAACTCACAATGCTGTTGTTTTGGAAGTCTTTTGGGATTTCAGCGCTTAATGGTAAATTGTAAACTATTTTCTTGGTGTGCAGAATTAAACTAAGAGTTTATGGTGATAAAGGATTAGGTATTTGTTCATCATGGATTATCAACAAAGGGATATTTAGTTGTGGCACAATGAGTCTTTCTCTTCCCATATAACATTTCACGCGGTTAATTACTGCTCAACAAGAAGGAATCATGTGCAATGATCTTTCTTCAAAACTTCATACCTTTGATCATGGTACTTCTGGTGGATCTCTTTCCTCAGTTTATCTGTCAGTAAACATATAGGAAAACCTTAGCATTTGTTTAACAATTCCCAACGAGTTTGATAATTTTATTTTAGGACTCTCTTTGATATGATGCATGACTGGATTCTCTTCATTTAGTGCAGAGGACATTCAGTTCTTGTTAGCTTTCACCGAAGCGACAAATTTAGAATCAGATGATAAGCTTCCTCTTATATCATAAAGAACTGTACTTGACAATTTTAGGAATGGAGGCATAAGGTGGTTTGATAGTTTGGGAAGGTCAATCAAGTATTATACCCCTGGAAAGAGTTTGGTCATTGTTTCTCGGATTCAACTCTACTCCTCAACTTTTTATGTCCTTCTGTTTGTGGTTTCTTAATTCTTAGCAACATATGGTACATACAAGGTTACTGGATATTTATAAACTTTCCTGTAATAATTTAAAAACATAAAGAATCATTCTTTTTCAGCTCGTGTATAAGTTCTTTAGATGTATGATTTTGGGGATATAGATCAGTTGTTTATATATTTCATTCTTTTTGCCAACATCATAAATATGATGTATTAAGATCAGTCCTATACTAACATAGTTGATTATAGTTTTGCATGGCATCTTTAATAGGTTACCAACCTAAAAGAGGACAATTTAAATGAAAGCTAAAAGTTTTCCTCTCAAAGCAATTGAAACATAAATGAAAAGGGAGATGATAATTACCTCTTACCCTAGATAGATAGCTGTTCTCTTTATTATTGAAGGCATTCATGTTGAATCGTGGCTTCAGTCGTAAGTAATTTTTGCAACTTTTTGAGGACTCCATTCAAACAAGGTGTGTGGCTTGCTACAAGTAAATATTCCTTGCCAATTACACTCTTCTTCTCACCATCATGATTGTTTCATCATGGTACGGTAGCTTCTTGTTGGATTTCAACTTCATGTGAACACTTGCATTTCACTCTGCATGGTAGAGCCACAAAACTAAGCTGTGGATGTCCAAAAAGAAGCACCATATAGCTGCCTTCTTTTTGAGTAAAGAGCTATTGACTGAAACATTAGTCAAAATCATATTTTCAGGATTTCTCATAGAGCTCTTCCTGGTATGCGATGTGAGACCAGCTTACTATTTACTCAACCATATAATTCCCCTCTGGCCAGATTAGTTACTAACCACACTCTTATTGGATGCCTCAGTTTAGTAGCCCTAAGTCTTAAGGTTTTTGCAGTATAGTAAATTGGCTCAGTTGCTATCCAGATTCTTAGTGAAAAGCAAAGAAGATGTAATTTTGACACAAATACTTTATTTGAAATCTTAATATGTAACTAATGTTACAGAAATTTACTCCTTAAGTTCTTTAAGGAATCCTTGCATATGGCTGGTATATCTCTTTAGTTTTGTGTTGATTGGCTTTTGCAATATTTCCAGTATTATTGCTTGCTTTGGGAGAAGAGAAACTAAGTAAGAGCCAACTAGGAGTATGATAAACCTTCTACCTGAAATCTGGAAGAAAAAAATACACAGATTGCAGTTTTGATAACAGATATAATTCCTTACAAAATTTTTCATATGAGAAAATGGATTTGCCAGGTGGGATGAAAATGAATATTCCAATTTAAGTAAAGTTGGGTGGACCATGTCTGACCCTTCCATTTCTAGCAGTTGTCTACATAAAACAAAATTTGACTTATTTTGATGCCTGAATATTTCTGGTTCTTAGGTTTTGAGTTGCTATTAATCCCTAAAAGTTACCTTTCCTTTTATTCTATGTAGTTTGAGCAGGAAGAAGCGAAGGAGTCTCCAAATCACAGCACTCAATCACCAGAAGTCACCTCAAAACTAATAGTTTCCGATGAGGAAGTTACAGAGAGTGTAAAGAATCTGAGAGCAAAATTGTCAGCTGCACTTGTTAACGTTAGTGTCAAAGAAGACTTGGTCAAGCAGCATGCTAAAGTAGCTGAAGAAGCTGTTGCAGGTACTAATTACTAAATTTCCACATTTTTCTGTACCTTTCTAGTTCCCAGTTTTCATTGTTTTTAGAGCTTTGTGTGGTCCTAGTATTTTCTTTTTGAAATTGGTAACTTTCTTCTGCACATTAATGGGAACACTGAGTTTGAAAGTCCACCAAAAAAACAATTAGATTGAATTAGTCTGAGTATTTGTTGCTTTACTTTTGATGTCTTAAAATTGTCCATTTAGCGCTCTAATGAACATTAACCTATTGTTAGGCTGGGAACAGGCGGAAAATGAAGTAACAGTTTTAAAGCAGCAACTTGATGCAGCTGTGCAGCAGAACTTGGCTCTGGAAGTTCGGGTGAGCCATCTTGATTGTGCTCTTAAGGAATGTGTCAGGCAGCTAAGACAAGCAAAAGATGAGCAGGAACAAAAAATTCATGATGCTGTAGCCCAAAAAAATTGTGAGTTGGAATCAGTTCAGGCTGAATTTGAGAACCAGCTATTGCAGCTCCAGACAAATGTACACGCTACAATTGCTCAATATCCCGCACCTGCAGATCCAGATATTCTGCTGAAGATGGACTTTTTGGAGAAGGAAAACTCCGTTCTCAAGTTTGAACTTCTTTCCCGTTCTGAGGAGTTAGAGATTAGGACCATCGAAAGGGACTTGAGCACCCAAGCTGCAGAAACAGCTAGCAAGCAGCAATTGGAAAGCATAAAGAAGGTAGCGAGGCTTGAATCTGAGTGCAGAAGGCTGCAAACAATCATTCGAAAGTCTTCAACAAATAGTGATATTAAGTCTGCAGCTTCCTCTGTTTGTGCTGAGTCTGTTACTGACACTAAGTCTGACAGTCAACCAGACAGTGTGGACCGTGTCAATGCATTAGATGCCAGTGCTCGCAAGATGAGTAAATTGGAGCCTAATGAGTTTGAAAGAAGCCATTCAGACTCATGGGCATCAGCTCTGATTGCGGAGCTAGATCAATTTAAAAATGAGAAGGGAATGCCAAAAGATTTTCTAGGGTCACCTGTTGAGATTGACATGATGGATGATTTTCTTGAAATGGAGCGACTTGTTGCATTGCCAGAGAATCAGAATAAAAGTCCTTATGTTGAATCAGAAACAACTGTCTGCAAGTCCCATGCTGAAGAAAACTCAATGAAAGCTGAGCTTGAGGCTATGATCAATCGGGTAGCTGAACTGGATGAGAGATTGGAAAAGATAGAAGAAGAGAAAACTCAACTGGAGCATGCTTTGAGTGAGAGCAAAGATTCACTTAGGGCATCAAAAGCGCAATTGACAGAAGCTGAAAGTAGACTGGTAGATTTGCAGAAAGAACTTCAGTTCATAAATGAGGCAAAAGATCTGCTCGAATTTCAACTTATAGGTATGGAAGTAGAAGCACGAACTTTGAAAGCTAATGTTAATACTCTACAGATCGAAGTACAAAAGGAACATGCTTTGTCAGCAGGAATGGCAGTAAAATGTCAGGAATTAGAGAATGAGCTTGTGAGAAAATCCCAAGAGATCGAGCTTCAGCAAACAGCAAATGCAAATACTGAAGTAAAAATAAAGCAGGTTGGTTATCTATAGCAAATTGCATTTTTTTTCTTCTTTGAATTCTAGTCCATATTCACCTGAAAATCCTAAATTTGCAAAGAAAAAAAGGTTGGTGACTATTTTCTTGTCTGCATGTTGGCAGTGAAACACTCTTGAATCTAACACAATCAACTAGTCTGTTGCATCAATTTTGTGATCAAACTTTGTTGAATCTTAAAATGTGTTTAACTCTCTTGAATGCAACGAGATTACAAATGTGTTTCACTCTCTCGAATACATCTAGATTAAAAAGAAGGATGATAGTAATCACAGATTGGAAAACGTGTTTTTGCAGGAGGACCTAGTAGTAGCAGCTGATAAACTTGCAGAATGCCAACAGACAATTGCATCTCTAGGAAGGCAGCTTAAGTCACTTGCTACATTGGAAGACTTCTTAATAGATACTTCGAATCTACCAGGTTTTTCTGGGTGCAAACATCTGGTTCCTGCTTCAAGTGCAGAATTGAAGTCGCATGCAAACAACATACTTATGTTTAAATGTGAATCAGATCCTTCGAGAACGCCAGGGAACAATTCCAGTCTTTCGGTGAATGGAAATGAAGGGGAATCACCACCATCTTCATCGTCATCAACTTCATCTACTAACAATGTACCATCTGCCAAGAACAAGAATGGTTTTGTACGGCTTTTCTCTCGAAGTAAGAGTGGAACTCAACTTGAAAATCATCAAGGATGACTAGAATATATACATTTAGGGAAAGAAAAGAATTTTGCAACTAAGAAATAGTTTTTGATTGTAATAGAATAGCTGATTAAATCCTGTTTGATTGGCTTATAATTTACTTGGATGTTGAATTAATCAACAGTAGGCATTTACTTTTTATGATCATTATTCAAACTGTGTTTCTTCAAGTGTTCTGTTCCAAGTTGCAACATTGTGTTTATGTTTAAATGGAATGGTCAATTGGCCATCAATGCTTAAAGCTTAAATGAACCTAAACCATATGAATGAAGTGAAGTTGAGTTTATTATCTTCTAATTTTCCTTTTCTTCATAAGGGAATGTGTAAGAGCCATTTTTAGGACTGAACAACTTTCAGTTTATACTTTCTTCATTTCTTCCATTATTGTAAAAAATATATCCTGTTTTCTAATATCATTCCCAAATAGATTAGAGGAATAAAAAATATTTAAAAAAAATTAAAAAAGAAATTGGAGAAATGGAAAATGGGGTAGGAGTGGGAGAAATAAAAAAAATATTGACAAAATAAAAAAGAAAGTGGAAAAAATATAGAAAAAAACAAAAAGGAAATGGAAAATGGGGTGAGAGAGGCTCGAACTCTCGACCTCAGGATTACTCAGAAGCTATGAGACCTACGCGCTAGCCAACTGCGCCACCACCCCTTTGGTCGGAGGTTTATTTCAAATACATTCATATCATATACATTACAATTATGAGAGCTTTTCAATCAAGCATTATATAAATGGAAAATAGGTAAGAAAGAAAATATAATTTCACTCGCTATAACAAAATACAACCGCAAAAACTCTTGTGAGACCATTTCATATATGAAACGTGATACGTGAATTATACTTTATACGCTAATTTTATATGAGATGTGATATGTAAATTATACTTTATACACTAATTTTTTTTATGTTATAAGCTAATTTTTTATACTTTATACACTAATACATTAATTTTTTTTATACATTATATGCTAATCTTTGATACTTTATACGTTAATTTTTTATATTTTATACGTTAAAATAAAATTCATATGCAAGTCTCGTATATGAGACAGTTTCACAGGAGAATGACTCAAATACAACTAGTCTTCTATGAAATAGAGATTCATATATGAAACAGTAAGTTAATCGCGATTTCAATTCGTGATAAAAGCGGCACGAAATTAGAACCACAATTTTAACTGTCATTAATTTCCTATTTTATATATGAACTACGTTTTATATATAAACCGATTTCATACCAGTCTTTGTGAACAAAATAAAACTTGATAATTAAAGAGAAGTGCTAATTGATGTACTTGAAATAGAAGCATGACAAACTTTTGGAAGACAGTGTGCTAAGCTAATGTATTACTTTGTTATTATCAATATAAGTTATTGTTTTCGATCGACGAAAAAAAAAGTTCTATAGAAAATTTTAATTGATTTCATCACTTTATGAGAGTCCTCTATTTTGTCTATGTCCAATACTAAAGTTGAATAATTAAAGGGGGGATAACATATCTATATATATGTATTTGATGAATTTGGATACAAAATCATTCATTGTTTTTCATGATAATAAAGCACATCATATATTATTAGGGATTGTGAGATGCATGCATGCATTATGTATATATTTTTGTTTCATGTTAGTTTAAGGTTATTTTCATTATTGATTACAGTATTGTATCTTCTTTATCATGCTTTAACCTTTTAAGTTTACTAAATTAAGAAAATTTATGCATCTAAATAGTTTAGGCAATTTTTATAACTTTGTTAATTTCAAGGTTTCTTTATTATCAATTCCATTGTATATGTTAAAAAAACATATACATTCTAATAGTTTAGGCACATTTTATGACTTTATTTCAAGATTCCTTCTAGTATCGTTTCCATCATAACTTATTTATATGGTATTTCGTTGGGAGAATTAGAAATAGGAATGAGAAACGAAATAAAGTATGATGTTTGGTTGAAGGTAGTCATGATTTTTTGGAGAATGTTTTTTTTTTTTAGAATATTGAGAAAATAAGAAAGCCCACCAATTTGATGGATATTCTTTCTTCATTCATATGGAAAATAATTTTTTTTTCTTAGTACCCTTATTTTTTCTGCATTCTCTGACTTCTTTCTCTCCAAACGTGACTCATTCTTCTATCCTAATCTCTCTTTTGAGCAGTTATTCTACTCTTTTCTTCTAGACAAATGCTCCTTGCTTCATTTCTCACCAATATTTTAATATTTATTTTCAAAACATCATAAAAAAGAATAATTTATATTTGTTATAAAATTGTATACGAAGCATTTTTTATTGCAAATAAAAGTTAGACAATTTTTTAATCATTCATTCATTTTTGTATAAATAGTTTATTAATAAGAAAAATTGACCACAACTTAACCACTAAACCACTAGATGCTATATGAAAAGGAAAAAAAAATTAGACAAATGGTAAAAGTATTTCAATGCACTAACAAGAGTCAAACTTGTTATGAATAATTGTGAATGTACATCCATATATCTCATGTTCTACCCCATTATTTCATATTATTTCATGTAACTCATGTAATATTATTTTTTCTCATAATCACCTAATACCTATATAACCTATGTAACTCTTGTAACTTACATTTAGGACATTGTAATCTACTAGTAGAACAACACCGCGCTCGCGCGGTGTGATTTGCCCTGCAAAAAATTACATGAGTCATGATTAAGTTGTAGTAAGCAACTTTAAAATTGATAATAAATTATAATTTAATAACGAATTATAATAATTTGATAGTAAATGTTAAGAACAAATATGTTTCATATTCTAACGAACTGTGTTCATATGCAAAAATGTTTAATCGTGTGCGTATATATAAATATGTGTAGTATATAAAGAAAAATAGTGTTGTGAAAATATACCCTATGCATAGTATGTCCTAATGTTTATAGTATGATAGAAATTGTGAAGCATACATTAATATATATAACGTGGAAAAATACGTAAAGCATATACAATACGTAAATGATTAAAGTAGATGTGAATGCACAATATTATTAAATAAAAAAATGTAACGTAAATCTAAGTATGTATATTGTTTGGAAATGTGTATAATATGAAAATACGAATAATTTGTGAAATAATATATATATATATATATATATATATATATATGATGTGTGAAATGTGCATAGTATCCATAATATGTAATTTGTGTGAAAATATAGGAAGTAAGTATAAATATGTATAAATATTTAGAGCGCGTCAAAATTGTGTAGTATCCATAAATAAGTATAAATAGCGACTGTAAATATGTATAATGGGTGGAAAATTGTGTAGTATATATAAATAAAATATAAATATGCACATTTATGGAATTTTGCTTTGAATGTGTAAATGTATAGTTATTGATGATTATTAGTCAAATCGAAAAAAAATGTTTTGAATTGAATATGTATATTTATTGATGATTATAATTTTATAAGTGAGATGTATGAAATTTATAATTAAAGCAAAATGGAATATTATTGTGCACGTTTTTGTTGTGATGTATAAATATACAAAATTTGTTGACAGAAGAATAGGTGACCATATATAATTATTTTTATATACTATATATATTTTGACAAATTATATATTTTTACAAATACTACATATATTTTTGCACATACATGCTACGCAATTTTTTACACACTATATATATTTACAAATATTACCCGCATTTTCACACACTAAATATTTTTACACATATTTACACATTTTCGCACATTACATATATTTATATATAATAAACATATTTTCACACACTACACATATTTATACACACTACACACATTTTCATACATTATATATTTTTATCCATACTACATACATTTTGGAAAACTACATATATTTATATGTACTTCATACATTTTTATACGCTATACATATTTACACATAGTGCACACATTTTCACACAAAACATATATTTATACATATTATACATATTTACAAATACTATACATATTTACTCATATTACACATATTTTCCCACATTCTATATATTTACAAATACTATACATATTTCACACACTCTATATATTTATATATACTACTATATTTTCACACACTTTTTTTTTTAAACATGACATGTGCTCTTTTTTTTTCGCACACTTAATATAATATACATACCATACATATATATTTATACATACTATTGTTGATCCTCTTTGGAAAAAAAAAATTGGTTAGAATTTAGAAGCACATGTCCTTTTCTTTTTAACCACTGGAGTAGCCTCCTAATCTTTAAATCCAAATACTTTTTACACATATTATACATATTTTTACGCACAAAATATATTCTCACATAATACATACTTTTTTATATGTTAAATATATATTCACATATACAACATCCACTTCACACAATTTGATAAATATATATATATATATATATATATTAATATTCACACACATTTTCATACACTCTACATATTCACACATACTTTACACATTTTGACACACTCGATATATTTACACATATAATAAATATTTTCACACACTATACATATTTACACATATCACATATATGGTCATAAACTATACATATTTTCAAACACAACATAAATTTTCAAACACTACATAATTTCACTTGCAACATTTATTTATATATATTACACGTATATTGACACATTATACATATTTACATATACTTCACACATTTTCAATATACAATTTAATAGATGTTGCACACATTTTTGCATACTACATATATTTATATAAACTTCATACATTACACACTATACATATTTATACAAAGTTACACATTTTCACACTCTACATATATTTATACATAGTATATATATTTTCATACACTACACATATTTATACACACTACACATATTTTGACACACCATACATATTTACACATATTTTTATGCTATACGTTTTTACATATATTTTCACACACTATATATATTTATAGATAATACACATATTGTCACGCACTATACATATTTATATTAATGATACTACACATATTTTCACACATTATACATACATATATATGTATATATATATACACACTACACATATTTTCACATTTTGTATATTTTTACACATTCTAGACACATTTTTTCACACTGCATATATTTTCACACACTATACACATATTTACATACAATACATATTTACACATATTACACACATTTTCACACATCACATGATTATATATGTTCTCACACATTGTACATATTACACATACTATATATATTTTTACATACTATACATACTAAAACATGCTTCATACATTTTTTGTACATTACATAATTTACACATACTTCACAAATTTTCAACGCTATAAATATTTACATATATTACACACATTTTCACCCACGATACAAATACAAATATATTTACACACATCACAACACTATAAATATTTACATATATTACACACATTTTTGCACCTTACATATCTTTATACATATGAGTCATATTTTGACATACTATACATATTTTCGCACACTATATATATTTATACATATTACACATATTTTCAAACACTATATATATATATATATATATTTACGCATTATATATTTTTACACATATTTTCACATACTACATATATTATACACATTTATTTTCACATATATAAATATTTACACATAGAACATAGTTTCATATACTACATACACACTACATAAATCTTTGCACACTACATACATTTACATATGATATGCATATTTTCTCACACTATACTTATTACACATACTTTACACATTTTAACACACTAAACATATTAACACATACTACACACATTTTCACACACTATATATATTTACACATATTTCACACATTACACATATTAACATATACTACATACATTTTTACACATTATACATATTTACACATACTACATATTTTCATACACTATACATTTTTACACATACTATACATATTTCACAAAATAATTAAGCTTTGTGCTACCGGATAAAATTGTGTAATATTAAGTAATCAGAAATGAAAGAAACACTCATATTTAAGTGTAAATGAAAAATGGATAGTCAAAAATATTATATATATATATATATGTGTGTGTGTGTGTGTGTGAATTCATTGTCAACAATGTATAAAGAATATTGGTGCAGAAGATTATTTTTTAACTTGTAAACTTTAAAGGAATTTATAGTCATATGCATATATAGTATAGATAATTCATTAATTTTTTTATATTAAAAATATACATTACATACATAAATAATTTGAATTATTTTAACATTGTTGTATTAATTCTCATGGTTGAAATAACTAAATGCATATCAAATTTTTTTTATGAGGGAAAAGTTATAAAAAATTGAATTAAAATCTATTTTTTGTATTGTAAGATAAATATTGATTAACTTGCTTTTGCCACAATAATATATTTTAAATGTTATTTTTGGTAAAAAAGATGATATAATCATAAACAAACACAAACTTATTGCCAAATAATTTGAATTTGTCGATAATCATTTAACAAAAGACACTGAAAAAAGTTGCAAATTCATTTATTAATTGGAAAACTGATGTAAACTTATGAAGTCTATCAACACCAAAATCCATTATTATTATATCTACATCACGAATATCTAATTTATGAAAACTTGGAACATAGAGTCATTCTTTCTTCTAGTGTAATAAGTTGTATGATTATCACTAAAGTAGCACAATTTTTAATGCTTGTAACATTTAAAGATTTCAACAATATGCGTTATTTCTCTAAATTAATATTTTAAAATTAATATTTTAGAGACAAACTGTTTTCCTCACAAAACCACAAAGGGTTGAAAAAATAACTTTCCAAATAGATGATTACCTAAAACAATGCATTTCGCTTGCTCAAGCTTTAATATCAAAATTCTCAAATATAAGCAACTAAATGCAGTGCTGATGTCCAACAATGAAGGGCTGCACTTATTCACAAATCAACAGATTCAAAAATTAGTTTATTTTTTTTCCTTTCTGCAGTAGGAAAAAGAATACATTCACTTGCAAAAATACAAAATTAAAAAAAAAACTAAAAGAATTCGATACTTTATAATGGATCCTCATTTTCCAATTATTCCACCAGAAGAACCATTAGAAAAAACCAGCTTTACTCTAAGTTGTGTATCTTCATCTCCATCTTCTTCGACATAAAACTACAAAAGAGCATGTGTCAATCTTTCTGATTCTTTACTGTTAAAAGTGCAGGAAATGGATTCTGTGTAACTGATGTTACCTTGTCAAGTACTTTAGTTAGATTAAGATCAATCGCCTAGAGCACATCATCAATTCTTCTTGATACTGTAACAATCCTATCAGAAGTTAGAGGAAAAAATTCAAAATTGCGTGATAGTTGAATTAGTGTTCCAGGCTACATTTGGAAGTCATTTATGGTTAAGCCACCTTTTCCAATGACAGAACCAGTTTCGGCATTCTACAGAAGAAACTTAATACGAATAGTCTTCTCTTCATGATCTGAAAAATTGATGTAAGAGTACGAAACAGAACCAAAAGCTTGTCTTTGCACATGTAATTGATAGGACTATGCAAATATACAGGTATGAAAAAGATATCAAACGTAAAGTAGAAATGTAAAAATGCCACAGTAAGAGTATGCCATGTTTGGAAAATCCACAAGACTTTGATGTCCATGTCTCTAAATCTCATGAAAAACAAAATACACATTGAGTTAAATAAAGCATTTCAGTTTGAAATGAAATAAGGTTTCCATTTTCAATCATTTGAAAGCCTACAAAGTTGAACTTTTCTTAATAGAAAACAAAAAAATGTTCTTGGAAAACGCTTTCAGAAAATGAATCTCAAGAGAAATACCACTTCTCTAGCTCCACCCAAGCACACTAACTAAAATCAAGGTAGTCTTATTACCTTTAAAGGAACTATTGAACAAAATTTTGTCTAATAATCTCTGTTGCTTCCACATTTTTTTTGCCATCCAAACTAACCAAATAATGATTCAGATTACCAACACTTTCTTCTTTTCTTCAAACTTAACAGATATTACCAACCAATGCAAATTCATAATGAAATTATGTGCTTCTCCAAATGGCCAAGCCTCTTCAATCATATTATCCATCAAAGCAAATGGTCAAGTCTCTTCAATCAAGATTAAGCCAACCACATTTTCAAGCAAATGGTCAGAGATTCAGTCATCAGTTCACCAAGGCAGCGCACATTTTCAAATAGCTATTCCAAGGAATCCATAATTGGAAGCCAATCCACAGAGCCGCCAAATTAAGTGGAGTAATTGATAACAAATAAATCATCAACCATCGTAACAATGAAGTACATGAAACACACTTTAATCACACGAAAGATTACACATTAAAAGCACACTTCATCAATATATGGACTGGATTTAGTATGCATCAAACAAACCAAAATCCAAACAAATAGACCAGAGAGGTTAAATCCCACCAAAAATTCTGAAGCATCAATCCAAACATAACTAATCAAGATTTCAGTTACCGCATTCAATCAAAGGAGCATACAAATTCGCCCACAAACAAGCAAGAGCAGAGAGTCCACTTTCAGCATTGAGTGAGAGTGTAGCATTGAAAATTCCCATTCAGAATCTGGAGTTTACAGAATCTGAAGTTTTAAATCCTTTGTTTCAAAACCAAAATTCCAAAATTACTCATGAATTCCACTTCAATCAGGGGAGCTCTCGGCATCTCAGCAGCTCCGGTCATGCTTACCTCCAGTGTGGTACTTTTTGGAAGAAGTAAATGTAAGCCTGTTGGATATTTAATATAATGCAATAATATGTTCTAATATAAGCCCAATAGATAACGAACCTTTGTAATAGGCCTAAATGGGCAAGAGCCCATTAACTGGTTTTAACCCTAGTGTATTCCTATATATATACTAGCTGGAGGCAGCATGCTAGGTATTCCAAACTAGATACCTAGGGTATAATGCTTCAAGCAATTGCATATTGAATTGCTTGACCTAAAACTCTAACAATCTTGAAGCATTAAATTTTAGAGTACTGTTCCTGCGGCGGCGCACTGTAGCGGTGGCGTTACTGTTCCGTCGGCACCGTAGCAGTACTGTAGCGGGGACTGTTTGGGTACTGTATCTGCACTGTAGCGGGTACTGTTCGGGTACTGAAGCGGGTACTGTAGCGGGTACTGTTTGGGTACTGTAGCGGCACTGTTCCGACACTGTTTATCAGGTGCACTACTTCCAATTTTTATTTAGAAAAAATGAAAATTTATATGCCAATTAATATGGTTAAACTATATGTGCCAATTGATATGGTTAAACTATATGTGCCAATTGATATAGTTAAACTTTATGTGCCAATTGATATGGTTAAACTATATGTGCCAATTGATATGGTTAAACTTCAGTCTTTTAGTGGGTCTGATTTTAATTCCTGGAAACGAAAGACTCAATTTGGTTTAAAATTATGAAAATAATTTTTATACTGTTATGAGTACTTTTGTTGATACCGCTAAGCATGTTGATGAATTTGACTACTAAAGAAATTTGGTATAATTTAGATACTCAATTTAAAAAGGAGGAGGAATTGTTAAAAACATAACTTGTTAACAAATTCATAGATTTCAAATTCAAGGAAGATA
Source organism: Ophiorrhiza pumila (assembly GCA_016586305.1). Classification (NCBI taxonomy): domain Eukaryota; kingdom Viridiplantae; phylum Streptophyta; class Magnoliopsida; order Gentianales; family Rubiaceae; genus Ophiorrhiza; species Ophiorrhiza pumila. The sequence continues at coordinate 9,773,085 of BLIW01000010.1, read as the reverse complement.
TGGAAATCACTCCTCAAGTAACTGATCTAGACAACTTGAGATCTAAATTGACTAATGAATACATCAATGTTTATGATCCTTTTCTTGTTGGTGCCATTATCTTTAAATTACTATCTGCATGACTTTCTTTCAAAACTGAGATGTACAGGAAGAAAGTTCAGGTGGGACTGGATTATCTCAAACGGTTCATTAGAATTGAGGATGAGAATTGAGTTAGGAATACATTGGAGATTGTTAGACAGCAACAGTCAGCTGCTAACGCGGTAATATATCCCAATAAATTTCCTAAGAAATTCAAGTCTCTTAAAAGTGAGTCTCAACAATTACAGGCCAAAAAGCCTATCTTTAAGAAAAAGAAGGGCAAGTGCCATAATTGTGGGAATTGGGGCCATTTTGTAGCAGATTGTAGGCTACCAAAAAAAAAGGACAAATCTGACACACCATTGGAAGCACATATACTGGTACAAAAGACTGAGCCTCAAAACTTTGTTGCTATGGTAGACAATCATGGAAAGGCCAGCACTTCTTAAGAATGGTGGTTAGATTCTGGGGCAACATGTCATGTTTGCCAAACGAAAAAGTTACTTGATGATTTTGCTGAGGCCAACGAAACTATTGTTGTGGCTAGTGGGGCAAAGGAGATCGTGACTCACACTGGTACTGCAAACATCAACCTCTCTTCAAGTAAACTTTTAATTTTAAAAGATGTTAAAGTAGTTCCTGCGATCCAAAAGAATTTAATTTCTATTAGTCGCTTAGAACATGCTGGCATGAGTTTATTTTTCTGTAGTGGTAGAGTCACTTTATCTGTGAACTCTCATTATTTTGGTTTTGCATTCTTGACTGGTGGTATGTATGAATTGAGTATGGAACTGGAACGGTCAGCCAAGTTAGTTCAACTCTAATTGATCCAATGATATTGCATTATCAGTTAGGACATGTGAACTACAAGAAAATGGTTAAACTAGTTAAAAGTCATAATATACCTCTCGATGCTTCGATCAGATTTAACAGATGTGAAGTCTGTGCTCAAACTAAAATTACTAGAAGACCTTTTCGTCCGGTCTCTAGGATTACACAACTTCTTGACTTAATACATTCTGACCTCTGTGGACTTTAAAAGTTCTCCCACTAGAGGTGGTCGGAAGTATTTGCTCACTTTTATAGATAATTTTTCTCGATATTGTCATATTTATTTGTTAAAATCAAAATATGAAGTTTTTGATAAATTTAAAATTTTCAAGAATCGTGTTAAAAACTAATCTACTTTGAAAATAAAAAAGGTTGAGGAGTGACAAGGGAGGAGAATATACATTGACGGGGTTCAAGGAATTTTGTGCTTTAGAGGGCATAATCCTTTAAACTAATGCTCCTTACTCACCTTAATCAAATGACATAGCTAAACGTAAGAACATGACGTTAACAGAAATGTTAAATTCTATGTTATTGACAGCTAGCATGCCTTTCTGTTATTGGGGAGAGACAGCTTTGACTGCTAATCATATCCTCAATGGGTTGCCGCACTCTAAGTTGTCTTCAACTCCTTATGAGATATGGCATAAACATCCTTGTAAATATGATACTCTTAAGACTTGGGGCTGTATTGCTTATGTAAGGATACCAGACCCTAGAAGACTTAAGGTGGGGCCTAGGACTAACACTTGTGTGTGCCTAGGTAGTGCAGAGGATAGTGCTGCTGATCGGTTCTTGGATCTATCACCAATGTGGTTATAGAATCTAGAGATGCTATTTTCTTTGAAGATAAATTTCTTCGAGATAAAGGGTTGACAGTACCAGGCATTGTCGAAATCATTTCAGAGTCACTTATTGAAGCTAAATTGACTTCCTCTGACACTCGGATTCCTTCTGAATCTGTACCTTTAAGAGTATCTACAAGACAACGAGTTCCCAATATGTTTGGTGAGGATTTTGTCACTTACCATTTAAAAGATGATCCATCCACCTATAATGAGGCGATGAGATCTAGGGACTCCCTATTATGGACAGAAGCCATTGATGATGAAATGAGCTCTCTATTACAAAATCAAACTTGGGACCTAGTCGATTTGCCGAAAGGGGCTACGACTATAGGTTGCAAGTGGATTTTGAAGAAGAAACTTAATTCTGACGGATCTATAGCTCGGTATAAAGCACGTTTAGTAGCTAAGGGCTATACCTAAGTATACGGGATAGATTATTTTGATGTCTACTCCCCGGTCTGCCATTTGACTACGATAAGAATTCTTCTTACTTTGGCATCTATTGAGCACTATGTTGTGCATCAAATGGATGTAAAGACAGCTTTCCTAAATGGAGATCTGACTGAGGAGATCTACATGAACCAACCTAAAGGGTTTGTCATAAAAGCTTTCGAGAACAAAGTTTGTAAGTTAAACAAATCTTTGTATGGTATGAAAGTACGTTTTATAGAGCAAGGTATTACTCTTAGCTTATTACATTGACAAACTACTTTCTACATAGGGATACAGTGAATATACCGTGGTTGAGACACTGTATGATTCTAATGGACGGCTGTGCCCCAATAAGGGAGCTAGCTTGAATCAATTGGCTTATTCTAAATTGATTGGTAGTCTCATGTATGCAATGACATGCACTAGACCAGACATCGTCTTTTCTGTAGGCATGCTGAGTCGTTTCACTAGTAATCCCGACCATGAACATTGGCATGCCCTCATGTAACTTATGCGATATTTGAAGGGTACCTCTAACCATGCACTTTGTTATAGTGATCATCCTCCTATTTTGGAAGCATTTTCTGATGTTTCATGCTGCTTATCCTTAGGGGATAGTAAGTCAACCAGTGGTTATATTTTAACACTATGTGGTACAGCAATTGCATGGAAATTCAATAGACAGACTTGTATTGCTTTGTCGTCTATGGAATCGGAACTTTCTGCTCTAGCTTCCGCAGGAGGAGAAGCAGAGTGGTTAAGAGAACTGATCCTGGATATTCCACTAACCCGCTTAAAGATTACGTCTTTAAGTATGTTCTGTGATAATCAGGCTACAATTTCAGTAGTACAAAACTCACTCTTTAATAGTAAGAGAAGACATGTTAGACTGAGACATGCCTTGCTCGTAACACCCCAACCCACCCCCTAGTTGGAGAGTGAATTGGGTCGTTCAATCAGTCAACAATCCTAAACATAAAGCGAACCCCTCAAGGAATTTTTTTCTCCTTTTCATTTAAACAACACCAATGATCATAACAAGGACAATGTAATCCCACATTTACAAAATTACATTACAACTTAATCTGTACTCCAAAGTTCAATACCAAATGTCTCAACTTAATCTCGAATGCAGGGTTCAGTGCTAAATATCTCACACTCTGATAGTAGTTCCATTCGTCCATCCTTCTTAGCCTCTTCTGTTGATTTACTGAAAACATTTAAGGTAAATGGGGTGAGCCTTTATCGCTCAATGGGTGGGGAATTGGGTATAGTTTTTTTTTTCAAATCGTTGAATAATTTAAAATTATATCTTAAAAATATCGGGTGTCAAATAGTTTATACACACCAAGAGGAAACCACAATAAAATCATAGAGATACTAACAATAAGCAATCATTAACATCACAATGTCCTATAAGAACGCACATAACAGTTTAAATTTGTTACCTGCCAGTTCCAGCCTTATATCATCTTACGATCAGTGGCTGATCAGGCCACTGTTGAAGCTACCTTATCCTCCACAGTCAAAATTTGCCCCGCAGGCACAATAGGATATATCCGGATAAACAATACCCTTTCTCATGAAACTAAAACCTCCTTAGTTCCAATTGACAAGAGTTAAACGTCACGGTGAACTATGATGAACTCGTCGGCCCTTGCCTTCCCGACATCGATAAGTCACCATGACTGGGCTCCATTCAGTCAGACAGTCACAGTACAGACAAATACATGCCATACACAAATATTTCACACCGTGTCGGTGTGCTACAATCAATAGCGGCTTGTGTGGATTCTAGAGGTGGCTCTCGCATTTATATCAGCGAAGCACTTAGTTCCACACAGCACAAAATCAATATTTCAATCATATCGTATATATATATATATATATCGAACATAGTAAAAACAAGTCGGTGCAATATCATGGAATCTCAAACATCATAATGACAACAAATTCAAACAAGCCCCACATTCCTTGTAAGTTCCCAATAAGACTCATTCTTCACTTTCAAAGGTGATGGTAACAAATCAGATAAATTTAGGGCTAGTACCCAATAGAGCTAAACTCAAAACCCACAATGTATTATGTTTTATAAACCCTCAAAACTTGTAATAAAGGCCTTTAAAATAGTCTCAACCATTGGCCCAAATAATATAAAGCCAACACTGTATAAATCTCTAATTCAAACTCTAAAACTTTTATGTTTTATGAAATTCTGGATTCAGTTTGCTGTTTTAGTGTAAAAATTGTTCAAAGTTGTTGTATTGCCCAAAATCCCGTAACAAATTCAGTTTGGCCAAAGTGGTCCCAAATGGCTAATAATTCAAATAATGCAAAACTAATATCATATATAAACTAGACTTCAAATAGTATCATGTTGATTATGTATTAATGTTATTTCTTCCTATTAAGATTATCGCCCTTAAAACCAAGTTCGTACAAAATTGAGGTAACGTAAATTTTCCTTCAAAGTGGGCTATAGATTTAAAATAAAACATTATTTTTTCCTTTAGAGTTTAAGATTTAAAATTAAACACCACCACCAAACCCCATTAAAAACATTTGTGTACTAGTTCTATTTTATTCCCATGGCCCAAATTGGTGACACACTGAAGCCCAAATCGGTGGTACACTGAGGCCCTTTTCTCAAAAGGCCCATTTCACACTAAACTCTATAATCTCATTCTTATTACTCACACCCATTTTAATTCTTGATGGACTAAAGCCCAAGCCGATACTACACTAAAGCCCATTTATTATTAGCCACATCCAATCCATAAATTCCCAAATTAATACTGATTCTTAATGGACCCATTTTACATTCTCACATAATATTTTAAAAGCCCAAACCATACCAAATTGGTCCAAGTTTGTCACTCTCTCCACTTTATTTCCCTTAACCCTTAAGCTTTACCTTCTTACCTTATCAAAAGTTTCTAGAATTCTTTTAAGGAAAATTATTAATGTTTAACCTCTTTCCTGATTTAACACAAACCTCCTCTGCCTCTCTCCTTTAATGGTACGTTAAGTCTTTGAAGTTTTAAGAAAATAAGGCCATAATGTTTAAGAGCCCAATACCATTAGAAGTCTCCAATGGCCATAAATTTGGGTCTACCACCAATGTAATGAAAGCTTGTTTGTTATTACCGGTTGAGCTTGGCTCACTGGTATCACAGGTGGGATTCCACATTGGTAACCAGGGTTCGAATCCCACTTGGACCAATCTTCACCCATTTAAATGGGTGAAGAAGGAGTATTTGTGAAATGCTCTAAGTAACCAATGACTGAAGACTGGACCTGGTAAAGCTTGTTTGTTATTACTTTGAATTCCTAAAGTCCTACCTATATATAAATAGGTTAGGAGTCTCCACTTGGTTTGCCCACTGGTTTAAACGATTTTTTTTATGTTCTAACTCAAAAGGAAACTTCTTAATTTAAAAAAAAAAAAACCTCTCACCATGAATTTGGGATAATTCTGCCTAACAAAATTGGGTTACCCCAAAACAGTTTAACGTAGTAGTTTTTTTTAACCCAAAATTAAGGCATCCTGTCTTAATTTATTGGTTCCTTCAAAATAAAAACTCTTTTTCTTCTTCTTTTCTTTTTCCGCCATTGTTACACAAAACAACTCATCAGTTTCTTGCAATTTCACATACTTAACTCCTTCCTCATATCCGCAAGACAAAATCCAACGCTAAGAGGGTGATTGCCAACGAACTCAATTAACCACAACAGCACAATAGAAGTTTTATCCTTCACAGAAACAATATCAATGTTTGGAAAATATTCACAGTCACAATCCATTGAAGTCCATGTCAGACTTAATTTGTAGAAAGAACAACCAAAGAATCTTCTCAAAATAACCCAGTACAACATGAAAGCTAAACTTCTCAAAACAACCCAAGACAACATGAAATTTAACATAAGAAACTAAATTTCAGGAAAAGTTCCTTCACCAAAGAGGAACTTTGTTGACAACACAGCTATATTATTTCCAAACAATTTATCAAGGTAAAAATTTACACAAAAATTTTCTTCAAGAGTTTAAACCAATTAAGTTGCAAAATCCAAAACTCACCCACCGTTTCCATGTTTTCCACAATTTCCCTGGGTTAGCCGAAGATGTATTGCCCAGCCTTTTCTTTCCTTCCCCTCTCTTCCTCTCCTTTTCTTCTCTTCTTCTCGCTCCCCTCTTCTCTTCTCCTTCTTGCCCTTGTTTCCCTTTCCTTCTTCTCCCCTCTTCTTTCCTCTTCTTCTTCCTTTCCGTTTCTTCCTTTCTCTCCCCTGTTCCCGTCTTTCCTCATTCTTTCCGGTTCTGATAACTTAACACTCCTTTTCCTCTATTTTTTTTCCTTTATAATTTACAAAGTTTTTTTTTCCATGAGTCATCCTATGGATTACGTGGAGGGCTAGTATGCTGTACATATTCCCCAATTATTGCCTTAATATAATATTGGGGTTAGTTGCCATAATTAGTTAATTTTATTATTAATGATATTTTAATTAAACAATTCTTTTAATTTATAACTTGATCCCTGTATTCTATATTTACTAACTAGAGCCTGAATTTAGTATTAATTAATTTAATTACTTTTCTCATAACTTTCTAAAATTAACAATTGAATCCTCAAAATTAATAATCAATTAAGGTGCAAGCCATTAAAATTTCAAATTCCACATAGTAAGCTTAAAATAATTGAAGGTATTATTATGGGGTTAAAGACTATATAGATATGTCTTAACCTACATTCCTGATGTATCTCATAGAACATGGTATTATTACTTTGGTCGATGTGAGATCGAAGGATAATCTGACTGATGCTCTAACAAAGGGACTAAACAAAGCTCGAATCTTCAAAATTGTGGGGGATATGGGGTTAAAGACTATATAGATATGTCTTAACCTACATTCCTTGGGTTATGGGGTTAAAGACTATATAGATTTGTCTTAACCTACATTCCTTGGGTTATGGGGTTAAAGACTATATAGATATGTCTTAACCTACATTCATGTTAATTTTGAATTTTCGTCTCTCCTTTTGCTAGATAAGATAAGCACTTGATAATATTTCGCCGATGATTATAGTTGTCAATATATCATTCCACATCTGATGATATATCCTCTTTGGGTGCGTTGTCTCATTCCACATATGATGAGGTGATTTTACTCACTCTGGATGTTCTATTTAGATCGGTAGTATCATTCCATATTTGATGATGCTGCTTAACTAAATTTGGACTTGACAGCTGTAACATTCCACATAGAAATATTGGAAATGGTTCTTTTGGAAAAGAAACTGTTTAGGTCTTGTTCTTATAACGAAACTGGACATTGATGCTTATTAGAAATGGTTCTTTTGGAAAAGAAGCTGTTTAGGTCTTTGATTCGAAATCATGTGTGATCACATATTCCGGAAAATCCAAGGTACTTGTTCCAATTGATCCCAATTGTTTTTAAAAAAAAACGGCGTGTTTTCACCTTGATCCCGTCAGAATCTGGAAAAATGCAAAACATCAAAGTTTTAGCTCTGGATCTCAGCTTTCTAATGCCGTTGGAATCAATCCATTCCGAGTTAAATTGAGAGAGATATAGGCAGATTACTAAAACGTGGCAGAATCTCTCAGCAAACAATATTTGACGCCTCTTGTCATGAGTTCCTTTGTTATCCCATTTTTGAGTCTCGAACCTCCTTGGGACTAACATGAGGCTTATTCTCCATCTTATTCCAGGCCTCCATACATGAGATTCATCTTTAACAATTGGAACAAGTACCTTGGATTTTCCGGAATATGTGATCACACATGATTTCGTATCAGTCTTGTTCTTATAAAGAAACTGGACATTGATGCTTATTGGAATATAGTATTGATGCATTTTGACATTGATATATATTTATTTTCAATCATTGAGATATTGTTATAAGTTCTTCTGCTTGAACTAGACACTTTATTTTGTTACACAAATGATTAAGTTCATATTTGGTAACTTACAAGAAATGATGGAAATAGAGGAGCTAACTGGAATCCTGAAGAGGATGATCTACTTGATAATTCCTCTAGAGCTATGGACTGTGGGGGACTATTACTTGAATAATTGGTCCACTTACACATGCTTTGCCCATTTAGTTTGAGTTTAGAATATTTCTAAACCTCTTGTGTTCGAAGTTTAGAGATTTCTAAAACTTTGATCTTGGTAACACTTTTGTTTGTGTTTGGTTGAGTTTAGTTTGTTTTTCTAAAACTCATAACTGTTGTTAAAGAATTCATAATTTTGAGTAATGAATCTTTTGTGCTATGAATGATTCAATAATCTATTTTGAACATTACATTATCTATCTATTGGATTGTGCTATATGTAGAACATAGGAGGAGATTGTTGGATATTTAATATAATCCAATAATATGTTCTAATATAAGCCCAATAGATAACGAACCTTTGTAATGGGCCTGAATGGGCAAGAGCCCATTAACTGGTTTTAACCCTAGTATATTCCTATATATATGCTAGCTGGAGGCAGCATGCTAGGTATTCCAAATTAGATACCTAGGGTGTAATGCTTCAAGCAATTGCATATTGAATTGCTTGACCTAAAACTCTAACAAATCCTGAGCCTCAATTTCGTGCAGCCGTTTCCTGCTGCTTCCAGCTGGATATCTTCATCCAAATGTCCGCGGTCCAAGCAGCAAAAGCAGGGCCCCGGTATTTGGGTAACAGAGGTACACAGTTAAAAGCTTCAACAAGAGAAAGTAAAAATTCCATGAACAGATTGCAGTGAACTGCCATGAAAAGCTCAATGAAAAACAGAAAATCTGGTGAGGCATAGCCCAGACATTGTCCGCTGAGGCAGAGAACTCGAGGGAAAGCTCAGTTAAGATGTCGATGAGGAACGTCCTTAGAGGGCTCGGGTCTTCGTTGAGTCCATTGAGGAAGCAAGTGAGCAATAGGAGGTTGAAGTTCTGAGCTTCCTTTGCCGCCACAAGGGAAAGCTCGGTGAAGATCTCGATGAGGATAGTCCTTGGAGAGCTCGGATCTTTGTGAAGTCCGTTGAAGAAGCGGGTGAACAATAATTTAAGTAGAAGATCTGAGATTGAAGCAAGTGATGAGCTTCCTCTTTGTTCGGCCGATTCATCCCAAGCATCTTCTTCGTTCGGACCAGCCTGGTTGAAGTCGGATCTGTGGAGATCCGGCAATCGATGACGTCCCACGGCGGCCGATGTATTCGGAATCAGTCGTTGAGCTCCCGCTGATGATGTCATTGTGAATCTCGTGTGTGAAAAAAATGGGGTGAGCGGCAGAGAGAGTAGAGTAGAAAGAGAAAGGAAGCGGTAGCAAAAAGATTTTCTTATCTCTGTCTTCTCTTCCTCGGGAAAAGCAGAAGACACGTGAAGAGTCAGAAAGCGAGAATCCCTTAAAAAAACCATTGGTCCACGTCAGCATAATGGTAACAGCAGGACACGTCAGCAAGGTGGCCAGCTGCCCAGCGAACGACAAAGGACGACGACGAAAGTTTTGGGTCGCACTTAGGAAATACTCCTAAAGGATATCCCCTTATATTAGACAACTACAAGGTAGAGGTGTATAGTTCAAACTTATAAATAGAGGCTTATATGAAAGAAATAAAGGCTAGAATTCTTATTACATTTTCCTCTACTTTTTTCTCTATTTTTGCAGAACTATTTCATACTTGTTTTATATTTTATAATTGTAGTTTATTAGCATTATAGTAATAGTAATATAATATTATATCTCTACTTTGTTGTAGTGGTATAATAACTTGTTATATAATATAATATTATAAGTTTGTAGTATTTTTATAACAAAACTCTAATATATATAATGGCATAATACTAATTTATCACTAGACCACTAGCATTATATAAAATAAGAAAGAAAATAGAAAAATAAAGATAATTATTGAAAAAAAATTTAATGCACCACCGAATCGAACTTAAACAAAATTACTAATAGAACATCATTCTACCACTAGACCATCTCTAGTGTTGTAGAAAATATAATGTTGAGAAATTTGAAACTATAGAGTAACCAAATATGGGTACCCATATTAGTCAATGAGGGTACTTCACTACCGCAAATTACCTAACAATTACCCCAAATTACTTAATAAGAATATTTGCGGGCACCCTCAAAATTATCATCTACAACATCATGGCATGGATGGGTATTTGTCTATTTGTTCAAGCCTTTAATACCCGTCCCCACTACTCACCCAAACCCGTCCTTTTGCCACATCTACCCCTAATTATATGAAAATCTATCTTTTACCCCATTATACTATTAATAAAAGTACAAACATAATATTTTCCATTAAAATTGAATGTGTATTGTGAAATGTCACATGTACCCACGTATATAAAATAAATATAAATAAAATAAAATTCATCATTTTTGCAAAATTCTCTTTTTGATTTCTCTCTAATTGGTTGAATTGTGTAGAAATGATGATTTTTGTTTATTTCTACTTAATTTATATACGTGGATAAAATTGATATTTATAACATACCATTGATTTTTTAATAGAAAATATTTTGTCTGCACTTTTATCAATATCACAAGGGGGTAAAAGATAAATTTTCATACATTATGGTGTTTATGGGTTGGTTGGGCATTCCAAGGGGGGGGGGGGGGGGTTGGGGGTGAGAGTAATTTACCTTATATATGCACAGATTTTACTTATTAAGTCTAAATTTAGCATTCATTTTCTTCACTAAAAAGAATATTCATAAGGAAAATATTCTTTATTGGTTTTTTTTTATGGTTCTTGCTCATTTAAATATGATTTTTTTAATTAATTTGTCTTTCTAAATATATAATTTATAAAACTTTTGGGAGGGAGAAGAGGAAGAAAAATCAGTACAACTATTGGGATTTGTAAGTAATAGCAAACTTTTGGGAAAGATATCTTTTTGATGTTGTTAAATTTATACGTTATAGAATTAATTATTATTACCAAACTTTTAGGATTTGTAATTAAGTAATAGCAAATCCAAATTAATGATAGGAAAATATCAATTTTAGTTGTTTACCTTCTTAAACTATCAATTTTCTTTTGCAATTTACCTCAATTTTTATAGTTTCCAATGAAAATCAAAATAAAAAAGTTATAAATAATCTTTGTTATTTAGCATGGATTGATCAAATGACAATTTTCTTCTAAATTCATGATTAAAACAATATAACAATTAAACGAAAGTGGAAAGTTTTGTTAAAAATAAATACACTTCATATAAATAACGTGTGTGTGTATATATACACACATAGGCAAAAACTCTTGTGAAGTCATCTCATATATGAGACGTGATAAGTGAATTATACTTTATATGCTAATACATTATTTTTTTTATACGTTATACTCTAATATTTGATACTTTATATGCTAATATGCTAATTTTTTATACTTTATACGCTAATTTTGATACTTTATACTCTAATTTTTTATACTTTATACGTTAAAGTGAAATTCATATACAAGACTCATACATGAGACGGTCTCAGAGGAGAATAACCCATATATATATAGAGAGAGAGAGAGTAAAACATTTATCAGGATCATCCTGATAAACTCCTTATCAGGCACCAATTATTTTGTGCCATGTCAGCATTTTTTAAAGTCTCACCCTAATAAAAATATACCCTACCTACACCATATAATTAATTATTAAACTCTTTGATTTTATTCTCAGATTGTAGGGTTCACTCATATTTGGTTAGGGTTTACTAATTGCAAATTTTAATTTTTGTAATATTTTATTCTTATAATTCCTAATTTTTGTGAAACAATATCGTAAGGTTCACTCATCTTTGGATTAGGGTTTAATAATTGTAGATTTAATTTTAGTGATATTTTATTTTTTTAATCCCTAATTTTAATGAAAAATGTCATAGGGTTCACTCACATTTGGGGGGTTAGGGCTTAATAATTGTAGATTTAATTTTAGTAATATTTGTTTTTAGTGAATTGTAGATTTAATTTTAATGATATTTTATTTTTTAATTTTTTAGTGATTTGAATTAGGTAGAATAAATACATGATAATTTTAAACAAATTATATGGATGAGTTATGGAAGGATTTATGTGCATTTAATATTTTTAAACAAATGATATGGATAAGTTATAGAAGGATTTATGTGCATTTAATGTTTTTCCTAAATTTAAGGATTCTAGTTAATTACTCCCTCTGTTCTCTAATAAGTATCGTTTTAGCTTTCATTTTTTTCTCAAATAAGTGTCATTTTACAAATTTCAATGCAAAAAGTCTAAAAGCTTCCAATTTTACCCTTTGTCCCATTTATCTATGTAATGTTATTTAAAAGAAGAAAGAGGAAGTTATGGTTATAAATATGAGTAAATAAGAGAATTTACCACTTTTCTTAATTAGTGTGCACATCTCTAAAACGACACTTATTAGAGAACAAAGGGAGTATATAATATAAGTGAGGTGTATTATTATTATGGGAAACACTAAAAAAAAGAGGATTTTTGCCTGATAAAGGCTTTATCAGGATGGTCCTGATATATGTTACACCTATATATATATATATATTAACGTCATTTTTGTAAGATAACTCATAAAGTACAAAATAAATATATATGAGCAAACTATCCAAATATTGAACTCTTTGCCAATCTATCTTTTGGTCATCAACTTTTAAAATGATAAAAAAGATCACTGAACTCCTTAATCGTGAGTATTTATGTCATTCCATTCAATTCAGCAGATAAATTGATTAATTTTAGTAGTTTACCAAACTAATTTGCCATCAAAAAAATTAATTTCCATCTTTGTTAACGGTTGAATCGGACGGACGAAATGACCAGCATACATACAATAAAGGAGTTTAGTGACATTTTTTACCACTCTAAAAGTTTGATGAACAAAAGGTAGATTGGGAAAGAATGACTACCAAAAGGTAGATTGGGAAAGAATTCACTGACTATTTGGACAATTTGCCCAATATATAATAAGAGTAGTTAGATTGGTCTAAAAAATTTGTTTACCATAAGAAAATTATTGTACTTGTAAAATTGTAACTAAGTTTAGAGAATATATTACAATGGGACTATACTTTAGAGTGACTTTTTCACTATTTACCCTAAAATTAATAAAGGAACTTTATCAATTATAAAGGAAAATTACTAAATTAGTTAATATTCAATCATAAAAGGTGACAAAGCCTGTAAAATAGCACTCATCAAAGATATGTAATTTTAATAATTACTTTAATATGATGATTCGTTTTGATGATTAAACACAACTATTTATATATATATATATATATATATATATATATAGCAAATTCAGAAAAAAATTCCTTTTGAATATTGGCTAATTACATTAGTTTCCATTTTAGTGATGTTGTTAAATTTATGCGTTAAAGATGGTAGAATTAATTATTATTACCAAACTTTTAGGATTTGTAATTAAGTAAGAGCAAATCCAAATTAATGATAGGAAAATATCAATTTTAGTTGTTTACCTTCTTAAACTATCAATTTTCTTTTGCAATTTACCTCAATTTTTATAGCTTCCAATGAAAATCAAAATAAAAAAGGTATAAATAATCTTTGTTATTTAGCATGGATTGATCAAATGACAATTTTCTTCTAAATTCATTATTAAAACAACATAACAATTAAACAAAAGTGTAAAGTTTTGTTAAAAATAAATACACTACATATAAATAACGTGTGCATACGCAAAAACTCCTGTAAAAGCATCTCATATATGAGACGTGATAAGTGAATTATACTTTATATGCTAATACGTTATACTCTAATATTTGATATTTTATATGCTAATACGCTAATTTTTTATACTTTATACACTAATTTTGATACTTTATACTCTAATTTTTTATACTTTATACGTTAAACTGAAATTCATATGCAAGACTCATATATGAGACGGTTTCAGAGGAGAATGACCCATATATATATATATATATATATATTATATTACGTCATTTTTGTAAGATAACTCATAAAGTACAAAATAAATATATAAGAGCAAACTGTCCAAATAGTGAACTCTTTCCCAATCTTTCTTTTGGTCATCAACTTTTAAAATGATTGAACTCCTTAATCGTGAGTATTTAGGTCTTAATTTAGTAGTTTACCAAACAAATTTGCCATCAAAAAAATTAATTTCCATCTTTGTTGACGGTTGAATTGGACGGACGAAGTGACCAGGATACATACAATAAAGGAGTTTAGTGACATTTTTTACCACTTTAAAAGTTTGATGTCCAAAATGTAGATTGGGAAAGAATTCACTGACTATTTGGACAATTTGCCCACTATATAACAAGAGTAGTTAGATTGGTCTAAAAAAATTGTTTACCATATATTCACCATAAGAAAATTATTGTACTTAAAATTGTAATTAGAATTAGAGAATATATTACAATGGGACTATACTTTAGAGTATTTTTTCGCTATTTACCCTAAAATTAATAAAGGAACTTTATCAATTATAAAGGAAAATTACTAAATTAGTTAATATTCAATCATAAAAGGTGACAAAGCCCTGTAAAATAGCACTCATCAAAGATACGTAATTTTAATAATTACTTTAATATGATGATTCGTTTTGATGATTAAACACAACTATTTATATATTTATATTTATATATATAGCAAATTCAGGAAAAAATTCCTTTTGAATATTGGCTAATTACATTAGTTTCCATTTTATTGATAGTTAGAAACACAATAATTTCAATAAGTTTGCAAAATCTTCAATCATGGAATGATTGTATATAGCGAATTTCATTATTGCATCCCAAGATTTTGTGCACTTAAACACGTTTCGGCCTGCCTATATTAACCATGGATCGGTCTCTATAGATTTTCATTGCTATTCTTCTTGCTAAGCCTAGCTAGGATTGTTTCTTTTGGAATTTTATTGATAGTTAGAAACACAATAATTTCAATAAGTTTGCAAAATCTTCAATCATGGAATGATTGTATATAGCGAATTTCATTATTGCATCCCAAGATTTTGTGCACTTAAACACGTTTCGGCCTGCCTATATTAACCATGGATCGGTCTCTATAGACTTTCATTGCTATTCTTCTTGCTAAGCCTAGCTAGGATTGTTTCTTTTGGCTTTTAGATGGATTCGTCCATGGCTTCTATTTCTAAGGATTCAAACTGGTGGGTTTTCACCCTACCAGCATTTCTTGGTTCGAACAATATCCTTGATGGATATGTTGTAGTATCATTCGTGTTGGCTTTTGTGTCTCTTAGTTTGATAACATGGGCTCTTTCTCCAGGGGGAATTGCATGGAAAAATGGCAGGAATCGAAAGGGTAGTGTTCCCATCCATGGACCTCGCGGAATTCCAATCTTTGGGAGCATTTTGACTCTTACTCGTAGCTTGGCACATCGCTCTTTAGCCTCCATGGCTTGGAGCCGTAATGCTAAACAACTCATGGCTTTCAGTCTTGGATACACTCCAGTTGTTGTATCCTCTGATCCGCATATTGCTCGTGAGATTTTAACATCGCCTTGCTTTGCTGATCGTCCCATCAAGCAGTCGGCAAAGAGTCTCATGTTTAGCAGGGCAATGGGGTTTGCTCCCAATGGCACTTACTGGCGCCTCCTACGACGCATAGCATCCTCGCACTTCTTTGCACCGCGACGCATTTCAGCGAATGAATTTGGCCGGCAACTTGATTGTGCAGCCGTGTTGCAGAACATTGCAAGCGAGCAATCATTAAATGGTGCTGTTCGATTGAGACAACATTTACAAGCGGCAGCCCTGAATAACATCATGGGCAGTGTTTTCGGAAAACGATATGATCTGTCAGAAAATAGCAGTGAAGAGTTAAACGAGCTCAATGATATGGTAAGGGAAGGGTTCGAGCTCCTTGGAGCTTTCAATTGGTCTGACTATATTCCCTGGTTGACATACGTATACGATCCATTTCGTATTGTCGCACGTTGTGAAGCATTAGTTCCCCGAGTCAAGAAACTTGTACGTGCCATCATCAAAGAACATAAAGTTTCTGCTGATCAGTCCACCAATATCTCTGATGCTGCTGATTTTGTTAATGTTCTGCTGTCTTTGGACGGTGAAGAGAAGCTCAATGAGGATGACATGATTGCTGTTCTTTGGGTACGTAAAAGTGTTTGGAAACATGCAACTTTATTTGCAAATTTTATCTATTCTTTTTTATCAGAAGTACTAACTCCGCCCTTAAGGTCCCAAACTCGAAAAAAAGGAAGAGGTTTGTGTTAGGTTGGCAGCCGGCGTAAAAATTTTGTCACTTAAATGATATGGAAATCATATAAAGACTAGGATACTTGAGAAAGAATATGATGGCTAGCCAACCCCTGTGAGATAAAAGCGTTGTTGTTGTTGTTGTATTTGTATTAAAAGTACTGCATAATCATTTTTGCAACTTTCCTATGCAGGAAATGATATTTAGAGGAACGGATACAACTACATTATTGACTGAATGGATCATGGCTGAGTTAGTCCTACATCCAGATGTACAAATGAAACTGCATGATGAAATTGAGGGCGTTGTAAAGGGTGCAAGAGTAACAGATGCTGATGTAGCTAAAATGCCATACTTGCAAGCAGTGGTAAAGGAGGCACTCAGGGTTCATCCACCAGGTCCTCTTCTGTCATGGGCTAGGCTGTCTACTTCTGATGTGAAGTTGAGCAATGGGATGGTAATTCCAGCAAACACAACAGCTATGGTTAATATGTGGGCTATAACACACGATTCAAATGTTTGGAATGATCCACTTCAATTCAAACCAGAGAATTTCATGGCAAGTCATGGCGGTGAGGATGTAGACATAAGAGGAGTTGATCTTAGATTGGCACCGTTTGGTGCAGGACGTAGGGTGTGCCCTGGAAAGAATCTTGGACTTGTCACTGTTAATCTTTGGGTGGCAATGCTTGTTCAGCAGTATAAGTGGGAAGAAGACAAGGCTAACCCTGTTGATCTCACTGAGGTATTGAAGTTATCATGCGAGATGAAGCATCCTCTATCTGCAGTTGCCATTCCCAGGAATGTTATTGGAGCTTAGGGATGATGATTTACATTGGGGTTAATTAACAATAACCCCCATGTGGTCGAGCTAAATTCTAAATAACCCCCATGTGCTATAAAAACCTACCGAGGAGCCCCACATGGTTCTAACTTAATTGGAAAGTAGACGTGAAACATACCCACTAACGGAGCGTGTCTTTCACGCTCTCTACCGCGTATGAACTATGTGAGCCAAAAGATGTAAATAATCTTCCGAAATTGTCCTCAAATGTTCAATCTCTTATATGTTACTTTCCCTTTCTTCTCTTCCCGTATCTTCTCTTCTCTTCTCTTCTTTTTTCTTTCAGGAAACAATATACATATAAATTTCAGCAAGAAAAAAAAGAGTGAATCCATCATATTCGAGCAAACTATTGTCTCTCTATTGACATATTTTCAAATCCGTTACATATTCAATTAATTTACCATGTCAAGTTCAACTTATGGTGATGGACCAAGGTATCAATACAAATTTTGTGAATGTGGAAAGAAAGCTGCAGTGAAGATTGTAGATTCTGACAAACCATCTAAAGGTATGCTTTATTTTGTATGTGAAAAAAAAGATTGTTCTTTTTGGGCATGGTGTAAGCCATTATTGAATGATAGGGGGATACAAAATTGCAAGAGAAGTATCAATAGTGTTGGAACGGGAGCAATTAATAGAGATAGAGATTCAAGTTATGACAGTTCAAGCATGAAATGGCCATTGTTACAAGAATCGGATACATCTTCAGTAATGCAGCAAATGAAGAAAAGTTTGAAGATGATGACAATTTTAATAGCTTTTTCTGTTATTGTATCTTTTTTCTCAGTATTTCTTCACTTTTTGAAATGAACAAGTTGTAATTTTGTAGTGTTATAATGCTAATGTGGTTGTTTATTCCAATGGGAAAAAAATTGTCAAAATAGTTTGTTGATTCAATTATGTCATTTGATTGGAATGGAATTTTTTTTAGTCATTCAAATGAAATTGAATTGAATTGGACAATCTGATATTGAACAAAACTAAACAAAGTTGCACAGAGTTATGTTTGAATCTGATATTGAACAAAATAGGACAATATGAAATTGATCAAAGTGGGAGAATTTGATATTGAAGAAATCTGGACAATCTGATATTGAACAAAACTAAACAAAGCTGGATAGAGTTGAACAAATTTAGGATGATGTCCTGGATACGTCTTTACTCTGTTCAACTTTCAAAATATTACATTGTGTAAAAGGCTGAAAATTTTGTAATTGGGTTTCATCCATTGACTATTGAGTTTGTCACACTACCTATACCTGTGTATAGCTAACAAGAATGTCCACAGAGTATATGTCAATCCCAAACAGAAGCCCCAAATAGCACTCAAATTTTCCTTTACACAACCTCACATAGAGATATCCATAAAGAGATCATAATACAACAAAATCCAATCTTCTCACATAGAGATATCCATAAAGAGATCATAATACAACAAAATCCAATCTTTATCAATCGGAAATAATATTCAACATTACATATTTGAGCAAGTGTTCCCTACACGAGTACACTGAGATAATCCCTCCAAAAACAGTAACTCTCCTTCTACATTCTACAAGTATATCTCAATGTCAATAAGGGAACAAAGCAATCACCTAATCAATCAATTCAAGATTTCCATTTTTGCACCATCAAAGAAGCAACACATAGGAATGTACCATCTTAGGTCATGGGGATTTGATAGAATCAACAAAACCGCTACTCAGTAGCCTTTCCACATACTTCCCCAATATATCCACTTCCAGATTCACCTTCTGCCCAATTTTCTTCAAAGAGATCACCACCTTCTGTTGTGTGTATTCCACCAACATAAAGTTAAAACACTCCTCATCATCGAACACATTAACCACTGTCAAGCTAGTCCCATCAACATTCAGTATTAACAAATATCCAACATTCAGTATTAATAAATTCCAACAAACAATGAACCTTACTAGCACCTTTGTTCCAAATATCCAACATAACACAATCTTAACAAAAGCCAACAAACAATTAACCTTACCAAACTGTCAACATTTAGTAAATACTAAAATACTATTGCCAATACACAATCTTAACAATAGCCAAATTTCCAAACAGTTAGCATTCAGTACATGTTAAATACACTTTTACTTTCTTCTAGCTCTAATTGCTTTTAGGACAGAAGAAATAGTAGGTGCAGTTGATCTTCCACGCTGAGATGGTTGGTGCACTGAAGATGAATTTGTAGCCTCATTTGGAGTTGAATTTGGCACACTGAAAACTGTGGATGAACTAGATACACCAGAAACTTTCCCTTTCTTTCCATCAATGATACCATCATTGACTTTCTTCTTTTCAATTTCCTATTTATAAATATAACATGATATAAATCAACATATTTGAATATAAGTCTATAATAATAACTGCACATATTAAGATAGTTGAATAATTACCTTTAGATTTAGAGTTGGAGTTGGAACATTGAAGATTGTGGAGTGAGGTGGAGGTGGAGGTTCTGAATTGGAAACTGTGGAATAGAGTGGAAATGGAGGTGGAGGTTGTTTTGTTTTCTTTGGTTGGGATTGAGATGAACTAGATGCACCACCAAGTGGTCTCTTCCTTCCAACTATATTACCATCAGTTACATCTTCCAAAATAGATGTACTATTGACTGAAGCATCAACACCATTCCTCTTCTCAGGTTCCTATACGAAATATGTCAAAACAGATTCAATATGATTTAATACGAGTTTATGATTAAATGAATGAAAAAATTGACATATGAAGATATTTAAATTGGTTACCTTGTAAAATCTGGATTTTGGATGGATGGGATAGTTGCAAAATCTTGAATTATGACATGCCATAAAGCATCTTTTACAGTGGATTGTCAGCCCTTTTCTTGTGGATGGCACTCCAGGCCTTGGTTCATCAGCATCTCTCATTCTTATTTTCTTTGGCCTTCCAGGTTGTTTCTTTACAAGAGAAGGGTTGATTGGCTCTCCATTACTGTCTTCCCAGTATTCCATTGATGGTAATAGAGCAATAGGACAATTATATGCCTGCAAGTACACTTCCTTGGTGTAACAAGAATCAACAAACCCTTCAACTTCTTTCTTTGCATGCTGAATTGCTGCAACAGAATGAGAGCAGGGAATTCCTATCAATTGGAACAAACCACATGTACATGTTCTTGAATCCAATCTAACAACATGAGTGGTCAACCCTGCATCTACCTCATACAATCCAGGTGATGAAAATACTGCCCTAGAAAATCTGCTAGAAATCTTAATTTTTTCCAATCTTTCTTGAATGTTTGGACATAATTTACCACTGTATTGCTCCATACCCTTTCTCTTAATTTGAATTCGTTGCATCAATTTCCTTCTAATCCACTCAAACATTGAGATTACAGGCTTATCTCGGGCCTGCAATATGTAGCTATTGAAGGATTCATTGAGATTGTTGACCAAAAGGTCACTTTTGCAGAATGAGCTAAAATGTGATCAAGTCCATAGATGTGGAGGTATCTTTTTCAACCATCCAGCTGCATTCACTTTGTTTTCCACAATTGGATCTATTTTCTCTAAGGTATCCAATGCTCTCTTGAAATTATTTTTATTCCCGGAAGAAGCTGCAGCCCAAAACAAGTCTTTGTACTCTTTTCCTTTGTATTTTTTCTTGAAATTCTGGTACAAGTGCCAAAGACAAAATCTGTGTTCAGCTTCTGGGAACACATCCTCAATTGCATTAACCAATCCCTTTTGTCTATCAGATATGAAAGTCCATCTCCCTTCCCCAATTTGATCTTTCAACCCACTCAAAAACCATGTCCAACTATCAGTTCTCTCAGCCTCTACAACTCCAATTGCTATGGGAAACATGTTGTCATTTCCATCTCTACCCATTGCTGTCAAGAGCTGCCTGCGAAATGAACTCTTTAAGAAACAACCATCTAATCCAATAATTGGTCTACAACCATGTAAAAAACCATCTTTCAATGCACCCAATCCCCAATACATCCTATGAAATGTGCCAATGTCATTCTCGCCTATTTTTTGCACTTGTATGGTTACCCGACTTCCTGGATTATATTTTAATATAGCTGATGCATAGTCTCTAACCTTATGATATTGTTCCATATCACATCCTTGCATGGATTCTATTGCTTTTCTTCTTATCCAGTACGCTTGCTTCAAAGAGATATTTACCATGCATTCTCTTTTACATGCACTAACTAACCCTTCCAAACTTATCTTTGGATCATCCCTTATTTGATGTTGCAACTTTCTACTTAGATAAGTGGATGTGGCATGTGGGTTGTTGTACTCCCTACCACAGCTGTGACTGCCTCTTATGGTTTTTATTTGAAAAGTTGAAGTATCTTGAATTGGACTTGCATGAAGTCTCCATCCACAACCATTCTTACAATGAACTGTCACTTTTGCCCTTTCATTTCTTTCATACTTGAATACATAACCCTCTCTCACATGCCATTCCACTAGTGCCTCCCTGAATACTTGAAGATTTCTGAACTTCTGTCCCACCTTCAATTCAAATTCTGCTTTCTTGAACTCAGTTTCAGCATTAAATTCATGTTGCACTTGTGCAGGGTATCCTTCTTCATCATTAAGTTGAGTGTCTAATAAAGCCTCTTCATTAAACACTCGCTCATTCCATGGCTCTGCACCAAAGTTTTCAACAAATTCTTCCTCATTAAACTGATTCTGTTCAGCATTTTGTTCACCATTCTGTTCAGTATTCTGAGAACTACTACTACATTTGGGCTGTGATTGCTCTTGAGAACCATGGCACCTTCCAAACTTGTAAAGTCTCTCAAATTTTTGAAAATGTCTTCATCTTCTGACCCTTCTAATCCTTCTAATAGCCAATCTGAATCTTCTGATGTTGCAGAATGGTTATCTTCATCACCATCAACATTCTTTTTTCTTCCTTTTCCTTTTCCATTATCTTCCACATCATTCACAACCTTCTCCTTTCTTCTTTTTCCTTTGTCATTATGTTCATCACCATCAACAACTTTCTTGTTTATTCCGTGCCATCTTTTTTTCCTCACTCTTGATGTTGAATTTCTCACCTTTTTTGCACTTGTATTCTTTTTTGTCCTTTTTGTTTTTGCACCTACGTTACACATAAAATAAGCATTGATATCAGACTTTTTGGATTGATACAAATGTATAAGCTTCTATTACACAAAATAATTGAATAAAGGTACCTAAATTGTTCAATTCTTGTTCTGCCAAATCTGCACCTCTGCCCTTGTTCAAGTCACTTTTAATAACTTCAGAATTTTCAACATTTTCTGCATTTTTTCATGAAAATCAGAATCTTTGCAATGACAAAACATAAATGAGAATTAACTTTATATACACATAGCTTCAATACCTTTTGAACTTTGAAGACTTTGTAAATGAGAATTCACTTGGCTGTCCTTATTTTCAGCATAAACTCCTACCAATTCACTTGGCTGCCCTTCATTGCCACCTACCAATTCACTTGGCTCCCCTTCATTGCCACATACAAGTCTACTTGGCTGCCCTTCATTTCCACCTACAAGTCCACTTGGCTGCCCTTCATTGCCACCTACAAGTCCACTTGGCTGCCCTTCATTACCACCTATAAGTGTACTTGGCTGCCTTTCAT
Organism: Ophiorrhiza pumila; assembly: GCA_016586305.1. Taxonomy (NCBI): domain Eukaryota; kingdom Viridiplantae; phylum Streptophyta; class Magnoliopsida; order Gentianales; family Rubiaceae; genus Ophiorrhiza; species Ophiorrhiza pumila. The sequence continues at coordinate 9,750,175 of BLIW01000010.1, read as the reverse complement.
TGCCATTTTTTGGCCGCCTAAAGGGTAATTTTTTTCTAGCTCCTATTTTCTTCCTTTTTTTAGTCCCACTATTAATTGCTCTTTCACCCACCTCAACATCCATAGTGCATGTGAACATCTATGTCGTGATCTGTTGTCATAATTCAAGAACCTGAGATACACAAATGTTTGTCTAAACAATATATAGAAAACATAACTCCTTCCCACTACAGTACAAAATATAGAAAACATATACTTACTAGTTTTTTATTCAACATAAAAAACTGACAAACTTTTTCAACTTCTGCATAATCAAACATAATCAAGTTATGTGTATATAAAGTTCATTAATTTACAAAGTCTTCAAACTTCTGCATAATCAACTTTGTTTTTACTTCCATTAGCAATGAATCAATCAAATGAAGCCCCCTCCAAGTATTAGAACTAATCCAACAAATGTGGTAAAGATAGATATATGCATTCAGCAAATTCAGTCAATAGGCAACGAAATTACCAAAAACTACCCAATGATCTACAACCGTGACCTCAAGGTTTCCATGTAAGCCGTTGTGGTCAATTCAAGATGGTTCCAAACATAGCAAGGCTCCAGTAATTCCAAAAACAAAGCAAAATAGTAGCTAAAACTACTAAGTGTGGGAGTTACGACTCCCAGTCACCAGCTCAACATAACAAATCTCCATTAAGCAATTGAAGGTCCAAAGCAAAGAAAATGATATCAAAACTTCGAATCTGGCAAGAGCATTAAATCCCTACTAAATCATACCACATGTCCAGATTTCCATAGAAGCCAACCAGAAAATCAGTAAAAAATGAAACATTCAAGCGCATAAACCAAGCAATTCACGTTTAATCTTCAAAGCACATGTACAGATTTCCAAAGTCGTCGGCTGCATTATAAAAGCTAACCTTACCTCTCAGTCCAATTTTGGATTTTCCTTGCTGCTCAGAGACGAAACAGTAAGGGTTTGAGAGCTTTGACTGGCCGTTCACCTGAGGAAAATTTCCCGGTAGCAATTTATCGGACAGTTGGGTTGGAACAGAGATCTTCTTTGTTTGTCCTCCAGCCTTCAAGAGCTGGACGAGCTGAGAGCTGGGGGAGCTTTGACCGATCGTTCTACAGTAGATCTTGGCAGGTGGGAGCTGGACGGAGGAGAGCACTTCAGGTCCGAGAAGGAGGCTGCCGCTCTCGTTTTTTAAGTTTTTGACCTGAAAGCTCACGTCTTTGGAGCTTGCGTTTCCAAAATTTGAACGAAATTTTGATGCTCCAGTTGAGATGAGGGTTTCCTCTTCAGCTGGAAATTGTGCCTTTGATCAGCTAGATCTTCAACTGCGATTCACCGGAAGCTCGTTGCTTATGGAAGATTTCTCCATAATTTCTCCTGTCAAAATTAGGGTTTTTTGATATCAGATTTGGAAGGAAAACGACTGTCAGAAAAAATTGGTAGGGTCTATTTTTTAGGAAGGAAAACGACATATACCCTTTGAGGGTATTAATGTAACTTTTAACAGCTCCGTTAGTGGGTATGTTTCACGCCTACTTTCCAATTAAGTTAGAACCACGTGGGGCTCCTCGGTAGATTTTTATAGCACATGGGGGTTATTTAGAATTTAACTCGACCACATGGGGGTTATTGTTAATTACCCCTTTACATTGTTACTAAATAATTTGCTTCCATTCATGTCATTAAGTTATAATAAATTAAGTTGACAATGGTGGTCTAATAATCAAAATAAAATAGTCATTTGATTAGTTATCAATTTAGCCAAATTCTATATGATACTTTTTTTGTATGCTTTTTGATGAACCTCCTGAGTTTCAAGGACTTCAAATTCCAAGATTTTATAAATGAATAAGAACTTTTGATGTATTTAACAAAATTTACAAGTGAAGATGTATGTTTCTAATATGGCTACACACTCCCTTTGGTGGAAGTATTTTCTCTTCATCTAGGAGAGAGATTTGTTTCTCCTTGGTGAGAGTGTCTCAAAAGTTTTGAAATTTTAAAGCCATAAAATCCAAAGTTAACAATCCCTCAATCTCAAATCTTAGATTTGTAAACAATAGAAGAGCAATTTTTGTGGCTCTTAATTATAGATTTGAATGCTAACCAATTCAAACCCAATTGGTTTTAGGCCACTTGCTATGCCTATACTTGTTTGAAATGCATTGTTCTTCCTCGACTGCGGTAAACCAAGTTTCACATCTTCACCATGTACATTTGGTAGAGCACCTTTTCCAAGATCTTTAATTCTTTTCTTGGGCTGCTCATTTGGTGGAGATGTTTGGTTCACTACTAGCACAAGGGAAGGGACGGAAAATTGACTATGAGAAAGTATAGGATTGTAAAAAACAACTCATTCTACAAGAAAGAAATTAAAATGATGGTTGCAGCTTCGTAGAGAATGCAATTGAAAGAGCCAAAAAGGGGGGGGGGGGGGGGGGGCAAAAAAGTTGTGTTGACATGCAAAAGTAATCAAAGCTTAAAAAAATAAAATAAAAATCAAAGCTTAAGGAGAATGACATGTACTAGTATATGGCGAGATGTCATGGCAGTACAACACAAAGAAACAATCAATTTACATTCACTTGAGCAAACTGTGGCAATTTGCATTTTGAGCACAAAAACAAACACGAAAGTCAACAATAGTAGTAACAGAAGGAAAGTTTCATTTGACACTGGTGGTTGCCTTTGTGTGACTAATTCTTGCACATGAATCATCTCTAATTGAGTCCTAGTTCAAGTTTTAATCGTACTACTTTAACGCAATCATACCACATATTCACATTGGAGCTTTGAGTAGTCAAGGAAGTTTTTCAACAGTAAACGAAAGAGAATTGTGAGTGCCCAACATAAGCCTACAAAAGCTCCAATAATCCTCTATAATTAAGTATATAATGCGCCTAAAGGCCAAAACATACAACACAGACATGTCTTGAACAAAAAATTTCATTTCTTCAAATTTCAAGTGGATGCTTGATATAGATAATGCAGGACTGGAAAGATTTGTCTCCAATGCATCTCTCTCTTTATCTCTATGGATAAAGAAACAGGAAAAAGTAAACAAAAAAAAAAGTGTTTCTGAAACACAACTACATTGACGGGATCAAAATCAAGCTTTAACTACATGGATCTTAGTTATGCTGCCGCTTGTACAGCTTGGCTTCCTAGACCTTCCTCTTGTAACTCCTTAACTGCTCTTACAAGACTCCTTGTTTTCTCATTTATATGCAACTCACTCTTGTGCATCTCTTCCAATAGCTTCTCTGCTGTTCTCCAATCTAAAGCCTTCATGCAAAGAGATGTAATCAGCTTATTATATTCATCAGCATTAGGTTGAACCCCATAATTCTTCATCTCTCCCAACAGCTCCAAAGCTTTGTCAAATTGCTCAAGCTTGCAATACCCACGGATCATGGAATGATACGTGACAGGACTTAGCTTGGAATGCTTCCTTTTGGCTTCATCCAAGACTTTGCAAGCCTCCTCCATTGCCCCTCCCTCCACATAACCACTAATAATGACAGTATAGCTGTAGACATCGGGTTTTAGACCCCTATCTTCCATGACTTTCAACATCTTCCTTGCCTCTTCCATTTCACCAGCCTTGGAGAGACCAGTGATAATTGTATTGAAGATCATATGTCCAGGAGGTGGGCCAGCTTCAATCATCTTAAAGAGCAACTTCTTTGCCCCTTCAAAATCTCTTATTCTGCCTAACCCTATTGTGACAAATGAGAATGGTTTAATGGCATGTTTCCGTTCTTTTTCTGAGAAATCATCTAGCATCTTCAAAGCCAAATAAACATTTTCTTTTTCTTCTTCTGAAACAATTTCTTCTTGAGAGGGTGAATCAATCTTATCCTTTTGTCTTTTCTTATCCTCATTCTTTATGTTCTCTTTTCCACAAAGCGAGCTTATCAAGAAATTTACAGAAGATTGTGTGGGATAAATTTTTCCATCTTTTGCCCTCAGATAAACAGCATAGGCATCTTTCAACTTCTTTCCTTTGCAGAGATGAGAGATAATCTTCCCAACTTTCTCGCTTTCTGGCAATTTATCTGCACTTCGCATTTTTTCACAGACAGAGCAAGCCCAATCAAAAATCATCCGCTTACAAAGAGCATCAATGGTAAAATAATAGGTATCTGCATCAGGGACACAATCAAAGTCCTCAAACTTGTTAAAAACCTCAAAGGCAACTTTCCCCTTACCCAACCTTGAGAACAGGGACAACAACTCATTGAGATTTTCTGTACTAACCGCCTCAATATCCTTCCTTCCAGCCTCCTTAAGCAGATCCCACAAAGCATAGGCATCTCTAGCCTTAAATTCGTTGCTTATGACTCTAATAAGCGAATCTATAGCCCGTTTAGTTATCGGAATTTCACTATTCTTAAGAACCCACTTGTAAAACCCAACTAAATTCTCTCCTGAAACAAAAGGACTTTCAAGCACTCTCACCACAAACTCTTCATTCAATACCAAACCCATATCTTCAAGACTAGATTCTAAAGACTTCCCACTACCACTGCTCTGAAGCAAAGATAGTAAATCTTCCAATTTCTTTACCATATCCTCTACTTTATCAGTTTTTTCGGGATCCTCAGCAACAATTACATTATCGTCTTCACCTTCTAAAACACTCGTTTCATCATTATCACCATTTCCAGAATCCACCCAACTAGAATCCCCTAATAAATCATCAGTTCTTTTACTCCCGTCAACAAACTCTGACAAAATAGAACTTGGGTTCTCAACAAAATCAAAATTTGAATAAACAGAACCAACATTACTGTCATCAAAGCCTTCAGTAGCACCAAAACGATTGGATTTTAAAGAACTAAATTCTGGGTTTTCATCAAACTCATTTCTTGAATTAAACCCCTGTTTCTCAACGTGAAATTCCTCATTTTCAGGACACGCATCCGATGAATAAAATCTTGGGTTTGAATAAAAAACTGATTTTGAAGAATCCCATGAAGTGAAATCCGAGAAATTTTGGTGACAAAATGAAGCTAAAGGAGGCAGCAAAGATTTGAATACCTTAGGATTATCAGGGCATTTCAGAACACGAAATTTTGATCGTCCACCAAGAAAAGCTTTCCTTGCCAGCTGCGTTGATCTCCACATTTGTCTGTGAAGGGACGATGATGGGTTTGGTTGTTTGCGGAAGTGTAGAGAGTTGGAGTGAAATGGAGCGATAAACCCTAATTCAGGAAAGGGGAGAGTGAGTAAGCCAAGGAATTGACTGTACGGACAAAGAGGGAAAAGGTAGGAAACAAAAGGCGTGGAAGTTTTTTACGTACTGTCTAAAAGAGTGATTCATCGGCTGGAGGAGTTTAGGAGCAAGAATCTTTTTGTTGGAATATTTTTTTGTTAACTTTATTTATTAGTTTGTTATTACTTAAAAAAAATAAATAATTATTAGTTTAAATTAAAAGTGAAAAATTTTAAAAATAATTATAAAGAAGAAATTTATTATATTTAAATATAAATTATTAATTTAGTTTAGATTAGCAATATCAACCCCATTTAATTGAATAAATGTGTAGTTATGGTTGTTGTAGCTTTCAGCCATTCGAGAGTATATGATTATGTTTTACTAAGTTTAAAAGCAAAAGAGTTTTTTTTTTTTTTTTTGTCGCGACACAATCTCCTATTATATTCAACCTACATAGTGGATTTGATCAATTGAGTCAAAAGAATGGAAGAAGAGAAACCCATCTCACATACGAGAAGGGTGACTGACACCCATTCAGATTTATTACCAGCATAAATCAGGCAAATTTAAAAATCTTAAGAATTAAAATTGTATCGCTATTCCAAGTTTTAAAATTGAAAAAAAAAATCAAATTCATTGGTTCAATTCCAATTCCTGACTGAACCCTGATTTTGATCGAGCTTAACTGATTTCAATGCTTTATTAAAACTATATCGATTAGGGCGAATTCCATTTTACCCCCCTGTGGTTAGGCATAATCACCCTATCGCTACCTTGTGGTTTCAAAATACCCACATAACCCCCTCGTGTTTTGAACTAATGTGGAAAAGCGACGGTTTCTGTTAAAATTGACGAAATTGGTTTACACGCGCAGTAATCTGCGAGTACTACTAAAATTTTTTATTTTTATTCCAAAATTACCCTTTCTTATTAACACGTTTTTCCTTTTCTCTTTCCTTTCTTCTTCCTTTCCTTTCTTTTCTCTACCACGCAAGAGCCATTCCTCCACCACCGCTGCCATACATCTACAACTGGATCCATGAGCAAGAAAACCCTCCAAAGATTGTTAATAAAATCATGAAACTGGACAAGGAAGTTAAGAAAATTAACTCAGAAGCCCTATTTCTAATATTGACTTCCACCGAGCTTTTCCTTCAATTCCTGGCCGAGAAATCAGCAAGAGTTGCGTTTGAAAAGAAGAAGAAGACCATGGCTAGTGGGTGGAAGTTAGGGAGAAGGAAATGCTCTCAACCCGCTTTGGATTTGCTTCCACTGTAGCACTAGTTTTGCTCGGATTTCTTGGATTTCTTGCACCAATATTGTGCTAAATCTTTGGCTATTCAACACCAACATATCACCAAGATATACTTGACGTATTGGACGGACGGAAATGGTGGAATCTAGCCGGATTTTTCATCAATTTTCAGCCTTGCAACACTTCCAAAAACATAAATTTTGGTCGGATTTTCAGCCGGGTTTCATCAAGATTTGGCCTTTCTTAATTAAGGGAGTATATTCCATAATATTATGATGGATCTTTGGTGAATTTTACGGATTTTTCCAGATTGTTTTGAGTGCATTTAGAAGGAAAAAACGTTTTGGGCAGTTTGGTGTTTTTCACTATTCATCATCTCTTTGGAATTTCAAATTTCATTTCTTGGTGGTTTTCGAGCTGTTTCTACCTCAAGAACATAGTCAACATACAAGCAAACGAAATTTTGGATTTTTTGAGGGATTTTTAACGTTTTTTCAGCCGGGTCTTATTGGAGGATTTTTGGCCGGATTTCTACATTCTTGCCGGAGATTCGCCCTTGCACCACCTATGTTCATGCCTTGCGTCTAACATTATCATCTACTGCACTCAAAGGTTGGTATTTCTCCTTGGTGTGGATTTTCTATCAATTTTGTAGAAGGGTTCAAGGAGGAAGATGATAAATATTAAGTGGGTTTTGAAATTTGAATTTTGAACATTTTTTTTTTAAAAGAAGAAGAAGACACCTACGGATCGCTGTCAAAAGGCACCCGCTCACCAGCGATTTCCTCCTGGATTTGCTTTCTCTTCCTGCTCAACCATCCGGTTAACTCCTCAATAATCGCTCATCCGACAATTCCAAACCTGTTCCGGCTATAGGAACTGATTTCATTGCCATTATTTATCCAATCCCATTAAGTGTTTTGCAAAAGATTTGATTTTTCGTATTGGATTTTTGCGGTTTTCGTGGTTTCCGTACTGGATTTGCAAAAGATTTGATTTTTTCGGTGGGTTTTTGTATTGGATTTTTACATCTAAATCCTATTTGGAGAAGAATGAATTATTGGGACGGGAATGGAACCGCAGAGGAAACCGACGGGCTTTGGTCTCACGATTTCTTGGCTTCCAACGCATTGCAGCTCTATTGACTGCGGTGCCGCTTTATGTTTCTCCATTGCCACTCCGTTTCCTTGACTGTTAGAGCTGTATTAGCAATGAACTTGTACTGGTAGTTACGACGGTGACGATGACGGCAACGGCGGTGGAGGTTCAGTCATGGCGGGGAGAGAAAACCAGAGAGAAGAACAAAAATTTCAAAATTTTTCAGAATTTGGTTGTTGGAAATTATGGTTTATTGGATAATTGTAAAGAATTATTGGTGAGAAAGAATTTAATTGATTAAAATGATGGAGTTTATTTGAAAATTAAAGTTGGATAAACCATGGTTATCTGCAGGTTAACAATGGAGAAGAGAGAAGATTTTCAAAAATTTCAATTGGACCTCAAATATTTTACAATATTTATTTTGACCTCTTCATTTTAATACATTGTTTGACTCATTAATTAAATAAGGGTATTATAGTAAAGTTACTCATTTCCGTCAATTTTAACAGAAACCGTCGCTTTTCCACATTAGTTCAAAACACGAGGGGGTTATGTGGGTATTTTGAAACCACGAGGTAGCGATAGGGTGATTATGCCTAACCACAGGGGGTAAAATGGAATTCGCCCTATCGATTATAAATCTGGTCCGATCGAATTGACCGAATCAGTTTGGTTTTTAAAACGTTGCTTTCATGTCTAATTTTCTTTTAATTTTATTCTTGATAGTGTATAAGTTGTCAAAGCAACGCATAATGAGCAAAATTTTCTGATTCCAATGTTTCAATAACAAGAACATGACTAAACAACAATATATGAAAATATAACTAAAATTTGAGGAAGAGCCAAGAATGTTTTTACCATAAAACAAATCTTAAATTAGATACTTATGGTTTGTCAAGGGATAGTAAAACAAGGAAAGTGATTAAAAGCCTCAATATTGCTAGACAAATCTTTGAAATGTTACATTGTGCTAGATCATGTTTGGACAACCCAAATTTTGCATCTATTTGTAAAACAAAAACAAATTCTGTTTGACTGTGCATTTCTCAATCATTTGATTTACGATTATAAAATACTTGTACAGTTGTACAGTAACATTATTATAGCATATTAATAAAATAATAAATAGTATTCTGTCAAGCATCAGTTTAAAGCCTACACAACTAATTTTGCAGCTTTTTTTGTTTGACCGGTAGTTTCTTTATTGCAAGTGCATTTGCATACAAAATAATGCCTAGCGTGCAAGCAATACCAACGGGACCCACTTTTTAAAAAAATTAATTATATAACAATATATAAAATAATTATTATATATATAATAATAACTTTTTATACACATTTTTTAATAAATTAACCAAATTTATTTATCCAAACACATCTAATCATTTTATAAATATTTATTTCTCATAACAAAACCTAATAAAATCATTTCATAAATAAAACCAAAAAACACCTCATCCAATTGGAACCTTAGTATTTTCTTTGATTGTTTCAAATTTAAAAATCATAAATACAATTCAAGGCAATAATAATGTTATTTTATAATCAATGTAGAACAATTAAAATATATATATATAAAATTTAACATGAACAATGTTGTGGATTCTCAACATAATCCCATCAATTTAGTACAGAAGATATGGTTTTGCCTTCTATATGTATGTTTACAGCAAATTTCATTTACATATCAAATAATCAATCAATTCTATTCTACAAGAAACAAATTGTGAATTTGTTAAACAAATGAACAAACTTGGCCATATAAACAATTATTCATTATGATTACTAACATTATTTTGAGTTTTCCTCTCTCTTCTATATGCTTTAAACAGATCAATACCCAAGAAAGTGTTAAGCAAGTTCATCCCAGCCATTCCAAAGAGTGCAAGGGGGAGCTCAATACCCTTCTCAAACTTGGAGGAATCTTTAATTAGCTTGACAGTAATGAGAACATGAGATATGAATCTTGCAGTAACAAAGGTAATCCAATTGAGAAACCATTCTATCTTCACAACTTTACTTCTGAAATCACGAACGCCAGCCATTCGGCGCACCTTTCGAACGTGCAAAAATACTGAATGCAGCTGCATTATAAGAAAATTTTCTAGCATCAGGATAAGACTTAAAATGCAAAATTTGAATCTGAGTTTTAACGCATATGAAACTCCCCTACAAAGAATAAAAGGCAGTAGAAAAGAAAGAGAATATCAAAGTGAGGAGAAAGTTGCACAACAGTAGCTCATCGTACACATAGTTTTTGATGCTACAGAAATGCAGAAGGATTACAATGTTTTCCTTGCTTTATGTCCCACCAAGTCATCATTTCATGTTACAGTTGACCCATTAATACCATGGCAACTGGTCTTGGCCAGAAAAATGAAATGCTTATGGTTCATAATCTACATTACATAATTTGTTCTACTCTTGAGCAATGTAAGAATGTTGAAACTTCAATCTGAATGGAGCAAGGATTAGAAAAAATAATAATAATTAGGCAATTAGAAACAAGTTTAAGTGACTGCGAATAGAGAATACTGCTTTTGTGTTGAAGATTATAATACAAAAGGAAACAGTCAATTTATATAAAAAATTTTGCCAATTTTCTCATCATCAGTGTCTCTGACCCCATTTCTGAGTCCCCTGTTGTGAACATTCAAACTGATGTTATCATACTATCTATTTCTTCTACCAGAAGGCTTTATGTTTAACCAACAAATAATGCCAAAATGTTGGTTAAAGCAATTTCTAACTGAACCCCAAGAAAGACAGCAGGCTTCAACATGCATGCACAGACTTTTAAGAGTACTAAAGTATCTTTCGAACTGCATAACACTGGTCGTTCCATAAAATTCCCTATGCCAGAAAGATGATGTAAAACTCCAGAGAAAATAAAGTTGCCAAGGCTAACTCACTTTGTGACTTATAACCTCATTGAACATTTTACAATTTTTTAATAGGAAAAATAAGAAGACAATGAAAAGTAATGGTTGAATTGACAGAAAATAGCAGTGCTTGACATTCAGACTAAGCAGAACATATGCAAATTTACCTCACAAATCAGGGTGAGAAGTAGATAGTTGATTGTCACACTTCGGTACAAGGCAAGAGTAAAGCAAATCAGCAGCACAAGATGATGAACTAGGATAGAAGGGATTAAACCACTGTATAGCCGATAGAGTAACATATCCAACTGATCATAAGCAAAGTAACCACATGAAATGCACAAAGCTGCATAGGCCCCTGGCCATGTAACTTCAACCAGCTGCGAGTGCTCTAACATGCCTCTGGTTCCAATTGCAATCCACTGATTAATCAATATAATAACCACTGCAGAGGGTGCAGACATCATTTTTAGATCAGAAAGGCTAAAACATGTCAAACACTGTTTGGTAGTTCAGATATTATGGAAGTAAAAGATATATCAGTAAGAAAGAAAATCAAAACAGTTCTAATACTTCCAATTCGGAAGATTAAGTTCCGCATTTGTTTTAAATTTTTAGAAGCAGATATTCAATCTCAGCTTGTGGAGACAACTGGATTACCTCATTGCTCTCTTTTTTACTATTCCACACATCTTATGAAGTGAGATACTCAGTAAAACAAAAAGAAAACGAAAAATTGTAGTTTCACTTATGAAATTTTAGCTGGCTATCTTCCTAGCACTCTTACAATATACTAAATAAAATTACAAGCAGCAAGCAAAGAAAATGAATGAAAAGAAAACAAAGCATAATCTAGTTCTCTATCCCATAAAATGGAGACCATGAAAAAACCAGCATACCTGATTAACTAAAAATGCAATCTGAATAGAGATTAAAAACCATTTAACTAGGGGTGTAATCGAGCCGAGTCAAGCTCGAGTACACCCCTAATCGAGCTACTCAAGCTCATTAGGGGTGCTACTCGAGCTCGAGCTCGGTACTCGATGAATAGAGATTAAAAACCATTTAAGTATTTAACAATCAAAAAGTCAAGGATTTTGCCTTAGGATAGATAGTACTTAACAGATTTACCCCATCCCTCTATCACAATAGACATATTAACAGGTAAAGTGCCAAATTATCCTCCTGTACCTGGCCTGGAAACACAATCTTTCGATTCAATTATATTTCATAAAAGAGTTCCACCATATCCAAATGCAATATCTTTATTATTGTACCAGTGGATGAATTTTCACCTCCTAATTCGATCAGTGAACTTCCATTTTATGCTTATACAGTTAGACTTGCAGCATTCACGCAGGATATGTTTGCATTAAAAATGGCGACCAAGAATTGTCTGGCATCTAAAATCGGTTAGAAGTAAATCAAGTTGAGGGTAAATGAGAAAAGGCAAAATTCTTCCATGTACTTGATGGAACAAAAGCAAAAACAAATCTTTTAAGTACCCCAACACCAGTTACTAATAGACCCATTTATATTGATGCCTGGATGTCTACATTGCCCATGCTATTACATGAATGAAAATGAAGACTTCTACCCAAAAGGTATAGAACATTAACCAGTTTACCAAACTCAACGTGGTAAGTCAATCTTTTTATGCATGCAAACTGTAGAGACTTACTCAATGTAACAATTTTCATGGAACTCAATAGTTTCCTGTAACATAAAGTATGGAAAAACGGGCAAGGGCAAGTCTGATCCGGACTATGCAGTTCACAGCCCATGAAATCTGGTTAGGGAATGGAATTGGGATGTGACAATGTCCTTGATGGTAATACACTCACATAATACTAAACAAACAAAACAGAAATTTCTCAAAAGTGGAGACACCACTCCAAATAGTAATAAGGATCTGCAATAACAAATCCTTTCTCTACTACCCTTAGTAGAAGTTGAAGACAATAAATAGTAGAGAACTAACTGTGGGTAGAAGCATACAATTCAGATAGAACATTGAGAAAAGCTTTCCCTGTATCAAGCAGGCTAATTTTACTACAAAATATTAAGCAAATCTTGTAAGGTGTCATATCTTCGACCGTATCTTCATGCTACATAAAGACTCTGACTCAATACAGCTCTTAGCAACTAAGAAAATAGATGGGTTTCATTTCTAAGGCAAAGTAGGTACTCTTCCACAAGGAGAAATAAATTTATAATACAAGAAAAAGGAAAACCAGAATCAGAAGCAGAGCAGATATGCCTAATCCTAGATTCGAGCTTAGCTCTATAAGAGCTCATTCAAGTTTGATTTCTCAAACATGGTCATTAATCAAACCAATCTTAGAACAAGATTTTTTGTTCGATTAATTGTTTCTAAGCTCGATAAACTTTAAATTTTATATTAAATAAACCAAGAAACTCAAGAGTTCAGCTCCATGACAGCTCGTTTGAGTTCAGTTTGAATAATAATCAAACTAAACTCACACACAATTTCAAACTCTGTCAAAATTATTAAACAAACTTCATCCGATAAACAGAAGATTAACATCAGGCTTTCCTAAAACAAAGCAAAAACAACATTAAAAAAAAAACAATAACATAGCAATCTTTTGCCTCAACCCCCCCCCCCCCCCCCCCCCCCCCCAATAGAAAGTAACAATCTTTAGCAATTAAACCATTTCATCACATGAACAATATACTGCAAAACATTGAACAAAAGCAAACAACATAATTGAAAAAAAAAAATCCAAAAACCCATATTAAATAAAAAAAAAAAAAGACGGTGAATTGAGTAGGGACCTGTTGCAGAAGTAATGGAGGAATGGAGCAAAGAAACACAAGTGTTAACAAAGACAGGATCACGAGAGACGTAATTGCGGATGACCCAGTTAGAAAATTGGTAGAAACAAAACCCAGCAATGATAGGGAGCAGCTGAGTGCGCCTATTAGAAGCGATTTCAGAGCAAACTGAAACAGCCCACATCACTAAAGTCGCCAAAAAGAACGACCCTGCTTTGCTTTCTTTATTAACACTATTCCTGCTACTTTCCCTCACCATTTTTCTCTTGGTTTGTTACTTCTTTATGGGTTTTTCTTCTCTTCTTTTTTTCGTTTGATAAAGGAGGAGAAATGGATGAGAAAGATGATGCTGTTGAACGATGTTCGTGTCCATATCCATATTTTACTGTTGCCGTAACGGGAATGGGAATGCCTTGGATATTGGGGGGGCTTGTTTGCTGGAGCAATAGGCCCCCTTACATTTTGCGATGGGGCTCGTAGTTACTGACACTAGTCGTAGCTAATTTGACAGTTGTTGGTTTAATGTTGGACATCTAGCTCGAATAGTAATATACTAATTTTTTTATACGTTATATTTTAATATTTGTTATGAAATACTTAATAGTGGATGTCAATTCAATAGTTTTGAACTATAAATATAAGTTGTTAATATACTTTTAATGTATCTTATCTTTGATTTATAAGTTACACATGAAATATAACTATAGGATCACTTCCTACGTAATTTGGGAATGAATGAGTTTGAAGAAAACAAAATATGTTATGTGAATGAAAGAATACCTTTACGTATTCATTATCTATTACTCTTCTCAAAATTTACTTTAGTTTCTTTTATTTTATTGCTTGAAGATATATCTCTCCCTATATTGAATACTATTAGTGTTAGTATTAGTATTAGTTTTATAACACGTTATCAGCATGAGGCTCTACCAGCTAAGGGAAACTTTTGGAATAAATCGACTTTTCAGGTAGTATTCCTCCTTTTGTTTTAATTCATTTTTATGGCTAATATTACAAAACAAGAATTTGTGTCTCTTGATATTTTTGGAAAAAAAAAAATATTTATCATGGATATTGGATGTTGGAATCCATCTTGAATCAATGGGTCTTGAAAATACAATTGTTGAGCATAATGATGCAACAAACCAAGACCGTGCCAAAGCTATGATATTCTTCCTCGTCATTTAGATGAAGGATTGAAAACGGAATATCTTACTGTCAAGAATCCGCTTGACCTTTGGCATGATCTGGAAGAAAGATTCAACCACATGAAGTTGGTTGTACTTCCAAAAGCACGGTATGACTGGCTCCATTTGCGACTTCAAGATTTTAAATCTATTAATGAATACAATTCAGTCATGTTCAGAATTACTTCTCAATTGAAATTATGTGGAGAAAATGTTTCTGATAATGATATGTTAGAAAAGGCTTTTTCTACTTTTCATGCATCGAATATGCTCCTGCAACAGCAATATCGAGAAAGAGGATTCAGGAGATATTCTGAACTAATTGCATGTCTTCTTCTAGCTGAACAAAACAATGAATTGTTATTAAAAAATCATGAATCTCGTCTAACTGGTACTAGTCCATTCCACGAAGTGAATGCGACTCAAACTCAAAACTATAGTCGTGGAAATAACCGTGGTAGAGGTCGTGGACGTTGGCATGGCCGTAGTCGTGGACGCGGTCATGGTAGAAATATGCCTTATAATAAAAATGATTATTACCGTGGCAAGAAATATAATAACCCCCAGAAGTGGGTTGATGAAAAGAAAATAGAAGAAAAGAAAATTGGTGAAAATAAATGCTACCGATGTGGCATGGAAGGCCATTGGACCCGTACCTGTTGTACGGCTGAACATCTTGTCAAACTTTATCAAGCATCATTCAAAAAGAAATATGAAGGTGTTAAGACAAACTTTATTGATCAAAATAATGATAATGATGATGTTGATATGACAAATTTCGACACAGCAGATTTTTGTGAGCACTCTGAAGATGCAATATAATCATATTTTATAAACACCCCGAAGGTGTAATATGATCATGTAATAAATATTTAATATTATGAATTTTATTATTTTCGTATCTTTTATGTAATTTTCTTTTAGTAATAAAGTTTATGAATTTTATTTATATTTATTGATTAATGTTTACTCATTAATTTTTATTTATTAATATTTTTTATGATTTGTTATATTTCTTCCTGAAGAAGAAATTGATATATTCTTCCTGAAGAAGACATGAATATCAAATACTTGGGATTAAAAAATAGTGATGATGACATTTGTCTCATTGACAGTGCTACTACGTACAGTATACTTAAAGATAAAAAGTACTTTGAAGATGGGAAAAACTAATGTTCATACAATAAGTGGTAGTTCTGAATTAATTGAAGGCTCTGGAAGAGCTACAATATTTCTCCCTGAAGGAACAAAATTTGTTATAAATAATGCACTTCTATCTACAAAGTCTCGAAGAAATTTATTGAGTTTTAAAGATATTCGTCGAAGTGGATATCATATCGAGACTATGAATGAGACAAATGGTGAATTTTTATTAATTACAAATACCATTTCTGAAAGAAAATGTGTATTAGAAAAATCACCATCTTATTTATCTGGTTTATATTATACAAAAATAAGTGCAGTTGAAAGTCATCACTTAGTAGACCAGAAGTCTACAAATCCCGATAATTTTATAATATGGTATGATCGTCTAGGACATCCAGGTTCCATTATGATGAGACGGATCATTGAAAATTCAAATGGCCATTCATTGAAAAATCAAAGAGTATTGAACTCCAATGATTTCTCCTGTGTTGCTTGCTCCCAAGGAAAATTAATAATTAGACTATCACCTCTTAAAGTGGGAATTAAATCTCCTGTATTTTTAGAACGAATTCATGGTGATATATGTGGGTTTGTAGATCCATCATGTGGACAATTTAAGTATTTTATGGTATTGATCGACGCATCAACAAGATGGTCATATGTATGCTTATTATCATCTCGAAATCTAGCGTTTGTGAGGTTGCTTGCTCAGATAATTAAGGTACGAGCACAATTTTCAGATCACCCAATTAAGAAAATTTGTCTAGATAATGCTGCTGAATATTCATCACATGCTTTGGATAATTATTGCATGTCGATTGGAATAAGTGTTGAATATCCTGTAGCTTATGTTCACACACAAAATGGTCTTGCTGAATCATTTATTAAATGGTTGTAATTAGTTGCTAGACCGTTACTTATGAGGTCTAAACTTACTTTATCTGCTTGGGGACATGCTATATTACATGCAGCAACACTTGTAAAAATAAGACCGACGAGTTATCATACTTATTTCCCCCTGCAATTAGCATTTGGCTATGAGCCTAATATCTCTCATTTGAGAATTTTTGGTTGTGCGATTTATGTCCCAATTACACCGCCATAACATACAAAAATGGGCCCCCAAAGAAGATTGGGAATATATGTCTGATATGAATCACCTTCTATTATTAAATATGTTGTACCATTAACAGGTGATTTATTTACTGCTAGATTTATTGATTGTCATTTTGACGAATCACATTTCCCGACATTAGGGGGAGGAAAAGATTAACCGAAAAAAGTAATCACATGGAAAATATCATTGAATTTTCTTGATCCCCGTACAAAAGAAAGTGAACTGGAAGTTCAAAAAATTATACATTTGCAAAGAATTGCAAATCAATTACCGGATGCATTTAATGACTCCAGAAGAGTTACTAAATCGCATATTTTTGCTGAAAATACTCCAGTGAAAATTGATATCCCTGAAGGGAAAATTACAAGTGCTAATGAGTCTCATGCATGCTTAAAGCGTGGTAGACCTCTCGGTTCCAAGGATAAAAATCCTGGAAAGAAAAGAGAATTAAATAATGATAAGAGTCAAGAACTCCAAAATATTGCCAGTGACAAAATTTAACCTCCTGAAGAGGTTGCTCATGAAGAGATTGCTCATGAAGAGCTTACTCCTGAAGAGAATAAGATTATAGAAAATTCAATAAATTTTGTCACTCTAGGAAAAATTTAGAATCGAAAAGAAATAATTATAGATAATGCTTTTGCATATAATGTAGCAATTGATATTATGGAAGAAGACGAGGATCATGAACCTAGATCGGTATGATGAATGTCGTCGAAGAAATGATTGGTCAAAATGAAAAGATGCAATCCAATCTGAATTGGATTCATTGGCAAAACGAAAAGTATTTGAACCTGTAGTTCAAACACTAGAAGGTGTAAAGCCAGTGGAATATAAATGGGTGTTGTGCAAAAGAGAAATGAGAAAAATGAAATTATGAGATATAAAGCACGACTTGTAGCCCAAGGATTTACATAAAGACCTGGATTCGATTATGATGAAACATATTCACCTGTAGTAGATGGAATTACATTTAGAATTCTTGTGAGTTTAACAGTGCATGAAAAGCTTGATATGCGTCTAATGGACGTAGTCACCTCTTATTTATATGGAACACTGGACAATGATATCTATATGAAAATCCCTGAAGGATTTAGCATGCTTGAAGCATACAAATCAAATCCTAGAGGAGTTTACTCCATAAAATTATAAAGATCTTTGTATGAATTTAAACAATCTAGACTTATGTGGTATAACCGTCTTAGTGAATGTTTAATTAAGGAAGGTTATATAAATGACACAATATGTCCATGTGTTTTTATTAAGAAAAATTAGTCAAATTTTGTAATCATTGCTATATATGTTGATGATCTCAACTTAATTGGAACTCACGAAGAGATCCAAAAGGCAGTTGAATATTTAAAGAAAGAATTTAAGATCAAGAATTTTGGAAAGACCAAATTTTGCCTTGGTTTGCAAATTGAACATTTGCAAGATGGAATTTTTATTCATCAAACTACATATAACCAGAAGGTATTAAAACAGTTTTTTTATGGATAAAGCACATCCATTGAGTACTCCAATGATCGTTCGGTCACTTGATCCTATTAAGGATTCTTTTAGACCAAAAGAGGAAAATAAAGAGATTCTTAGTCCTGAAGTACCATATCTCAGTGCTATTGGTGCACTAATGTATCTTGCTAATTGTACAAGACTAGATATATTATTTGCAATGAATTTGTTAGCAAGATTTAGCGCTTTTCCTACAAAACGACATTGGAATGGTATTAAGCACAATCTTCGTTATCTCCAAGGAACCATTGATCTTGGATTATATTATTCATATGATTCTCGACCAGAATTGCTTGGTTATGCTGATGCTGGGTATTTATCTGACCTGCATAAAGCAAAGTCGCAGACTGGATATTTGTTTACATGTGGTGGTACAGCTATTTCATGGCGATCCACAAAACAAACACTAACTACTACTTCTTCAAATCATGCTGAAATTATAGCAATTCATGAGGCCAATCGAGAATGTGTCTAGCTAAGATCAATAACTCATTATATCCGGAAGAATTGTAGAATATCTCCAGAAGAAGAAAATCCTCCAACAATATTATATGAAGATAATGCAGCTTGTATAGCTCAATTAAAATAAGGATATATCAAATGAGATAGGATGAAACATATTTCCCCAAAATTCTTCTTTACTCATGATTTACAAAAGAATGGTGAAATTGATGTGCAACAAATTCGATCAAGTGATAATTTGGCGGATTTATTTATCAAGGCATTACCGACAACAACTTTTGAGAAATTAATAAAGAATATTGGAATGCGTCGGTTGAAGAATCTCAAATGATTTTTGAATCAAGGGGAGAAATTAATACACAAGAATAGTGTACTCTTTTTCCTTCACTATGATATTTTCTCACTGGGTTTTTTTCCTAGTAAGATTTTAACAATGCATATTCTTTGTGTAATTGATATCCAAGGGAGAGTGTTATGAAATACTTAATGGTGGATGTCAATTCAATTGCTTTGAACTCTAAAGATAAGTTGTTAATGTACCTTTAATGTATCTTATCTTTGATTTATAAGTTACACATGAAATATAACTATAGGATCACTTCCTATGTAATTTGGGAATGAATGAGTTTGAAGAAAACAAAGTATGTTATGTGAATGAAAGAATACCTTTACGTATTCATTATCTATTACTCTTATGAACACTTACTTTAGTTTCTTTTATTTTATTGCTTGAAGATATATCTCTCCCTATATTGAATACTATTAGTGTTAGTATTAGTATTAGTTTTATAACAATATTTGAATACTTCATATGTTAATACGTTAATTTTTTATATTGTATACGATAATTTTTATATTATATACACTAATTTTATATGTTAATACGCTAATCTTTTATATTGTATACAAAAAATTTTATATTATATATACTAATTTTTTATATTTTATACGTTAAAATAAAATTCATACGCAACTCTTATAAAACAAACTCTCGGAAGGATGACCCTCTTCTATTTTGGATTTGCTAAGAAACAAAGTAATGTAACAAGAAAGAAAATGATAGCACTTTAAATGAAAGAAAGACATGAAATACCATCAGTGAAGTATGACTAAATGACACTCATTGCACTTATCACATAACTAAATGATGAATCAACAGACAAATCATATGCTTCAAATAAAGATTTGAAGAATTAAAGGAGCAATTAGAAGTTTGCAGCAAAAATTTCAAAGAGGACTGTTAGAATATTGAAATCTTTACTGTAAAATTGAGTAAACTTAATAGTAAAATTGAACTTTATGATTTACTTGTTAAGATTGTTAACTAACTTAATATTATCCTATATTAATTATTAGGGCGAATTCCATTTTACCCCCCTGTGGTTAGGCATAATCACCCTATCGCTACCTCGTGGTTTCAAAATACCCACATAACCCCCTCGTGTTTTGAACTAATGTGGAAAAGCGACGGTTTCTGTTAAAATTGACGGAAATGAGTAACTTTACTATAATACCCTTATTTAATTAATGAGTCAAACAATGTATTAAAATGAAGAGGTCAAAATAAATATTGTAAAATATTTGAGGTCCAATTGAAATTTTTGAAAATCTTCTCTCTTCTCCATTGTTAACCTGCAGATAACCATGGTTTATCCAACTTTAATTTTCAAATAAACTCCATCATTTTAATCAATTAAATTCTTTCTCACCAATAATTCTTTACAATTATCCAATAAACCATAATTTCCAACAACCAAATTCTGAAAAAATTTGAAATTTTTGTTCTTCTCTCTGGTTTTCTCTCCCCGCCATGACTGAACCTCCACCGCCGTTGCCGTCATCGTCACCGTCGTAACTACCAGTACAAGTTCATTGCTAATACAGCTCTAATAGTCAAGGAAACGGAGTGGCAATGGAGAAACATAAAGCGGCACCGCAGTCAATAGAGCTGCAATGCGTTGGAAGACAAGAAATCGTGAGACCAAAGCCCATCGGTTTCCTCTGCGGTTCCATTCCCGTCCCAATAATTCATTCTTCTCCAAATAGGATTTAGATGTAAAAATCCAATACAAAAACCCACCGAAAAAAACAAATCTTTTGCAAATCCAGTACGGAAACCACGAAAACCGCAAAAATCCAATACGAAAAATCAAATCTTTTGCAAAACACTTAATGGGATTGGATAAATAATGGCAATGAAATCAGTTCCTATATCCGGAACAGGTTTGGAATTGTCGGATGAGCGATTATTGAGGAGTTAACCGGATGGTTGAGCAGGAAGAGAAAGCAAATCCAGGAGAAAATCGCTGGTGAGCGGGTGCCTTTTGACAGCGATCCGTAGGTGTCTTCTTCTTCTTTTAAAAAAAACGTTCAAAATTCAAATTTCAAAACCCACTTAATATTTATCATCTTCTTCCTTGAACCCTTCTACAAAATTGATACAAAATCCACACCAAGGAGAAATACCAACCTTTGAGGGCAGTAGATGATAATGTTAGACGCAAGGCATGAACATAGGTGGTGCAAGGGCGAATCTCCGGCAAGAATGTAGAAATCCGGCCAAAAATCCTCCAATAAGACCCGGCTGAAAAAATGTTAAAAATCCCTCAAAAAATCCAAAATTTCGTTTGCTTGTATGTTGACTGTGTTCTTGAGGTAGAAACAGCTCGAAAACCACCAAGAAATGAAATTTGAAATTCCAAAGAGATGATGAATAGTGAAAAACACCAAACTGCCCAAAACGTTTTTTCCTTCTAAATGCACTCAAAACAATCTGGAAAAATCCGTAAAATTCACCAAAGATCCATCATAATATTATGGAATATACTCCCTTAATTAAGAAAGGCCAAACCTTGATGAAACCCGGCTGAAAATCCGACCAAAATTTATGTTTTTGGAAGTGTTGCAAGGCTGAAAATTGATGAAAAATCCGGCTAGATTCCACCGTTTCCGTCCGTACAATACGTCAAGTATATCGTGGTGATATGTTGGTGTTGAATAGCCAAAGATTTAGCACAATATTGGTGCAAGAAATCCAAGAAATCCGAGCAAAACTAGTGCTACAGTGGAAGCAAATCCAAAGCGGGTTGAGAGCATTTCCTTCTCCTTAACTTCCACCCACTAGCCATGGTCTTCTTCTTCTTTTCAAACGCAACTTGTGCTGATTTCTCGGCCAGGAATTGAAGGAAAAGCTCGGTGGAAGTCAATATTAGAAATAGGGCTTCTGAGTTAATTTTCTTAACTTCCTTGTCCAGTTTCATGATTTTATTAACAATCTTTGGAGGGTTTTTCTTGCTCATGGATCCAGTTGTAGATGTATGGTAGCGGTGGTGGAGGAATGGCTCTTGCGTGGTGGAGAAAAGAAAGGAAAGGAAGAAGAAAGGAAAGAGAAAAGGAAAAACGTGTTAATAAGAAAGGGTAATTTTGGAATAAAAATAAAAAATTTTAGTAGTACTCGCAGATTACTGCGCGTGTAAACCAATTTCGTCAATTTTAACAGAAACCGTCGCTTTTCCACATTAGTTCAAAACACGAGGGGGTTATGTGGGTATTTTGAAACCACGAGGTAGCGATAGGGTGATTATGCCTAACCACAGGGGGGTAAAATGGAATTCGCCCTAATTATTATGATTCGTAAGTAAGCTTTTTAGGGAATATTTCTAAAGTAGTTTCTTTTGTACCTTATATAAAGAGTATTGTTTATGCATAACAATAAATTTGAATTTTTCCAACATTCTAACAATTGCTTTTGTTGTGTTAAATTTCCAATGTGTATAAAGCACTTATGTTGCAAGTTGCTAGTACAGGTGCCAATTTTTTGGATTTGGGATGCTAACAAAATTCAATAATATGTAGAATTTATTCAACATTTATGCATACGCGAGTTTGATATAAATACTCTCTATGTTTTCTATTAAGTGTCATTTTAACTGAACTTTTTTTGTTTTTAAATAAGTGTCACTTTATCTATTTTAATATAAAAAATGTGTAAACTTTCAATTTTATCCTTCATCCAATTTATCTAACATAACATGACATTAATTGTATTTATTCATTTTTCAATAAAGAATTAAAAGTAAATAAGACAATTTAATCATTTTCTTAATTAGTGTGCTCTTGGTAAAATATGACACTAATTAAACAATAGAGGGAGTAAGTTTTAAGTTTCATTTAGTGTACCAATTAATGTTACTTAAGTTGCGATTTACACAACTTTTTTCTTGCAAATCTTTTACATTTTAAGGATATATAGTTGAATCATTTTTGTATATCACTTTTTATAGCACTTTTTAAGATTTTGACAAGTATATAATTATTTTTCCCTTAGAGTTTACTAATCACTTGATAGGGTTTTATTTTAATTTTTAAAAATTAGGTAAATAACTAAAAGGACATGTGTCGTATTTATACACAATGATACATATAGTCACTGAATTAGATCCAAAAGTCACTGAATTAGATCCATTAGGCCTCATTTCTTTGCAATTGTTGCCAACAGAATATTTGGAAAAATGCATTCAACATTTCTTGTATAATAAGAATCAAAATCGCAATGCATTATTTTGTCAACAAACATTCAACGATTTTTTAAATGATTGACAATCTCCTAGTAGTTTTGCCTAGCTATATAGTTGGTAATTTTTCAAGTTTAGTGGACTTTAATAATGTTAATAATAACACCGCAATTCATATCAACATAAACACACTTAAAATAATCAAAATGCACCACACTTCTTGAAAAACTGTAATTGTCTACATGATTTGGCTCTTCTCGACACATCTATGACTGGAATGTTGGATTCATAGACCAATTAAGGCCATGCACGTAAGGTTGTGATAGTGGCTAAATTTGGATATGAATCGACTCCTCCAAAGATTGGAATAACTTTTTCACTTTTCTTTCTTTAATAATCTTTTGAAGCAAGCCATTGGGGCTAGCCCAGTGGTTAGAGAGTTAACTTCCCGACCTACAGTTCTAGAGTTCGATTCCTGTAAGATGCATGTGTGGGTGTGTGTGTTATAAAAAAAAAAAATCTTTTGAAGCAATTTTGAAATTCCTTTCCCAATAACTTTGAAGGATAATACGCATATATCCATATAAAGGCAACTGATCGAATACTAACCTTCGTCCAGTCAACCTCTGCACAGCGGAAATTAGAATTTTGTATACCAGTGGATCTGCACCACTAACGAATCGAGCGCAGATCACAGTTCCACCACCTATTTGCTCCTTGAGATTGAGATAACAATAAAAACCTAGTTTTTCTTGCTTATTGTTGTTGCTTGTTACAAACCAAAACCCCCTTATTTAGTTTGTAACCTTTTAGGGCTATTTATAGTTGATAGAAAACCTTTAGTTTTCCTAAAAAACTTTTGGTTTACGAAAAACCTTTAGTTTTACTCAAAAACCTTTGGTTTACTTAAAACCTTTAGTTTTACTCAAAAAACTTTTGATTTACTTAAAACCTTTAGTTTTACTCAAAACCTTTGGTTTACTTAAAACCTTTGATTTTCTGTCACGAGTGCACCCATTAATTCTAACAAACTTGAATTCCAGTATTAGAGTTTCTTTATTAGTCCGATTTAGAGTATTTTTGCTCTCTACATGAACTTTACTTTGCATGTCAATATCATATTAAATAAATATTTAATTAATGTCCAAAATAAAATGTATACTTTTGCTGCTCTAAACTTTCAAAGCATGTGAACATAGCATGCCTCTTGTTTTAAACCAATGTCTTGATTCTTTTGAAAATTAGATTGGGAGGTAATTGGGTCAACTAAGTTGAACTAGACAAAAAAAAATTGGAATAAAATCATCATGATATTATAAATAAATTTAAATTATAAATATATTAATAATTTTAAAAAAATCTTTATATCCAACTGCATGTTTACTAAATCATAACTAAAATACTATTAATTCATCTAAATATTAGACATTAATTAATATTAAACATAAAAATTCTAAAATAAAAGGAAAAAAAGTATAAAATGTCTCAAAATGTTTAGAGTTTTATTTTATTTAAAAATTTATTCTATCAACAAATAATTTAAAATAATAATAAGTCACATATATATTATTTATTTATTTGTTTTGTTTTGGATGGTTAAGAAAGAGTTTATAATATAAAATTTTATTTATAAAAAACTTATAATACCCAAAATTCAAAAGTAAAAGATAAATTTTGTAAACCCAATGCCCATACATTGTAGTATTATTATTGAACCAAAATTTAAAGGTAACACAAAACTCAAATCCCAAAGAAAAATAAAACAAAGGAAGGAAAGTTAAAAAAAATGGATTAATAGGTCAAATCCGAGTTTTGATCGATTTTTCACAAATCCAATTTTTTACAGAAAATTGTATGTAACCATAGACTAGACCTCGATCCAATTGATTGGACCAACCGGTCTAGTCCAAATTTCAAAACGTGATTTCAAACTATTTGGATTTAATCTCTAATGATAATTGAGTATCAAATGTAACCAGCTCACAACATATTTGTTTTCATGCAACTTGACATCATATTTTTATCCAAAAAAATCCTCCATCTAGTAACAGAAATTATAAGCTAAGCCTAATTGGATATTGAGAAGTTACTTGTAAGAACATAACTCTTTACAATCAATATTTGCAATTCTAGAAAAAGAATTTAGTAAAATTTTGCTTACATCGAAATATTTAGAAAATTTGAGCGTTTGAACTAATGCAGCTACCTTCGAAGTAACAGAAAAAAAAAAAAAAAAGAAATGACTAGTTGAGAGAGTCAGAGTCGAAAAGACGATTCCTCAATTTTTTCTTTCATTAAAAAAATCGTGCATGAAACTTTTATCTCACACGGCTCGTAAGTGATAAAAGAAAGAAGAAACCATCCTCCTTTTTTTTTGATGTCTCAGGTTCCTTTACTCTACAACTCCATGTTTATCCGCCACTTCACTGCTGTTGAGTCAGACTAATCCTGAGCCTCAAGCCGACCGTCCCGTAGCCACTTTGAGGATGTAAACCGCGGGATGTGCATGCAATGGGTACTAATCTTACGGTAGTAGCCCAAGCTGGGCACCAGGGTCAGTTTTCAATCATTGGTCACCAAGTCACACACCTCCCAGCCCAAAGTGTTGACGATGCTCCTCTGGCGAATTTCGACCCTACACAGCCTCACTCCTGCGCACAGCCACCATAATTGTTCTCCATTGCATATGTGCCCCGGGAAACTTGGAGCATCTCACAAATACTCCTTCTCCACCCATTTATCGATAAATGGGTGGAGATTTGTTCCATTGCGTATGTGCCCAGGGGGAACTTGGAGCATCTCACAAATACTCATTATCCACCAATTTATCCATAAATGGGTGAAAATTTGTTCCAAGTGGGATTCGAACCATGGTTGCCATGATGGAATCCCACCTGAGATACTATTTGAGCCATGCTCAATTGATACCATCCTCCATTTTTTGATTACCTTCTTCGCGTATATATAAGACGGAATCTATTCGATTTTTAAAATGGATTACTAATCCTTAACTTTTTGAGGAATCCGTTAATGATTGATATTTTTCAACCTTTTTAACTTTGGTCATGTATGAGCAAAGTAAGTTCTAATTTAGATTAAATAGGTCATGGGTGTTGAACCCATAACTTATGCATGCCAAAGTCTTAACTTTAAGCTAGTGGCCAACTTGGCAATTTCAAGTTGGTTTGCATCTCACTATGCAAAATAGTTGCACCATAACATTGCACCAACTCCCGTTCAAAAAACTTATAATTATTGTTAGAGCTAGAAATTCTAATACCAATCGATAAAAAAAGACAAAAGTCGGAAGTTGTGTATATTTATTTATATCATAAAAATATGTTTTGGAGTTGAGGAGTAAAATATAAATATGTTTGGGAGGAAATAAGTAAAATCACAACATTACATGTATGACATAACAACCAAATATCAGAATATTTCTTAACGTTAAAACTTTTTCTCTCTCACATACCTTTTTGAGATATCTCAACTCAGAGATCATATCCTTTGTCCAAGATTATTTCTGTCCTATTCTGTCTCATGTCCAAAACGACGTAGTTGAACTAAAACTAAGGACTAAAAACATAAATATCACTAAAATCACTTTACAATTATTATACCCTAACAAAGTAATGAGTGAACCCTACAACGTAGTTTAATCTTGGACACTAAGACAGAGATAATATTGGATAGAAGATCGCGACTCCTCAACTCTACCAATTATTTTACTCTCTCCTAAATTACAAATATATTAATACTCTCTATTGATGGTTTAAGAAATTTCCTAATTCATATAAGAACTAATTAATAAATCAATTCTATAACGAAACAAGATTTCTAAAACAAAAACAAAAGTCAACTATTCAAATATCTCTAAAATATTAATTTCTTCAAAAACAAAAGTTTTATTCAAAAAAAAAAAAAACTCTATCAAAACTAAGCCTTAAACAACCAAAAAAACTATGAATCCAAACTATAATACACCATAAATGTAATTAATCCTATTTGCCCATAGAAATGTGACATATAGAATAGCATTCTTTATAGATATGCCTATGTCATCAAGATGATAAAAAAGCATTGCAAAATGCCAAACAACCCATAACTTCTCCATCCATCGTGGCATCTTCCAAGACACTTACTGGGAACGACGCCGTACGAATTAAGGCGAACATGTGGAGGAACGAAACGCCACGTGGGAAACACGAGGAGTCCCACGGTCGTACACGTGGCAAGTTATGGAAGGCCAAGTGAGATCGCGCGAAACACCAACCTCTTATCAACAAAATCTTACGAAATCTTTAGAAAATCTAAAAAATAAATCATACAAAAATATTTTTTTTTCTTTTTTTTTTTCGTTCTTTCTTTCTTGGCTGCTGTTCAAGTTCAAGTTCAAGAGCTTCTGTCTCTCTCACTGTCACGTTTGAATTTAATCCATCATCCTTCCAGTTCCAGCCCCGTCATGTCCGCCATTGCTACTGCTGCAGCTCTCGCTCTTCCCATTTCTCTAACTCGTTCTTCTAAGTCTAACTCCAAAAGGGTATGCTTTGTTTTTTTGCAAAACTTTTATGGGTTCTTTTTTTGAGGGATTAGATTTAATGGATGAATGAATGATGATCAATTCAGTGTATGTAACTTTATTCTGAAATGTTAAATTTGTTTGTATTCAAGATCACTGAGTTCATTTAAGCACGACACAAGTTGCTGTGACTGTCAGCACTTTAAGTTTTGATATTCTTGGATTTTTATAATGGTAAAAGGATTAACTGGAAAGTGTAATTCTTTCTTAATATTTCTTTGTATTTTTGAGGGGTGTAAGGGTGGGAGAGAACTTGAGAATTAAACTTCAGATGACATGGTATCCAGATAGATGTCAGAAGTAGACAACCGATGCTGAAGGGAGTAGGGACGTAATTTCTTTTAATGAATGAGCAGGTTTATTGGCAGAATCTTTTTCCTAATAGTGGGGAAAAAATGATGTGAATTTAATGTGGATGGGTGAGAGGAGAGTGTTGATCTATGGCTTGTTAGTGAGGTCTAAAGTTGGTTTTTAAATGTGGATGGTTTATTGGAATTTGCAGTCAGTGTCAGTGAGAGGAGGCTTTAGAGTCTTTGCAGTGTATGGAGAGGAAGGCGCATTAGTGGACAAGAAAAGTCCATGGTATCCGCTCTTTGATGTAGAGGATCCAAGGTCTAAAGTTCCCCAGTGTAAAGGGAAGTTCTTGGATGTGAATCAGGCTTTAGAAGTGGCTAGATATGACATACAATACTGCGATTGGCGGGCAAGGCAAGATGTTCTTACTATCATGCTCCTGCACGAAAAGGTTTGTTTTTTTTTTATAGCTTTGTTGTTGAGGTTTGATTAGTAGTGCATTCATGTTATTACTACACAAACATGTTCCACATTTTAGAATGGAAATTTAACAAATGTGGAGTAATTCAGCTTTTATGTTATTGATGAGCAGAGTGTTAGTACATAAGCCTTTTCATTCAGTTTGCTTGTATTTACCTTAGTACTTCACATCCCTTTTGTATTAAGTGATACTTATTTTCAGCTGGGACTATTAAGTCATGGATTATCTCCTTTAATTGAATGGAATCATTTAGAACACTTTGTTTTCGATCATATAAATTGTCGTGTTTTAAAATGTAGAAATCTTTGTGCAGGTAGTAGAAGTACTAAACCCTCTTGCTCGTGACTTCAAATCAATTGGAACCATGAAGAAGGAACTTGCAGGGTTGCAAGAAGAGCTTGCACAAGCTCACAGACAGGTCTATAAAGATTTGGTTTGCATATATTTGTAGATTTATAGTTATCATCTACAGTGATATATTCCTTGTTGTTTCTTGGAGGAGCGGTATTCTGTTCCAATTCTAATGGCCTTTCGACTAACAGGTGCATATATCTGAAGCGAGGGTAGCGACTGCTTTAGATAAACTAGCTTACATGGAAACATTGGTCAGTGATAAGCTGCTCCAAGACACCCCCAGATCAGAAGACAATTGCTTGCACTCTTCCCCCAGTACTTCTCAAGAATCTCCTGAAACTGTAGAAAGGAAGCTACAAAGGAGAAACCTGGATGTTTCCGGTCCTGTCCAGCCTTATAATCCTCGTTTGAAGAACTTTTGGTACCCTGTTGCTTTCTCTTCTGACCTGAAGGATGACACAATGGTTAGTTGATTTTTCAAATATTTGAAATAAATCTAAATTCAGTAGGATGGGATATAATCCTGCCTTTAAGACACTTATGCAATGTCATGAGATTGACTACTTTCTGATAATACGCTATGCGTATTTTGACATGTTCTTCCCCTCCCTATCCTTCCAAAATTCAAAAATAGGAGAAAAGGAATATTCCATTCCATATTTCAGTGGTAGTATCACTGATAGACTTCTATTATTTTTTGTATATATGTTGATTTAGTTGTTCGTGATCCTTTATCATTCAAATTTTAGGTTCCAATTGATTGCTTCGAGGAACAATGGGTAATCTTTCGTGGTAAAGATGGCAAACCTGGATGTGTCCGTAACACTTGTGCTCACAGAGCCTGTCCACTTGACCTGGGTTCGGTTAAAGATGGTCGAATACAATGTCCTTATCATGGTGAGCTCAAAACCTAAAGAATAATTAATGTAATTCCTAGCCCAAATGTATATAGCATGGGTACAAGTCAGTCTAGATATTCTTTTTCCATTAAATGTAGATCAACTGACTATGGTTAATGACTCAAGGGTGGGAATACTCAACTGATGGGAAATGTGAAAAAATGCCTTCAACAAGATTTCTTAATGTAAAGATCAAAGCATTGCCATGCTTGGAGCAAGACGGAATGATATGGATTTGGCCTGGCACTGATCCTCCAACAGCTACCCTTCCTTCTTTACAGCCACCTTCAGGATTCACAATACATGCTGAGGTTTGTCTTTGACGCAATCAGAGGCTTACTGCTAATAACTATGAAACTTCCGTATCAGGAAAATTTCAACTTCTCTTTTTCTGTTTGCTCTGTTTCTTTTGCAGATTGTCATGGAACTTCCCGTCGAACATGGACTACTTTTGGACAATCTTTTGGATCTTGCACATGCTCCTTTCACCCACACATCCACTTTTGCCAAGGGATGGAGCGTACCCAGGTTTGTTGATCATCAACTTTATGATCACTAATATGAAAAAAATACAACTTTGGATTAATTTGACAAGTTTCCGCTTCCATGATTTCTTCATTCTCAGCTTGGTTAAATTTTTGACACCTGCATCTGGCCTCCAAGGATATTGGGATCCTTACCCGATAGATATGGAATTTCGACCACCTTGTATGGTATTGTCAACCATTGGAATCTCAAAGCCTGGGAAATTAGAGGGACGGAGCACTGATCAATGCGCAACGCATCTCCACCAACTCCATGTGTGTTTACCCTCGTCTAGGCAAAAGACAAGATTATTATACAGAATGTCACTGGATTTTGCTCCTGTACTTAAGCATATCCCTTTCATGCAATACTTGTGGAGACATTTTGCTGAACAGGTAAATATCTGTCTTGTTCTGAACTTTAAGGTATATAATCACCTCACTATCTGATTATGTTTTTAAGGAATCTAAATATAAGTGAGATGCAGACACCATGAGCTGATTTTACAAATGGTGATATGCCACCTTGAAAAAATATCCAACACAATGAACTCTCTCTTTTTTCACTTTTATTCGAGAACCCCTACAAGTAATGCCTGGAAACGCTTAGTTTGCTATCGCACTTTCTGAAATGACAAAAGAAAACCAAATGTCATGTTAATTTTGTTTTTCTATGATTCTTGCTCTCCTCTTCTATTCACTCCTCTTTCACGCTTCATTTCTTTACGAGCATCAACATTCCCGCAGGTTTTGAACGAGGACCTACGTCTCGTAGTTGGCCAGCAGGATAGAATGATTAATGGAGCTAACATTTGGAATATGCCTGTATCATATGATAAGTTAGGAGTAAGATATAGAATGTGGAGGGATGCAGTGGACCGAGGAGAAAAGCAATTACCCTACAGCAATTCAGTATAGCAGCCGTAAGTTCTTGTTGGTTTAACTTGCAAGTTTTTACATAATAAAACCATCAAAATCTTGCCAGAAGTGCAGAAAATTGTGCAATTCCTTCAACTGGCCACAGTTTAAGGCTTCTCCTACAACGAAGTTTCACTCAGCCGGGAACTGTATTATACTCATATGAGGCAGAAAGAGGTGGATTTCAACCAACACAGCAAAACTTGTAAAATATATGAACTGTGCAATTTTCTTTTTTGATTGCTTTATGTACAGTTAATTAGGCTCTTTCCCTCCCCATCCTGTTAAGCCTCCATTTTTCCTTCAAGCCCAGATGCTTATGTTAAATTCTTTTGTATCTGCGGTAGCCTCATAGAAACAATGAAGATTTTTTCACAGTCCTGAAATGTTCTCACTTGGGGCAATGAACATCTTCTGTATTATACCAAGATGTTAATGCAAATCAATATTCATCATTAGCTTCATCTGGGATTCTCATACAAATAATTCTTTACCTTATTGCAGCACAAAGTTATCTTTTTTCTTGAGCACACTCTTTATTCTTGTTGAATACGTTGAAATAGGAAAAATTGCAAAAATCCTTCTTCACATTTGTTGAAAAAACGTTTTTCATCCCTCACATTTAAGATGATGAAATTTTGTCACTCATATCTTTAGTGTAAACACAAAATTGTATTATTTTATATTTGAATAATGAAAAAAGTATTTCAAGAAGATGTGAAAAATAATTTTAGCAGTTGAAATATTTGTTGAAATTTGGCGTTAGCATAAAAATTGAGGGAAAGATACAAAATTGGTATACAATGTTTAAGTCATCAACAACAAATTCATTGTTTGTTATGTAGAAGTATAAAGTATATTCTCAGCATAGCCGAAATATGCTCAAAACTCAAAAGGATAAATTATTTCAATTGTCACTTAAATTAGGATTATTTTATTTCTTTTTCTTTCACTTCAAATCTAATTTACACCACTATTAAACACATATGCACAAAAGCACAAAAATTACAGTTGATTTTATGTAAAATATGAGTTAATCATAGTTTTAACTCGCAATAAAAATGACAGGAAATTAGAATCACCATTTTCGTTTCATATATAAAACACATTTTTCATATGAATAGTGTCACAAGAATTTTTGTCAAAAAAACTAATAGAAAATTAGATATATACATCTCAGATGCCGTTAAAGTCAAATTTTTCTTGCACACAAAGTGACAAAGACCATTAAAAATTAAAATTACAACATGAAAAAGCAAAAATAGAATTTTTTTTTTTAATTTTTAAAAAAAAAAAGAAAAAGAATTTTTTTAAGGAATAGAGATATAAGCAAAATAAACTTTAAGTTGGGGACGAGTAAGCCAAAAAAAAATAAAAAAATAATTAATATTCCAAAAGTTTCCAAATTTTTACCGCCACATTTTCATCGGACTAACAAACAAAACAAAATATGGACAATAAAAAAGCGCAAAAAAAAAAAAAAGAAACAAAATTAAAATTCAAGAAAAATGAAGTAAAAAATTTACAGAGCTGACCCACAGAAGGGGCAGAACCGGAATTCGGCGTTAACCTCCCGAGAACAGTAATTACATTTCAAAACATTAGCAACCGAACGCAACCGCCGTTCCTCCACCGGCGGCGGCGGCGGAGGAGCAAGTGACCGAGGAAAAAAGAGATTGCAATTCTCACAGTGCATCACCGGCTCTTTCCCCGGCCATTTCTTCACTGGGACGAAGAACACCTTCAAAACCTTTTCGTACTCAACGAGATCGGCGGGAGATCCGCAAGCGATGCATCTCTCAAGACCTTGCTTCAGCACTTGTCTCACCCGCTGATTCACTCCTCCCACGAAGAAGAAGAACATTTTGTTTTTTCTTTCAAGTGGAGATGGAGTTGGAGAGCGAGAAGTTTAAAACAAAAAGCGTGGTTTTTTTTGGTACACTTTTAGATGTTTCCAGGAGTTTCCCAAATATACTGGGTTATTTACCAAAATATGGTTCTTTTTGAATTTTATTCCCAAAGCATGGTTGTTTTGTAACTTATTCCCAAAATATTGTTATCAATATTTATCTATTTTGTATTTAGTCCTTAGACTTATTTAAAATCCTACAATAGCCTTGAATATTTCAAAAGTAATTTGTTTTTAACTTGATTATTTTTATATTCCCTAGGTACTGATATAACAATAATTAAAGTATGATAAAACACTATCTATTGTAACTTAGCAGTTCAAATTTTTCGGGTCTTACCTCGCTTCCTTTAAGCTGTTTGTTCTCCTTCCTAAAACCACATCAGCCTCTTGGCTTCACCGTTCGGGCAATGATTAATGGCATTCCACTTAAAGATGTCAGAATCTTCACACCTTCAAACTTCTTAACGGCTAACGGCCTCCTGCCTCAACGCCTTCTCGTCCTCAATAGATTTTTATGACTGTCACAGCTCCTTCCTTGGGTACAGAATTAAATTATGATTTGGGTTTTAAGAATTGAAACAATGGAAATATATAGCTCAATTTCGTAAAAGGAAACTTTCTTTTATTGAATTTGAACAAACTAATTTACAATAGAAAAGAGCTTTAATCAGCTCATCCCTATGCTTATATTTTCCCTATGGGAAAGAAGAAAACTTTAGAAACTCATTCTTTTTCTAACACTCTTCGGTTGAGGGTTTTCTGATAGAATTTTCGATGCCTTCATTCTTCAAGGTGTTATCCTTTTATAGGCTTCAACCGCGTTTGAAAATCCGCGTAAAGAGATAAGCCTCTTTCTTTATTGGTGGATAGATGATAAGAATCCATATCTTCTAGATGAGTGGGGTAAGAGTTATCTTTATCATCACATGGATGTGGTCCATTGCTGTTATTTTCCAACAATTGCTTCCAATAGTGGTAGGGACCACTCTTCGTATGCTCCATTTTGAGCGTAGTGGTATGAACCACTCTTCACATGCTGTTTTTCTTTGGTGAAGAATCTCTTGAGTGCATATGCTGACTCATTTTGCATGCCATTTGCAAAGTTGTGCTCCTGCCATAAAACCTGTCGGTTTTGAATTCTTTCACTTTTTCTTGTAATGTCAGTGATCTTTTATTTCCTTCTGTCACGGTCATCCAGCTTTTTGAGCTGTTAAGGATTTGAAAATTTTTTACAGAGAAAGTCTCCATTATTCCTGCTATGGCTTTGATTCCCATAGCTCTCCTGCATTGTTCCCATTTTTTATTGAAGAACGGTATCTTCACCTTTTGTTCATTAACTCGTAGACTCACATCTTCTTTGAGTTTGGCGATATGAACTAGGTTAAAACAATACTCTTCATTTTCATCATATTCCGGTGCAATGCTATACACTCGAATGAAAAGTTTTTTGCCTTCTGCATATTTTTCAAGACATTGAACAAATATTGGGTCAAAGTATTGGAACTCTTTTAACTCCATGCTTGGGTAAATTCGATCACAAAAACCGAATTTGAATAGTTGGTATAGGAATTTGGCTGGAACTCCTTCAATCGTAGTTATCCTTGGATATATACTGGATCCTTCAAGTCTGAAGAAAGTTTCTACATTATCTAAATTGTATACCTGCAAAGCAAATTCATAATATTCTTTTCTTTTAAGTTTTTTGAATCGGAAGATCCTTTTATCCGAACAACTTTGTTTTTTCCAGTATCAGAAGAACTGGGTTGCTCGTTGTTGATTTTGAGATTTATATTCTCAGGATTCTCCATGTGAATGGTAGAATCATCATATGCTGATTTGAATTCAACATTTTTATTTTTAGTGGATTCACCACTATAAGTTGGTTTATCACCCAACATTCCATGAGAGTTCAAAAACTTCTCTACCAGTTCATAGAGATCTGCAAATTCTGTCAGTATCTCTCCCTGTTGTTCAACAACACTGTTCATCTCTTGTTGTAGTTGCTTTTGCTGCTCTACAAGGTTTATTGTTTGCTCTCGAATGGAGAATAAAATATTAGATTTTTTCACTATGCTTTCATCTAACCGAGTTATTTTTGTAGCTAAAGAGCTGCAAAGTTCTAACATTTGCTGTTTTTTACCCTTCTCCATGTTCGGGGTTCCTGAATAGGAAATCTACATAAAAATTGTCAGTTTCTTTTATATAATCTATTTTAAAAGTATAATAAGACAACAAAGATTGCCATCTTAATAATCTTCTAAATTGAGGTTCAGAAGGTAATTTATTAAAAATTAAACTACCAACTTGGGTATTATCTGTTTTTACCACAAAAGGTTTTGGTAATAAGAAAAAAGAAAATTTTCTTATTCCTTTTATTATAGCCAATAATTCTTTTTCATTTGTAGAATAATTGACTTCTGCTGTATTAAATGTACCGCTTGTGTACCTGCATATTTCATTGATGTCAGTTTTTAAAATAGCTGCCCAATAAAAATCAGAAGCATCAGTTTGTAAAATAAGATTATCTTCTGGTTCAGGCATTCTGAGTTTAGGAAGTTCTCTACATTCTTCCTTTAAAGATTTTATTACTTCAGTATGATCATCTGACTATCCACTAGTATTATTTTTTCTTAGTAATTTTTGCAACAAAGACTTTTTCTTAGCAAGATGCGGTATAAATTCTCCTGCATAATTTAAACATCCAAGAAATTGTTCTATTTCTTTTTTAGTGTATAATTTATCTGAAAAATTACATATTTTTTGAGATATATGACTCTGTAATTTAATACCATTAGTGGTTATTATCATACCAAGAAATTCTATCTCAGTTTTACTAATTTCAGCCTTTTTCTGACTTAAGATTATTCCATTTTGCATGCAAATTTTTGTAAATTCTTTTAAATGTCCTATATGTTCCTGATATTCATTAGAGCAAATAAGAATATCATCTACATAAACAAGCATATATGAGAAAATAGAAAATATCTTATCCATTTTTCTCTGATATATTTGTTGTGCATTTTTTAATCCAAAAGGCATCACTAATCATTCATACTGTCCATTAGGTGTACTAAAGTCAGTTAAAGGTATAGATTTTTCAACAAGTTTTATTTGCCAAAATCCTGATTTACAGTCAAATTTAGAAAAGTATTTCTTTCCTTTTGCTAAATTGATTAAATTATTTTTGTTTGGAAGAAAATATCCATAAAAAATACTATGTTTATTTAACTCTTTATAGTTAACAACCATTCTTGCTTTTCCTCGTTTTTCTTCAGCATGGTTTCTAACCATAAAAGCTGGTGAACTATGAGGGCTATTACTTCTTCTAATTAATTTTAGATTAAGTAATTCTTTTATTTGAGTTTTAAACTCAATTTTATCTTCTTCTGAATATATCATTGGTTTAACTCTAATGATAATATTTGGATCTTTTAGCTCTATTATAGCTAATTCTCTTTTTATATCCCATTTTGCTATAAGATTTTCTCCATAATTGCTAGCTATTAGATCTTTAACTTTGTCTATATCTAGCATTTTAACATTCAACTTTCTTATCTGGTTTTTATGTAACCAAATTTTTTCATATCCATCACAACGCGGTGCTGGCTGAACTCTGTATGAGGTATGAATTTGCGAAGTGCGTATCCAACGTCCACAAGGGGTTTTTAAACTAATCATATAAATTGTTTGATTATATGTCTGAAACTGTTAAACGAAGTCGTTTCCTAACAGTAAGTCGACATCTAATTCTTCATAAGCATATAGCTGTTTTATAGCTACTATTTTGCTTCCTAATATAATTTCAGGTTTAAAACATACCTCGTCTAAAGAGTGCTTCTCACCTGTTCTTTCTTGCATTGAGACTTTTATTGGATTAGTTATCCAATTTTGAATAAGAATTCTTTTCCTAAACTTATTTCTGCACCTGTATCAATCTGAGCAAAGTGAGAATTCTCTTTTCGTAATATGTAATTTCTACGAAAATACTTACAGAAAATCTCTGTTCGCTAGGCATTTTCCTTTTCTAGAAAAATATTTTTTCCTGCAAAAGAAATCTCAATACCATATTTGTCAATGGTGACATTATCTAGGCTGTCTAGAAATGATTTTCCTAAGATTATATGATGGTTTTGTTTTCCATCTAAAATATCCAAATAACAATTAATGTTAAATTTGGTTTCTTGAAAAATTATTGGAACTTTAACTATTTCATTGATCTCATTTTCATTTTCATTGTTTGATACATGTCTATGTGTGTCTTTATATTTCTTTATTAATCCTGCATCAAAATAACTATTAAAATGATTTTGTGCACTTTTTGGATTTATAAGAATGTTATATCCTTCAACATAATTTTTTCCATTAAAATATTTACCAAACACTTTTAAGTCATTTGGTGTATCTTCTTTTCTTGATATATTGAGTGAGGAATAACTTCTCCTTCTTTTTTCTATCACAATATTATTTTTATTATATGAGACTATATCTCTAGAGGTTCCTTCTTCTAAATTTTTTGAAGTTCCGAATTCAATTGAATAACTATCTAGAATAGTTATATTATTTCTAGTGGGTTCTAGAATCTTCCTATTTCTAGGCATTCTTGATTTAATTCAACTGCTGGTTTTTTATCAAAAATACTTCCATAGTTTGAATTAGTAAGACTGTATAATGCACAATAATATATGCTCATTATATGATTGCATGGTTTGAAAAATCCTTTTCTTAGAATTTGAAAATGTAAACTCAACGCATCATTGAAATCTTTATTTTTTAAAGATATACAGTATTTTGGATAATACGTGAAAAGTAGTTTTTTATAGGCTAAATTGCCTTCTACTATTTCAAGATTTCCATCTGAAGCATTTGTAAATCTTTCATTAGATAAATTGATAACTAAAGGACAATCAATTCCTTCTTGAAAAGTTGATTTACAAAGAATTTGTATACCTGCTAGATAAACATATTGCATTTTATCTTTCTTTTCTTTAGGCAGTTTGTTTAACAAATCTGTTACTGTCTTTTTTGTTAATAAATTTAATTTTCTGTTTCCAGAAGTTTCTTGAATAGGTATAACCTTTTCAATTTCCATGTATTCATGATAAACGTATTTCTTTCTTTTGAAAGCATTTCCTACTTGACTTAACACATTTTGATTAGGTCCTCTTAAATTTAGCTCTAGATTCCTAATCTTTTCATATTTAGAAGGGTCAAAAGATGCTTTTAATGCATATCCTTCTATAGTTTCTTCTTCTTCTTGTATGAGGATTCCTTCCTCTTCTTTACTGATTTCTATTTCACTCATTCTGAATCAGATTCAGTAAATACTTCAAATATTTCTGTCATTTCAGAATCAAATGATGACATAGTTTCTAAATCAGATTCTATGTCTTTTATGTCAAGTATTGAAACTTTGACTTTCTTTTTATTGCATTCATAGGACTTATGTCCTTCTTCACCACAGTTATAGCACCTACAACTAGTTGGTTTTCTCTTTTTATCTCCATCTTTTTTATTTCTTTTATAATATTTTCTATCTTGTTTTTTATTCTTTTTAAAGAATTTTTTATATTTTTTGTAAATCTTATTTTTGGATTTACGTCTTTTAGACTTATTGGTAGATCCTTGACATCCCCAATTGCCTACTTCAGATACTTCTTTGCAACATATAGTTTCATTAACTCTTTTTGCTTTTGAAAGTATTCTTTGTTGTGTACAAAGATCATATAATTTTTCTTTTAAGAAAACTATTCTTGCTCCTAGAGTATTTGAATATCCTTCTATTTCATGATTTTTTGAAAACTGAGTCAAAAAATATGAACTCCATATACCTGACAATTTTTGATATAGCATGTCAGCTATTTTAGTCATATCTTCATTACTATCAAAATATTGATAATAATATTCTTCGAATTCACATATATATGAATTAATATCACACATATTACAAATTTGTAATTGATTAATCTTCTTTATAGCTTCTTGTTTTTCAGCTATTCTTGATGAATCTATTTTTGAATTCCAATCATATCCCATGAATTCATCTGTTATATAGTTAATGAATGTGCTAATTCCATTTGTTAAAGAAGTGTCCATATGTCTGATAACATTAACTCTTATTGTATTTCTGATTGAATCTGACAATCCTTGATACCAGTTTTTAACATTTCCATCTAATGCTGCTACGCATATTTGGTATTTTTCTTCTGACGAAAAGTTGGATGTTTTATCAGTCAAAAAATAGAGACCTATATCTTGTCCCCATTGTTGTAAAGTTTTTGACGCATCTAGCTTGCAGTCAAGGTTCATAAATCTAAATCCAGAACTTGTAGTTGCTGATATATGTCTATTAGGTATATACTTTCCACTAGGTGAATAAGTATATTTTATGGCTGCTTTTTCAGGTTGAACTCTACGGGTTCTTCCTTGATTTATAGGTACTGATGAAGTACTTGGTTTATCTGTTTCTAATTTTACAGATGTATCTTTATTCATTTTTACCTTTATTGGTTCTTCTATTACTAAATCTTCTAAAGAATATATCAGCTCTTCTATTTCTTTATCCATTTATTGTTCTAATTCTATTTCTTCTTCTGAACTTGGATTGATTTCTTCATTTGAAACTTTCTGTTTCATTTTTTCTTGATTAATTCTTTTTATTTCTTTTAAATGAAATCTTTCGTCTAAACTTCCTTTCTCATATGGCCTATATCCTGTTGGAGGCTATTTCATCCAAAATTCTTCAAAAACCTTTTGTTGGTTTTTTTGAATATTTTTACTATCTTTTACCTTATTAGGTATTTGATCTTCTACAGATTTAACCATATTTTCTATTGTATTAATTTTTACTTCTAGTCCTATGACTAATTGTATTAACTTTTCTATTCTTTCTTCTTGTTTAAGAAGAATTAACTCTATTGATTCAAGTTTACTCATTTTATCCATGAGTTCCATGAAAGTCTACCTTTTCTTTCATATATAGAATCTCAGATTCTAATTCTTTTATAACATTTTCTTGGCTTTCTAAGGCTTCTGGTTTTACTCCTGCTATAAGATTTTCTTGAAATCTTTCTTTTCTTATTTTTAATTCTTTATTAGCGTCTTGTATTCTTTCTATAAAATCTATGCAAACATAGCATTTTTTAGTTGATTAAAAAACTTTTAAAGCTGTTCTTCTATACATTTTATTTTATTAATCTGTATCTGGCCAAGGCCAATCTTCTGAATTCCATTCATATTCCGTTTCAGAATATATTTTTTTCTTCAAATTCTTTTATTTCTATTTCAGAATTTGTATAATCAAAGTTTTTTAATATTTTTTCATAAATGATTTTTCTAAGATCTGGTATTATGCTCATATTCATTAATTCTTTTAATATTCCAATAATAATTGGAGTTTCTATGGTTAACCACAATTCTAAATTTTGTTTATGAAAAACAAAGTTATGCATGTTATTTTCTTCATAGAAGAAAACAAGTTTATAATCCTTTTCTATTAGGAAATTATAAATTTTTATGAGCACACGGCTCTAATACCAATTTTTGGACGGGTTTAAACTAAGGTTATACTTAGCCTCGAAGGGATCAATGCGGAATTATATTCCTTAAAGAATATATAATTTTTATAAGAACCTTATTAAAAGTTCTGGGGTTAATTTATAAATAAAACAAACTTATTTGGTCAATTTTGAAATTCCAATTTTTGAAGACGAGATTGGCATCCTCACTTTCTCTAGTTTTGGAAAGATTTTGAAATGCACAATATTTATGTAATTTTTTATAAAAATGACAATATTTTGATAAAAGCCCCCAAATATACTAGTATAATTAATGGTTAAATATAGATAATTTTTTTTCCCCAAAATCTACATCCAACTTGATTTCTTATTAACAACTTCAAAATTTTCACCCATTTTTCCTTTCTTCTAAAGTATGTCTTTCAAACTTCAAAATCAATTGATTCTTGCAACAAAACATTATTGCAAAAACTCTCAGTTATATCGTCGTAATATATAAATTATAATTTATATGTTAATATGTTAGGCTCTGTTTGTTTGGATGCACTAAAATTAGTAATTTATTTCACAAATGCAAAATGAGTTGTTTGTTTTGTTCAATTTTTCCATCAAAATTTTTAAAAACAAAAACAATGTTACAGTAATTATTTTTGCTAAAGTGTTTTTTATAAATAAAATATTAAATTTGAATTTAAATTTTAAATTTTAATAATAAACAATTCTTTCTAACACAATTCCCACCAAAATAAATTAATAAAATATTAATTCAAATTT
This sequence comes from Ophiorrhiza pumila, assembly GCA_016586305.1. Lineage (NCBI taxonomy): Eukaryota > Viridiplantae > Streptophyta > Magnoliopsida > Gentianales > Rubiaceae > Ophiorrhiza > Ophiorrhiza pumila. Next base: position 9,708,728 of record BLIW01000010.1, on the reverse strand, counting down.
AAATTTCAAACTTTTATTAATAAAAAAATTTCTAATACAAATCCCAGCAAAACAAAATCATTCATTCCAAACACACCCAAAATGTTCTTTTCTCATAACAAATCCCCAGAAAATTTTTTTTATGATAAAATCCAAAAATAACTCATCCAAACGGAGCCTAAAATTTTTTATATGTTATTAGTTAATATTTGATGTTTTATACGCTAATTTAGTAATTTTTTATACTTTATTCGCTAATTTTCAATACTTGCTAAAGTAAAATTCATATATAAGTGTCATACATGAGACGACCTACAAGAGAATGACTTAAATATTATATTAAATACAAAATTAAAATTATCTCATATCAATGCTAAACATCTCAAAAGACTCACACTATAAATCGTAATTATCAAATACAACGCAAAATTTGATTGCGGTGTCTACATTTTCATGAGAATTTGGGTATAATACGAAATTCATACGCATGTCGATCCTACAAAAGAATGATCTAAACATTATATTAACTATGAAATTGAAATTATCCCACATCAATGCTAAACGTCTCCAAAAACTCACACCATAAATCATAATCATCAAATATAGTGCAAAATCTGATTGCAGCATCTGTATTTTTGTGAGAATTTGGTATAATACAAATTGCCCAAGAATCATCGATGAGAGGAATAAAGAAAAATATAGAAACATTAAAACTTATGTTGAAATATTGGAGCTTTAAGAGGTAAGGTTATAGAGTTGGTAAATATTACAAAGACATGACACAAATTTTTTATTTCTAGAAGAAACTAAATGAATAGTTGGGAAAAGTCAGCTATAAACTTTGGTATGATAAAAATGAGAGAATTAAGAATAATGTGAGTATTATTGTGAATTCATTGATTAAACAAGTGATCGGGATAGTTACAAAAGGAGATAAAATTATAACTAAAATTATCACATGAACAAAACTTAAATATAGTTAGTATACTAGTTAATGGCGAGCCACACAAAGTGTGGCAGCCCAGAGATATACTTTGGGCCTTGGTTCAGACTGTCATGTTATTGGGCTTGTCTACTCTTTTAATTGTGTGTATTATTTTTTAAATGCTATTTTAAAGTATTTGGCTCATATATGTGTTAGGGCATTATAACTTTTAGTAAAGTTGGTCTGAAATATTGCAGCTACGGCTGCGCGCAGCTGCTCTTTTGGGATAGCAATACGGCTGCGGGTATTAACCTTTGAAAACCTAAAATTGGTTATAGGATCTGACTATGTTTTTTTTTTTTCCTTTCTTCTTATTTAAAGAGGATCAACAATGGTAACCCCATCTACCCCTTGGTGACTCGAACCCGTGACATATTGGTTCACAGGTGAAGATGTAAACCAGTTGATCTACAATTCGTTGTCTATACGATCTGACTATGTTAGCATCAAATAATTGAGCGCAAATTTGGTTGATGGGTTTTGAATACTGGTTCAATTTCATTTCTTGGTGGGTTTGGCGAGAAACCCATGAAACAAAATCGTCCTGGCTGTTGTGAACGGCTTTTCATTTAAACCACGGTTTGTTTTTGCTTTTCATTTTTTTACGTAAGGTTTTTCCAGTTTTGCATTATATTCTTCTGGGGTTTGTGTCATGAATGCATTTTTTTTATTTCCTTAATAGATCTTAGCTTGTTAATGTTGAATACCCCCAAGAAATTCCTTTTTACATATTTGTAATGAAAGTGGCATGGCTCATTTATTTTTTTTTTTTGTAGGAAAGATGATTATTATTAGAGAGTATGAATTCACAATAGCAAAGTAAATGAAGAAAATAGATGATCTATGGTGTTTGAATTCGGTGCAAAAGTGAATTAAAATTAGGGTTAGGAGTTTGGTTTTTTTAGAGGTCCAGTGCGGTGGCGATTGTGAAATTGAACCAAACTATGACAGAAGCCAGAATAATCAGAGTAATAAGAAAAAAGAAAGCATAAAATGCAACAGGTACACTGCTAACCAAGTAAAAGCATGGAGTTCTATGTTTTGTTGTGTTATTTTCTATTCATAATATATATACTTAAGCGTATAGTAATATTGTACTTGGGAGCTATTAAGAGAGATTGAATTGCTATCATCAAAGTTAATAGGTGTTTAAAGTATATGCGAGTCTTGTTTAATAAAATTTAGAAAATGTATATATGATAATATTTGTAAATATCTTAGCTCTCATAGCTATAAAGTATACATTGATCAGTTTGAGAGCTTAGGATTTATATTTCGAAATATATATAACAGAAAAGGTTTTTGAATCTTGAAAATATCAATGTTTGTTTGGGAAAAATTTTAATTAATGGGACAAAGACTGATTAACATAGCATTAACCTATATAATGGTTGTATATATCTGCTAATAGAATTTTTTATAATTAAATAAATAACTTAGTAAAATAAAAAAAACTACCCTTTATATTGGCTAAGATAAAACGGCTAGAGTCCAAAATTCAAACCACCGTACAATAAAGTCAAAAATCAGAGCAAAGTTCAAAGCAGTCAGTAAGCACAAAAGTGTTTATTTATTGGTTTTACCTTGCTTGCTTACTCTGTTTAAAACCTATTCTAAGCCTCTTTTTGCCGTGATATTTGCAGTAGTAATGCTTGGTTCTGTTCTTTTTTGGGTAGATATACTTTCATAGACTGGAGTATGCGTAATATATGTTTCTGAAGCATAGCCTACTTTTTCATGCTTTTCTGAGCCTGCACCATCAATATCTTCAGTTGTAGTACTCTCAAAGTTTTGAATTCTTGCAATGTCTGTAGATGTTCCTGCTTCTATACTTTGCAGTACTTTGGCAGATTTGTCTTCTGTTGGCAGATATGTTATTATATTATACCGTGTAACTTATCATGTTCTTGTCATAAAACTGGTAAGCCTTAAATGTAAAAGTAGTTTAAGGCCTTGAAACTTGTCATTAAAAACATTACATTCCACCTATTCATGATGCATATTGGAGTATATATTTAATCTGTAATTTATGTTATTATGATATAAAGTAAACAATTGCCATATAAGTATAATGTTGATACTCACCTCTTTTTGCATATCTATTACTTGGCTAATTGTTAATTCAAGTAATAATTCAGCATTTTTTTGATCTATTGATGCTTGCAAATTTGCAGACCCATATGATAATTCAACTTGAAATCGAAGCCTGTCAAATGTTTGATCAAATATACTTTAATTGCATATTAAATATATTCACTTATATAATTTGTTTTTCTATGCAACTTACTATAGCTGAGGTGTTGGTGATGTAGCAGTGGAATACAGGTAAGTGAATTCCATGTCAAGCCCTGCACCAGTGGTCTTTAAACAATTTGAGCAAACAAGATAGTAGAATTCTTGGCCTGGATTATCAACCCTGACTTCAGCCTTTACCCAGCATGGTTTGATCTATAGGTAATTCAGCACTAATTTCAAGTTCTTTAATGATTTAAACCGGTCTATAGCCAAAATATTCATCTTCTAAATATTCAGCCAAAATAATTTAAACCGATTTATAGTCATCTCTTACAGGCACTTTCACTGATTTCCTTTTTTGACTTAAGCTCTGATTGGCAGGAATAAAGGTAGCCTCAAAAATCACACTTTCTGGAATTTGGATTTCTCGAGGCCTAAAAATATCAATATCTAAAGTAAGGGCATTGGACTCAGTAGTATCTAGATAAAATGCACAGGCATCATCTTCCTGTAGATCATTATCAAGCATGCATTTTTTTCATCCTCCAGTCAATGCATAACAGGTGTCTTTCTATAAAATCTCACATTCCAGCTATCGCCTTTGGTCCGAAGTATGATGTCTTGGATATGCGTTGGTAAATATTGTTTTGTCCATTTAGTAGCCAAAGTTTGCACCATACCAATCAAGCGGAAAAGCAGTACTAATTATTTAAGCAGCAAGTATATTAACACCCTTGCTAAAAACACAAATCCTAGAACCATGATAAGTGAATTTCCTATCTTTAAAAAGTTACATAATTCTAAAATATTACTATTGAGAACCACTGGCTAATATATAACTGGCGCATTGTGTAAACATACCAAATTCCTCTTACATATGCATATGCTAGCTGAAGAGCTTTCTGCTTCTGAAGTTCTATCACCAAAACGTCCTCATTAAGTTGGTTGGACTTCACAGAAACACCAACAGAAGGTGACGGCATTGGTTCTTCCAAATAAATAGGACAAAACAAGATCAGCTTCTCAACAAAGCATGACTATCTACATGTGTAATACAAGAGTCCACTAACAACATCACTAATAATAAGCCCAAAATACTAACATAATTATGTTTTTTACAGGCTCGCCTGCATAGTGCTTTGAACTCTTAATATGATCTGAAAAAGGAAAATATTCAGTGTCTTTAGCAATTGTCTTTTCACTTGAAAGCCCAGAAGTTTTGATCGAAGGCGATTTAAAAGGCTTTACAGTATTTAAGAAACATCATACAACTGAGGCTTTACAGTATTTAAGAAACATCATACAACTGGCCCTAAAATAATAATTTTAAAAACAAAAAAACATAGGCATTTATCTAATCCAACAACCAGCGCAAATTACCTAACATTTCAGGCACTGTGTCAATTTGTTATGGGAAATCCTGATCAGCCGACACAGGGAATTTCACAGCTGGGAAACGGAAAAATATACAACTATTAAAGCTCAAAACCACACCAGCTTATAATATAGCATAAATTAAATTAAACAAATACAACGCATACATCATAAAAAATATAGAGGTTTGTATTTCGAAAGCGGAAAATTACCACTTTTCTTCAGCTTCTTATTGGCACGACCCAAGCAGCTTGCTTGCTGGCCACTACCTCTAATAACATGTTTTATTCCAAGCTTCTTAAGCCTCGAACACTCCGAAGCACAAATCACTGGTTCATCAGTAAATGGCATAATATGTTCAGAACTGCTAGATTGTCCAAGTTTATTCTCCTCATCATCAGTATCCAAGCCATCAAAAAAATACGAGCTAACTCTTTCACATGATGTTTGATTTTTAAAAATCAAAACATCAAACCACATGTGACCAACATAGGTGAAAACGAGAATATCATTCTCCTGAAGACAATGAGCAAGAACAAATTTTTTCTAGCTATGATCCAAATAAAATGTTTTCGATTGCCTGGTCAATCCAAATTCCCATACAATCAATTTTACTGGGGTCGTGCACTTTGACAAGCGCATCAAAACTACTATTGAGGCTACCCACAAATTTCTAAGGAATAAGCTTGGAAAACATAACAAAAATATATACCTTTTTTTAGGCTAAAATAGTAAGCATAAAACATAACTAGAAATTGGAGCCACTTTATCTAAAACTTATGACCAATCAAAATGCATACTCCATGCTGATATTCAGATTTGAATATCTTCACAAATTTTTGATTCTTTAAATGAGTCCAATACGTCTTCTCTTTACATCGCTCAAATTCGGTCAACATCTTTGGCATTATTTCGCACTGTAAAATACACCCAATTAAATACAAAACTTGTAACGGGTCCTGGGAAAAACCCTGTACAGCTACCCAAACAAAAGGAACAACATAAAATTTGGTCTGCCACTAAAAACAATGTTAGAAAAAAACTCGTAACTCAAACCAAGCACAATTAAGATAGTTCATTAACAATCCAAAGGTTGTCTGGCAAAAAGCTTTTTTAAACAAATAGGCTTATGAATCCTTTCAACCTTTGGAGATCCCAAGAGAAATCGGCGGCCGACCTTTTTTTTTGAAAATAAGACTGCCAAAAAGCATTCGAAGAACAAATTTCGCAGCATGGTTAATTCGAGACAATTTGCATTAATTCCAAGCCTAACAAGAATAGAATAAAAGCCTATATTTATCTACGATGAAAGACATATTTTACAGTATCTTCCATTCTTTCCTAAACAAATCGAACAAAATTCGGCTAGAACCTATACAACCAACAGCACCTGTGCCCCAAACCAGAAGTAACAAGCTTAATACAAATTCCTATAAAAAACCAATTTTATAAAGTAGAAAACACACAATCTCATACCCGCAAAATACGGCCAAAAAATTGAAGGCCTAGTTGTTAAAAAAAATACCATCGCACTTCAATAGGCCAAAGCCGATCAAAAACAAGACAAAAGGCAAACCTCATTTTTACAAAGCAACAGCCCCAATAAAAAAGTCGGCCCAAATCCAAAAGCAGAATGAATCAACCGACACAAACCGTGAAATGCTAAACAGAGCAGCAAACACGCATGCAACACCAGCAATTAACAACAGCAGGCCTCCGAAAAACAAATAAGCCAACCACATGACACCAGTGGAAACAAAGACCAACTCCCGAAACCCCTCTGAAAAAGGCCATTCGTTCCTTAAAAAAAGGAATACAACTATAGGCTACAAACTCAAGAGCAGAGTCCCGCCTTTCTCGGAAAACCAAAAGCGCAACAAATGGCCACACAAAATTTATACAATCCGGCAATCAAAAAGAATTCTACCCCCAAATGCACCAAACCCTGTTCCCCAGTTCCCGTCTAAAAAACGCATCCGAATTTGGGAGTAAAAAACAAAGCTTAGGTCAAGTAAAGCCCTCTCTCCAGAACTTAATTTTATCGACGCCAAAACAAAGGCGCAACCATAAGCACACAAATACACCGAAGAACAGCAGCGCAACACAAAAAAACTGGCCAGGAAAGAAAGTACGAAAAAGCGAAGAGAAGACAAACATGGAGAAAACGAAAAGAACTGGCAAGGGCGGAGAAAGCGAAAGAAAACGACGCAGCCAACAAAAAAAAGCGAGTATTTATATATGCAGCACTATATTCCCTCACAACCCTATCACACAGCCGGTTAAAAAAAGGACAAAAGCACAGAAAAAGCAAAAGAAAGGATACCAAATAAATAACCGCCCCACCAAAGGTGCAGAGACACAAAAACCAAAACCGAAAGGCAACCGAGAGCTAATACCACATCATAAGGGCGTAAGTTGTTCAAAACTCCCGCTTTATAAGTATAAAGATATGAACAAGAAGAGTTTATAATAATATGCTTCCATGCTAAAACTGACTCATTTACATTTCCATTTCCATTTCCATTCTCATTCCCAAACCAATATCTTACACACATATCTCATGCTAATTGCTATCACAGCTTATGCTGGTTTCCAAACTGCAAGAACTTCTTGAAACATCTCTACCACAAGTTCTCTATCAGCCTGCCTGAAGAAGTTATTGATTTCATCTCTTATATCATAAATTTTGCCAAAATCAAACAGGTACATCAAACACCCCTTCTTCAACTTGTTGAGTTGGTAAAGCCAAGCCTCTTGCAATCTCTCGAGAACATTCCCGGTGTTTATATCTTCTAAGAGACTTTCCTCACATGCATCTTTCAGTTCTGCTATGTCATACTTGTTTGCAGCACCAAGCAATGACAATCGGTGCTTCCAGAAATCTTCTTGTTTTATGGTCCCATACAAGTAACTGAGAAGGGCATTGCAAGCTTCTGTTGACATGTCTTCTATTTCAATTGTGGAGGATTCTTTCTCCTTGAGATTGTGGAGGAACATGCTGTGGAACACGGGAGAACTAGCAGAAAGAATTGCCTTGTGGGAACACACACTTCCATCAGCAGTATTGATGGTGACATCGGCATGGATAGACTCATTAAGCATGCGAGCCAGGCATCGGATAGTGTTTTGGGTTGCTAAAGACTGCATGATACCATCAGTTGGCCATACAGAACTGCCATCTGCACCCTAATGTTTAAAACGGACAGGAAGAAGGAAAAAATTAGAAATGGCAAATATTGGATGCAACAAAAATTTAGACTCAATGACATTTTCTTGAGAAAGATCAAATGAAAAATGGGGGTGAAATATGTTTTTCGGCCTATATTTTTGTATCCACTCCAGTAAATATTTTTCAATCTAATTCACAAGTGGATGAGCCTAATACATCTATAGCAAACCATTTTATTTTGATACATATGAAGTTCAATATGCTTCCCAAATATTAGGTTGCTTAGTGTAACTCACATTTATAGGACAGATCTTCAGGTCCAGAAACTCAACATCAATTACAAACCGACCCTGAAATGTAGTATCAATAGGCCAGACAAAATCGTCACTTGTCCGCAGCAGTCTCTCATGAACTGCAGCACGAAACAACAGAATTAGTGTAAATTTATGCAGATGAGACCGGCATGCCACATTACCATCAACGATCAAGCTAATTCAGTTTCCTGAACTCAAAGACCAGCATTTTCCAATGCAAATGCTGGGGCAAGATAATTATCAGTAAAGTAGTAGAAACCACAAAGCAACAGACAATGATTGCCACACCATACACCTTCTGAAGAATGTAGATATGTTAAAGTATTTTTCTTCCAGTTACATCTTCAGTTGACATGGACAAACAATGCCCTTTAGCTAATTAGTAATCCAGAGTCCAAAGCTTAGGTCATTTTACTAAATCAATAGAATGAGGGTCTTTCCAAAGTGGTCATTGGAAGTCAAGTGTGCAGCTGAGTTTATCCTACATCTTCAACTTTCATGTTTGATGAATCAGTATGTGCATCCATCATTCAGCCTCAAAAGTTAGCAGAACATGGTAAGCAAGCTCAAAAAAAGAAAAGGAAAACAAAAAAAGAAAAGAAAACACAAGTGCTAGCCAGCTCAAACAATCAAGTAGAATCTCCAGCATGATAGCAAGAAGATAACAGGGAAGAAGCCAAGATCCAACTTCCCTATAAGTTCAAGAGAAACATGTAGACAAAGTGACACAAATACAAGTGCAAGAGAAACATCAATTTTCAGAAAGTCACCGCAACAAACATGCACCAACATATGCAAGTCAATTTACTCTTTTTACTGGTTCCAAAAAGAAGAATGGTGAAACCAGTAAATTGAGGAAAGTTAATATGATTCATTTTGGCAAGCTCATTGTCATATTCATTTTGAGCAGAGAAATAGGCCATAAAGTTAGCATATTATGATCATTCAACCTTTAATAAAAAATAATGCTTCTAGTGGATTCCGAATGTTTGAGGTAATTAAGAAAGAATAATTCACAGTTTAGTGATTATGTGGGAGATTTGAACATGGGGTCAACGAAACTTGTAAAAGTAACTTCAATTCTTCTATGCCTCAGCTAAAGCATTAGTAAGAAAGGCTGTAAATTCAGCTGACAGAATTCATGATTTCCCAAATTATGATCACAATTGTGATTGCCATATCCTTATAGCATAGAGAACTTCTTCCCCTACTTTTCCACACTGTCAACAATTATCATCAAATAAACAAGAAATCAAATCCAAATTCCCCGATTTTAGCACAAGAAAGTTTTCCTATCCCCTTTCCAAGCATGATCCGCAAACACTTTATGACCTCATTACCTTGCCTTTCCGAAAGTTTTCACTCTAACTATAATTTTCCTATACAATATGTAAGGGAGAGACCTTTTTGTCTGTGGTCTCTCCTTTCATTATTTCACTTAAAATTGAGTTTGAAATTTGAATCCTTCCATGGGATCATGATAATTAACTCAATTACAAGCAATATGCGTTACAATTTTTTTCTGCTGAAAATTGAACACAATTTTACACACAGCTCTTAACATCATTTTAACAATATGAAAATTAAATTTAATCAAATAGTTCATTAAAAAAAAAAGTTCCAATTTTTGTTCAGTTGCACACTTTCCAATACTGATAATGCACACATGTGAGCTACTTTTTCTTCCTAGCATTTGAAGTTGGCTTGAAGTTACTTAAAATTCAGTTAATAGCCAATTTTAAGTCCCTATCAAACTTCCATTAAGCACCAACCCACAAAAATTTGTTCACTCACCCTTACAAAATAAGCAAATAACAACACAAAGAACCAAAAAAAGGGGGAAAAAAATGAATATGAGTAATCAAAAAAGAAGCATACTTGGAGAAATATACGGCTTGCGATTGGTTCCCGAGGTGGTCACCCGTAAAACAAATCGGGCAACCGGAGGTTGATCTTTGGAAACTCGTGATGGCTCCGGGAACAAACGAATATACATATACCGATTCTTCTCAATCGATAGATGCCTAAAATCAGCTCAAAAGGAAAGCATATTAACAACCCAAATCAAATATAGAAAAAAAAAATGGTGAATTAAAGTTGGAATTATTGGGTTTTTGTGGAGAAAGAGGGAGAGAAACGAGTAGGAATTTACCAGTTCCAGAGTCCAATCTTAAAAGGGTCAGATCGTTTGTAAGTGGAAGGCCCAAAATTGTCGATTCTCCATTGAGCAAGCCTTGCTATGGTCTCAACTTTTGAGTCCATGGATGCTCTGCGATCAGCTTTAAGGTTTCTGACTAGTTAAGTTTATGGAGTAAAGGCAAAGTGTGAGACAGAGAAAAGCGGGAGAGAAAGTCACTGAGAAAGGCAGGGGATCTCTGTCTCAACTTTGATGTTTCATCCCACATGTCACTTTCTTAAATTAGACACATGTTTATTTATATTGTCAATTATTAATTTAGGGATGTGCAAATTTAGATTCAAACTGAAAATCAAATAAAATCAACTCAAATTAATTTCGGTTATCAATTACGATTTTTTCTTTTTTTTTTTGTTTGGTTTTTGGTTAAACTGAATTTTTAAAATTAGTATTTGATTTGGTTTTGGTTTTTCATATCATTTTGAACCAAAATCGAATTTATAAATAATATGTTTTGGATGTTTGGGGAAGGAAAGATTTCATTGTTATTGAATTTACCCAATAACATGTTTAGAAAATGAAGGATTTGATCCTTCCAAATTTGAAGGATTTGTATGTTTAACGAAGTTTAGGGAATGAAGAATTTAATTAAATAAGGAATAATATGTTTAGGGAAGTTTAGTGAAGGAAAAATTTGAATTTAAGGAAGTTTAGGTCTTAGGGGAGGAAGAATTAACAAATAATGAATAATATGTTTAGGGAAGAAAGAATTCAAATTCTTACTGAATTTAAGGAATAATATGTTTAAGAAAGAAAGGATTTGATAGTGTAAGTAAATTGGCGTGAAACTAGGAGATGGGATCTCCTGTCCAAAATTAAAATCACTGTTTTATTTTGTCTAAAATTAAAATTACATCATCAAGTTAACTCATATCTTGGTTAGAGTCTAATAATTGTAATTTGATTTTAGTGATATTTATGCTTTTAGTCCTTAGTTTTAGTGAAACTATGTCGATTTGAACATTAGACATAATAAGATAATATTGGACAGGGAAAATGCATGTGCAGATGTGTGTAAAAAAGTTAGGTTAATTACATTTACTACCGCTCAGATTTGATCAAAATACCAAACAAATTTTATAGTTTCAAAAAATTACGATCACCCCCTACCATTAAAGTTGACTAACGGAATTGATGAAAATACTAAAAAATTATCACTTATTTAGTAAAAAATAACAAAATATATGAGTAAATATGAAATGACTATAAATATTTGTTTGCACTTTCTAATTTTTTTGTTATAAATTATCAATCTCATATTCTTTGTTACAAATGGGTTTATTAAATTAATCAAACTTAATCAAGAAATTATTCTCTAACTAAATTTTAAATTTTGGAAGGAAAAGATTTATTTTTGAAAAAAAAAATTAATTTTATTAATTAAGAAAGAAGATTTTTTTTTTTAGTTTTTTCTTTGTGTAAAAAAAATTCTTTATTTTATTTTAATATTAACATATGTATTTTACCCCACTAAGACAGTATAATGATTATAGATAAGTTTTAAGGGAATATTAAGCAATGCACACATATTTTTAGTGAAATCAACACATTTTTGGATGGTGCTTGGTGGGAGGGGTTAATTTGTTAAAAGTTTGTTCGGTTAAGCGGGTGATCGTAATTTTTTAAAAATACAGAGTTCGTTTGATATTTTTACCAAATTTCATGGGTGGTAAATATAATTAATCCAAAAAAATTATAAGCATAATATTGGATTAGATTTATAGTTATTAACGTATAAAGCATTTGATGCAATTTATTGAATTGTAAGCATATTGGGTTATGTTATGATATTTAATATTGGTTTGTAACATGACTTGGGTTTGAATATGAAAATGTTTTTTCTAATTGGATTGTAATTTTTTTTAGATCTTGTAATAATAGGTTTTTTTTGGATTGGACTTTTGTTTTAACCCAATATGAAAAATGGTTTAAACCAAAAAAAAAATCTAATATCAAATCGAACCAAATTCAATATTTGGTTTTGAGTTTCTTTAAATTTTGGTTCTGTTTCAGTCCATATTATCTAAAACTTAAAAACTGAAAAACCGAAAAATGAATAATGATCGATTCTTACCCCTACGTTTGACACTTGATATGAAGTTTGATATAATAAAGGACTTACCCTAACAATTGTTATTTGATATAATAAAGGACTTGCCCTAACAATTGTTATTGTAGGGAAGGGTTTTGTTCGAAAAATAAATCAATTTTTTACTTTTACTATTTCATTAAATTATCCGTAATATGAACGTGCATTTTTTTTTTCAAAAAAGCTAAAAGAATTTAGTTTAGTGACAAATCTGGTGTTTTTTTTAAATCTCAGTTAATAAAATGCAGCATTTTTATTGTGGGTGACAAAATAATTTTTGTTATGTAATGTCAGTGTCATTTTTGATAATTTTTTTCCTAATTTTTATGTGAGTTAATTAGTAATTGTGGAGTCGTAGTTTGCATAAACTAATGATAATTTTTATGCAAGTTAGCAATTGTGGAGTTGTAGTTTGCATAAAATAATAGGAAAAAATTATGTTGACCCTAAATGCAACCTAAGACATGGGTGAATTAGGTTATCCAATCTTAATTCTATCAAAAACTATTTTTCCTAAATCAAGTATTCTTACTGAAATTCAATAACAATTGAATTCACCAGGTTCAATTAACAATAATTGAAATCAAATATTCACAATATCAATTTCCAACAACACAAGATAAATATTCAATTCACAATGATCAAATGAATATTAAGCAATTAAGCATACACAATTATAAAACAGTTAAAGAAATGAACACAAGGAAGAGACAAAGGATTTATAGTAGTTCAAGTCTCGTCCTTGGAGTATTCTACATCTACTACCTAAGCCATCAAGTTTATGATTTCACCAATTCACTAATTGAGTATCTCTTCACCAAAGGTGAGATTCAAACCCTTTTACAAACCTTCAAGGATGAAACTAACTCAATAGCTATTCCAAGCTATGAGTTTGTTTTTACTATTCCTCTTGGAAAAACATTTCAATTATTACCAAATGTTGAAATATTACAACCCTTGAAGACCCTCTAGATAGGGTAGATAATCACAATGAAAGCTCACAACAAATTTCTTCTCAAAGGATGATTTTTAAAAGATGAATGATTGGCTCAAGAAGATAAATACAAAATTAAGCTCAAGATTTTGATCCTTTTAATTGATTTTCAAATATCTTTTTTTTTATGTTTCAAAGAATGTTTTCTTGACAATGTTTTGCTCAAGGATAATTATCAATCTTTTATGAAAACTTAAGGTATTTATACAAATGGTTTGTGAGACAAAAATGGACAAGACAATCATTTTTTCAGAAAACTAGCCGTTACTCACAAACCTGGGGAATTCGAACGTCCGAACCTCAAGGAGGTTGTCTGAATTCACTTTTATGAAAATTTGGATTTCCTGAAATCGATGGGTTTGGACATCCGAACTCCAAAGAGGTCATCCGAATGCATTTTCCAGACTCAATTTAGAAAATTACAAAACTAGATTCGGACGTTCGAATTCAATAAAAGGTTGTCTGGATTCATGAAATATTTTGATAAACTTTCTTGAAATATTTTGATAAACTTGAAAATCAACTTTTGTAAAAGACTTTGTTTACTAAAAATACATTTTCAAATTTCATTTTGGATTCATTTTACTTGAGCTTTTATATGATTCAATCAAGTTAGAACTAATGTATAACTAGGGTTGGAGTTGGGGAATCTACCATAATTTACCTAGTTTCTATTTATTCAATGTCAAACTTTTTCTTTAGTGCTAGGTATTTAATTAAGTTTAGAAATACATAAATATTTTGTTGAAACATCTAATCTCAAATTTCAAAAGTTAAAAAAAATTTGATGATGGATATCTATTATGAAATTATAAATACTTATTTTCATACTCTACCACCCAAAAAATTATATGTACAATAAAATGCTATAAATTTACGTTTCATCGCATAAATACACTATTAGTTATTTTTATTTTTTTTAAAATATTTCTTTTCATAAATTATAATATTAGATTATAACAGAAAGAAAGTTAAATTTTAAATTATTTTTTGTCACTATATAATTAAGAAATTAAAACTTAAAAATATTGAATTTTGTGAGGTTAATATGAAATAAATGATAAATATTTAATTTTTGATAAATATATAAGAAATAATTTTAAAATTAATTACCTAGCCAATTTTGGTGGTAAATAATTTTTTTTTACATATTTCTATTATTGTTTGGTACAAAACATACCTACTCCCTTATTAATAATTTAATAAAAGTTAAATCCTTTTTATTAATTTAGTAAATTTCACTGCCCTTATTAAAAATTCTCTCTTTTTTTTTAAAACATAATTTACAATTTTCATTTACAAGAAGGTTTATCATTACTCAATAATTGGTCATTTAATATAAAGTGAATGGAGGTGTAATGGCCTCCTAAGATTAAAAATTTTAGAGCAAATGACCCATATGACCATCAGTCCCTCAATTTGGAGGTAAGTATTGTTTTGATTTCAAAATTTGAAAAAGTTACATTCTAGTCTCTCGACTTAGACTTTATCACATACATGGTTCTCAATTTGTTTTACATTTATCTGAGAAGTACATCATTTGTTAGGTAACATTGTTCGTAATGATGTTGTTTTGTGATACATAATTAATAGGATTACTTGTCACATGGATGGAAAACGAGTTGAGAAATATGTTTTTGACAAAATCCAAGTCAAGGAATCAAATATAACTTTTTTAAAATTAGATACCAAGGCTATACTTGCTTCCAAATTAAAAGATGATATATTGAGGTCATTTACCTAATTTTTTTTATAAAAAAATTAAAAAATTTCTATTGGATTCATAAAAAAGAATTAAAATTTTATTCTTATCCAAATTAAACTTTATCATATTTAAACTCCTGAAAATTACACATGAGTACCCCTGAACAATCTTAAATTACATAAAATTTTCTGAAAATTTAACATTCGTAATATTTTCAAGTTTACAATTTTAAAGTACAAAGTACATCTAAACTTAATTAATTACACTAAAAAAAGAATCCCTCAACAACCAACATTGTATAAACCTCTAACAATTACTTTTTATTCTCACTCCTAGAAAGGAATGCATAAGTTTGATCGATTTAAAAACAAAAAAACAAAAAATACGGTTTTTTTGATGAAAATTGAATCAAACCAAGAATTGTTCTTCAATCAGGCTGATCAAACCGGCCAATCCGATTTTGAGAACACTGTCCAAAAATTGAACTAGTAATTTCTGCTTTGATGTTCGTGGGTTTTAGCCGAGTGAGAGTGGAGACAGAGAGAAAGTGAAAGAAAAAACGATTTCAAAGTGTTGATACACTTTATTTAAAAAAAAAAAAACATTTGCATTATAAATGTCTTTTCACTTTTACACTTGGCTTTGCAATTCAGCATTCTTTTCCATTCGCACACGTGACCACTAACTCTCATACTTTACTTTTTTTTTTTTTAGCTTAATTACATTTACCACCCTCGAGGTTTGGTGAAAGTACCAAACGAACCTTGTGGTTTTAGAAAATTATGGTCACCCCCTAGTGTTAAAGTTAACTAAAAAATTTATGAAAAGACCAAAATGTCATAACATGTTTTTTAAACTACTTTTATAAAAGTTGCTTTTTTAGTCATTGAGTTTTTGAAGTCCTAGTTTTTCATACTTCAAACTATTGAGACCAGATCCTCTATCCAATATTTATCATGTCTTATTTTGTCTAATGTTTAAAACGACGTAGTTTCATTAAAATTAGGGACTAAATGCATAAATATCATTAAAATTACTCTACCATTAGTAGACCCTAACCAAGAGATTAGTGAACCCTACGACATAGTTTTAATTAGACCAGAATAAGACAGACATAATATTGGACAGAAGATCCCGTGTCCAAACTATTACTATGAAATCTTATGATCTAATCTATTAATTACAATTTATAAATCCCTTAATTTCAATATTCATTTGCTTAGTAAAAACTTATATTTAGACTAAAGGTTAAAATTTACTATTTAAAATTATTGATCAAATTTCCTTAAAATTATGGGGTTTCACAATTTATACTAAATGCAACCTTGATGTATATCACCCATTTCGTGCAACGATAAAAATTATTTCAAAGTTATATCATTTTCGAAGCATAGTAAACAAACATGGAAATTAAAGATAAACACAAAAATTTTTGTGCAACTGTTTTATATATGCGACTAAACTAATGACGTGTTCTCACTCGCACGTGTGTTTCAGTTCACGTATAAATTATCAATGTTAGAGTTTTAACCCCGTTTTGATTCACGTGTATTCACGTAGTTCTAACACCATTCTGATTCACGTATAACTTGTAAATAGTCGGCATGTAAATTATCAATGTTAGAATTCTAACATCATTTTGATTTATATATAACGTGTAAATAGTTCATGTATTCGTGTAAAAATTATCAATGTTAAAATTTTAACACCATTTTGATTCACGTATAACTTGTAAATAGTTCGCGTATTCATATATAAAATATCAATATTAGAATTCTCATACCATTATTATTGATGTATAATGTATCATTAGTTCGTGTATCAATATTTATCACGAGCACATATCCAGATATGAAACCGTTTAAAAGGAAACTTGTCCTAAGATAAAAAGAAGTTTGAAGCCATAAATTAAGCAGTACACAGTCGTTCGTTTTCTTGCATTATTTCTTTGGCTCCGACTTTTTTGACTTAGCTCACACGTCAACCGAAACTTTGTTGAAGAAAATTATAAAAGTGCTGAAGATTGAAAATTGTCCAAGTCAATGTTATGATAATGCACAAAACCTGTCTTTTTTTCTCCTTGGTGCGAAATTTACGAACTGAAAGACTTGACAAGGTAAACTCTATAAGACGATATTTGTTGACTTGGTAAACGCAAACCCAATTGGTATATTGTAGCATTTGATTCCATAGACACAAGATATTGCAATGGAAGTCAATGCCATTATTCGAATTGGGTGTGAACGTACCCTTCTTAGTTTCAAACTTGCAATAATGATTTTCAGCTTCACTTTGGTCTATTAAAGTTGGTCTTTGTAAACAAAATAGGAAATAATAACTACAATTTGATAGACCAACTTAGTCGTAGTTTGCAATTTGAAGCTGTTATTGAGTAGATTATGACACTATGCATTGAGACTTTTGTGATGTGGAACAGGCTCTATATGAGTTATGGGTTGTGTAGAATCAGTACAAAAAATAAGAAAAAAATGAAATTGTGTCGTAAATTTTAAATGGCTATTGTGACCAGGAGTTTTGAAGGGAATGTAATAATCTACTAGAAAATCCCACAATCGAGCCATTTTTTGCTTAAATTCTTTTGTTTTGCTCACTAAGGTTTATTTTTAATATAAATATTTGTTAAAACTACATAAATATTTTTTATTATAATTTTATGCCAAAACAAATTCATAGTATATTAATTTTAAAATGTAATTCATCATACATATTTCCAAATAAACTCATCAATTCAAACACTTCAAAATATGTTTTTCGATAACAAATTTCAACAAAACAAAATATTTCTTTCCAAAACTCAAAAAATATCTTATCTAAACAGTAACTAGTGTTCTAATCATTTAATTATACTACATCTTCATATAAATATCATTAGCATGTTTTAATCATTATTCTATAATCACACTCGAGGGTTTGCATACGATCTAAGATTTAAAATATGAAAAAAAAGAACTCATTTAAATTTTTATGCTTCAAAAATTAAAATATAATTTTTATTAATAATATTATACAATTTCGCTTTCAAACTCACTTACTGAATTACTTTCTCACATTTCTACTCGGAGACCTTACTTGAACCGTTAGAACAGTTCCTACAATGGCTAAATATTAACTTAAAGTTAGCAAGCCATTTGGTTGGCACCGTTAAATCGAATCAAATTAAATTTGTTTCAACAAAGAAACAACGAATTTTCAAATTCAATCAACCTATTTTTAGAATTTAAAGTGGATGAATAAAGATATAAAATATTAAGGGTAAAATACACTAAACCCCTTTATACTATTGCTCCGTTTCGCATTCACCCCTTGTAGTTTTAATTACAACAATTAAAACCCTTAATTTTCTAATTTAAAACTAATTAATCTAATATATTAATTGTCATCAATGACTAAACGGAATTAAACACCCTATTTTAATGTAAGATAATAAAATGACAAAATTGACCTTAAAATAAAAAATTTTAAACTCAACATAAATAAACAACTCATATATCAATTTCAAAAGCAGTGTAAAAAAAGTTATAATTTACCATCTCACTAATACATCCAATCTAATCAAATCTTAATAAAAGTTAAAAAATAAACATCACAAATAATCTTTCAAATCATATTCTTAAATGGCTATCAACAATCGATATAATCAATAAAGGCAATCTTTTCATGATTAAAAAATTAGAAAAAAAATAAAAATAAATATCAAACGCGTTAGTTAAAAAAATTACAACAAAAGCAAAATTCAATTATTAAACTTCATCTAAGATTAAAAAATAAAAAAAATTGCAAAATTAAAATCATGTAAATATTTATTCTTCAAAATTTAAAGTACCTTGATATTTGTACTTGAAATAATACTTTGTATTTAAAAAATCAAATTCCTATGAAAGAAAGAAGAGACAATATATTGTATACTTTTGTAAAAGAATAGATGATCATAATAGAGATATAACATATGTCTTGATAAAATTCTTTCAGCTAATCAATTCTATCTCTTTTTTTTTGGAATTAGATAAGTATATATTGAGAAATCTTATCCCACATTTTTAATGGATTAATTGGGTATTATGGATATTTACCCACTCTAATATGATTGAAATTATCTTTTTATTGATTCTTTTAACGTCGTTATTAATTTTTTTAGTTTTAAAAAGTTAACAAGGTTAATTGTTATAATTAAAACTATAAGGGGTAAATTTGGGAAAGAACAATAATACAAGGGGGTTTAGTATAATTTACCCAAATATTAATATAAACAAAAAGCAATGTCCAAGACCTTTGTTACAAACTAGTTGGTCACTAGTAAGAGTCACTGATGGCTGTAGCCTGTGGGTCCAATTGCTAATGGAAAAAAAAATTCCATACTGATAAAAATAAAATCCATGATCCATCCCTATAAATATCGTATACTCGCACAAACAAGCAGCACAAAGAAATAGAAATAGAGAAGCAGAAAAGAGAAAGAGAATGGCAACAGTGACAGAGCCAGAGGTGCCAAAGATTGTATGGAATGAAAAAGATCAAAAATTTGAGACTGAGGACAAAGAAGCATATTTGCAGTATCACCTCAGAAATGGTGGCAAAGTTATGGACATAGTCCACACTTATGTCCCATCAAGCAAGAGAGGTTTAGGCCTTGCTTCTCATCTCTGTGTTGCAGCCTTTACTCATGCCCAATCCAATGCGCTTTCTGTCATCGCCACTTGCTCTTATGTCTCTGTAAGCTTTTCAGATTAATTTTTATTTTTTTTTTAAGTTTTAGTTTGTGCACTGTTTTATCATCCAATTTGTAATTATGAGATGGGATTTTGTTGAAACTTTAGGAGCTTCCTAGTTTTGGACTAATCAAGAACTAGAAATTCATTTGTCTACATGGGTCCAAATGGTTATGGAATTTGATTGTTTGTTTAGTTTTGAGGAAAGATTCGATGATTCTGTTTCCGGGATTTGCTAATTTTGTTCAAGTTTTTGACTTTCTCTTTCATCTTTGGGTTTTGTTTGTTGATTGGTCTTTGTGCAAGATTTTGATCAATTCTGGAATGAAGGCAGATTATTGTGCTTGAAATGGGATATTTTTTAACCTTCAGGACTTATTGATTTGAGATTAATCACGAACTAAAACCCATTACTCCAGATAGGCCCTTATGGTTGTAGAATTTGAAATCAATTTTGCTTTAGCAAAGTTTTGAGAATGGTTTTTGGGGTTTTGCTTGCTAATTCCTGTTTACAAATTTGAGCCCAGGCTAGAATTTTTTTTCTTTTTGTTGGATTTTGAGACAATTATATTTGATGAATATTGGGAATTTGTCATGCCTGAATGGGATAAAGGCTTAGTTGTTGATATTGTCATCGTCGTGCCCTGCGGATTGGATATTTCCAATTAACTATTGACAAAGAAATTTGAGAACTAGAGCTGAAAAGTGTTGAAGATGATGAAAGTAAGTAGAGAGTTGAGAGACCTAAATTAGATATGTTGCATCAATAACTTACAATGCTTATACAAGTGAAGCACCGTAAATTTTCTTTACTAAACAAACTACAAATTTTTTATGGCAATGAAAGAATGATTTTATCTGTCATATCCAAACACTTAAATTTTTATTCAGATTAGTTGTTTTTGTGTATGTTCTAATTATGCAAAATCCTTAAATGTCTCGTCTCCTTAAAATGACTCTTCTTCTGGAAAAGATTGTTGATTTTCATTCTCTGCTGTGCACATTAACAATGCAGTTGCCATATTTGTAAGCTCCAGGATAAAGATACTAAATTGCATCTCGCAACTTTAATCTATTTCATGGCATTGATTTGACAGATGGGATGGTGAGACCATGTATCCTTCCTGTTGTTTTTGTAGTGAGAAATGATCTCAATATAGAATCAGAATTCTGGATTAAATTAACAGTCATACTGATCAGTACATAACGAGGATGCTGCACTATATTTTAAAAAGTAATTGAAAGGTTTATCTTAATAGAAACATTAGAGACCATGGACATGGTAGTTTCTTTTCTTTAGGAATTAGAATGGAAAACTGGTCCTTGGAGATACAATTGTTTTCAACTACAAGAAGCCTTGCTATGATTTTGTCTGTGATTGAGAATAGCTTAATTAGGCCTTTCCATGTCCTTGAACTGCGTCGATAGTTGGGATTTGATCTGCTACTTTATACTTAATGGCATCTTGTTAGATGAATCCTACATACTGTCCCTTGAGCTATAAATAGTTTCATCACTTTCGCGACTTTATGGCATATTCAAATCTTCTTATTTCTCGATATGGATTTGTTGCTTGTTCAAAACTAAAATGTTTCTTGAGCTTCCCCTTGTTATTGCATTTGTACAGACAAATATAACAAATTCTTCTATCATCTCCTGCTGATAGCATTGAGATAATTGGTGGATTACTCACCTTAATATATGGTTTTATCTTTTGCAGGATACTTTCCTTCCTAAAAACTCATCATGGAACTCTGTTTTGCACAAGGAAGAACTCAAGTCTTACATTTGAATTTGATGGAATTGTGAAGCATCATCTGTAATGTCAAAGTTGCATTGAAATGTGTTTCACTCTTATCGTTGTAAACTTTTTTTTTTATAGATCCTAATGTATTACATCAAATCCTACTCTATTACAATCAATTCCTACACTAAGCTGCACCAAGGGCCATCTTGTCTGGGATCTCTGCTTGCGTATAGCGCTAACGGGAACCATTGCAAGCGAGCTCGTACACTAGAGACAGAGTCTTTATGGTTGTAAACTTAATCCATGTCTGTTTTTAGTGCCATTTTCCCTACCGTCTTCCTGCATCCAGTTAGTTCATGTTGAATAAGTTCAATGTTATGCTGCTTTAATTGTTCTTGAGAGTTGAATAGAGTGAATCTATCATATCATTGTTTTCCAATAAACTAATGAAACTTTTGACATTTTACATTTCATTTTTCTTGGCTATGATGGTCAGCATTCAAACCCCAAAAAGAAATGAAAAGGGAAGTAGGGATGGTGGAGCAAAAGAAAAAACCCTCTCAATATGATAAAACTTTATTCTTTTTTAAATATGATAAAACTTTTGCATTTGAAAATGTGGACAAATATGTTAAATCTATTTCTGTGTATTCAAAAATGTTCAGAATTATTTCAATACTCTGAATAAATTAAAGGGGCAAAATAAAAGGAAAAAGAAAGATAGGGACAAAGCTTTGGAAATTTTGAGAAGGGACTTTTGGAATTATGTTTTTGTAGAAAATTCAATTTCAATTATAATTAAGTGTATATTAAGTTTATATGGCATTATTTTAATTTGAAGTTCTATTTTCTTAGTAATTTTCATTTTTATTTAGATGTATTTTTTTTCTCGCTTTGTTGTGCAAGTTAAAATATTGAAATTTCTTTGTTTGTCCACAATTAAAAAAAAATCGAATTGATGGCTTAAGAAAATTAAGTTACATTTTTGCTACACATTATTCTTAATTTCTATACCTAACATAATTCCATTACTTTTATTCAAAAGAAGTCTATAGTATTCTTATCTTTTAATCATTTCATATCATGCCATAATATTTTCATGAGTAAAATTTAATTTGAACTTCATCTTTGAGTTCAAATTACAAACTAAAAGTTATGAGAATTTCCTATATATGAACTCTAAATGTACTTTTCTTTTAAGCATACTTGGCTAGTTGGCTTCCTTTTTGTTTCTTTTTATTTAAAAGGAAATCCCTTTCACCCATATACTATATACAAAATCTCAAACACTTAACCTAAAATCTTGCACTATATTCTTAAAGTAAAATTTTACCGGCATACACACTCCAAATCTTGAACACACAACATGAAACTTCAAAAATGATCAAGTTGTGATCACTTAAGCTAAAATTTTAGCTTACATACATACTTCAAATCTCGAACCCACAAATAAAACTTGAAAGGAATCAAGCTAAAATAATAATTATTTTTTTTAACTCACATACATTTACAAATTAAATCGCGAAGTCTAAACTTGAGGATCATGAGAGATACGTAGGTAAATCGTTAGCGGTAACATTTGAAGTATAAAATTCCCACTTGTTAACTTATTCGAGAATTAACCCAATTCGTTATCCATTTAAACTTTTAATGTATTCAATCATATGGGTAATTTTTTATTTCGACTAATGGTTTATTTACTTATATTCTGCTTATACAAGTTCAGTAAGTTCAAATGCTTAGTGGAATGCTAAAATAAATACAAATAAGAAGAGCAAAATGTTATGATAAACTATCATTTTTCTTCACACATGATACAGCAGTTATTATTGACTAAATAGTTAAAAAAGAAAAAAAGAAAAAAAAAAGACACTCCATTGTGATCAAAAGGCAATCTCAAAATAAAAAACTAAGACCACTCTAGTGCTAACAATACCAAGACAATGTACAATTTAATAGAGTATGCATATAGATATTGATATTGATAGATTATAGACAGTAGAACAACATATATACATGTCCTGTTGACAAAAGCTTCTGAATTTCTGATGATCAGCCAGGCACATAATAGTCCATACTTTCCACTGGTAGGTTCAGAACTGAATCTGCCACCTATAACAGAAAAGTACGAGTATAAACAACAAAATTTGGATAAGATAACAATCCCAAAGGTAATGAAAAGAGCTGTCTTGTTTTGCGACGAAATTGGAAGAGGAAGGCTGATTTTCAAACAGCCAAAGTTGTGACTAAGAGCTACTCGAGCTTACATTATTGCTTTGACAAACTAGGAACTGATTTTGAAATGGAACCTATGTAAGATGCAAAAGGCATTGAAGTGTGTATTCTAGAAGGCAAAGAGAAAAATCCTTTTTGATAAAAGCTGTTGAGTAGGGATGCAGAAAACAAGGGCTCATTTGTTCAGGATTATATCCAGTTGAGTTGCTTATTTGGTGTCATCGTATTTTTGGTTGATTGTTGCACGTGGGACTATCTTTAATATTGTAAATCAATGTAATATTGTCTAATAATGGTGTTTTTGTAGGCAGAGGCGGATCCAGAAGAAAAATTTAGCGGGGGCTAATTTAATTTTCTTTCGACTAAGTAAATGCATGCATTTAACAACTCAATTATCAAATCAACCATTATAAAAAAGATATAATTAATATATATATATATATGTATTTTTTGTAAATTCATCGTTCAATTATGTCGCATTGAATCTTATGTGCTTTACTTTTTGTTTTATTTTATGATATTTTATTCCTTATTTGGTTTTATTTTATATTAAGACAACACATTTTTTTATTAAAGTTAAAAAATAACACAAAATTAGACAAATTTTATGAAAAAACTTTATCACTTTCTCTTTTTATTTTAATTTTAATTCTTTCTTATCTTCATCATAATATTAAAAACATAAATATAGTTTGTAGTAAGAGAATAATTTTTTATTATTATATAATTAATTCATAGAATTTTAGGAGAATTTTTGTAATTATTTACTAATTTATCACGATTATGTGATTAATTCATAAAATTTTAAGAAAATTTTAATAATCATTTACAAAAGAAATATGTTAAAGTTTGGACAAAATTGATAGAATTTAAAGGTAAAATTTTATAATTTAAAAATATATATATATAGTAAAAAAATTAAAAACTTGGAGGGGGCTGGAGCCCATCCCAGCCCCCCCTTGGATCCGCCAGTGTTTGTAGGAAAGGCTTATGCTTGTAATGGTATGTTTAAGTTAAGCATCAATGAAATGAACAATGGACAAAAAAATAAAAATGAAATGAACAATGTTTCTGTTTATTTGCTTGATTCTTCTTTTGATTTGTGACATGGTAGATTAGAACATGTGATTCATAAAGTATTGAATTTTATGTCTAAGAATGGCCTAATTAACTATAGTGATTATAATGAAATCAAAAGGTGTGAAACATGTATACAAGCCAAAATAACTAAATTACCTTTTCCTAAAGTTGAAAGAACTACTCAAGTTCTTGAATTGATACATTCTGATGTATGTGAATTAAATGGTTTAGTAACAAGATATGGTAACAATTAGCCATTGGGGCTAGCCCAGTGGTTAAGAAGTTAGCTTCCCGACCTACAGGTCTAGAGTTCGATTCCTGTAGGATGCATGTGAGGGTGTGTGTGTTTTAAAAAAAAAAAAGATATGGTAACAAGTATTTCATTACATTTATAGATGATTTTTCAAGGTTTGTGTGCGTTTAATTACTTGATAAAATCTAAGGATGAAGCATTTAGCTTGTTTAAAACATACAAAACTCTTGTTGACAACCAATTGAATAAAAGAATCAAAGTTTTTAGAAGTGATAGAGGTGGTGAGTATATCTCTAATAAATTCTCAAAATTTTGTGAGGACAATGGCATTGTGCATCAAACTAGTGCACCTTATACACCACAACAAAATAGTTTGGCTAAAAGGAAAAATAGAACTTTACATGATATGGTTAATGTCATGTTGTTAAGTTCTGGTTTGCCAACTAATTTGTGGGGTGAGGCCTTGTTGACTACATGTCATATTCACAATCGAGTTCCTTCTTTAAAAACTAAAGTATGTCCTTATGAGTTGTGGAAAGGGCGAAAACCAAACTATCTTATATGAAAGTTTAGGGTTGTGTGGCTTACTATAGAGTTCCTGATAATAAAAGGACAAAATTGGGACCTAGAGCACTTAGAAGTGTGCTAGTAGACTATTCTGAAAATTCCAAAGCATATAGATTGCTTGACATTGATTCTAATGTAATAATAGAATCAAGAGATGTGGAATTCTTTGAGAATCAGTTTCTTAAAGATTCTAGTGTGAAAATGGACACACCATTTGTGCCAAGTACTTCCCAAAATTTGGATACTTCTCGTGAAGTAACAAGAACTGAAGTTGTCACTCCAAATGAACCAAGGAGAAGTCAAAGACAAAGAAAAGATAATCATCTTTCTTCATATTTCTTGTGGTCTCAAACCAATGTGTTTCTTGTTGAAGGAACTAGGAATTCTCTACTGAATAAAATTCCATTTTTATTTAGTGTAGAGGAAGATCCTAAAACATATGATTAGGCTATAAATTCTAGAGATTCAGCTTTGTGGAAAGAGGCTATAAATTATGAAATGGACTCAATATTGTCTAACAATACTTGGGTTCTAGTTGATTTACCCCAAGGTTCCAAGCCTATTGGTTGCAAGTGGGTATTTCGAAGAAAACGTGCCACTAATGGAACAATTCTCACATATAAAGCAAGATTGGTTACTAAGGGATTTAGACAAAGAGAAGGAATTGATTACTTTGATACTTATGCGCCTGTTGCAAGAATTACTTCTATTAGAGTAATTTTATCTTTGGCTTCCATATTGAATCTTCATGTTCACCAAATGGATGTGAAAACGGCTTTCCTAAATGGTGATTTAGATGAAGAAGTTTATATGGAACAACAGGAAGGTTTTGTACTTCTTGAAAATGAAAGAAATGTGTGTAAGTTAGTTAAATCGTTGTATGGCCTTAAACAAGCTCTTAAGCAATGACATGAAAAGTATGAATCCTCTCTAATAGATTTAGATATAATAATGCTGATAAGTGCATTTATTCTAAATTCACTAGAGAGTATGGTGTAATAGTATGTCTTTATGTTGATGATATGCTCATTGTTAGTAATACAACAAAGGGCATAGTTGAAACTAAAAAGTATCTATATTTTAAGTTCAAGATGAAGGATCTTGGTGAAGTTGATACTATTTTAGGCATAAAAGTTAAAAGGCATAGTGGGGGTTTTGCTCTTTCTCAATCACATTACGTTGATAAAATCTTAAAGAAGTATCAACACTTGAATGTAAAAGAAGCTAGCACTCCAAATGATCCAAATCTCAAGCTTCATGTTAATAATGGTAATCCAATAGCTCAGTTTGAGTATGCTAGTGTTATTGGAAGTCTTACGTATGCCATGAGTTGTACAAGACCTGATATTTCTTATGTCGTGTGTAGACTAGCTAGGTATACCAAGAATCCTAGTAGTGAACATTGGAAAGCGGTAACAAAAGTTCTTGGTTATCTCAAGAAAATAAGAGATTTAGGACTCTATTATGATAACTTTCCTTGTGTTCTTGAAGGATACTCGGATGCAAGTTGGATTACTAGCATTAGTGATAAAAAACCTACTAGTAGTTGGATTTTTCTATTAAGTGGTGGAGCTGTTTCTTGGGCTTCAAAGAAACAAACTCTAATTACTCACTCTACTATGGAAGCTGAGTTTGTGGCATTGTCTTCAGCTTGTAAAGAAGCGGAATGGTTAAGAGATCTATTACTAGATATAGATTTTTGGCCTAGACCTATGTCACCTATAACTATCTTTTGTGATAGTGAAGCCATTATGTCTAGAGCATTGAACAAAGTGTACAATAGTAAATCTAGACATATTAGTTTAAGACATGCATTTATTAGAGAAATGCTAAATAATGATGTTGTTTCCATTGTGTTCGTACGAACTCATAATAACTTAGCGGATCTATTGACAAAATCTCTAGTAAAAGATTTGCTGAGTAAGACAACATCCGGAATGGGATTAAAACTTCTAAACTAAAATCATTCAATAATGGGAACCCAACCTTCTTCTAGTATTTCCTAGATTGAAAGGTTTAAAGGGTAAAAACGATTCATTAAGTGGTTGTGAGCACCTAGTTTGTGTGCACCATTCCAAGTTAACGGTGCATATTTTGTTACTCTTAAGTGAGTAGGTTGAACTTTAAGTTCTTA
The DNA here is from genome assembly GCA_016586305.1 of Ophiorrhiza pumila. Lineage (NCBI taxonomy): Eukaryota > Viridiplantae > Streptophyta > Magnoliopsida > Gentianales > Rubiaceae > Ophiorrhiza > Ophiorrhiza pumila. The sequence goes on along the minus strand of BLIW01000010.1, from coordinate 9,680,944 downwards.
ATGGATTTATCTTGTTGTGTTTTATTGGTATAATATATAAAACTTAAGGTAAAAGTCCACCTATGTAATCATAAGAAGTGGTGCCGCTTCTAGCAAAAGTTTGGAGCAAATCTTATGTATATGATTATGAAACTAGGATGAGCACATGACCCATAATAGTGCTAAAATTGTATGTGAATACAAGAATGCATTTTGATGGTTCATGTGTGTGATATTTCTACTTGGTTATTTCTAAAGTCTGCCATAATATCCGGTTAGCAAAATATTGGAGGCAATTAACACTTTAAGGAAAGTGATATACATGCCTTAAACTTAATTATTGTTGTAATTCCCTCATAAGATTGTTTGTTTTTTTACTTTAGTGTTGTACCTTGTTCATCACTCAAATTGCATTGTTCCACATATTTTCCCCAACAATCTTAAAATGTTAATTGATGATTCATGGAGTATACTCAAGAATCTGCAGTTCGAGTTATGAGTCAATACTTTGTCAAGTTAGACAAACTTGATGGCACGGGAACAAACTTTAACCGTTGGAAAGACAAAATTATATTCTTTTCTCATTGCCTTGAGAGTTGCTTATGTGTTGAATCCGAATCTTGAACCAATTTCACCACCATCGGCAGAAGATTCGGAAGCCCTAAAAAGGATGCGGAACCAACGCGAAGAAGATGAAGTAGTATGTCGTGGTCATATACTCAACACACTCTCTGATTTCATCTACGATCTCTTCACAACGGTCAAAGATCCAAGAGAGATTTGGACAATTTTAGAGAAGGAATATGCCACTCAAAAGCAAGGGGCATATAAGTTTTTAATTAAAAAGCATTTTGATTTAAAGTTAGAAAATAATTCTTCTCTTATGGATCAAATTCACAATTTGCAAGTCATTGTTTCAAAACTAAAAAACTTTGGTGTTGAAATTTCTGATTCTATACAAGTAGGAGCAATCATTGCCAAGTTGCCTTCTTCTTGGAATGACTATCAAAAGAAATTGCTTCATACTTCAGAAATTTTGACTATCTCTAGTGTTATGAAACATTTAAGAATTGAAAAAGGTGCAAGGTTATTGCACAAATTGAAAATTGTGGAAAGTGATCCTAACGTTAATATAGTAGAAGAGAAGAAAAAGAATAATAAAGAAAGAAATCTGAAAACTCTCATTCTAGTGATAATATAAAGAAGAATAGAGTATGCTACAACTGTGGTAAAAAGGGGCATTACAAGACTGAATGTAGAGCAAAAAAGAAGCAAAAAAGAAAGCGATGCTCCTAGTACTAACATGGTTGAAATTGCAGAAATTGTGGCAATGGTTACACTTGGTGTGGCAACCGAAGTTCACATGACTACTTCTATTTCTTCTAGAGATTGGTGGTATGACTCCGGTGCAGCCATACATGTGTGCAAAGACAATGAGCAATTCAAGAATTATGATAAACTATCATTTTTCTTCACACATGATACAACAGTTATTATTGACTAAATAGTTAGAAAAAAAAAAGACACTCCATTGTGATCAAAAGGGCAATCTCAAAATAAAAAACTAAGACCACTCTAGTGCTAACAATACCAAGACAATGTACAATTTAATAGAGTCTGCATATAGATATTGATATTGATATATTATAGACAGTAGAACAACATATATACATGTCCTGTTGACAAAAGCTTCTGAATTTCTGATGATCAGCCAGGCACATAATAGTCCATACTTTCCACTGGCAGGTTCAGAACTGAATCTTCCACCTATAACAGAAAAGTACGAGTATAAACAACAAAATTTGGATAAGATAACAATCCCAAAGGTAATGAAAAGAGCTGTCTTGTTTTGCGACGAAATTGGAAGAGGAAGGGTGATATTCAAACAGCCAAAGTTGTGACTAAGAGCTACTTGAGCTTACATTATTGCTTTGACAAACTAGGAACTGATTTTGAAATGGAACCTATGTAAGATGCAAAAGGCATTGAAGTGTGTATTCTAGCAAGCAAAGAGAAAAATCCTTTTTGATAAAAGCTGTTGAGTAGGGATGCAGAAAACAAGGGCTCATTTGTTCATAGGATTATATCCAGTTGAGTTGCTTATTTGGTGTCATCTTATTTTTGGTTGATTGTTGCACGTGGGACGATCTTTAATATTGTCAAACAATGTAATATAGTCTAAGAATGGTGTTTTTGTAGGAAAGGCTTATGCTTGTAATGGTATGTTTAAGTTAAGCATCAATGAAATGAACAATGTTTCTGTTTATTTGCTTGATTCTTCTTTTGATTTATGGCATGGTAGATTAGGACATGTGATTCATAAAGTATTGAATTTTATGTCTAAGAATGGCCTAATTAACTATAGTGATCATAATGAAATAAGATACCCTAAAGGGCAGACATTTTTATTACTCTAGTTGTGGACTGTACTTAACAAGATCCTGTGGTACCAATGAATTACAAAGGAAAACCAAGATGTAATTTCAAAGCAGGTAATACAAGCAGTAAAGAAATGGGAAGAAAGGCAGGGAACGAAAATGAATCAGAAAGGATCCTTATGTATCAACATGAAAAGTCAACCCCCGACAGCAAGAAAGCCTGAAATTAACTGTACTAACAACATGCTTACCTCCTCAAATGGAACAAAGACGAAAGGTGTCAGACCCCTCTTGTGTGTAATTGCTGGAACGTCTGGGTTGTGCGTCTCATCTTCTGCCCACCCTTCAACAACACTAAGAATATCTTCATCAGGATCAGTAACCTCATCATCATTTAGGCCACTGGTAACAAGCGCAAGTAAATCCATCCGATTATTAGCGCCTGCTATTGTTCCCCTTAACCTATTAGACAAATGAGAAGGCAAAGGAAGACTAAAACATTTTAGGTAACAGAAATTAATTACTTAAAGTCTAAGATTATATAGGATGTATACAAAAAGAAGTGTGTAGAGACATATCACTTGTTACAGAGGTAAAGTTCTCAAACCCTTGACACAGAAGATTTCCAGCTGATTCATTTGCTTAAAGAACTCAACTAGCACTGGTAACCTCTTTGGTTAGCTATCCATTAATATTTTGTATCGGTCTAGTTGCAGTGACAACATCTTCGCTAGATATTTATAAATATGTAGCTGTGATCCTACACTTTAAAACGGTACACATTGACGCTATATGTAGGATTGACATTTCTTCCTTGAAGGTATGCAGGTGAATCCTCTCCCTCATTTTCTCTCTCTGCCTTTTTTTATTCATTCTCTCTTCTACTTGTTCTCAAGGAACATCTGCTTAATATCAATAATTCTGTTTCTTCTTCCAACACTTAATTGGAAACTTTGTCCTCTCATTTTCCTCCATTTGTCACATCACTCTTGATCGTATGAGAACAAATCTATTCCTCAGCATCATCACATAGTGAAATTAAGTGCAGTCCATCAAGTTTGGGATATCCTAGATTAGTTTCTTTTGTTGGATGTCTTGCTAACAGACCCGGGTATGCCCGGTGTACTTTGTATATGAACCATTCTTTGATCAATATAATTTTTTACATTCGATCAAAAAAAAGTGCAGTCCATCAAGTACCTCAAACGAATTCTCCAGACAGTAGCTCGCAAACCCGGATACAAAAAAGCAGCTTCAACCTGTACATGAATGAACAATAAAATAAGAAGAAGAACCAAGTTGCTGCGTTGAACAGGAAAGAACACTGACCAGAAAGAATATTAGTTACCAGTAGTGCACACAAATAGGAAATGCATGCGACACTTTATTATCCACATAAATAGTATATATGGGAACTAGCACACATAAGCAACTGACCTTGTCCTCAGATAGTGTATAATTACCACAATAAAGGTCATGTCTTGGGCTCCGGAAGTTCATGCCTTTGGCCACATCTTTTATCTTTTGTGATGAATTCTGATACCAAAAAAAAAGAAAAAGAAAGAAAGATAAAGGGTGATGAGTACCAAGAAGAGTTTATTGTAGCATGCATTATTTAAGATAGTCAACCCAAATAGTGGGATAAAGGCTTAGTTGTTGATGTAGTCAACCACTATACCTTATACAGAAATCTTCCAGAAGGATAAAATCTCAAGTAACGGTAATAGCACACCTGCAGTAATAATATATCGAGTTATAAAATGGAAACAAGCAAATAAGCAAAGAAATGATATGGGAAGGGGAGAAACAGAAAAAGATTAGAATTCCTTAAATTGTTGAAGTTAGATAATCCAACAATTTTTCCCAGTCATGTTGCCTAGTATTTGGTGATTGTATCTTCTTTACCGACCTGTGTGTTTTTCCTGAGAAGTGATATTAAAGCAATTCAATTTCTTTTTACAAGTACATGACAGGAAACTTGAATATGAAACATGAAAGGATAGCTCATATGTCAAAGACTTGTTCACATGACCACTCAATCTCAACTTTTACCGCAAAGCAGAATTTTCAAGATGTTTAGATCTATGATAAGCACTCTATTTTATTTGACAGACCCTAATTCTCGACTTGAAACAAACTGAAAGACTATCAACTCATTCTCCAAGTTGTGGAAAAATAAATCGCCAACAGGATTAAACCTGAAAGACTAAGATGATTAACTTCAACAGTCGTCTTCCTTCCCAAGACAAAGCAAAACCCTAAAATTTGTTGATGCTACAGTAAAACTAGTAGGGAATTTCAAATGAAATTCACTTTGATACTTGATGCTGTCCACGAACAATGCACAAGAATCAGCATTGAAGATCACTTCTGGAATTACAACTTACGCCAGAGCATTGAAAATTGCCATGCCAAGCAAACATGTTGTCAACACAATCATAATTTCGAATGATAGTATTTCAAAACTTTGCTTTAAATCAAGCTCATCCACCACTTACAAGTCATGTGAAACATACAAAAAAAAATATTCTTTGAGTATAGTAAACATACTACTACCGAACAAAAGAATAAACATACAATGTGAACCGGCTTGGTAATCTTCCATTCAGCAACCCCAGCACGTATATAAGTATTTCTACTGACATATAGACCTGTGATAAGGATATGCATTCAGATGTCACAGACACCCAAAACAAGCTGAAAAACTATAAAGCTAAAAGAAGGGAAACATGCTACACAACAAACAGAGTCCCAGAAAGCTGCACTAAAATTACAATATGGCAACTGTACGGAACATTCTGACAGGCATCCAAAGAAACATTTCAAACATTTTAGCCATCAAGAGAAAGACAGTATAGAGCTAACAAGTCAATGAACCTCATAGAAGGTTCATATGATGCTGGACTTGGCTAAAATTCTTTGAAAATCTATTTTATCACCCAAAAATGTGCCTTGTATCGCTTAACCATCAGGCTTGGATCTTGTGGGTTCATTTATTCATTGACTAAGGGATTACAGTGGAGTACAAAGAAGAATACTCATTAAGGGTTATGTTGCCAACGGGTTAAGCTAGCAAACTTTCACATAGAGGAATGCATGTAAGCTCCATATCTTCTCCCCTTCTTTGGTTGACAATTGACTGGAAAACACATCAAATAGTGCTGGCCATGTCAGAAAATTCCTCTTAAACCGCTACATGTAAGACCCGAATAACAAAATGTGGGTGAGATATTATTATACCACAATATAACAGCATTAGAATGGTGCATGAGAAGAAAACAAGTATTAACAAGATGCTGGAAACATGACAGAAACAGTCTGATATTGGGTAAGTAAATCTTAATCGAAATCAAATCTTTGTTATAACTATAGTTACCCTATCTTTATCAACTCAACCACATTACCAGAAGATTTAGTCCAGCAAAATGGTCAATGGCTTGAAAAAACTGTTAACTGTAATCCTACTAATAAAATATAAATTACTGCTTCGGAAAACAAATTTGGAATGTTTAGGAATGCTATCAAACTGTTAATAGCTATAGACTCCAGATACCCTGACCAATGCTCTATTTCATCTGTTTTACATTTCTTAAAGGGTCAAGTCAAGGTTTCTCCACATTATTGCCAAACAAGGACAAAGACTTACAAGAAACCAAATCACAAAGAGAGAGAGAGAGAGAGAGAGAGAGAGAGAGAGAGAGAGAGAGAGAGAGAGAGAGAGAGATGGGCCCAGAGGGAAAGGAACTCCAACCCCTATGAGAATACAAATGAGAGTACTTATAAAATCATATGATAATACTGTCATTCAGCGAAATGAGTGTGCTTGTACAAGATCCATTAGTGGCAAGGAGTACCAAAGGATTCACCAAATAACAGCAGGCGAAAAGAATAAGAGGCCTTGATATGATATTTCTCAATCTTTTCATTGGTAAATAGAGAGAAATGTGTGCAATATTTGGGTGGGAGGGGGTAACTATTGGGCTGTTGCGAAGGGTCAGTGTTACTGATTATTGGTGTGAAGAGGTTGATTTGAACCTTTTTCAGGAGTCCAGATCAAGAGATAGACAAGCTCAGGGCGGGGGACAAGCAACAAGGGGTTGCATTCAAAAGGACGGTGAAGCAGGAAAAAAAACGGGGTGGGGGGGCTTGACAAGCAAGGGGGGAGAGAAAGAAACAAAAAAGCAAAAACAAACAGTAAAAATATGCGAGATAGTTTTGTCAAAAATATCAAAAGGGGGTAAAGTGCCAAAACGTGATCTATATAGCTTATCCCACATAGTGGGGATAAAGGCTTAGTTATTGTTGTTGGGGTAAACTGCCAAAAGAGAAGTTTGGGGAGGCAAAGTGCAGTTCAGGATATACTTGATTGTCACGATAAAATATGTCATTTATAGTACTCAGATTGAATCAACTGAAAGTACGATAGAATGCTGCACATATATAGGGACATTATACCATCCGTTCGAACCCTTGGTCTCCAAAGCCACATTCTTCTCCATGAGCCATCATACTTCAAGTGAAGAATTTTGTAATTTTCAGCCACTCCAGCAATCTTCATATCAAAACAACATGAACAACTTGAATACCTTTTGTCCAAACAAACTTATATAATGCATATGTCAAGTACTTTTACCTGCCAAGCCTTTAGGCATGCATTGCGCCAAAACACAGGGTGACGAATAGTGTATCTCCACTTTTGACAAACACAAGCTGCCCTCCCTAAGGTGTATGGAGCCATTCTTGAAAAAATCTGCAGCATTCATTAACCAGGTGGGAGATAACACGATTCATCAGTATGATGCATTTCCTAAGAAAGTCTCAGAATACAGAGTAGATGCACACAGTTCAATAATGCTCTCTTTCATATAGGTTGCAAATTCCATGTAATCATTTTCTTTTCAGCAATCAAGATAGCAGGTTAACTCCAAGGAAAATGAAACAGAAAGAGAAGTACAGTACTACCAGATCATGTATGGTCTGTTTAGGGCTTACAATTTCTTTCCCTTGCCATCACTAAGCTTAAAATGCTCTCATTCGTCATTTGTAAAAAGTGTTCAATTAGTAAATTTCAGCTTCAATTAAGTTGGCCTATTTACATATGCCCATTTCCCATCTTAAACCAAGAGAAGCAGAAGTGAAATTACAAAAGCTAGGAACTTGACTTATCAAAGATTAGTTATCACATCGTGAAGTCAAACGAGCTGAATTTTGGAGAGCAAAATACCATAAGCTAGGTTTTAACACGTACCTAAAACAACCAAAAAGATGAAGAAAATCGATAGCCCAGACAAAGTAACAAGGTTGTGAGTTAGAACAGTTGGAAGAAAATGAGAAACCTTTAAGCATTAAAAGGTGGTAATAAGTACCTCAAAAATCAGCTCATCAGGCAAGCTGCGGTGGATCAGTGCTTGTTCAACAACAGGCGTACTGCTTGCACTACCAAAAGGAGCCACCGGCCTAACATGAACCCCATAAAGATCTGGTAAAACCAACAAAAAAGTGTCAACAAGACAATACCCATACACTACTTCAAAGAATCCAAAATGTGTACACAGTTAGCTATAAAAATATCGAAACTAGGAAGGAAAAATGGTAAACAAAACAAGAAAAGAATGTTATAGAAAACTACCAAGCCAGGGCCTTTGTGTCACGAAGAATTGAGCAGTTCTCAATCTTGAAGCTGCTTCAAGCTCTGCTACAAGATTAGCATAGTCTGATAGATACGGAGACATTAGACAGTTTTTACATTAGACAAACAGAAAAACTAAACACGAACAATACAGCAAAAGGTATCTGAGTTCACTAAGAATTCAATTTAACTTCATTTACTTCTAAACCAAAGAAGTTTAGCTTACAGAACCCATTCCATTCCAGTATACTAAAGAGGATCATACAGTCAAACTCCAAACAAACAAAATTCACAATGCAATTCTAGCAATCAAACTCAAAACATTAGCAGAAGGATTGAAACTTGACCACTTCCCATACACGAAATTCCAATCCAAAAATGAAATTCACAAGAACTACAAGACGAATAAATGCCCTCAACAAGTAAATGATCAGCTGATTTTCCAAATTGTTGGTACCAAACTTCACATAACTTCAAAAACCCACAAAAATTTATTCAACAAGATAAAAAATTTACCATAACCCAGATGAAAAAATCACATATAACAGCGAAATTATAAATAAGTGAGCTGCCGAATGAAATTAAAACTACGGAATTCGAATTAGAACAAGGGATCACTTTTTCTTTTACCTGAAGTCATTCTTTAATACTTCTGTCTTCCTCCGGAAATTAATTTCCCGGGGAAAAAAGAGAGAGAAAAATGTGGAAAAAGTGAGGAAATAATTGAATTTTATCGTTTTTGTGAAAATTTCTTTTAGCGAACACCGATGTTACGTGACTGTGTGAGAAGATTCTGGCCAATGAAAATATGATTATTGCGGGTCCGGCCCAGAAAACCGACCGAACTGAATTTAATTACATCTACGTAAATGATGAAGGATCAAATTAAACTACTAAAGTTCAAATAGTTCCCTTCAAAAAAAAAAAAAAAAGGTTCAAATAGTTAGAACACAAGCGAAAATTGCAAAAAAAAAAAAAAAAAAAAAAAAACATCTTTCACAATTTCTCCAACATTTAAAATGATATAATTTGGTTAGTCATGTTAAAAATGCACAATAAATTGATCTTTTTAGATGAAATATAAATTTAGTACAATTTTTTAGTGTGAGTGATGCAATTGCATTACTTTAAAAGTGAGAGGTAAAAGAAAAATTCACCTGAATGATGATTTTTATAATTTTTTAGAACAATATGATGTTACTATTAGTCAATTAATATGTGAACTAAACAGATGTCATAAAAATTTTAAAATATTTGAAGAATTAATTGGTAAAATATTATTTATTTCAGGTTATTCTCATGTGAGCCGTCTCGTATATAAGACTTGCGTATGAATTTTACTTTAGCGGATAAAGTATAAAAAAATTAGCATATAAAATATTAGCACATTAGGGTATAAAGTATTAAATATATGTGTACAACATATAAATTAGTGTAGTAACATATAAAGTATAATTCACGTATCATGTCTGAATTATGAGACGGTCTCACAAGAGGTTTTGCTATTCATTTTATATGTAGCTGGAGATAGTAATATCTTTCCTTTTACTCTATTAACCAAATTTTCAATTGAAAAAGAAAAATAGGATTAAAAAAAATTCTTAGTTTTCTAATCGAGATTACGTGCAAGTTTTTCAATTGAGACGGCTAAGTGCAAGTTTAATGTTACTTCAAAAGAGTAAAAATAAAATCATTTCTTCATATTGGAATAACTCTTACAAAATTAAGCATTTTTTAATCCAAATTATTTTATTTATGTTCACAATCATTACAATTTCATTCATGACATAAAACATTTTTTTAAAGCTAAATTATGTGTCTGTGCTGTCAAAATTACCTTATTTTACACAATGGTTTTGGTAATTAATTTCTTCAAATTTTCAAAAATCAAAAGGAGAGCTTTATACTAAAACAATGTGGTCTTTAATAAAATTTTTAAAATTATCTTTATTTTTATTTTTCTTCTAAAAAGTGTGAATTGTGGCTTTTAAAGTCAAGATTATCAAGGTACATTTGGTTCAAATTTCTCAAAAAGTAGAGAGGTCAATTAACATGGAAATCGTGATTGTATTGTCACTATTTGGTTCAAATTCTAAAATAGGCATGATTGTATGATTGGTTCAATCTTATTTTAATAATGACAATCAATCAAAATTTCAGTTTTACTCATCTCTTATCATATCAAATAATATTTCAAAACTTTTTTCCTATGTGTTGTGTTAATGTGGATGATGTGTAAAAATGAATATAGCAAATGTAGGTGTAGTGTAAATATATGTGGCGTGTGAAAATATATATAATATGTATAAAATATATATAATATATATAATATGATTAAAATACGTGTGGCATGTTAAAATATATTTAGTAGGTATAAAATATGCATAATGTGTGAAAATGTATGTATTATATGTAAACTATGTATAATTTGTGCAAATATGTGTAGTGTGTAAAGAATGTGTAGTGTGTGAAATTATGTATACTATGTATAAAATATGTGGTGTGTGAAAATGTATGTAATATGTGTAAAATGTGTATTGTGTAACAAAATTTATAATATATGTAAATATGTGTAGTGTATGTAAGAATATATATAACATGTGAAAATGTGTGAAAACGTGTGTAGTATATATAAAATATGTGCGTGTTAAATTTGTGTAGCATGTAAAAATGTATGTGAAAGATCAAGGTTAGATGCGTAGTGTTCTAGTGAGGTGGAACACTATATGTTACACCGTTAATAAAAACAGTAATGGACAATAATAAAATGCGGAAAGTAAAGAGACAGGAGGTTGGTAACGCAGTTCGGCAATTGCCTACGTCTGCGGGGCCAAGCCCAGAAAAACAATCCACTAAGTTCACAAATTACAAGACACTCGGTCTAACACAAAGTAAGACTCACTCTTATCTTTGACGCCGCCTCTTCCTAACTCCACAGTGAACGTGATTGTGCGAGCTCCCCTCGACTTGTGTTGATTCCTTCCAAAATCTGTGGTTAATGCAAGATCCCCTTGCCCACAATGAAGACAAGATCCCCTTGTCAATGGCGACTCCTCCCGGAATCCGTGGTTAATGCAAGATCCCCTTGCCCACGATGAAGACAAGCTCCCCTTGTCAATGGCGACTCCTCCCGGAATCCGTGGTTAATGCAAGATCTCCTTGCCCACGTTTGAACTCCTCCCGAGCTCCTCAACAACCTCCTCCCGAGGCTAGATTATAATAAAGAACACAAGGATTGCATCTTCAATAATATTGCATTAAGATACTTCAGCCAACACACTTTGATCAAAGACCTCCAACAAAGAAGTGTGTTCACAGTCTAATGAAGACCGAAATAAACATCAAAGCTCCACACTAAAATACGTGTGGTTGGAAAGATCCTTATAGGCACGCCAATTGCTCCCATGTTTATCTCCAAATCTTCCCATGTTTATCTCCAAGATTATTTCCAAATAATTCAAATGGAAAGATGGAAAAACCATGTGCCTTCAATGCTTATCTTTTCCAAAGATAGATCTTTAATGATAGGTTCCAAGAATACCAAGATAAGCCCAAGAATACCAAGATAGCATTAATCTCCAAATCAATCTTCTTTGTATAGATTGATTTGATTTATGCTTCCAATAAGATCTTTCCTTTTCTTGCCAAAAAATCCATGCCAATTAAAATAAATGCCAACTCTGGTGTGCATTAACAATCTCCCCCTTTGGCATTTTTTGGCAAAATCCAAACTCCCCCTGTATGCTGAGTCGGAAGTGCTTGTAAACTCCCCCTGAACAGGAACTAGGTAAAGAAACATCTCTGCACAAGACATTGTGCACGACACAGCAAAAGACACCAAGTTCCGTAAGAAACATTACTGCACAAGACATTGTGCATGGCACAACAAAAGACACCAAGATTCCCAGCATACATTGTTTTAGGGATTACAAAACAAAATCCAAATTACTCCCCCTTTTTGCCACAAAAAGACAAAAGGGCACAAAAACAGCAATAAAACATAACATATTGTCTTAAGCAGAGTAAAATAACCAAATATCAGAGCTATATGAATCAGAATCCTCTGCATCATAAGGCACTAAACCAACTGATTCTGCTAATAGATGAACACCAGCAGCAGCTTCTAGAACATTATAATCTTTACTAGCATCAAACCCACCAGATTGAGAGCTAGAAGGGGTATGACTGTCAGTGACATCAGGAATGACACCAGGAGTGACACCAGAAGTGCCTTCACCAGAAATAGAAAAAGGAACAGAAGTGTCCTTTGCAACAGCTTCCTCAGCAGAATCAGAGTTAATCTTTTCTTCAATGATAAGATTTTTAGGTGCCATTTCAGATTTTGCAGAAATAGGAGATAAATTTTGAAGTATACTTGCAGTAACATCTGGAGTAACCTCAGGTGGAACATCTGAAGATCCAGGGACATCATCAGCTACAGTTTTAGCCTGTGCATCAAAGTTCTTCTTTCTTTCAGCAGCTTCAGCTGCAACATCCTTAACAGCCTTTAAAGCAACCAAGTCATCAAGTATCAAGGAGACTTCCTTCCTTTACTTCTCAATGTTAGTTTGCTGAGCCATCAAAGCTTTCAACTCATCCTACAGAACCTTAATGGTGCGCGACAGCAAGATAAAGTTACCTAGTTTTTCTGTGTCAGAGACATCATTTGAGACATCTTTCATGTCATTGACATGGTCTCCCTTCAGCAACTTGTAACTGATCCTGATTTCTTCCTTATCATTTTCCAAAATCTCCATTGCACGAATTACCGAATGTTGAGAAGATAAGATTGTATAAATCAAACAGGGAAACAGATAAGCAATCCTCTCATTTTTGCAGTCCGCGTGCTTCACAATTTGGTCAAATAAAAATTGCCCAACATCAAATTCAACAAAATTCCCAATCTTGAACAACAACGTGGCCATAGACTTATTCACTCCAGTACCATGAGATGTAGGCAGCCAATTTCTTATAGCAATTTTATGCAGAATTGCATATTTCACGGACAACTGAGAAGCAGGAAAATCTTTTCCTCTTGGCCATACCCGTCTGACACCGCCAGTGATATCAGTGATTATCATGCTATAGTCAGGACCGAAATCTTTCACATTCGTCCAGTGGCTGCCTAGGTAAGTATTAATCACATCTGGGGAAAATTTAAACAACTTACCCCTCACATACACATGACCACTATCGGGGTGTTCAACATCTTTCACAGTAGAGTTCAAATTACAATAGAACTCTTGTACCACTCTCTTGACATAGGGCTTAATCCCCTTAATTGTCCTACCTAGACCTTGTCTAATCAACTGATCAACAAGTTTTTGGCAATTTTTGAAATCACCATCATGAATATTCCTTTCATTCTAGATATTTCTCTTAGAGACTCTACTCCATAAACCAACATTGTATTCAGACTTGAAATTATCCAAATGTACAGAAAAGTCTTATGACTTACTTACAGCAGCAGGAGACTTGCCCTTTGACATTGCTTTGGAGCGAGTGATTCGTTGAGATTCAAAGGCTGGAGTTTCTCTTTGTCGCTTTGCCTTAGGAGACTTAACCGGATCTGAATCAGAGAGATCCTGAACATCATCATCAGAAGGAACATCTCCTCTGACATCATCTTCTTTTTCAGCCCAAGTATCATCCGAAGAATCTTCATCCACAACCCAAAATCTCTTTCTCTGAGGCTCTATGGTAACCTTAGAGACATCAGTTGCTCTTGGAGGTACAGCACTTGTCTTGAATTTGCTACCACTTGCTTGCCCAAACCTAGTTCTCACACCAGACGGATCTACTGTTTGAATAGAAGTAGCCATCTCCGCTTCTAAAGACAAATCAATCTCAACACTTGTGGACTTCTCCTGTGAGTGAGAGGAACTTCCATCTCCATTTAACAAACTTGGAGAGGCAGGGGTGACCATCACATGAACTTCACCATTATCAACTGTTTCTATCACTTTTCTAGCCCGAGATGAAGACCTTGACTGAGACATCTTGAGATTTTTGGATCACCTAACTCAGTGGAGCTCTCAGAAATTTCAATTATGCTCATAGCAATGAAGACTGTTGAGATGACTTCAACACCTTAGATAGTAGAAGTCTAGAAAATCAGAAACCCTTGGAATATCAAAAGGAGAAATAAGATCCGAAATTATTGCAGTCAGAGTTTACGTAACCGAGACCAACTCTTCAATTCCATATATTCAGCCGAGGAATCCCAAAAAGCCACGTGTCACTTGAAGTGCTGAAGTGCTGAAAATCACAAATCCCACAAAACACGAAATCTACAGCTACAAATTCGCCTAAAGTCTTAAGGTGGTAAATCAGAAACTACAAAACAACTATTCTACAGTGTTTTTGTGTTTTTCATATTTTTATATTGCTGTAAATACAAATACAATACAAAAAAAACTTACAACCCTGAAGAACATCTTCACATAACACAAAGGCCTAGGGCAGACCTTAGTTCTTCAAACCTTGCTCCATCCAAAGCTTTGGTGAAAATATCAGCAATTTGTTTTTCTGTCACCGTATGTTCCAAAGCAATAAGTTTATCTTCTATAAGGGATCTAATAAAATGATGTCGAATATCAATATATTTTGTCCGAGAATGCAGAACAGGATTCTTAGAAATATTGATAGCACTCATATTGTCACAGTAGAGTGTCATGACATCCTGCGTGACACCATAATCTTTCAGCATTTGCTTCATCCAGAGAAGCTGAGTACAGCAACTACTAGCTGCAATATATTCTGCCTTGGAAGTAGACAGAGAAATAGAGTTTTGCTTCTTGCTGAACCATGACACCAAATTGTTCCCCAAATAGAAACATCCACCAGAAGTGCTTTTTCGATCATCTGAACTTCTAGCCTAGTCAGCGTCACAATAACCAACTAAGTTGGTATTTGTATCAAAAGAATACCAGATCCCATAGTCAGTTGTCCCACTAACATATTTGAGAATTCGCTTCACTGACACCAGGTGTGACTCGCGTGGATTTGCCTGAAATTGATCACATAAATCAACACTGTAGCAGATATCTGGACGACTAGCTGTTAGGTACAAAAGACTACCAATCATAATCCTGTATAGACTTGCATCAATAGGAGTTCCCTTCTCATTTTTAGAGATCTTCTCATGAGTTCCTATAAGTGTGCGCCTTGGACGAGCATTCTCCAATTCAAACTTCTTTAGCAAATTCTTGGCATACTTGCTTTGACAAATGAAAATCCCATCATTGCGTTGCTGAATTTGCAGTCCAAGAAAGTAATTAAGCTCACCAACCATACTCATCTCAAATTCCTCAGTCATTTGAGCAACAAATTCATCTACCATCGCCTATGACACTGAGCCAAACACTATGTCATCAACATATATTTGTGCAAGTAAGAACTGACCTTTAATACGGCGAATGAAAAGGGTTTTATCTACTCCCCTTGCTCATATCCCTTAGACAATAAATACTTCGTGAGTCTTTCATACCAAGCCCGAGGAGCTTGTTTGAGCCCGTATAACGCCTTCTTCAACTTGTAGACATGATCGGAATTATGAGTGTCTTCAAAACCCTTTGGTTGAGCAACGCATACCTCCTCATTAAGAAGACCATTGAGGAAAGCACTTTTCACATCCATTTGATACAATTTGAATTGCAACACATATGCAATGGCTAGCAATAACCGAATAGACTCAAGACTAGCAACCGGAGCAAATGTCTCATCAAAGTCAACTCCTTCAATTTGTGTATACCCCTGTGCAACTAATCGAGCCTTGTTACGAGTGATATTTCAATGCTCATCACTCTTGTTCTTATATATCCACTTTGTTCTAATGACATTCACATTAGGGGGGCACGGAACTAGATCCCAAACTTGATTCCGAGTGAATTGACCAAGTTCTTCTTGCATAGCACATATCCAATACTCATCTAGTAAGGCTTCTTTCACATTCTTAGGCTCAATAAATGAAGTAAAACATGTCTTTTGAATCATATCTCTATAGTTCACTCTTGGATTTTCTCTTGTCCGAACACCATCAGCCAGATTTCCAATAACTTCATCAATAGTATGGTTCTTCTGAATACGGGTGGATGGTTATCTGCGAGGGGAGATTACATCTTCCACATGATCAACTTCTGTACTCTGATCAGTGACACCACTTGTGACACTAGTCGAAACACTACAAGGAACACTGGAGCTTACTTCATGTAGGGATCCTGTAATATTGTCGTGAGAACCATCAGCTATTTCCAGAGAATCATCGACTTGAACATTCACAGATTCTATAACATTTTCTTAACCCAACTTTCGATGCCATATGACAGAATCTTCCATGCTTGATTGAAGACACATAGATGAGGCAGAAATGAGATAACAATTGACCGAAGATCTTACTCCTTCCATGATGCACATGTTGTTATGATCAATCACTTTGCACTTTTCTTTAGTGAAGTTCACATTCAAATCTTGATCGCACAAATGACTAATGCTGATCAGATCCGCCTTGAGACCATCTACCAAAAGAACATTCTCCAGTTTTTGTAATCATGACACATCTAGAGTACCTTTTCCAATAACATGAGCTGTGACACCATTGCCAAAAGTTACTTTTTCCATAATTTCGGACACAATATTCTTTAAAAACGTCTCATCACCAGTCATATGCCTGGAACACCCACTGTCAAAGTACCACTCATCATTCGTGGCAGCCTTTAAAGATTAGTCTTCATCACCCAACTCTGTTGTGAATATCTGCGAGAAGTAGACTTTCTAGCAGTACCTTGCCTTAATTCAGCAAGATAAATAAAACATCTAGGATGAATATGACCACCACGATTGCAATAATGACAAATAGGAACAAATCTGTTACATCTTCCTTTAGGAGCATGATAAGAATAATGAGAATTTGCCTTATTTGCATTCTTTGCAGTATTCACAGCAACTTGCTTCACTTTGGAAGTATCAACTGGTAGTGACACTGATTGTGACACTGGTTGTGACACTGAGCTTTCTCCTTTATACCCCAGTCCTGAGTGATCACCACTAGATTGACCAGTCTTAAGAATGTCATCCAGCTTGGAAGAACCCGAATTTTGCATTTTGACATTTTTCTTTATATGATTTAGCTCGTTGGTTAGATTCTTCATTTTTTCTTGGCTTGCTCTCAGATTGACTTTCAGCTCTTCAACAGATTTTTGAAGATTTAGCTTCTCATCTCTCAATCCTCCAATCTGAGTTCGAAGATGCTGATTTACTCTAACAAGTTCAATACATTTCTCAGAGAGGATCTTGTATTCAACATGAAAATCTTCTTCTGTGATTTCATCTTCATCTTCGTCACTATAAGCTGACATATTTTCAGTGACACTACGTGTAACATTCTTGACCCCACTATCATCTGAATGTTCAATTTTAGAAGCAAGAGCCACATGATTATTATGAAAATCATCTTCTTTATCTGATTCATATTCACTCCAGAATGTGTTGAGAGAAGTCTTCTTTTTCTTCAAAGTATTAGCACATTCCACCTGAACATGCCCAAAGCCATCATATTCTCTACACTGAATTTCCCTGTTTCTGAAAGGTTGATCAGATGTATGATTTTCTTCTCTGTACGTCTTATTGCTTGATAATTCATTCTTGGTGTTACTGACACTGTTCTTGACACCTGGATTATTTCTGCCGAATCTCTTTATGATTCTGCCAATATTCTTAGACAGCAGTGTGAGAGATTCTTCAAGGTCATCTTCACCATAATCATCCAGCTTCTGCATCTCTGCTTTTAAAGCCATCCTTTTATCGTTCTTTGCTTCTAGGTCTACTCCAAGATTCATCTCAAATGTTCTGAGAGATCCTATCAGTTCTTCTAACTTCATCTTGGAGACATCTTTTGCCTCTTAAATGGTAGTGACTTTATAAGCAAACCGTTGGGGTAGAGATCGTAGAGTTTTCCTCACAAGCTTTTCTTCAGAAAAACTTTCACCAAGTGCAAACGCCTCATTAGCAATGTCACAGAGTTTTGCATTAAATTCAGCAATGCTCTCATCTTCATGCATCCTTAAATTTTCAAATCTTGTGGTGAGTATTTGCATCTTTGATAACTTCACAGCTGACGTCCCTTCATAAGTGGTTTGAAGAATTTCCCATGCCTTCTTGGCTGTCACACATGTAGAAATAAGTCTGAACTGAGCAGGATCAACACCATTGAAAATTGCATTAAGAGCCTTTGAATTACTATTTGACAATGCATCTTCAGTAGCAGACCAGCTTTCTTCTGGCTTGGGAGATTTGACACCTTGCTGTGTCAGTATTCATTAGAGGGTCCCATCCTGTTAAGATTGATATCCAAGCCTTCTCATCAACAGCTTTGATGAAGGCTCTCATTCTGGCCTTCCAATAAGCATAATTGCTGCCATTCAATAAAGGTGGATGCATTGTTGAACCTCCTTCCTTCATAGATTCCATTGCACAAAAACCAAGATCAAGTCCTGCGGATCCAGCCTAAGAAACAAAGACAACCCTCTCTGATAACAATTGAAAGATCAAGGTTAAATGCATAGTGTCCTAGTGAGGTAAAACATTAGATGTGACACCGTTAATAAAAACAGTAATGGACAATAATAAAATGCGGAAAGTAAAGAGACATGAGGTTGGTAACGCAGTTCGGCAATTGCCTATGTCTGCGGGGCCACGCCCAGAAAAACAATCCACTAAGTTCACAAGTTACAAGACACTCGGTCTGACACAAAGTAAGATTCTCTTTTATCTTTGACGCCGCCTCTTTCTAACTCCACAGTGAACGTGATTGTGCGAGCTCCCCTCGACTTGTGTTGATTCCTCCCGGAATCTGTGGTTAATGCAAGATCCCCTTGCCCACAATGAAGACAAGATCCCCTTGTCAATGGCAACTCCTCCCGGAATCCGTGGTTAATGCAAGATCCCCTTGCCCACGATGAAGACAAAGCTCCCCTTGTCAATGGTGACTCCTCCCGGAATCCGTGGTTAATGCAAGATCCCCTTGCCCACGTTTAAACTCCTCCCGAGCTCCTCAACAACCTCCTCCCGAGGCTGGATTATAATAAAGAACACAAATATTGCATTAAGATGCTTTAGCCAACACATTTTGATCAAAGACCTCCAACAAAGAAGTGTGTTCACAGTCTAATGAAGACCGAAATAAACATTAAAGCTCCACACCAAAATACGTGTGGTTGGAAAGATCCTTATAGGCACGCCAATTGCTCCCATGTTTATCTCCAATTCTTCCTATGTTTATCTCCAAGATTATTTTCAAATAATTCAAATGGAAAGATGGAAAAACCATGTGCCTTCAATGCTTATCTTTTCCAAAGATAGATCTTTAATGATAGCTTCCAAGAATTCCAAGATAAGCCCAAGAATACCAAGATAGCATTAATCTCCAAATCAATCCTCTTTATATAGATTGATTTGATTTGATTTATGCTTCCAATAAGATCTTTCCTTATCTTGCAAAAAAATCCATGCCAATTAAAATAAATGCCAACTCACGTGTGCATTAACAATATGTACTATGTGTAAACTAAGTGTAGTGTGTGAAAATATATGTACTATATGTAAAATACATTTAGTGCATGAAATTATATGTAGTATATATAAATATGAGTGTATGAAAATATGTGTAGTATGTGAAAATGTGTATATTATGTGTAAATTTGTGTACTATGTGTTAAATATCTTAAATCATTTCCATTGATACCTATTTTTCCCACCCAAATATCAACAATGACATTCTTCTTTCCTTATTCCATTACCCTCTACCAAGCACCCCACAAGATTAACAACTATGACTTTGAAGTCAGCAATTGACAATCTCACAAAAATAAAGTTAAGCAAATGAAGGGTTTAAATTAGCAATAAAAAGTTTAAAGAAAATAGTGTTTAAGCATAGGTTACTTTATTGGTATTAGAAAGGATAACAGTCTACTTTTTAATTATATAAAATAATAAAATTATTTTAATATACTTAATAATAAATAAGGTAAATTGCAAAATAACACTTAAACTATAGTTGGGTTGTAATATAGCTGTTAAACTTTTAATTTTAGCACTTTTCCTTAAATTATTATTTTTTTTGCATGTCAGTTCAATTTAATAAATTTATATGAAAATAAAAATGGAAAGACATAAATAATATTTTCTATTATACCTTTAAGCTTGCGATCTCTAATACCTTTTTTTCAAAAAATTCAGTAATTCTTGTTATTTTCTTCACTTTAGTTTTACCAAATCTCTATAAATAAATCATTTTAAATTTTTTTATTGATTTAGAGTTTAAATTATACTACAATAAGAAAAAAGTACTTCTCTAATCCATTATAAGTGTCATTATAGACATTTGAACACTTATTATTAAGAAATGGTTAAAATGACTAAAAAGCAGGTAACTAATGTTGATAAACATCAAAGGCTATAATTAATGCTACTACTAGAATACCTTTAATTAATGCTGATAAATATCTATATGAGTTAAAATTATATTCTTATGCTAAAACAACATTTAATTTGCAACATGAATAAAATTATAAAACGACAATTATAATTGATTAGAGGGCGTAGATATGAATGGCTGATATTTAATCTCTATTAAGGTATTTTTAGAAATATGAAATAAAAAATAAAAAAAAGTTTGGCGAAATGCCAAAACTGAAAATTTAAGAATTATATTACGACCAAACCATGGTTTAGAGTTACCCTAATAAATATATTAAAGTTAGACACATTATTTTTCAAAAGTTTCCCTAATGTTTTTTTTTTAGAAAGGGAAGAGGGACAAAATTTTAATTTTTTTTAAAAAATCTAATTAAAAATATTTAATAGGAAAATAATATAAATTTTCAAATTTTATTGCCGACAATCTCCCTAAATCCAATAGTGTATAGCATGACTCTTTATTCAATCTATCGAATTCAAGTAATAGTGAAACATTGTATTGCACGTGATCTTTTAAGATTGATAATTAATCACCATAGTTGAGTTGTTTAAGAATATTTCATACTTATTAAGAAAGCAATTGGGATTTTCTGTCTAATATTTTATCTGTCTTATTCTGTCATAATTAAAACTATAGGGTTCACTAATCTCTTGGTTGGGGTATAATAATTATAAAGTAATTTTAGTGATATTTATGCATTTAGTCCCTAGTTTTAATGAAACTATGTCGTTTTGAATGTTACACAGAATAAGACATAATAAATATTGGACAGAGGATCTGGTCTCTTAAGAAAGAGGTAAATTAATTTAAAAAACCTTTAATGATGATCAACATCAGCATTACAATAAAGTATGGATAAATACAAAGGAGTTATTGTGTAGATGAGAATAAACTTGAAAGTAAAAACGTCATTTATAATACTTCTTAGAATATGTGCGATTGAAAGCTGTCCAGGTCATACTTGGTTGTCATCCGACGTGGTTTATTTTTTCTTCACCTTAAGTGACGTGATTAGCATATTTAATGATTAGATTTTATTTTTTCTTCACCTTAAGTGACATGATTAGCATATTTAATGATTATATTTTATTTTTTTCTCACTTTAAGTGACGTGATTAGCATATTTAATGATTAGATTTTATCCCTTTTCCATTTTAATATCTTATGTCCTTCTCTAAATTCCCTGTTTCTCAAAACCTTCATGTCTACAACCCTTCATATTTTATGTAGTAGTATTGTTTATGCCTTTCTTCATCCTTCTCTTTTCTCAATTTTACAACTTTAAATCATCAAGAGAAGCTAACAATGTTGGATTCAACCTCCAAATGATTGAATCATGATACAAGGTTTTCCAATTTCTCACTAATGGCGGCCAAAACAGAAAAATTTGAAGATTTTCTAAACCGACTCTCTTTAATTTAGCAGTCATGTTTTTATTAAACCTGATAAATTGTCTTGTCTTTTCTTTTTCTTTCCTTTTTTTTCTCTTTTCCGTTTTGGTTTTAATTTTTTTAACTGCCCAAAAAATTAATAACCTACGTAAATCAACCGATAGTGCTTCCCCTAGTTTTTGTGTTCTATTTATATGGTTTTATCTTCAGCTTGCCTTGTTACTCTTTTCTAGTAGGTAAATGTAGATGTAGATATAAATGTTTCTGAATTTTTTCTCATATTAAATTTGTACCCTTAAAGCTAATCTTATATTGGTATGCAGGCGAGGGCAAACATCATAGCTGCTAATGCTCATAAGCATCCGATTACCTTTGGAAGAGGTAATTTTCTCTTGGGCCATTGATGACGTTCTTCAAACCCCTTATTTCTCAAAACTCTTTTGTCTAACCTCTTTATTCCATCTCCATCCTCCTATTTTCAGCCGGAACAGAAAAGATTGAAGGTTATCCAAACAATTGAACAGAGAAGATTGAAGGTTTTTCAAACCGATATTTTTTTCCATCAGCATTCGTATTTGGCAGAAGTTTGAAGATTTTCCAAACCGACGTTCTTCAATTTTAATCATCATCATTATTTTTTAGCAGAAGATTGAAAGTTTTCCTAACCCACCTTCTTTAATTGAAGCAATTATGATTTTTATTAAATGTGGTGAATTGTTGCCTTTTCTTATTCTTTCTTTTTCTTCTAACTTCCGTTTTGGTTTTAATTTTTTTTAAACGCGCACAAAATTAATAACCTAAGTTAATAAATACTATATCGCCCGATTTGGTGTGGTATTTATATCGTTTTATCGTCAATCTAATTTTGCACCTTCAGCACATATAGCCTTTCAGGGATGTCGATGGTGCATGTCCTGTGTGAAATTCACGGGTTATTTTATTATTTTAAATTTTTCTTACTTTGGTGGACTATGAAACCTTGAGCAGTTGAGATGATGAATGTACTACGCTGTTAAGAGTTAGTTAAAGTTAATTATTGATGGTGTTGTGCAACAAAGTTGAGTCATTACCAAAATATAATTACTTATTTATCACACATTCAATGACTTTTACAAATGTAAAAGCATCTCAAAATGTTTTTTTTCTCAAAAAGGTGTAAATTCTGGACACCCAAACAGGGCCACACTAACCCTGCCTTGGGCCATCATGTGACAAGTAAATCGCGGGATGTGCCCTAGCTAGGCGTCTGCAAGGATGTCCAACGAGCCTCGAGCTCCAGGTGCGCCCCTAGGAATATTTCACCCAGGAAACGCACCCACACGGAGTCGAACCCGAGCAGAAGGCAAATTCTCAGCACCTTATCTCCTTGCCACTTACCAGCTAGGCTATGCCTCAGGGGCCCTCAAAATGTTTTTTTTAACTAAGTAAGTTTGTGTATGACAAGTAGCCAAGGTTATAGAGAGTTTATCTCACACTTAAGTTTATCTAACATAGAGCGTGAGTCATTAATATCTTAGCAGCTTCAAGTGTGTAACTTACGTTCACGTTAGTATGCAATCTGAAATGGCATATGGTGGAATCGTGAATTCAATATGGAGTTCCAATTAAAAAAAGAAAGTTGCTTTTCTGATTAAAAGGGGAGTTCCACTCTGTGATCTTCTGTGTTTCAGCTCCATGCTAATCATGAGTCCTGCTGAGAAGTTGAAATGAAATTGAAACTTCTCTGTGGCTTTGTAACTGAAATTTCTTATTTATCCTGGCTTCCAGAATTAATTCCGCACATTGTTGTTTTTTTTTTATAAAGATTGGTTTGCCCATTCATTTGTTGTTTTTTTATAAAGATGGGATTGCACATTTTGTATAAAGCTTTTTCAACATTATCACAAAAATGATCTCATATTTGTGATTGTCTTACGTAATCCTCCTTATCTTAAAATGAGAATTACTTTTATCATTTTCTATTTTGTGATTTTTCATTTTTCATTTTTCATTTTTCTATCATAAATTGTATTTGTTGCCTACAAAAAATTATGATTTGATTATGTGAATTCATAAAATTAATATTATGATTTATGTAAATAAATTCTTTATTAATTTTTAAATTTTGAACTTAAATTATAAATATTATTATTATTTTACCTAATATAATTTATAAGCCTTTCTTTAGATAAAGTAAATCAAATTAAATTCACCGTGCAGGGCACCGTGATAGTCCCCTGGTTTTATAAAATGAAACAAAATGTAGGACGTGAATTAATTAGGATAATAGGGAGTAATATTTTCTCTCTAATTATTTTTTTTTTTTGGGGCTTAAACTAATATTTGCTCTTTATTTGGTTCTAAAAAAAAACTCCAATACTAATTTGGGCCTAGCAACTATAGTTAGCCTCCAAGTTTGTATCTATACACCAAAAATTGAAAGCCCAAAAATTTCCACAAAATTCCAGCTTGTGCAGGCAATCGTGAACCTTTTAATCTACGTTGTTCCAACAAATATCTTAAACTATTTTAGATTGCATATTATATAAGTATATATCACTTAATTAAAATAAGTAAATAATAAAGAGTACTAATGTTTAAGAGAAATTGTAACTTCACTCAAGGATCATTTATTGACTCGTTTATTTATTATAAATATTCATTTATTAAGTAATAATAAAATTTCGTGTATTTGGAATTACAATTACATATAAAAACATGGATACAGTACATAAAAAACCCTTTTGTGATTTAAGAAATTTTTCAAGTTAGCTCCCTATAATTTTAAAACTTACAAATTACTTCCCTATAATTTGTTTTTTTAAGATTAAAAAAATTCATGATTTTGAAAAAAGACAAAGTGTAATTTATTTAAAATCAACAATAGAAAGTTATACTTATATATTGCATTAGATAGATTTCATAAAAGTAAGTATTTTGAATATATATTTTTATATTTTTTAAAAAAATCACGAATAAGTAAAATATATATTTTTAAACTATAAAAAAGTAATTTGAAGACAAAAGTTGTGTATTAACTCTTACTCCATAAATGTGTAAAAGTGTTTCTTGGAGCCTCAAATCTTGAATCTTGCATTCTTTTTAAGTTTTATGATTAGTTGAGATGACAGTAACAAAGCAAATATTTTGACCATATGGGACTAAACAAGAGTAATGGTAAGTAGTATTGAATATTCATTAATAAATAAAAGAATATTTCCTGTAAATAAATGAGTGATTAAGTTTATAACTCCAACTTATTTGAGTTTTATTATTAATTAAATAAAGAGTGTAACATTTATCAAAATCATTCTGATAAACACTTTATCAAGCACTAATCATTGAATAACATGCAAACCTTTTTTTTAGTATTTTACAATAATAATAATAATAATAATAATAATAATAATAATAATAATAATAATAATAATAATAATAATAATAATAATAACAATAATAATGATGATGATGATAATAATAAACCCCATTTATACCATATAATTAACTAAAATCCTTAAAACACTAAATTTGTTGAAAAATATAAATGCATAAAGATGATAAGTCATTCCATAACTCATCCACATCATTTGTTTAAGATTGTTATGTATTTATTTTGTCCAATATTCAAATCACTAAAACCAAAGATTAAACAAAATAAAATATGACTAAAATTACGTCTATAATTATTAAACTCTAATTCAAATGTGAGTGGACCATATGATATTGTTTCAATAAAATCAGGAATTAAAAAAATACAATATCACAACAATTAAATTTACAATTACTAAGCACTAATCCAAACGTGCATGAACCTTACGACGTGAATTAATCACAAAATAAGATATGATAATCTTAAATAAACGATCTCTCTCTTTTTATGATGACGTTACGTTAGATTTCACGCTTAATTTAGCGTTTAAAGGGTTTTATAGTTAATTATATGATATATGTAGGGTGCACTTTTATTAAAGTGAAACTTTAAAAATGCTTACATGACACGAAATAATTTGTGAAATGGACACTTATTAGTGATTGCATAATGATATAACTATATTTAAGTAGAATTACAATATATTGAAAAAAAAAAACTCATACTCTCTATCATTAACTCCACACATTGAGATTACGGTTTTAGTTGTTGTTGTTGTTGTCACATTTACCCTATTAAAATAAAGTCAACTGTATGACATTGACGGATATGAGAGAGGCATAAAGGGTGCGACACCACCTAAAATTTGAAAATTTATACTTTTTCCTTATAAAAAAATTAAAAATTTTCAATTAGATTCTTTAGAAAATTAAAATTTCACCCCCTAAATACTAAAAATATAGCTTTTATTAATAATGTTATACAATGTTGGCTCTCTCTTGGCCCAAACTCGACTTTCTAGATCTACGGCTGCTACATAAATTACATTTTAGTACCGTATTCAATCTAAATTCATTTACTTATTATTAAAAAAAAATCATTAAAAGCCTACGCTCATTTACTCATTAAAAATAACTAAGCCTTTAGTTGTTATTGTCTCTTTATCATTATTTTAAAAAAAAATCATTTTATAACTTCTAGAACCCTTAAAAAAAAAAAAATTACATTGCTTGTAACAGCTGTTGCTTCCATTTCTATGCATTCTTATGTGGTCCACAAATGCTTTCATTCCAAACCATGGAGATGGAGATGCCAAATTGCCAATTATGGAAAGAAGATATGAAGAACAAATTGTTGATTCTGTTGTTTCACACATGGATGACTTGAAGAATTGATGTTGTGGGCACACCAAAATTGACAAATTTCTTTTTTTCTTTTCGGATAAATAGATAAAAATCGACAAATTTAATACAATTATTAGTACAACAAATATGGAAATGACACTGACACCCATGTGCTATTTTGTTTGATTTGTGGGTGAATTATTCATTTCATCATGGAGAGGAACAACCAAAAGGGTTATGGTCCCTTTTTGTTTTCCTCCTTTTGTGTAGGTGCATGTGGCGGGTCCTTTAGTAGTTATTCTTTATGCATAAAATAGGTATAATAGCCTTGCATTTTTGCAAAAATGAACAGTCATTTAATTATTTATTTTTATGGTTAGGAGAATACAATATAAGTGGCTGAGACATTACTAGGCTTTTGACTTGAATATTGAATGTTTTAATATAAAATTAAAGAAATATTATAAATTTTATTCGTGTTTTTTAATTTTTCTAATAATTTTCAATTATGAAATAAATAGATAAAAATGTTCATCATATCTCGTAACTCACTTCTAATCTTATGTTACATTCTGTGTTTCATTTCTTATTTCATTCTATGCATGTGTTTTTAATTAAAATCTATCAAATAATTAGTGAATCATAAGAATAAATATTAAATACACATAACTTATATCATAAAATGAAATAAGGGATGAAATACTCAATGTAACAGAATATATCTACTTGTAATTCTACATTTTTGTTTTATTTTTTTTTTAAATTGGAGTGAGATTGAAAACTTTGACTATGAAGTTGAGAATTGAGATGATGTATTTATACTTTTAAATTTAAGATTTGAGACCTTAGCATTTTATTTTCAAAACACAAGTAAAATTTATATACTTAAAAATAATTTTATAAAATATTCAATATTTGACTCAAAAACCAAAAACTATCATTTATTTGGAGATGGTTGAGATAGGGAATAACAGACTCTTAGGACCGCTACGTGTGGATCCTATTTCAATGGAATTTGGTGAGTCGAAGCAAGTCTTGTTTCTTGTTTTCATTATTATATCGGAACTTATCCCGATTTAAATATCTAGTGTGTCGAAAATAAAAAATTATTAAGTCAAATTAAATGGAAAAGAGGAATATAAAAATTATATATTATATTTAAATAGTAAATAAACAAATTTGCTTAGATCAAATTTTGTGGCCAAATGTAATTTATATAGCAGAACTCACTTAATGTACTGCGCACTAAAATGTGATCCATATGAATAATCTTATTTAATGGGTTCAATGCTTAGCCTCTTTGGTTTTTAAGTTTTTAGGAATTATTTTTTTCTCTTGTTTCAAACCAAAGAGGCTAAGTATTAACTTCCTATGTTTCTATGACATGTTGGAAGATAAGGCAGTATATCATTTAAAGCATCCAAAATATTTCTCAATTAACTATATAATAATATTTTAATCGGTTTTATGAAACAGATTCATAGATGTAATGGCGAATTTAATCATAATTTTAACATACTATAAAAGCAGCATAATATTACAATCACGATTTCAATCGTGATCAATTTTATCTATTTCATGTATTAACTAGTTTAAAAGAAGTTTTGTGCAATATTTTTTGGTAGGGTCTCTCTGCGAGCTTAAATGTTATTGAAATCAAAATTTTAATCATATCCCTGTTAACTTTGTGTTTGCATCATGATCATTTGATCATTTCTAGTTCGTGTCATATCATAATAAAATTTTGCTATTCTCTATCTATCTAATGATGTCCACATCTGAATCAATTAGTAACAAAGCCAAATTTAAAACAATTAGCCAATCCTTTAATTTCAAGAACTTAATTTTTCACATGATATTAAGCATTTTTTTCACTCTAAAAGATAGTAAATTATCAAAAATAAACAGAATCTATTGCAAAGTAATTCAAATAGAATGTACAAACCTGAACAATCGTTACATAATATTATTTGTGGATTTTCACTTTAAATATTGGTCTTTCTCCCAATTTTGCTACACCTTTTTTTTTAAAAGATAATTCTTTAATTATTCAAATCATTGTCTTCCTGTTGATTATACAGAAGGATGGAGAATCATGAATCATTATGCCGCTGATTTTCATAGTATTTCATAATAAAGATAGCTTTTCTCACTTGTCAAGAAAAGTTACTCCAAAGTCACTTGGGAAATAATGATCAGGAACAAGAATCTTTTAATGTTATCATTAACTTTATATATGCTCTCATTCTCCAAGATTTTTCTAAGCTCAATAAATTTCTTATGGGTAAAAAAAAAGTAACACTTTTCACCCTTTGTACTATTTACATTGTATTTCTATGTGTCACGCTTCGAATCCGACATGACACGGCCGCACTCTTGGGAACCGACTCCAAAAGTGCGAAGCCTCCTGTTCACATAATTCACTATTCCAACAATGTATACATATATGTACATGTACACTACACATTTGATGATCAATATGTACATATCTCAAATCCCTGTTTCCAAAACATCACATTCAAATCAACACACATAACACCATATATACGATTTACACTAAAGACTTTATTTACAATCACAATATACATTTCCTATACAAGTCCTCTTAACTTATATACATCAAAGATTCAAAATCATTATCTAATACTCCAAAATCATTCAACACAAAATTATCTATTACAATTCCCATATCTTTACATAACCTCCAAAATCCACAAGATTAGCTCACCATACATCCCTTCATCCACAAAATCTGTACAAGAAACCTTAGTATCTGCAAAACATGGTAACATTCGTGGTATGAGCATACACTATACCCAGTAAGCAGTTAAGATATACCTTTATTGGTTTGAGCACAATATATATTTAATATACTTTCGCAAAGCATTTCAACACATGGAAATCCACATTAGAAAACCTTTCAAATCAAAACACACACACATACATATACATAGCAAGTGGCACGATCATTTTTCAATCACATTTACAAATACATTTAGTACTTGTCGTTTAGCTCAAGAATGGTTCAAGGCACTTTCGGTACACTGGATCCAGGCCTGACTGTTTATCCCGTCAGGTAGGCCATTACATTGGGTTCCTAGCTGTTTATCCCGCTAGGTAGGCCATTACATTATTTGGAACATGTTCCTACCAATCATTCCAAGAAACATTCAAGAGCCCATTAACAATTCAAATTCATTCAAACATTTCATCAAACACTTTACTTTCACAAAGGCCACTGCATACATTTCATATTCATCAAAGTTATAATCTAACACATGCTCAATCCATTTCCATATAATAACAAAACAAATTTTCCAAATATGTTTATCAAAATCAATTAAAAACATAAAGGAATATCAAACCACTTACCTCAAATCAATTTCCAATCTAGCACTTGATAAACGATTTCCACCACTTAATTACTTCACTTTTCCTATAAAACATTCACATATAACAAAAGGATCATTAAATAGAGTCTAACAACCTTTAGACACCTTTCTTAGGCTAAGAACACTGCATTTTCCTTAAAATTCCAAAACCCATTACATATATTACTCTCATAATTT
Source organism: Ophiorrhiza pumila (assembly GCA_016586305.1). Classification (NCBI taxonomy): domain Eukaryota; kingdom Viridiplantae; phylum Streptophyta; class Magnoliopsida; order Gentianales; family Rubiaceae; genus Ophiorrhiza; species Ophiorrhiza pumila. The sequence goes on along the minus strand of BLIW01000010.1, from coordinate 9,650,831 downwards.
CCTTTAATCAAAATATCATCTCACATTGACTTAAATCCATCTATTCATGTTCTATTCCTAATCAAATGCATGCTCAAATCCTTATATAAGGGTTCTTAAACTTTTGGGATTAAAACCCATATCCTATCAAAACTAAACTTTCAAACTCTTACTAATCTATAACACTAAATAGAGGGATTAACATGGATACATAAACTAGATGAGATCCTTACCCTACTTAGAGTGGAATTGGAGTGGAAATTGAGCTTTTCCTTCTTCAATCAAGCCCTTCCTCAAGCTGCCCTAGAGTGGAGAGGAAATGGGGGAAAAATGTGAAGTGAAAAATGAAAGGCAAGGCTGAGAAATCGATTGGTCTCAAGGCCAATTTTTCATAATTTGCAAATTAACCCCTCTAACTTTCTTATTTATTAATTGGTCCCTAATTTTAGCCATGGGTATTATACTATATGTTTCGAAAATGATTATGTGAAGAAATAAAAAAAATGAAAATTTACTTGGTTTGGGGTTTTCTTTTGAATTTTTTTTTTCGAAAAATCGATGATTTTAAAAAAAATAGTGCAATTTACTTCAAATCAATAATAAAAAGTTATACTTAAGTATTGGACTAGATAGAACTATCAAAATAAATATTTCAACAATTTAAAGTTTATTAGGATTATTCTGATAAACCCCTTTGTCAGCAGCAATTATTTAGTGCCACCTAAGTATTTTTTTTATGTTTTACCATTATTATAATGATACACCTCACTTATATTATATATTGTCCAATACTCAAAACGACGTAGTTTTACTGAAATCAAAATTAAAACCATATCATAGAGTTCACTCACATCTAGTTAGAGTTTAATAATTATAAATTTGGTTTAATAAAACATCTTCATTCTTTAATAAAAGAAATAAAAGGAATTTTTTTTTTTAAAATCTTAAGGTGGTTTCATAATCCCTTTAGAGCCTAGATCCACCAGTGATCAGTGTTGTTAAACTCGGACCGGACCGGCCGGTTCGACCGGGAATCGGCCATGTGTCCGGTCCGAGTTACTACAAAAAACTAGAAGTTCAAAAATCGGTCAAACCCGGTAAAAAACCGGGTTCAACAGGGAAAACCGAAAACCGGTTAAAACCCGGTTTTCGGTTTTCAGTTTTTTTTTTGTCTTCCTTCCTTCTTTAACCCGGTTTCCAGTTTTCCCTTTTTTTTTTGTTTCTTTCCTTCCTTCCTTTCTTTCTTTCCTTCCTTCCTTTCTTTCTTTCTTTCTTTCTGATGCGAATGTTGTATGGCCGAGGCTCCAACTCCTGGACCAAATTCGAATCTCCCACACAAGCTATAGGACCGTGTTGCTCTTACCAAGATAATCCACAACAAGAACACAAAATTGGATGGAACGAAATCAAAGGAAAAACGCTAGGAATTGAGTAAATCAAAACTTCACGTTTTATTACTAATGAACTTAATTTAACCTATGAAAATTCAATCAGTTAAACAAGTTAATTAGGCCTGCTCTTTAAATAAAGAACAATTGGTGTAATCTCCTATAGGTCACGCTAAAGGGGATTAACTACAATGAACAGTTAAATAACTCTTCAAGGCTTTGAACAACTCAAGGAGTTAATTCACGAATTTTAGCAAAGCTAAAAACTCAATTTTATTCACCAACTTATTGTGTAAAAACGTTACATGCACCTCCTTTTTATAGGGGATGAGTTTCGGCCATGCCAAGAAGGAAAAGGAAATAAACCCTAGTAGTTGCAAAGTACAACTTGACTTCTTAACAAACTAGCTAACTAACTAATCCAAGTTGTAAACTAATCAACTTTCCAAATTGGAAAAGGAAACTACAACTAACTACCAAATCCTTGTCCAAAAAGGATTTGCTTTACTTGCCATTATCATACAAGATAATTGGATCAAGTAATTTACTTAGCCCATAATTAATAACACAAAGACTTAAGCCCATAATTAAATGTTTAATGGACTTAATTATTAACAACAAAATAAATCCTAAAGATTAAACAATGGCGTGATCCATTAATGACAAAGCCCAAGCACGCCATCTTGGTCTTCAATGTAGTCCATGAAATTCGAGATGAAAACTCGGCCAGAATCCCGTCATCAACTTTGCAAGGCATTTTCAACGGTGATAACGTCAAAATCTTGAAAAACTTAAAACACGAAAGTTGTAGCTCTATCTCTTATCGTTCCAGGGCTTCTTGAATCATGCAATTTCGAGTTATAACGAAAGATTTATAGCAAGAATACCAAAACGTGACAGAAACTTTCAGGATGACAATTTGACTTTAACACCACGGACATGGACACGGGCTTATTCTCATCATTCCCTCCCTCCTCGAAAGGATTCGTCCTCGAATCTTGAATTTGAGTTCCTGGATCAAACACCAATATGATGAACTCAATGCAAACTCGATCCAAATAAAATTGGGAAGATGCACATCTCGAGCAACAAGAAGTTATATCCTGCCAAAACAAGACAAATGTATAAGGTAAAAGAAAGCACAATAATCTAAAACAATTCGTAGAATAATTTCCTTTCACCAAAAGAATAGAACGGGCAGAATATGTATGCAAAATCGAAATACATATAACATGATTAGTCGTAACAAATTTTGCATGAGTCATAATGTTGAAGTCAATGAATTCAAAACAATTATGCAAATAACTATCATATAGTTTATGCAAATCAGAAAATCGTATGTTCTTAATTAAAGAACTAATCAATATGAATTCAGTAACAACATTCATGAACACATTATTTACGTTATTAACATGTAATTTAAGCAAAGGAGGTAAACATATATGAATAGAATCACAAAGACACGAAAATTCATAACAAGAAAACATATATGCATCCTTGACAAAGTGTAAATCACATGAACGTATTAATACCTTTAAAAACATGTTAAAGTTATCAAATATAAAAATACAATCCCAAAGAATAAAAACAGAATGTAAACAATCTAATAAATAGATGGTAACACAATATTTTACCTTGTGGAATTGAAAAGAAATTAAGAACTGAGATAACTTACCAAACAAGTGTTGAACTATTAAATTACCTCGTTGATCTTGATAGCTTTGAATAAAGTCACGAACCAAAGAATCAAATTGAAGGTTATTCCAGCAATTATAATCAACACTTTTGTACACAAGGATTTTGGGCAGTTCGAAATTATAAAGATTAAACTCAAAATATAGTTCATGTATTAGAAAAGCAACATAACATGTGAAGAAACTATACATAAATCCATTCAATACAAAATAATGTGATTTCATAATTGAAGAATTATGTGAAAGAATTTGCTTACCAAAACACAAACCATCGGATTTTAATGCACATGTTAAAGAATTTCGAACTAATGTTTCAAAGGTGTGTGAAAGACATTGAAATTGATTCAAAATAGAAATCAAACTTTGAAAATCAATAGCATTGACGTTAACAAAGTTCTTTACTTTAAAACCATTGAAATCAACCAATAAGCTTTCATACTTACCTAACTTACCTTGCTTACCTTGTGGAAAACAAGCTAAGGCAGATTGGATTCCTTTCATTCGATAATGAGTTGTTTCTAACTCCATTAGATGTCTAGGAACTCCAAAAACCTGCAAAACAAAGGAACTAGGCAGCAAACAATTCAAATGGTGATCACTATCATCAAGTAAGTACATTGATTGCCTATCTAGTATTCCTCTCTCAATCTCGCTAGAAGAAGTAAAATAACAAGGTTGCTTAACAACTAACTCTCGGCCTATGCTAGAAGAAGACAAAGAATCTTTATCTCGGCCTACACTATTACAGGTTGAGCTAGCTATTACATTACTTTTCCCTTGAACTTTCTTCTCTTTTGCTTCCATTTCACGGCAAGATTGCACAATCCTTGATTGATCTTCAAAAGCTTGGCTCGGACTCAAAGCCCTTAGATTGTACTTTCGGCCATGATAATCAAAAGAATAATAATTCTTCCTTGCATGATATGTAACATCTCGGTCAAATTGCCATGGACGACCAAGTAATATGTGACTAGCTTCCATTGGTACAACATCACAAACAATATCATCAACATACTTTCCAATGGACATAGAAAATTTAACTTGTTTAGTCACCTTACTCTCGGCAGTGTTATTAAGCCATTGAAGCTTATATGGATTTGGATGTTTCATGCAAGTCAAGTTAAGCTTCTTAACAATTAATGTGCTTGCCACATTGGTACAACTTCCACTATCAATAATCAAGCTACAAGTCTTACCTTGAACCATGCATCTAGCGTGAAAGATATTTTCCCTTTGAGACAAATCATCTTCAACTCGTGGTTGTGCATTCAAGACTCGGCGAGTAACCAATGAGAAATCACCAACATTGTAAATAAGATCTTCACTATCTTCATCACTTTGGTACTTCTCTTCAAGTGGTGGCATGTCGGCACATTCTTCATCACTTTCAACCTCTCCATTATCACGAATTATCATCAACTTTTTGGTTGGGCAGTCACTTTGATAATGGCCATAACCTTGACACTTGTAACATCTAATGTCCCTCAATCTTTCATTTGGTTTAGGCGTCACCTTAGTTGAAGATTCAGCAAGGTTGCGGACTGTTTTGGGAGCATTACTTGAAGTGTTTGAAGGCTGATTTTGGTTGAAAACTTTCGGTTTTGGTGGAGGTGTAAAAGTCGGCTTTTGATCTCTCCTCCAAGGCGGCAATGGTTGTTGAAAATTTCGCCCTTTACCCTTCATATGCTTCTCAATTTTGATAGCTTTGTGAACAAGTTCATTAATATCAATGTAACTTTGAAGATCAACTTGATAAGCCAATTCGGGATTCATACCTCTAAGAAATCTCTCAATGGTTGTGTCGGGGTCTTCTTGAATATTGGCTTTAATCATCAAAGATTCCATCTCATGATAGTAATCTTCAACTGTTCGGCTACCTTGCACAAGAGTATGCAATTTTCGGTTGAGCTCTCTATTAAAGTGTGAAGGAACATACTTCTTTCTCATGATTGCCTTCATTTGATTCCAAGTCTTAACTGGCCTTTCACCATCTTGTCTCCTAGAACGAACAACTTGATCCCACCAAAGACTAGCATAGTCTTTAAGATGCATAAAAGCAATCCGATATTGCCTTTTCTCGGGGACATCATTACCTTCAAAATAGTGTTCCAAATCTCGAACCCAATCAAAGAAAGCTTCGGGATCTGATTTACCATGAAAAGTAGAGATGGTGAGTTTAACAGATTCAATGGAAACTTTAGACTTATCACCTTTAGAAGAGCTCGAGTATTCCTCCTCTTTTTCCTCACTAGATTCACTATCTTCTTGGGACTCTAGTTTTCGGGATTTCTTTGATTTTGGAGGTGGTGTTACCGACTCTAAGAATTGAAGGCGAAGGTTGATATCTTGCAAAATTTGGGCAAGTGACGGATCGGTCCTCTTTTGTTGTTGTTCGGTTTGGGACTTACTTTGTTCGTCCTCCATTTGTACCTGCAAGTTAGTGAAGAAAAAAGCGCAAGAATATGTATATGATCCTCACGGGTTCCTCACTTTGGGGTAGTAGGTACTCTCCTCTCTTTTTGGGTAGTGTTCTCTCTTGTTTAACCTAGCTACTACTCTCAATTAATGAATATGTGGGGTTATTAAGATTCACCAAAGTTCAATTACTTTAATAGCAAGATCTCAATCAGCAAGTTCCACACACAAATTTTCACAAATCAAATCAAGAGATGTAACAAGAAATCACGTCAAGAGTGTTTAGAACACGTGAAAGTTATAATTTGATTTACCACCAGAAACTAAGAAATTCAGAAACTAGATTTCAAAACAAAGAGATTGGTTTTTGAATCAACTAATTCCGAGTTGTATTGAAAAAGTTATGGCACTTTTAATCCAAGGTGGTTTTCAAGAAACAAGTTAAGAACAATGTGTTCTTTTCAAAAATAAATTAAATAATTAAATAACAGAAAATAATAACAATAAAATAAATTGAAGTCCGAATTTATATATTTTTTGTTCTTTTCTCTTTTTTTTTTTTTTTTTTTATTCGGTCACTTTTTTTTTTTTTTTTTTTATTTTTGACCGTGACTCCTTTTTTTTTTTTTTTTTTTGTTCGGACAATATAAGACAAAATTACACTTTTAAGGTTTGAACATAAACCTTGGACCAATCAAAATACTAGGTTCGGACAAGAACCTTAAACACCACAAAAATTAAGGTTTGAAGACAACAACCTAGGATTTAGGTTTAAGAATGTTTTGTCTTCTTGTCTTAACAACCTTAAAAACTTCAAACTTTATTAACTCACCAAGGACAATGAATTCGGATGTGCCACTTTAACAAGAATATCAAGATTCAAGACAAAGATCAAGAATCCAACTCAAGAATTCAATTTTGACCACTTTGAGTTTTCAAGAAAATCAAGAAGTTCAAGAAAGTTATCAAGAACTTATCTTTTTCGAGTGGAGTAAAAGTTTGATCAAAACTCAATATATGGTGGACAAGATAAAGAATCAAACGCAAAAAGAAAATCAAGAAACGGATAAGAATCAAGAAAGTTATGAAAACTTGACCTAGAAACCCTAGTTATGAAACCCTAGTTTGACACACGAAACCCTAACAATGTTATGACGTGAAAACAGCAAAGAAAACTTCAAGAATCCTACACTATGATTATGACAAAAGAGTGCAGAATTTAGACACGAAGAACAGCAAGAAAACGCAACAAGAAACAACACAAAAAGATCACAAAAACACAAAACGCAAGAGACACAATTTCGGGCAGATTTGAGTATGCAATGTTCATGCGATTTTGACGAAATTTAGAGACTAGATAATGATGACCTAGGACAGCAAGAAGGACACCAAATAACAGCAAGAAAGATGGACGAAAAACTGCAGAAAATAGACGCAAAAATACGGGCAGAAAAGACACGAACAAAACAGAATTTTCGCGGAAAGATTAGAACGGATTAACCTGAATTTTCTTGGGCAACAACTTGTGCTCTGATACCAATTGATGCGAATGTTGTATGGCCGAGGCTCCAACTCCTGGACCAAATTCGAATCTCCCACACAAGCTATAGGACCGTGTTGCTCTTACCAAGATAATCCACAACAAGAACACAAAATTGGATGGAACGAAATCAAAGGAAAAAAGCTAGGAATTGAGTAAATCAAAACTTCACGTTTTATTACTAATGAACTTAATTTAACCTATGAAAATTCAATCAGTTAAACAAGTTAATTAGGCCTGCTCTTTAAATAAAGAACAATTGGTGTAATCTCCTATAGGTCACGCTAAAGGGGATTAACTACAATGAACAGTTAAATAACTCTTCAAGGCTTTGAACAACTCAAGGAGTTAATTCACGAATTTTAGCAAAGCTAAAAACTCAATTTTATTCACCAACTTATTGTGTAAAAACGTTACATGCACCTCCTTTTTATAGGGGATGAGTTTCGGCCATGCCAAGAAGGAAAAGGAAATAAACCCTAGTAGTTGCAAAGTACAACTTGACTTCTTAACAAACTAGCTAACTAACTAATCCAAGTTGTAAACTAATCAACTTTCCAAATTGGAAAAGGAAACTACAACTAACTACCAAATCCTTGTCCAAAAAGGATTTGCTTTACTTGCCATTATCATACAAGATAATTGGATCAAGTAATTTACTTAGCCCATAATTAATAACACAAAGACTTAAGCCCATAATTAAATGTTTAATGGACTTAATTATTAACAACAAAATAAATCCTAAAGATTAAACAATGGCGTGATCCATTAATGACAAAGCCCAAGCACGCCATCTTGGTCTTCAATGTAGTCCATGAAATTCGAGATGAAAACTCGGCCAGAATCCCGTCATCAACTTTGCAAGGCATTTTCAACGGTGATAACGTCAAAATCTTGAAAAACTTAAAACACGAAAGATTTATAGCAAGAATACCAAAACGTGACAGAAACTTTCAGGATGACAATTTGACTTTAACACCACGGACATGGACACGGGCTTATTCTCATCACTTTCTTTCTTTCCATCTTTCTTTATTTCTTTCTTTCTTTCCATTTACACTTAAACTTACACTTAAAGTTAATCAATAGTAGTAAATATTTTTCCATCAATACACCCCAATTATCATTAATAATTCAAATTTACCACATTTTAATATATTAAAATTTGAATACATTCAATTGTCATAAATATTTTAATTTACCATATTCAAGATTTTTAATTATCATTAATGATTCCAATTTACCATATTTTAATATTTTAAAATTTGAATACATTCAATTGTCATAAATACTTTAATTTACCATATTCAAGATTTTTAATATCTTTCAATTATCCTAAATGCTTTCAATTTACCATATTTTAAGATTTTTAATAAATTTTAATTGTCATAAATACTTCCAATTTATCATATTACAAAATTTTGAATGAATATGGAAATTATATTTTCATTAATATTTTCAATCAATCACATTCATACAATTTAAATAAATATGAATTTTAAATTTTATCATATCATATTTATTTATTTTATTTTATTATTATTTTATAGCACACAAATTTAAATTTAAAGTATGATATGTCATTAATTTTTTTAATTCACAAGTTTAAGTTTTGAAATGAATAAATTGTGTATTGAGAACTACACTTTCTAACTTATTTTAATATGATCGATTTGATATTAATTCATTAATACTTTAATAAATTTTGCTTATTTTAATAAAATTTTATTAAATTATAAATAAAATAATTATTAGCATTATTAAAAAATATGATCTATGAATTTTTTATTGATGAAAAACTAAGAACTTAATTAAATATTATTTTTTTATAATTTGGTCATTTTATTTTGACATAAAATGTGAGATATGTTAATATTTAATTAATATATTTATATTAAATATATTTATGATGTCATCCGGTTCTTGACACCGGTTCGACCGGTCTGACCAATTGACCCCTAACTCAGTAGCTCTATTGGTTCGCACTCCGGTCCGAGTTTTAAAACACTGCCCGTGATAACTAATATTGACCAATGGGAGATGTTATTGTCATTGCAAATATTAGCATAAAGATCAACAAATTACTAAATTTCTTAATTTATCCTTAATTAATCAACTCCTTATCTTTCTCTCTCCAGCTTATCATCATAGCTTATTCATTCTTTATAACATATTTCCTTTGAACTTATTTCTTTCTCTCTTACAAGAATTTCCTTCCCAAATTTTTATTAATATAACACTTATTTTCAATCAAAATTATTAAAAAAATTAAGGAAAATTTGTATTAAGGGCGCACTCCAAAGCCTTATTATTAAAGATGGCGTAACTTTAACCTATTTATTATTAAGGGCATGAAAATAATTTAATTAGTTTATATAAATAGTAAAAGACTTTATTATCCTTGGATAAACTAAAACAACAAACAACAATTATCCAATTAATTCAGTTCTGATTATTTTCAATCACTCATCTAAACAACGTCATTCAATCAATTCAACGTCATAAATAAAATAAAATAATTACGTCTCAAATTGAAATCATATTAGTGACATAATTATTCATTCAATCTAAAACAAAAAAAATTGAATTTTGGACAAGAAAAAAGGAAAATAATTAAAATTGAAATTTAGAAAAATAAATAAATGAAAGGGAAATTATGTCTCAAGTTGAAATCATATGATTGGTAGAATTTTATTTTCAATCTAAAACAAACAAAATACAACAAACAAAAAAATAAATTATAACTAATTTAGAAAAAATGTGAATTATATCTCAAATTAAATCATATTATTGCTAATGTCGGGCAACTCAAATCCTCTAGTTCAAGTTTATTTTCTTTAACATTTTTTAAAATTTTTTTTTCACAAAGGGTATAAGTATTAGAAGTGAATGCATAATATTATTATTTATTTTTCCTTCAAAGTGAGGACCGAATTAAATATTTCTATCTATTATATTCAAATATAATTTTTTTTATACTAACATAATTCCTTTTATAATTTTATGAATGATATGATTAAATTATTAGTTAATATAATTAAAATTGAATCAGTCATTAGAAAAGAAAACTAGATAATTTTAGAAAAGAGAAGATTGGATGAGTTTAAAAGAAAAAGTGATTGAAAAAGATTAAAATTGAATTGATTGAATGAATAAATGACGTGGTTTGAATGAGTGATTGAAAATTATTAGAAGTAAATTAATTGGATAATTGTTATTTATTTTTTGAGTTTATCTATGGATAATAAAGTCTTTTACTAATTATATAAACTAATTAAATTACTTTCATTCCCTTTAATAATAAATAGGCTAAAGTTATGCCCCATTTAATAATAAAGCTTTGGAGCGCGACCTTAGTACAAATGTTTTCCAAAAAATTATATAAAAATAATATCATAATTATTTTTATTAATACTTTTTATTGTTCTCCCAATTAAATTATAAAATATTTGTCAATATAAACTTCAAAAAATTTAGGCTCTGTTTGTTTAATGTTGTTTTAGTGTTTTATTTCACAAATTCAAATTGATTTATTTGTTTGTCTATTTTTTTGCCAAAATTTTAAAACTAAAAACAATGTTACAATAATTATTTTTACTTAGTATTTTTTTAAATATTTTTTAAATAAATTATTATATTTAAAATTGACTTCTAAATTTTTAATAATAAATTTTCTTCCTAACACAATTTTTTTACCAAAATAAATTCATAAAATATTAATTTAAAATTTTATTAATAAAAAAATTTTCAATATAAATACACCTCCAAAATATTTCTTTTTTATAATAAATCTCAAAATAAAAAATTCAGCTATAAAACAAAAAAAATCTTATTCAAGGCCAACCATACTTTTTGCTAAAATACTAACACATAAATATATAGGAGCTGATATAAGCTATTGTTTTTATTTCTAATGACAGTGTTCAAAGTAATATTTTATTAAAATAGTTTGCATAACTTAAAACTAAACAGGAAGATACCACCACCATATTTAGAATAAAAATCTCGACCCCCAGTGTATTTTTTTTTATCTATTCACATTTGAAATATTAATTTGCTCATAATATTTAAACTGACTAACTCTTTTAGTTTCTAATTTTTCGATCACCATGTTAGGAAAAAATTTAAACAAAGAATTTTAACCTTTTTTTGTATTATCTGTTGATTAATAAAAAATGAACTAATTCCTTTTTCTAATTTTACACTAAATATGAAACATCAATTTTAAATATAATTCAAAATTGATTTTTCTGATTGGGAAATAATTTTTTACCAAGTTATATATATATTTTTAAAGATAAGATTTAGTGAAAATAAGTGTTACATTAATAAAAATTTGGTAAAAAATTCCTGTAAAAGAGAAAGAATCTGTAAGTTCAAAAGAAATATGTTAGAAAGAATAGATAAGCTATAATGATAAGGTTGAGAGAGAAAGATAAGGAGTTGATTGATTAAGGATAAATTAGGAATTTAAGTAATTTGTTGCTCTAGATGCTAGTATTTGCTCTGGCAATAATAACTCCTATTTACCAATATATTTGGTATAGTTATGGGAGGTGGGATCTTCTATGTAAGATTATTTCTATCTTATTATGTCCAATATTAAATTAGGGTTCACTCTAGTTAGAGTCTAATAATTGTAAAGTGATTTTAGTAATATTTATACTTTTAGTCCCTAATTTTAGTTAAAATACATCGTTTTGGACATTAGACATAATAGGATAGAGATAATATTGGACAGAAGATCTAATCTCTAATTATGGGTATAAAAACATGTTAGTAAGTGTTGTTTATAATAGTTGTATTTGGTATATGTGATGTTGGATATTTTCAATATCGAAAGTATCAAAACAATTAAATTATGGAAGCTGAATATTGCTGAAATTTTCCTGAGTAGCTTACTGTGAAGTAATGAAAAGTTGGGAAAATTCTGGATAATTATAAATGGTTAGTAACTATTATGTATTCAAGTTTATCCCAAAACAGTTAATTTTGTGTATCTTAAATTAGTTATTTAGACATAGTTGTAACTGTTGGGAGTTGTCTTAATTATCAAGAAGACAACGTACATGATTTTTCCACACTCAGAAAATAAGTCGGAGAATTCCACAGAAAGGATAAGTCTGGGAATTCTACACAAAAGATAAGTCTGAAAACAAAAAGAGTCATTTAGAAAAAGAACTTCTGCAGAAGTTCTATTCTGATGAAAAGACTTCTCTTACAAACTCTTCTATTGTCTTTAGTTGTTAGAATTATGTAAAGTACATTACGTAATTCTAAATGCTTCATCTTATCCTGAAGAGTATTTGCTCTGATAATTACTGCACAATAAAGGGAGCAAATAGAATCTAAAGGAAAGTGCATTTACTGCACAATTTGAAGAGTTCATCCTTTACTGCAATATTGTTGTAATAGATAAAGTTCTATTTTTATTGTAGTATTATATAATAGTTATCAAGTTTCTTTTCTTGTAAAGTCCTATTGTAATATCTATGTAATAGATAGATTACTACCATTATTGTAATTCCTGGAACAAGAAATCCCTAACATGTGAGTAGGAAGAAAAACAGAAGATAGAACCATACCGTTCCAAACAAATCATTGGGACCAAGTTGTACCACTTGTATATCATTTTAATAGACTCATCCAGGATCTGAGCGTTTAGGAATTTCATTCCACTCGTCCTCTTACCTAAGGTTAATGGAAATATATTGTAGTAATGAAAATATATTGTTTCTACAACTGAGCAAGCTATTCTTGGGGAATAAAATCAATCTTCAATTCATAGAACCCCGCATGTCCCTTCTATCCCCTAAATTATGAATTTATCCAAGCATGTTTTTTTTTAACATGAATTCTAGTGATTTTTTTTTCAAACAAAAGGAAACTTTATACCATCATGAACAAAATACGGTGCCAGATATATCTGACCACACCGTTACAAGCAAGCGAGTACTACTCCATTACATGACAACAACTCCATAGGAATTTATCCAAGCATGTTATTTGTGTACAATGCCAAAAAGCGATTACCCAGCGATTACCAATACATCAATTCAATGTTAAGGAAAGGGTAGAATAAGGAAATGATGGGATAAGGAACTGTGTACCATGCGTTGTTCATAACTCAAAACAAGAAAAAAAAAAACCTAAAACTACCCATAACTTATAAATGTCTTGGATATTATACATAACTAAGTATTAATTGGGAGATAGAATATAGGCAATCCACTATATATTTTAGATTATATTAGGGTTTTTAATTTTTAAATTATTTGTCCTTATCAAGAAAAAAAATAAAGTATTTAAAGATCTAATTTATTACAAATTTAAGGTCCAAAATGTATATAAGATGAAACTCAATTTATTTATAGGTTTACAGCCCAAAATCTATACCAAAAAGCTAAACTATAAAAAATGGGTATTTTTTTAATATAGAAAAAGAAATCCAAATGAAAAAAAAATCCCACTACATACTACTTTATTGTTTTATCATTTATCTTGAATCTCCACATTCTATTCTTATTTCACTTGTCCTTATAAATATCATTTTTTTCTTTTCACATATAAAAAAAAAGTTATTATGAATTTCAAAGAAGAAGTGGCAAAATCTGAATATAAAATTGGAGACAGTTATTATGAATTTTAGAGAAGTACTGAGATATCTGATAGAAAATTAAAGATTATTTTTTATTACTTTTGGATGAAAAATATAGAAAATACTAGTGTGGAAACATTTGTTATTATTTGTGAATACATAATTATTGAAGAATTAAGTAAGTAGTATTTGTATAATTTTTTAATGGACATTTTACATAATTATATTTTTATATTAATTATTTAAATTATTTGGTGAAAAAATAAATAAATTGCTACTTTTAGTGTGATTTTAATGTTAAATGTACAGATTAAAAATATTAAATTATATAAATTTAAAAGGTTAAAATTTAAGTTCATATTGTCTATTCAAACTATATTTGAACATCAAATTTGTATATTTAACTCAAATACGTTCAAAACGACGTTGTTTAACTAAAATTAGGGACTAAAAATATAAATAACACTAAAATCAAATTTACTATGATTAGACCCTAACCAAGATATAAGGGGACCTTACAACGTAATTTTAATCTTGAATAGGATAAAATATAATAATTTTGGATAGAGGATTCTATCTCGGTTTTAGTATGTGTTAGACCATGAGCACATAAATCAATGAAACAAAAAATTGCGGAAGTGCTATTTATTTATCACAAGAATATGTTTAGGAGGAGAGGATTAGAATCACAAAATCTCAGAGATTAGATCATCTGTCCAATATTATTTTGTCTAATGTTCAAAATGCCGTAGTTTCACTAAAACTAGGGAGTAAAAGCATAAATATCACTAAAATTATTTTATAATTATTAGACCCTAACCAAGAGATGAGTCACATGAGTGAACCCTACAGCATAGTTTTAATCTAAGACAAGATAATTTTGGACAGATGATCCCATCTTAAAATCTCATGTATGGCACAACCATCACTTCACAAATACCATCCGCTGATCCACAAAATTTCTTCAAATCGTATGGCTTTTTATCTTACATCTCTTTAAGGTATCTCTTTTAATTATTTCACTCTCATCCAAATCACAAAAACGCCTACCACCCTCTTCTTATAGGGTTACAAATTTCCTAATCAATATTAGAACTAATTAATAAACAAAACTGAAAGCCCTAGTGTCTTAAATCTATTTTGTGTTTTGATGATTAGCAAACAATTATGTATGCTAATGTTTCAACAAATCTCTTGAGATTGTAGGTATGCAAATTGGGAAAGATAAAGTTTAAAGAGTTGAAGACATTGAAGAAATAAAAACTAGGTAAATTAGTGTAGATTCCCAAACTCTAATCTCTAATTTACATTGTACATTGGCTCATAGAATGTTTGATTCTTTTAAAAGCTCAAGGAAAATGAATGAAAAAAAATTAAAGATTGAAAATGTATCTATTTGAAAATGAAGATTTCATAAAAGTTATTTTAAACTTTTACAAAATGATTCAAAGATTGAAAAATTAAAAATTTGTCAAAAAAATTTCAACTCAGACGGCCTCTTTTGGAATTCGGGCATCTGAAGCTATTTTTGGAAAACATTTTGAGCTGTCTAAAATATGTATTATAGTCGTCCTAACAGCTAGTTTTCTAAAAAATAATTTTTTGTCTATTTTGCCTCACAAATCTTTTATATAAATACTTTGAGCTTTCATAAAAGTTTTCTAAGGATCCTTGAGCATAAAATTGTCTAGAAAATATTCTTTAAAACATTAAAAGAAAAGAGATTTCATAATCAATAAAGGATCAAAGTCTTAAGTTTGAATTTGTATTCATCTTCTTGAGCCAATCTTTCTTCTTGTAAAATCATTCTTTGAGAGGAAGAAGATGAGTGGGCTTTCAATTGTAATTATCCACCCTATTTGAGAGGGATTCAAGAGTCGTAATCTTTACATTGGTAAGTTGTAAAGGTTTCTCCAAGAGGGAGAGTAACACCACATCTTATAGCATTTGTTACTAATAAGATTGACTAACCTCAAAGGTTTATAAATGTTTGGATCTTATCTTTGGTGAAGAGATCCATTTTTAGTGGATTGTAAAATCCTAAACTTGAGAGGTTAGGTAGTGGATGTAGAGTGCTCCAATGGGAGACTTGAACTAATATAAATCCTTTGTAATAATTTGTGCATAATCAATTGTTTAATGTTCTTTTGATCATTTTCTTTTGATTATTTATCTTGTGTTGTTGAAAATAGATATTGTGCATATTTGATTTCTATTATTTTGAATTGAATTGTTTCATTGTGAATTGGAGTTGGTAAATTCAATTGTTATTGAATTTCACAAGTGTTTGACCAAATTCCTCAAAGAAACATAAGCTTAAGAAAAACAGTTTTTGATTAGGATTTTAATTAGATAACCTAATTCACCCCCCTCTTAGGTTGCATATAAGACCCAACATAAACCTATCAGGAAACTAACCTATACCTTAAGAAACAAACCCTTTTAGGAAGCTACTAATTAATCAAATTTAGTTTAATTTTCAACAAATCTCCCTTTAAACTAAGCTTCTACACAAACAAATTGAAACCAATTCGAATATCAACTTTATGTATAATTTCATCTCCATGTTGCTGGATAATCATCTTCTTTCTTATTATCTTTTCTTCGTGTTTTGATTGTCCACACCAACACGTGTTTTTTGAATCCTTTTGGCCATCGTAGTTCCCAATTGGGTCAAGATTTGTTTTTTTTTGTTCTTATCCATCAATTATGACAGAAAGAAAAATCTATTATAAACTCGTTTGTGTCCTAAGTTTAACACAAACTCTGTCTTATTTGTGTTGTTTCGTCTAACACAAATAAACTCGACAAGATCTTTTGTTTTCTAGATCTCTGCCATTCACCCAAAAACCAAGTATATTGGTTCTCTTATAAACAACTCATAAATTTCTTTGTCTCTGATGGACAAGCCAAGATCTTGATCTGACTCTATTGGACAATGCATGAATTTGACTATTATAAATATCCCAGGAACTTATTATAGCTATGATACCAATTTGAAGAAACAAAAAATCACTGAAGTACTATTTATTTATTTATTACAAAAATATGTTTGGAAGGAGATTATTATAATCACAAAATCTTATGTATGCCACAATCATCACATCATCTCACACCTCTTTAAAGTACATCTCTTTTAATTATCTTACTCTCCTCCAAATTATAGAAACTCCTACCACTTCCTTTTTAAAGGGTTACAAATTTCCTAATCAATAGGGGAGGTGAATTAGGGTTTTTTTTGTCAAAAGTGGTAATTTATATTGCCTTTTTCAAAAGTACACAATTAGCCAACTGGCTGGGAATCACATTTTGTTGCTTCAAGCAACCAGGGGGGAAGACAGTTTCCCACCTCTGAGTTTGCATACAGTTGCATGCTACCCTTACAAGTATTTGACTTGCAGAGTTGAATTTTCTATCTATGAAAGTGAATGTACATTCTTCAACAATACTAGCGAGCAAAAAGATGTCTTCAGCTACAGTAATTGTTTCCATCGTTGGATATTTTCTTTGTTGGAGGCACAGTACTATAGCCTTCACATCTGATTGTATCTGCACATTTTTCCAACCCCTTTTAACAGCCTGTTGAAGAGCACATCTAACGACTGTAAGTTCAGCTACCACTGGAGGGAGTAGTCCTTCCCTAGCATCTGCTGCAGCTATCATAATTTCTCCTGCAGCATTCCTCACTATCATGCTTAGCCCCTGCACCTTGTTGCCGATGTTCTGATCTGAGCTGGCATTAATTCTGATCCATCCTACAGGAGGTGGATTCCAACTATCGACCTTATTCTCAAGAGTTTGCTGCTCCTTGTCCCGGCCTGGATGATCCTTAGAATGTTCAGAAAATTCTTGCCACTCTCTCACTGCCCTTCGTGCTATCTCCACCTCAAGGATTATTTTTGAGTTGAAAAGTCTGTCATTTCTGGACTTCTAAATTTGCCACATTGTGTTGACAGTGATCTCTAACCTGTCGTCCAGATTCCTTAACCCTCTCAGCTCATACAGTTTGGTCCACCAACTTGTGAATGAGTCTTCCCATTGTGCTAGTCCACTCCAGTTTACGATTGCCATCTTCCAGATTTTTTGAGCACTTTCATATTTGAAAAAGAGATGCTCTAGACTTTCTTCACCTTCTCCACAGAGCTTGCAGAAGCTGTGTATTGGAATACCTCTATTTTTTAAGTTCAGGAGCACTGGGATGGCATTATGGTAGCATTTCCAAATAAACAACTTCAGTTCTTGCTTCAAGTGAAGTCCCCATAGCCTTTTCCACAATCTTTCAGCTTTTTCAGCACTTGAACTGGAGCTAGCTAGCTTTTGATCACAATCCTGAAATCTTTTGATTTGCTCATAGCCTGATTGTGCATCATATTCGCCTTTGGTATTATGCAGCCATATCAGTCTATCTCCAGCTCCCAATTGGCTAATTGGTATTTGTAGAATATGCTCAGTTTCTTGTGGAGTGAAAAGTTGTCTAATAAGCATGCTATTCCATTCATTCCTTTCATAGTTCATCAGCTCACTCACATATTCCAGTTTGTAGGATTCTGGTTTACGTGATAGAGGTCTCATGGTTGGAGAATTTGACATCCAGTTGTCATCCCATATTCTGACTGATTTTCCATTCCCAACAAGAAATTTTGATCCCCTAGTCAATACCCCTTTAGCTCCAATCCAACTCTTCCATAACCATGATGCACTCTTCTTAGCTTCGACTTGGAGAAGTGACGAGTTTGGAAAGTACTTGTCTTTCATCACTTTGCTAATCAATAGATTTGGTTTTGAAATTAATCTCCATAGCTGTTTGGCTAGTAGGGATTCATTGAAGGCTTTGAGGTCCTTGAATCCCAACCCTCCATTTACTTTCTTAGCAGCCATTTTGCTCCATGACACCCAGTGAATTCTCCTTTCTTGACCCCCATTACTCCACCAGAACTTCGCCATTATGGATGCAATCTCATGACACAAGCATATTGGAATTTTGAAGACTGACATACAATATACTGGGAGGGCTGATATGACAGACTTTAATAGCACTTCCTTCCCTGCAGTTGATAACAGTTTACTCTTCCAGTTGAGTATTCTTGTTGATGCTCTCTCACTGATTGCTTCAAAAACCCGAGTCTTAGATCTCCCTATCACAATAGGGAGTCCCAGGTATTTGCTGTTTTTTGTTCCTTAACTCCATCCAATTCTTGCCCAATAGCCTCTCTCACTGTTAAAGGAGTGTTTTTGCTGAAAAACATTGATGATTTTTCAAGATTGATCTTCTGTCCTGAGCATTCTTCATATTTTCTCAAGATATCCCTGACTGTCTTTATTTGATCTACCTCAGCTTTACAAAATAACAGTGAATCGTCCGCAAATAGTAGATGTGTAACCTGAGGTCCTCCTTTACTAATCTTCACTCCTGTCAGAGAATTCTCCTGCATTGCATTTTTAATTAGAGCAGAAAATCCTTCAGAACAAATAAGAAAAAGATAGGGTGAAAGTGGGTCCCCTTGTCTGATTCCTCTTGTTGGTTGTATAAACCCTTTAGGTGTCCCATTGAAATTGATAGAAAAGGAAGCAGAGTCTATGCATTTCAGGATCCAAAGGATAAATTTTTTATGGAAGCCCATTTTTTCCATTACTCCACACAAAAAGTCCCATTCTACCCTATCATATGCTTTAGACATGTCGAATTTAAGATAGCTGTGTTTTCCCTTTCTGAGATTATTTAGGTAGTGAAAAAATTCATGGGCAACAACTATATTATCAAGGATTTGCCTACCAGGGATAAAAGCAGACTGGTTAATGCTTATACATTTATTCAAGACAGATTTCAACCTTTTTGCAATGATTTTTGATATGATTTTATAGATTACATTGCATAAACTAATAGGCCTAAAATGTGACATGGTTTGTGGATGCTTTATCTTGGGGATGAGGGAGATTAAGGTGTGATTGAGTGCATGAAGCATCTGATTTGACTTGAAAAAACTTTTAACAGCTTTGCAAACATCATACTCGACAATGTGCCAATATTTTTGGAAAAAAATAGGAGTCATACCATCGGGTCCTGGAGCTTTGTTTGGATGCATAGCGAACAAAGCTTGTTCGATTTCCTTGTCTTCCACTAGTTTAGTCAGCTCCACATTCATTGCTCTAGAGATTGAGTTAGGAATGCCAGCTAGGACTTCATCTGCCATGGAAGGTTTTGAGGTAGTGAAAAGATTTTTGTAATACTGAGTGATTTCCTCCACCATCTCCTCCTCACTCTGGGATGTTGTTTGATCCTCCCTAATCAACTCACTGATTCTGTTCTGCTGTCTCTGCTGAGCTGTGCAAGCATGAAAGTATTTGGAGTTCTTATCCCCTTCTTTTAGCCATTTTTCCCTAGCTTTTTGACTCCAAAATTTCTCCTCCTCCTTGTACGCCTCTTCTAGTTTTGCTTTCAGTTCATACCATTTTTTCCAATCTCTGAGGACTCCTTTATCTTGTATCTCTTCCATCTCCTTCTTAATTTTCCTTATCTCAGAAGCTGAATTGTTACTTTGGTTCCTATTCCATTTTAACAGTTCCAATCTGCTTGCTTTGATTTTATGTTTTAGTCTGAACTGATTTGACCCAATAACATTTTCTTTCTAAGCCTCTTTGATGACTTTTTCAACCTCATTCTTTTCTACCCATATGCTGTCAAAACAGAATCTTTTTTTGAACTTACGTTGATTAGGCTTGGTATCCAGCACCATCATACAATGGTCTGATGCTTGCTTTGTTTCATGCTTCACGATTGCACTTTCAGAATTCAAAAGCCAGTTAGGAGATGCAAAGATTCTATCCAGTCGTTCTTCAACAAATCCTTCTCCTTCCCTGTTATTTGCCCAAGTCCAATTAGATCCCACAAACTTGATTTCCTCCATTTCCATGTCTTGGACAAACTTCCTGTATTTTCTGAAACTCCCTTCTGTTCTTCTGATGCCTCCTTTTTTTTCCTGTTGTCCTAGGATATCATTTAGATCTCCTCCAAAAACCAATTTTCCCCCCATTTCATCTTATTCTTCAGCATAGTCTTCCATTGCTCCTCTCTGATTTTAATATCTGCACTCAGATAAACAAATATCCCCCAGCATTTATTTTTAACATCATCAGTAAGGAATTCAACCTCAAAGCCAATCTCTGATGTGATAATCTGAAGTATCTGAACATTCTGCTTCCAAAACAAAAGTAGCCCTCCTCCTTGGCCCACTGGATTCACAATTGCTTTTCTATCCCCCACTTTTAACTTTCTGCAAACTGTTTGGACAAAACTTTGTTTTCTTTTAGTTTCACTTAAGAAAACAAACTCCGGAAGGTGAAGTCTTAAAGACTCCTTTAGTTGGGAAATTGTAGAGGGTCCTCCCAAACCTCTACAATTCCACAACAATGCTCTCATTTATTTGGTTGGGGCCATTTGAGGCTGTCTTCCTCCACCTTACTCATCGTCCCAATTGAATGCAAACTTTGGTCCTCCTTTAATTTTTTCTTCCCTGAATTTGTCTCTTCTTCCTCTTCTTGTTCATCAACTAGGTGCCACTGTCGTTTCTCCTTTTTCCCTTTCAGATCCTTTTCATCTCCTTTAGCCAATGCTTTCTTTCTCTGATTCTCTTTCCCATTTGCTCTTTTCTATTTACCTATTTTGGATGTGACTGCATCAGGAGGCATCATGATACGAAACCCGGATCGATTCGCTCCAAACCCTGGCTTGTATGTCACGAAAGCAATTGCAGGACCTTCGAATAAAACCAATGAACAAGAACAATCTAACAAGTAGATTGGAATTTACACGCCAATTGATAAAGCCGCTTCGTGCAAACTAATCAATTCTCAAGATTTGTTAGTTTGAAAACCCTTCGCAGGAAATCAAATTCACAAAGATTAAAACATCCACTGTTTTATTTCTCAAATCAAAATTCTTCTCTAAAAAAAAACGCAACTAAGATGCCTATTTATAGGCTACAAGCTTATCCTAACTTGCTAAACAAGTAGTCTAATTGGAAAAGGAAAATAACACTTAATTAATCCAAATTAGAAAAAATTTCCTATTTGGAAACAACTTATTAACCCAAATTCCTAAAAATAGAAAATTATTATCGCCTACTAATGATAAACGATCTCACCACGCTCCTCACGTAGATTGATAGTTGATTGCGGAATATTGGTCACGGTCTTTTCGAGAATCAATGTGAATAAAATCGAATCAATCTATCTCCGTAGACTGACAGTAAGCACAATTATTTGATGGCTCCTCACCAACAAATAACAAGACAGTCGTGTGAAAAGAACTCCCTCCTCAGGAATAATCTTCACCAAGTAAATTGAATTTCCCTCCTCAGGAAAGCAACTCACATAAAAACAACTCTGTGTTTTCAATTCTCAAAATTCAACTCTCTCCCATTACAACTGATAAAAAGGCCTATTTATAGGCTTATTACAAACCCTAAACGAAATAACACATAAAAGGAAACATTAAATAACTTAAAACCCTAGTTTCTAAAAACTGAAAAATAATTAACGCATAAAATTCCCGCACGTAGCGACGTGGGGGAGCCCGACGTCGCGACGTCTGGGAACAAACCCTAAAAATAAAAATCACGTCGCTGCTGGACGTCGCGACGCGCGACGATGGACGTCGCGACGTGGGTGGACGTCGCGACGTCGGAGCCTCTCCACGTCGCGACGTAGATTACTGTCCACGTCGTTTCTTCAATCCCAGATTTCCAAATGAAAGACTCGTCTTCTACAACTGGAATGAGCACTTTGAGTTCAACGAACTTGACATATGACCTTGATCTCGTATCAACTAATTCCCGCACGTCTTTGAGCTCTGATCCACATCAGTCCCTCCATCGTGAAAAAGATTTGTCCTCAAATCTGCGATATTATTTGGAAAGACACCAATAGCTGTGCATATCAATGCTTGTTTGGTACCACTATCTTTGTGGCGGTCTCCGACTCCCTCAACGGATTGCATATCCTGGGCAATCTTACACTGATCCTTGTACACCTCCGACTGATGAAGAGATGTTAATATCATTCTCTGGCCATTCTTTTCGACAGAATACACATTATCTCGCCCAAAATGTCTCACCTCGCGATCATACATCTATGGCCTGCCTAGAAGGACATGACCAACTGTCATTGGGACTACATCACATAATATTTCATCCCGATAAGATCCAATCGACAATGAAATCAGAGCTTGTTTAGTAACCTTTGTCGATGATTCTTGTTGCATCCAGTGCAAGCTATAGGGATTAGGGTGATCTTCCACAGGTAGCTTCAGCTTATTCACCATCAAGGTACTAACAACATTAGTACAACTTCCACTGTCCACTAGCACATTGCAAGTCTTACCATTAACTGTACCTCGAAATCAGCTCCATCCTCTTCCAAACCTTCAAACCAAGGATTCTTAGGTGGTGGAGTTCTTTTAGGAGAACTCGTTCTAGATCCCGACTCCAACTGTTCAATCCGCTGCCTATGCTGTTGATTCTCCTGTCTAATCTGTTGAGTCTCAATTGATAACTGTCGTAACTGTTCACTCATAGCGACCATCATACCTTCCAGATTTTGGTTAACACTAGCACCTTCTCCCTGTTTGCTCATATTGACAATTAACCAAATTTCCAAAAGAGATTGTCCACAACAATATCCCACTAATTTCCAATATATTCAATCCAACACAATAAAATATATAATTGCTTGACACCAATCACAAAAACAAAATTTATGACAGGCTTGCGAATATCAAACAATTTAAATTCAATTTTATAAGGAAAAATTGAAAACCTGATTTTTATTCGAAGAACTGTGCTCTGATACCACTTGATACGAAACCCGGATCGATTCGCTCCAAACCCTGGCTTGTATGTCACGAAAGCAATTGCAGGACCTTCGAATAAAACCAATGAACAAGAACAATCTAACAAGTAGATTGGAATTTACACGCCAATTGATAAAGCCGCTTCGCGCAAACTAATCAATTCTCAAGATTTGTTAGTTTGAAAACCCTTCGCAGGAAATCAAATTCACAAAGATTAAAATATTCACTGTTTTATTTCTCAAATCAAAATTCTTCTCTAAAAAAAAACGCAACTAAGATGCCTATTTATAGGCTACAAGCTTACCCTAACTTGCTAAACAAGTAGTCTAATTGGAAACTTGCTGGAAACAACTTATTAACCTAAATTCCTAAAAATAGAAAATTATTATCGCCTACTAATTCCCGCACGTCTTTGAGCTCTGATCCGCATCACATCAGGCCATTTGTCCCCACAGTTTGGTGTACTCTTTCTGATAGAGGCTCTCTGCTATTCTGAACATGGATTGGGATTTCAACTAATTTCCCACCCGTTGTGTTTTTATCCCTAGTTAACCGATCATTCAGGTCCATATTCTCACACTTGTTCTCCCCAGCCTTATTCTGCTTCTCCACAATGATGGTGCATTCTGTCAGTGCGGTTTCAGCTTTCCCATCACTTTCTTCTCCTCTCTGCCTTATCCCAATTGTGTTTCCAGCAAGTATCGAGTCAGATTTATCCCCCCGTTCATATAATATAGCCCATAATTCCCTGCTTGCACATCTTTCTTTCCAAAATGGGGACTCCCCTCTGATGTTTGCAACCCCCCATTCTCTTTTTCAGCAATTTCCTCAAGTCTCTCCCAAGTTATACTCTTGCATTCCCCTATATTTGGTATTCCAATTGATAATTCAGCTTCCTCACTCCCTTTCTTTTTTGGGCTTATAATTTTTGCATTTGTTCCTCTTCCACCCGGGGCTCTAAGCCAGCTCCCATATTGCCCCTCGTTAATTGAGTTATTCATAAAATCATTTCTTCTCTTTTCACATTCTTTCTCATTATGTCCAATTTTTCCACAATAGAAGCAAAATAATGGAAGCTGTTCATATCTAAACTCAACCCACTTCAAAGTACTGCCATGTTTTATTCTTGTTCCTCTAAGCAGCGGTTTAGTTATGTCAATTTTACCAAGTATTTTTAGGCTAATTCCTTCTCTAGAACCAGATTCAGGGATCAACACATCCATTACTTCATCAAACACTTGTCCAATCTTCATGCCTGTCTCTTTGGTAATCCAGTGGGTAGGGAGATTTCTAACCTGGATCCAGCAAGGTGCCTTGTTGAATATTTCCATATTTGTCTCAAAATCTTCTTTCCATGGTTGAATTATCACAAGCTGGTTCTCAAAAGACCATGGCCTCCCACGAAGTGCCTTCCATTTATCCTCCTCTTTGGTGAATGAGAATTGAAACAAATTTTTTCCAATTTCCCGTACCGTTAGCTGACCATTTCTGCACCAAAGCCCAGCCATTGTACTTTTGAATCCTGTGAAGTTGACCCTCTTGTCCCCAATTACTGTTCCTATCAAGCTTTTTTCACATTCTAATTGGCATTTTTGGAAATCCTTCAGATCTAACTCTACCCCATCCTCTTCAGGGCCAGACAAACTGAAATTCTGGAATCTGCTAGCAACCTCTTCATCCATGGCTAATGTTGTACTCAGTTGTATTCCTTAGCTTATCTCTAGAGCAATGTTGTTTAGCTATTAAACCTGCAAAAGACAAAATAGAAAACAAACATACTGTCCACAAACATTCCTTAATGACATAATGTACGTAAGCTATAAAATAAGAGTAGTGTTTTGGCTATTTTGAGCTGACTGGATCTGAAGTGTTTGATGGTTAAGAAGATAGATCTAGTGTTTATCTCAAGGTATGTGGCCTAGATGTGGGAATTTCAGCATTTTGTAATCATAAGCCTACCTTTGTGTGTTATGCAGGAATGCAGATCTGGAATAAATGCAATGCAGGAATGCAGATCTGGAATAAATGCAATGCAGGGATTTGGGGTTGAGGACAATGAGGCTCTATCTTAAATGAAATCTACCTTCCTACAGTTAAATGATCCTAATCTCCCCTTTTTTTTCAGCTCTTTTTTTTTTTTTCAAGAATGGTTTTAGTTCAGGGCTTTCCTGTTCCAAATGGATGGGTTAGGGATTTTTGTGTAGAGAACTGGATATGATATCCTTTGAGCTGTTTGCATAAATGGAGTTTTAGGCTCTTTTTTGGAAATTTTATGAACTGTTAGGCTTTCTAACTCCCAAGTAGGAGACAAAGACACTCTCAAAAGCTGAGAGAAAGACACTCTCAAGAAGAGAGACACAAAGTTTGAGTTGGTGAATTAGGTTGGTCCTATTCAAAAATCGTTTTTTCTAAATTAAAACTTTTTACTGAAATTCAATAACAATTGAATTCACCCGGTCCAAATCACAAACAAACAATTCAATTTACAATAATGAAATTAACTATGCACAATATCAATTTCAACAACACAAGAAAGATATTCAATTCACAAGTCACAATATCAATATGAATCCAACTCAACACAATATTGAAGGAAATAAATCAAACATAAAATAGACACAAAATTTATAGTGGTTCAAGTCTCCCCTTGGAGCACTCTACATCCATTACCTAAGCCCTCAAGTTTATGATTTCACAATTCACTAAAAATGGATATCTTCACCAAATGTGAGATCCAAACCTTTACAAACATTTAGGTTAATCAATCTTACTAGCAACCAATGCTACAAGAATTTATTTTACTCTCTCTCTTAGAGAAATCTTTACAACTTACCAAATGTTGAAATCTTACAACTTTGAAAGCCCTCTTAATAGGGTGGATGATTACAAATGAAGCTCTCAACAAATTTTCTCTCAAAGAATGTTTTGCAAGAGAGAAGGATTGGCTCAAGAATATGAATGCAAATTAAAGCTCAAGATTTTTTATCCTTTGGTTTGATTTTTTACAACTCTTTTCTTTTTCTTTTGAAGAGTATTTGATAGACAAAAAATAGCTCAAGGATCATTAGAAAACATTTATGAAAGTCTAAAATATTTGTATAAAATGTTTGTGAGGCAAAATGGACAAGAAATCATATTTTCAGAAAACTAGTCGTCACTCACAAACCTGGGGGATTCGAACATCCGAACATCATTGAGGTCGTCCGAATTCACTTTGAGAAAAACTTGGAATTTCAAAAATCAATGGGTTCTGACGTCCAAATTCAACTAGTTCGGACAGCCAAATTCCTTTGAGGTCATTCGAATGCATTTTCCAAATTCAATTTAGAAAATCATATTCGGATGTCCGAATTCAACAGTAGGTCGTCCAAATTCATCAAAATGTGAATTTTTATTTTCTTAAAATATTTTGATAAACTTGAAAAACAACTTTTGTAAAAGACTTTGTTTATTAAAAACACATTTTCAAGTTTATTTTGGATTCGTTTTACTTGATTTTTTAAACAAAACAAACATGTTATGAGCCAATGTACAACCGGGGTTGTGGTGGGGAATTTACCATAATTTTACCTAGTTTCTATTTCTTCAATGTTTTCAACGCTTTAAGCGTCGTCTTTTTCAATTTGCATATCTACAATCTTAAGAATGTTATTGAAATATTAGTATATATAATTGTTTGTTAATCATCAAAATAACAAGTAGATTTAATACACTAGGTCTGTCAATTAGGAAACTAATCTATACCTTAAGAAACAAATCCTTTTCAACAATTTCTCCACTGAAGTTCACATTTTGCGTACTGAGTTAGGGTTTGTTAATTTGCAGTGTGTAGAAATTTTTTTTTTTAAATTCTATTTAGTATTTTTGGATCAAATGTTTTCTAAAATGAAATAGACATTTTAGACTTTTTTTAAGTTTTGTCTTTTCTTTCTTTTTATTTTTTTTAACAAAGATGGTAAATTCACTGGCTGTAGATCGGAATGTAATCGGAATTTGGTTGGCAATCATTGGTCTGACGGCAACCTAGCCATCATTAAGCTCTCCCTAATATTTTATAATAATAATTTTTATTTTTAATTTTTTTAAAAAATATAATAATAAAAATTTCTTACACAATAAAAAAATATTTTCGAATTTTGATTTTAAAATTTTAATTAATAAAAAAATCTACAATACAAAATTCTGCAAAAACAATTTATCAATCTAAATATTCACAAAAATTTCTTACTTATAACAAAATAAAAAAAGAATTTAATTTCTAAAATAAAAAATACCCTCTAATAATCGAACTTGAATTGTCAAACTAGCCTCCCGTAATGATAATTAATAAGGGCATTATTTTAAATATTAAATGGTGTTACTTAACAAATAGTTTTACTTGACAGATAGATGAAAAATAAGTTGAGAACTATTTTTGCAATAGAATTGAACTTGAGAGATCAAAATATAACTTTTATTAAAATTGGGAATCAAAAGATACTTACCTTCAAATTGAGAGATCATTGAAATTATTTATCCAATTAATATTTTGGTAAGAGGCCATTAAATATATACAAAGTCGTAATTAACGCTTTATCATCTTAAAAGAACTTATATTTATTATCATTTTTATTGATTCTCAAATTGATTAACTAAAGACTAATTACATAATGAAATAACCAATTTTAACAATTAACACCCTTCTCTCAAACAAGCAATAAAAGCCAAATATTTTATGAAATAATATTTCATAAATCCAATCTAAAAAGATTTGCTTGTGTAACATCTATGATCTAACCACCACCACATGAGGAGACGCACAATAATAACAATGGCAATGCGTAATGTGGAAATGCCTAGTAGTAGTAGAGTGTCATAAGAGTCGTTGGAGTGGTTAAAAGTACTCACAAAATTGTTGGTGTACATAAATTGGGTCCAACAACCTTATCCTCATAAAGAAAAACTCATTGCACATTTTCTTTGCTTTTGTTTGACAAATATTATGCATTTTGGCCATTTTGGCTTATAATATAAAGGAGGAGAGAGCTTTTGTTTTGAATTTTGATTCATGAAAATCTTATCTTTATAAGATAATAACTTTTATCATTTTTGATTGATCACAAACAATTTCAAGAAGTTCTTAAAACAACATTTTTAAGACTTGAGGAGGCGGCAGCGAAACCAGAGAAACCAAGGGGAGGCGGCAGCCCTTTGCCACCGCTTCCCCACCCATCTACCTCCCTCAAAATCCAAATTTGTGTCTTGTTTCCTTTGTAGGAGTGTTTTGTCTTCTTTGTTGGGAGTATTTTTCTCTCTTTTGAGAGATTTAGTCTCCATTTTGGAGTTATTTTAAATATATATTTATATATATATATAAAAATCTACACCATCCATATGGGTATGGGTATGGGAGAAAACTCCATCTTCTCTATCATAATCTTTGTTCTTCAGATCTAGTCACTACTCTTTGGAAATCCACAGATTTTGAACTATGTTGCAGAGGAAACTTAAAATAGTGGAAGAAAATTTTTGTTTTAGGTATATTCTTGGTTTCGGCTACTAGGGAAGAAGATTCTGCTTTGGCTTTGCTACTAGGGAGGAAAAGACAATCTTTTTTAACTTCAGTTTTAGCTATGCATCAATGGAGAAGAAGTTGGATCCAGTTTTAGCTGTAAACTAAGTAAATTTTTCGTTTTTGTGTGTTTGGTTTTTACTCAATTAAGCATGTATGACTTTATGTCTTTGCTTAATTGTTGTATTGCACTGAAATTATAGGAGTAATTTACCTATAACAGTGCACTTTTCTTCAACTATTTAGCTGGTTGTACAAATTCATATATATAATGAAATTATCGCTTTTGGAAAAAAAAAAAAACTTGAGGAGGCAATAAAATTAATGGTTCTCATATGGGCAATGACATGATATTTTAACATCAATTATAACATTTACTATTTTAGCAAGTTAAGTTGAGACATCTTGAATAGTATCCTTTTTGACAGGACATTGTTGTAGTACCCTTTTTGCCTTTGATAAAAGTACACAATAATTGATAGGGATACATGTGGTACACAATAAATAGAGGAATAATTATATTCAGGATAAAATACAATAAATTCCTTTAACTAGTGCCTTGCATTGATTCTTTGTAATAATATTTAGTCCCATTAACCTTTGATTTTGTAAGATAAATTAGTATGTTTCATTAATTACTATATGGTAATTAAATGAAGAAATAGATTCGATTTCTAAATATTTAAAAACTAGGCTTTACACCATAAAAAAATACTAGTTAATTAATAACCGATCAATTGAGTTGGTAGTTAATTATTAATAGTATAATACGTACTACAATACCCTATTATTTTGTGCATTAAATAAAGAGTTATATTAGCATTATAATAGATGCGGTTCTTTGATATTAGTAATTAATTACCAACTCACATTGGAGATATTAACTATCCAATATATGATATATTGATCCAAATATTATTTTAAATTAACTAAATGGATTGACTTATTTCAAGTTAAAAAAATTAAAAAAAGTTAAGTGTTATTATTGAAACTATGATATAAATATGAAACATTTTAATAGTTCAAGAGGATTTACTATATTTCACCCTTATATTTATCTCCTTTGAAATTGAACCAAACTATTAAATCAATTCTAAAATTTAGTTAAATTACAAAACAAATTCTGAAATTTTTATAGGTATAACAAATAATCTCCTATTATTACTCAACAAATGTCTTAATCATCAATATACTAAAAATATAATTTGAAAGTTTTTTAAAATACTCATAAAATTGATTATGGATTGAGTAATAGTTTACTCAAACTTTAAAGGAGGTAAATATCATTAACTCATAAATAAATGTGACCATGTTATGAATAATTATGAATGTCTACCCTATTTTCTATCCCAATTACTTCACATTATTTCATGTAACTCATGTAACTCATATAACACCATTTTCCATCATAATCACCCACTACCTATGTAACCTATGTAACTTTTGTAACATATATTTGGGATATTGTAACCTACAAGGTAGAGGTGTGAAGTTCAAGTCTATAAATAGAGGCTTATGTGAATGAAATGGATGGTTAAAGACTTACAACATCTTACTCTACTTTGCTCTCTTTTCTCTCCATCTTTTTAGTATACTTATTTTATATTTTATAGTTGTATTCTACTAGTTTTATAAAAATAGTAGCATAACATTATATCTCTACTTTTTAGTAGTGGTATAATAATTTGTTACATAATATAATACTACAAGTTTGTAGTATTTTTATAACACGTTATCAGCACGAAACTCTACTGATTGAGAAAGTTGGAGCAAATCAAATTCAAGTTGCATATTGAAACAATTGTTAAGTATAGGTTTGTACTTTTGGTAAGTTCATATGGTAATACTTTTTATTTTTAATTAATTTATTTTCTAATATGAATTTGTACTATTGGATATAATATCAAGGATATTATATATGGATTAATTTGGAAGAAAAATTCAACCACTTGAAGTTGGTTGTAATTTAAACAATATGGTATGTTTGATAAAATATGCCATATAATCAAAATGATGATTACCGTGACAAAAAATGCAATAACCTCCAGAAGTGGGTTAATGAAATGGAAAGAAAGAAAAATGAAAAAAAAATTACTACGAATGTGGTATAGACTATCATTGGACTCGTACCTGTCGTACTGAAGAGCATATCGTTAAACTTTATCAAACATCATTGAAAAAAATGCCACAACGTTGAGACAAACTTTATTGATAAAACATAATAATAATACTAATACGATAAATCTCGACAAAACAAATCAATTTTTTTTTCAACATCATGAAGGTGCAATATAATCATATTTTATTTAACACCCTGAAGGTGTAATATGATTATATAATTTTATTGTTTTGTATCTTTGATGTAAATTTTTAATTATGCAATTTATTTATATTTTTATTAATGTTTATTTATAATGTCTCAAATTCTTCCTGAAGAAGATATGAATATATATTTTCTTGAAGAAAAATAAATACCAAATGTTTGAAATCAAATAATGTGGATTTATTTGTGAATCACCCCGAAGGTGATATTAGTCACTTGATTAATAATGAAAATGTCCAAGAATAAATATATTCGTTGCTTACTTTGATGTAATAAATAAATATTTTTGGTTGCCTATTTTGATGTAATGAATAAACATTATTATTAGATGTCCTCAAATAATTATAAAAATAGTTATTATTAATACATTTGTTTTAAATATTTCTTTTATACTTAAAGAAATTAAAACAATTCTCATTTAGAATTTTTATTTTGTGAAGAAAATGGACGTTCCAATGATTAAAGACAAAGAATTATGTCTAGCAGATAGTGCAACAACACATTCCATACTAAAATATAAGAAATATTTTTCTTATATAATCATGAAAGAAACTCATGTTAGTACTATATCTGGTAGTACAAAATTGATTGAAGGTTCCGGAAGAGCAATAATAATTTTACCAGGAGGAAAAATTTTGCATTAAAGATGCATTATATTCTTTTAAGTTTCAAAGAAATTTGTTAAGTTTTAAAGATATTCAACGAAATGGATATCATATTGAGACTAAAGGTGAAGGTAATAATGAATACTTGTATATTACAAGTATAGATTTTGGAAAGAAAATTGTATTAGAAAAATTACCTTCTCATTCCACCGGATTATATTATACATATATTTCTACAGTTGAAATATATGCAACAGTAAATCAAAAATTTACTGATAATAATGATTTTATTGTTTGGCATGACCGGTTGGGCCATTCCGATTCTATAATGATGCGAAGAATTTTAGAGAATTCATATGGTCATTCTTTGAAGAGCCAGAAGATTCTTCAATATAATGAATTCTCATGTGTTGCTTGTTCTCAAGGCAAATTAATTATAAGACCATCACCAATGAAAATTCGTACTGAATCTCCTGCATTTTTAGAACGCATACATGGTTATATTTGGGGGCCTATTCACCAACCTTTGTTGACCATTTAGATATTTTATGGTTTTAATTGATACATCAACTAGATAGTCATATGTATGTTTATTATCAACTCGCAACCTGGCATTTGCAAAATTACTTGCGGAACTAATTCGGTTACGAGCACATTTTCTAGATTACCCTATTAAGACAATTCGTCTTGATAATGCTGGTGAATTTACATCCCAATCTTTTAATGATTATTGTATGTCTATTGGGATTAGTGTTAAACATCTTGTCACTTATGTTCATACACAAAACGGTTTGGCAGAATCGTTTATTAAACGTCTTCAATTAATTGCGAGAACATTACTTTTGAGAACTAAACTTTCAACAACGGCTTGGGGACATGCTATTTTGCATGCTGCAATACTAATTTGCATAAGGCCTACAAATTATCATAAATTCTCTCCCCAACAATTGGTTTTTGGTCAGAAACTAAATATTACCCATCTTAGAATTTTTTGATGTGCAATTTATGTTCCAATTGCTCCACCACAAAGCACAAAGATGGGACCTCAAAAGAGGTTGGAAATATATGTTGGGTATGAATCTCCATCTATAGTGAAATATCTTGAACCAACAACTGAAAATTTATTTACGGCTCGTTTTGCTGATTGTCATTTTGACGAATCAGTTTTCCCAACATTAGGGAGAGAAAATAAACAGCTGGTTAAGAAAATTAGTTGGAATGGATTATCATTATCTCATTTTGATCCTTGTACAAATCAATGTGAACTGGAAGGTCAAAAGATAATTCATTTCCAACACTTAGCAAATTAATTGCCAGATGCTTTTACTGACCCAAAACGTGTAACTAAGTCACATATACCGGCTGTTAATGCTCCAATTCGAATTGATGTCCCTGAAGGACCTTCTACCACTAGTAATCAATTAAAGGCACCTATAAAACGTGGTAGACCAATCGGTTCCAAAGACAAAAATCCTCGAAAGAGAAAAGGAGAAAATAATAATGATGGCAAAATCGAGGTAATTGAGGTTCCAAAAAAATCTTAAAAAATGGAAATTCCCGACATGACAAATAATAAACTTCCAGCAGAAGTTCAAGGTTACCTGAAATTTTGAATAATCATGAGCATCTCAATAATTATGTCATGATTGGGGGAAATGTGGAATCGATATACAATCGACGGTGCGATGATAAATTGGCCTATGATTGGCAACAAATTACTAATCCATGAATGAAATGAAGGATCCATGAACCAAAGTTTGTGAATGAATGCAGATGAAGAAATGATTGGCCAAATTGAAAGGATGCAATTCAAGCAGAGTTAGACTTGTTACAAAACGTAAAGTTTTTGGATCAATAATACGCACACCTGAAGATGTGTAGCCAGTGGGTTATAAATGGGTCTTTGTGCAAAAACAAAATGAGAATAATGAAATTGTGCCATATAAGGCTCGACTTGTTGCACAAGGTTTTTCTGAAAGACCAGGTATTGATTATGAGGAGACATATTCTCCCGTGGTGGATGCAACAACTTTTTATTATTTGCTTAATCTGGCAGCAAATGAACGACTTGAAATACGTTTAATGGATGTTGTAACAGCCTATTTGTATGGCTCTCTTGATAATGATATTTATATGAAAATTCCTGAAGGATTCAACTTGCCTAAGGAAAATAATTCCAATACTCGAGAACTTTATTCAATTAAATTGTGCAAATTTTTATATGGATTAAAACAAGGTGGACATATGTGGTATAATCGCCTTAGTGAATATCTGATTAAACAAGCCTATATGAATGATCCCATTTTTCCATGTGTTTTTATTAAAAGATCTGCATCAGAATTTGCAATCATTGCAATTTTTGTTGATGATTTAAATATTATTGGAACTCTTAAAGAGCTTGAAAAAGCTGTTAACTCTTTGAAACAAGAATTCGAAATGAAAGATCTTGAAAAGACAAAATTTTGTCTTGATTGCAAATTGAGCCCTTGAAAAATGGCATATTTTTGTATCAGTCGGGTTATACAGCTAAAGTATTTAAAAGATTCTATATGGATAAAGCACATCTCTTAAGCACGCCTCTAGTTGTAAGATCACTTGATGTGCATAAGGATCCTTTCCGACCTCGCGAAAATGATGAAGAATTACTTGGTCGAGAAGTACCATATCTTAATGCTATTGGAGCATTAATGTATCTTGTTAGTCATACACGTCCAGATATCTCATTTGCTGTGAATCTACTAGCAAGATATAGTTCTTCACCTACACAAAGGCATTGGAATGGTATAAAACATATATTTTGTTATCTTCAAGGTACGATAGATATGGGTCTCTATTATTCTAAAGCAATCAAGTTTTGATCTAATAGGTTATGCAAATGTTGGATATTTATCTGATCCTCATCATGGTCGTTCACAAACGGGTTATGTGTTCACATGCGGTGGTACAACTATTTCTTGACGTTCTATGAAACAAACTATAGCTACTACTTCTTCAAATCATGCTGAAATATTGGCAATTCATAAAGCAAGTCGGGAGTGTTTTTGGTTGAGATCAGTGATCCATCATATTCGAGAAACATGTGGTTTGCATTTGGATAAGAAAGTTCCCAATGTTTTGTTCGAAGATAATGCTGCATGCATTGCTCAATTGAAGGATGGATACATCAAAGGTGATAGAACAAAACACATCTCACCAAAATTCTTTTTCTCGCATGATCTTCAGAAGAATGGTGAAATCTATGTACAACAAATTCGTTCGAGTGACAATTTGGCAGATTTGTTCACTAAATCACTACCGACATCAACATTTCAAAAGTTGGTTTATAAGTTCGGAATGCGTCAGCTAAAAGATGTCAAATGATGTGTTCAAGAGGGGGAGTTATAATACACTGTACTCTTTTTTCCTTAACCAAGGTTTTTTTCCTGTTAGGGTTTTTTTTGGCAAGGTTTTTAACGAGGCAGTGTTATATATATATATATATGGGAAATGTAATCTTTTTCCTTCACTAGGTTTTTATCCCAATGGGTTTTTCCTAGTAAGGTTTTAACGAAGCATTTTTCTTAAAGATGGACATTCAAGGGGGGAGTGTTATGAATAATTGTGAATGTCCACCCCATTTTCTACCCCAATTACTTCACATTTTTTCATGTAACAATATTTTCCATCATAATCACCCACTACCTATGTAAACTATGTAACTCTTGTAACTTACATTTGGGACATTGTAACCTACAAGGTAGAGGTGTAAAGTTCAAGCCTATAAATAGAGGCTTATGTGAATGAAATGGATGGTTGAAGACTTATGACATCTTGCTCTACTTTGCTCTCTTTTCTCTCCATCTTTTTAGTATACTTATTTCATATTTTATAATTGTATTCTACTAGTTTTATAGAAATAGTAACATAACATTATATCTCTACTTTTAAGTAGTGATATAATAATTTGTTACATAATATAATACTACAAGTTTGTAGTATTTTTATAACAAACAAGAACATCCAATTTTTTTCAAATGGTGAAATCTTTATATATTAATTAAACATTGATGTTTTTTATTTTCGTGTAAAAATTAGTCAAATACACAATGTAGTCAATTTGAATGCTATGCATTATATGGCCGTTTCATATATACTTTAATGAATCTAAAATTAATATGCTTGAAATAATTAATATGGATTATGAAACTATTTGACGTTAATTTATATCAAACAATCTTATTTGAATACAATTAAGTTCATAATCCATATCAATTTTTTTTTTTGGGTATTAAATCAACATTTTGTAGTGGTGACCTTTAAAATACGATGTTTAACTTATAGCAGAATAGTAATCGAGCAAACAATACTCTTTAGTAAAATTGAATAGGGTTTAGGATTGAAATCTTTTTTAGGTACGAATTACATAAAAAATGAAACTAGAGTTTGTGGCGTTATACCTAAATTAGGTGTCTTTTTTTAACCGATACTATTTAGTTTATTATTTAGTTTATTTCTTTTATATAAAATTTCAAAACAAAAAATAATGTTACAATAATTATTTTTATTATAGTATATTTTTTATTTTTTATTCTTCTTTATTAATAAAATGTTAGTTTAAAATTTTAATCTTTAGTAATAAAAAATTATTCTAAATAATTTTTCACAAAAGCAAACTCAAAAAATTAATTTCAGATTTGAATTTTAAAATTTCATAAGACAAAAATTTCCAATAACCTAAACAAATTCATTAATTCAAGCATTCCCGATAAAAAGTACTCTTTTCTAAAGCTAAAAAAATACCTTATCTAAATGGAGTTTAATTGCTATTATTAGAAATTGAAAACCCTTTTTTTTTCTTCTTCTATCACGATCACAAACAAGATATTTTTTATTAACTCAAATTTCAAAATTACTTAGATGACTCATTATTTATTGTTGATTCATGACAATTCTGAAAATATGAGGAAGGCAAACAGCTCTATATGAAATTTAAAAAATTGGGACATTTGTGTGAAAATTGGATCGAATAAAAATGTGAATTATCATTTTGAAAGCATTTTGAACATGTTGAAAGAAATTATATCCTCGATAAGTTATTCATAAACCAAGAATTGTTTTTGTATATTGATTGATTTTTAGTTTTTATGCGCAGGTTTCTTGTATCACTTTATAAAAAACTGACATGTATATAATCATTTATCCATAGAGTTAACTAATCACTTAATTAGGATTTTAGTTTAATTTTTAAAAATTAGATAATTATAATTAACTAAAAAAAATGCATATAATCTTTTCATAAAGTGGTTCACAGAAGAATGTGCACAAACAATTATAAGTATATTGACATAACAAAGACAATTAAATAAATACCTTAAAAAAATAGACAGTTAAATAAAGAATACATTGATTTAGTTGCAACATGCTGTTGTACGTCACCTAAGAATTGATAACTGTGTTTATCCTTATTGTTCTTGACAGCAATAGTTGGGAACAACATTTTGATGAAGAGTAAATTTCATAAAATGTCACTATACTTTTTAAAATTTTTTTTTATTATTTATCATTATAATTTTTTGGCGAAAAAATTACTATAATTTTTAAAATCACTTCATTCATTTTCTCAGTTTTATAGAAAAGTACAAAAAGTCTATTCAATTCCTAATTTAATAATGTTGCGACTATTTTAGCATGACTCAATTTTGGAAAAAAAAATTTAATATATTGCCTTTGTATTCTCTTTTTTCTTTTTCAGAAGAGTTTTAGAATTAATCTAAAAGAGGACATATTGGGTTTGTCTTGCTTCAACGAGTCTTTTTCAAGCAATGATTGCAAAGAGAGGAATTTTATATATTTTTACTTTTGTAGATTTTTACTTGCTATTGATGTTAGGATAGTTTTTATGTTGGTCAAAATGCTTGTAGCAATTGGGATTTTAGAAAATTTGAATGCTTGATGTGTAAAGCTTAATAGATTTTGATTTTGAGATGGCAGGAGAAATAAATACCATCAGTATTGGTGGCAGCTGCTTTTTATTTTTATTTTTAATTTAAATTCATATATATATATTGACATTAAAATCCCTGAAAAGTCATTATATTAGGTAGATTTCTCTATCTATAGTTAACGTGTAAATTAGATGAAAATGAGACGTGAGATTGTAACTCCACGTTATATGGAGTGCCATTACCAAATTTTTTACTCTTATAACTTTAATTACGTGGAGTTCTATCATAATTTTATTGTTATTTATTCACTCACCTATCTACCGTAACATTACTCAGTTATTCATTTATTTACAATACATCACTAATTATTCCTATTATAACTTTTTATTTATTGAGTAATAAATAAACTACACGTAAGTGAAATTACAATCTTACGTGACAAAAATTATATATTTCCTATTATTACTTATGATCCCCAATAATAAACTGTAGAAAATACAATGAATTTTTTGTTTAAAAAAACTATAATGGTGAACACCAAAATTTAGCATCGTGATTTTTTTTTTTTTGGCCAAAATAATTATAATGACGAACAATAAAACTTTTACTCTAGTGACTTCTTTTTTTTTTTTGGGGAAATTTACTCTTTAGTGAATCACAGATGATTTTAGCTCCATTCAACATTGTTTCTATTGGAGGGTTTGAGTGAATTTGGATTTGAAATCAAAGCTCTAGGTGGATTTGGATTTCAACTCAATAATGCAAATCCTCTCGACCATTTGAACACTTTTTGGTGTGCTTTTTTAGTTAAAAGGGATAATTTCAATAAAATTAAAAACGTATTTATACTTCTTAAAACAATCCATCAAGAAATTAGTTAAACCAAACCCTAAACTCTAAAAACACATAGATAATAAATATATGCTTGTCTTGACCTTATTATGAAATCAGATTAGATCTTCTGTGTAAGATTCCTCTATTTTATTCTGTTCAATACTCAAAATG
This sequence comes from Ophiorrhiza pumila, assembly GCA_016586305.1. Classification (NCBI taxonomy): domain Eukaryota; kingdom Viridiplantae; phylum Streptophyta; class Magnoliopsida; order Gentianales; family Rubiaceae; genus Ophiorrhiza; species Ophiorrhiza pumila. The sequence continues at coordinate 9,611,962 of BLIW01000010.1, read as the reverse complement.
ACTTCGTTTAACTAAAATCATAATTAAAAGAATAAATATCACTAAAATCAAATCCACAATTATTAAGATTTAACCCAAATCTAAGTAAACTTTACCACATCATTTTAGCCATGATTTTAAAACGAAACCAAGTTATTTTTATGTATTGAATAAAGGGTGAATTGCATTTACCCCCTTGAGGTAAAACCATATTACAAATTGGTCAATGTAGTTTGGCCATATTATGGTCTCCTACTTAATCTAATCACTATATTACGGTCATCTCCCTTGACCTAACTACTATTTAACAAAAATTCCCCTCCTCTAAGAAAGTCAACAAAAAAATAACTGAATTTCTAATTTTGCCCTTATTTTAAATGGATAAGTGTTATATAAAATTATTCATTCTATTATATTAAATATAAATTAATAAAATTAAATTTTTTTGACAAGGGTACTATTAACACCTCTACCTCACTAGATTGAATTTGAATTAATTTGAATTATTATTTTATTTTAATTAAATAAGTAATTGTGTTATTTTTATTTTATTTTGTATTACCCTAAATACAAACTAATAAAATTAAAAAAAATTTGGTCAGGGGTATCATTAACACTATTAACCCCCAGATTAAATGAGAATTAATTTAAATTAATTTCATTTTAAATAAATAAGTAATTTTGTTCTTTTCACTTTAAATTTCTATTATATTAAATATAAACTAATATAATTAAAAAAAATTGGTAAAAAATATCATTAACATCGTTCACAAGATTAAATTAGAATTAACATTGGTCCTTTTCATTTTTTTAATAAATTTTAAGTGAATAAAGTGATTAGATTCTTTTTATTTTATTTTAAAAATCATAAGTTATGCCTCTTTAGTAATTTTATTCTATCCATTAACAAAATTTAAGCCAAAGGGGGTGACCGTAATATGGCTAAACTATATGGATCAATTTGTAACATGACTTTACCTCAGGGGAATAAAATAGAACAGAGAAATAAAAGATGGAAGATATAATGTTTTATAAAACATCCCAAACATGAATTGAATTTCAATAAAAAAAAAAGGCAATAAAATGGTATTATTATGAAACAAGATTTTGGTACAAATTTAAATCAAACAAGATTTAGAAGGAAAGAAACAACATCCTCAACTAGAACTGTGGATTTGGGCAACTCCACTTTTCTACAAATAGACTCTAAAATTGAGTGAAGATGACTGCTTAAAGAGAATTATTATGAAAGGAATTTATTATTTCCATTCCCACACGCAATGGGAATTGACCTTCCAAGTTCCAATCATAGCAAAAATTCATTTTTCACATGCCAAATAGTGAGGACAAAGAGGCATTCAATTATGCTGCATTTAAACAGTAATAGTACCACTCCAATAATGCAAATCTGACCATTCTACGCGTAAATTTCAATATGACAAAACTACTGCTATGACAATCGATGTGACAAACGTACTTCGGTTTATTCACATGCCCTGTCAAATTAACTTTTTGGTGTAACTTATTTTTATTCATTTTTTTTAAAAGAAGTAAATAATAGATTGGATTTTCCTTTTTTTTTGTTTTTCTTTTGCAATACGATAACTTTATTTATATGAAGCTTTATTATTATTATTCAAGAGAAATGAAGTTGTATTATTATTCAAAAGAAAATTACTAAAAACGACATTCACATCTCACACGCCCCGTGGCAATTTATGCATAGGTAAAAGTGAGAAAAGAAAATATATTAAAAAAGCGAGTAGTTATTGTGAATGAACAAATGAATATGTAATAATAAAACTCAGTAGGAGTGAAATTAACTTTACTTATCTGAAGTTTTATTGTTATTATTCAATTAAATAGTATGTATTGTGAATGAACGAATGTACGAGTGATGATAAAACTCGAATTTCTACTTAATGTCGAATTCATTACTTATCTGAAGTCGATTTTCTTTGTTATTATTTAGAATTTCATTACATATTTGTATAATTCTAAATCTTTGAGAATTTTATTTTAACAAGTTCTTTAAAAGATTTTAGACGTAGTTATACATTAATTTTTTGTAATATTTACCGATATGAAATATTTGACAATGATGAAATTTTTTAACTAAGCGAATACGGAGGTTTTACTCTCGTTTATATTTAATAATTATTAATTGTAAGTTATTATTATTATTATTATTATTATTATTATTGAGAACAAGATGTTTTCAAATCTATAAATTCTAAAATATATAAACAAGAAAATTATCCTTTTACTAAATGATTTATACGGTGAAATAGTTTGTTAAAAAATTATACACATGATGAACATTATTTATACAGAATATAGAAAGCATAAGTTTGTGAAATTCGTGAATGCATAAATAGAAGTTAATTAGCTACAATTTCAAATATAGCAAAAGTATTTACCACATTTGTTTTTTAATAAATAAAAGATGAAATTTTTTAAAAATACCAAAAGAACTTATCACACTATTTATATTTTTTATAAATAAAATATTAAAAGAATAACATGTTTATAATCTTTTAAAGAACTTGTTAAAATAAAATTCTTAAAAGATTTAGAATTATACAAATATTTAATGGAATTCTAAATGATAACAAAGAAAATTAACTACTGCTAAAAAGGCCATTAATGATATTATACTAAAGAATTATATTCTATTAGTTTTATATTTAGTTAATTTAAATATAATAGGCTAAACTGCTTATTTATTTTATTGAGAGAATAAATTGCACTTCATATACAAGTTAAGGGGGGTAAACTGCATTTAACTCTAATGTTAATTCTGTTAATACAATTATCAAATTATCGCTTTTGATTAAAAAAAAATCAAATTTTCTTTCATTACTCATTTAGAAGTTAGTTAAATTAGTTAAATTTCACATCTCATCTTTTAGGCCATCTCCAATGGTGAACACCATATTTGGTGCAATTTTAACACTAAAATGGTGCAATTTCAGAACAACCCATTATTTCAACTCCAATCCATTCACACTATATTTTACACAAAAAAGAATATTCTATAGAATATTTTATTTTTCTTTTTATAATCTAATTATCACCATACAATTTAATTTGTTACATATTTTTTATATAATAATTATTATATTTAAAAATTAATAATTTTACTATATTTAATAAGTTGATATTTAAGTAAAAAAATTTGAAAAATAATAAATTCACTATTAATTTTTATTATATATTTTATTATACGTGAAAATACAAAACATACTATTAAAACTACAAACAATTAAAACAAAATATATCATTCACTAAAAAAACACAATAATATTAAATTCAAAATACAATATTATGAGTAATATAATTTGATATTTATGCATTACAAAATTTTAAATGATTAATTGTGTGTTGTTTTTATAAAATTAGTGAGAATATCTATAAATTTAATTATTACAAAATACATGAATTAATTTAAATGTAATAAATATACAATATTAATAAAAATTTTGACATAAATACATAATTAAGAATATATGTAAGTTTGTTTAATAATTAATAATATTTAATAATCATAAAATTATATTTATAAAAATTATAGAACTTTTTTAAAAATAAAAAATAGGCTTGCACCAAATTTGGTGCAAGATATGGCCGCTGCGTTGGGGGAAAAATGGTGTCGATGTAGCACCAAATTACGTTGGAGATGCTCTTATTGAATTCTACGTTTCTTACATGTAAAGTATTACCTTTTAGCTTTCCACTGGAATAGATATATTTAATATTTTTTCCAATCCCAAAAGAAGTAAATGTTTAAATATAGACAAGAATAATAAACTGCCTATATATGCCAACTTAAAATTAAATTCTCAATTAAAATACAGATTTGGAATTGAATTATTTAGTAAGACAATAAGCACTAATCTTTGCTAATTCTAGTGTGTAAACAACTTTTTTCTTAATTGATGAGATAATGGTAGTCAAATTTCAAAATTCATATGGTGCTACTCATTTTTTGTTTCAAGTTCTCATTTGAAAAACAAAAATAAAATAAAATAGAGTGATAGTATGAATATTAACTTTGAGAATTACAAAATCAAACAATAACTAAACCATACAAAATCTAAGAGTATAAATATCTACGGGAATAACAAAGGGTATGGATTTAGCTTATTCTTTTGATTGATTATATAGCATATGAATTATTGAGAAAAACGAAAAAAAATAATAGTTAAAAAAATTATTGAGAAAAACGAAAAAAAAAATAATAGTTAAAAAAATTATTGAGAAAAAACGAAAACAATGTTCTCATCAAATTCTCTAAAAGTGTTTTTAAAATGTAATAAAACGTTATAATCTGTTCATATATAAGATTAAATATAAAACACTGCTCAATTATTGTTGGTTCAAACTTTTTATTGTTTAAAGTTTTAATTTTAATAATTTATTATGTCAAACTATCAAATTATCTTACATCACTCAAATCATTTCAATTTGACTGATTGTTTCTAATTGAAAAGATTGTAGTGATCCTTTAGAGATTGTATTGTCTAAAAGCAAAAGCAAAAAGAACTACGTAATAAGGATTTTTTATGGTTATTGCGGCATTTTATTTTATTTTTTTTTGAGAATAATTAACTAAATTGGAATAATTTAATCATGTGAGATGAATTAATAGTTTGCGGTAATAAATTATTGCAACTAATAGTTTAGGGGATAAAGTTCAAGCTAAATATTAGTTGAGGGAGACATTTTGTGTAACCCTAATTTAATTTTTAAATTTATATTTAGTAAAATTATTTTTGCCAACTAGAACCTTATTATCTACATGGAAGACAAATTATTACCATCTTTTTACCCGTCCAATAATTAATTCTCAATTTTCTTACTCCATTGATCTCTCACCTTCTGTACTTTGTTATCACTTCGAATCTTCTTTTCATTCTCTGTTTTAATTCCCATTTTAATTTATAAATAAATATACATCCATTTTAATTTATAAAATATACGTTACTATATTTTACTAAAATCCTATCAAGTAATTAGTGAAATCCTAAAGGATAAATATTAAATACACGTTGCCTGTATTTATAAATAGAAACATGAATTCAAATAGGAAATGTAACAAAAGATCCATTTTGGGTATTGTTATTGTTTTTCATTCTCATATAGAAACTATCATTAAATTAATGAAATCCAAAACTTCCAAAATTGAATATACAAACTCAATTCATGTGTAAATAAATTAGTGACTCTATGCAATTCTTTTCTTGGTCATGGTATTTAAATCTTTGATATTACTCAATAACCTATTGATTTTTTGATTTATTGTTCTCATATTTTATTTTCGGCATTTTTGAATTCTTTCTACATGAGGCTTCTTCTTCAACCCAGCACTCAAATATTCAGTTTTTTTTTTTCACCACACTTTCAAAATATAAACTAAACACTAGACTTGTTTAGTTCTTCTTAAATCTTTGGTTAAACATTGGAGTTGGACTCATAAGTTGGATAATTAAATTTACCTTTGGTGTCCACTTAAGTGAATTTATATATAAAACGATAGTTAATCGTGATTTTAACGCACAATAAAAACATCATAAACTTAAAATCACGATTTGAACAATTATTAATTGCTCGTTTTATATATGAACCACTATCTTATATATTAATCGGTTTCATAGGGTTTTTGTGTTAAACTTTTTTCACTACAATAACAAGGTTTCTTATATGACAAGAGGAAAAAAATAAAGAAAATAAATAAGGGGAATAATAAAAGAAGGATATAAGAAAGAATGGAAGAGTCAAAACGGAAATATTAGTTCATTGAAAATAAGATACGAGATATAGAATAGTACTATTTTTTATAAACTACTGATTGATTGATTGCACTAATTTTGGAGATGAAGAATTTTTTTTAGTATTATTTAGTATTATTTTTAGAAACTATTGATTGATTGATTGCACTAATTTTGGAGATGAAGAGATTCGTATTGTCTTTCATAAATTGTAATTAAGTGTCAACATTTTGATAAAACCGGGCTGGATTTAAAATCTAAAATGTGAAAATAATAAGTTGATGAATTTAGTAATTAATTATATTTGTTTGATTTTAACTGATTTTCATATCTTAAGATATAGAATGCGAAAATATATAAGAATTTATACCGCATATATAAATTTATAATGTATGAAAATTTATGTAATATATATAAATATGTATAGTAAATAAAAATATCTGTGAAAATGAGTGCAACATGTTTAAATATGAGTGGTATGTAAAAACATGTGTAATAAGTATAAATATATATAGTGTGTGAAATTATGTGTAGTATTTATTTAAAGAAAAAAATTTTAAATCGTGTTAATGTTATTTCTTTTTAAAGCTTTTTAGCTGACTATGTTATCAAATTGAACAAATTAAGTCAGCTTTTATACTTAAAATTCTATACTCACAGAAGAATAAGGAAAAATTTACTAATTGCAAGATGAATACAAACTCAGAAAAACTTAACCAAATTCATTTTAAAAGAGCTATAATAATTTTACAGGCAATAATCTTCAAAGAGGGGATTAGTATTACAAATATAGGAGGAAAATCATTCCAAAACTTTCTTTATAAATTTTAATAAACCTAGAAAAAAATATAACTTCTTGATTCTAATTAAAATTTGTAACCAAGAGAATATCTCAATTCAAAAAATTAAAAAGAACTCCTAATCCTAATTAAAAAATTCTGAGAGAAACAATATTTTATAAAAAATACGAGACAAAAATTCTATACACAAGTCACACATAAAAAAAAAATCTTTATCTTGGTTTGTATAACTAAACATATTCTTACAAGCAACAAATTTCATAAATGACAAACTTTCTCAACCTTTTTTAGCAAAACCCCTCAAAAAATTGAAACAAATTTCATGAATATATAGTGAAAATTCTCATGTATGATCTTTTGTCTAAACTTGAAGTTGCAAACAAATTATTGAGCATTTTTTCTAGAGCTCTATTCTAATTTGTTGTCAAATTAAATCCAAGAAATCGACTCAAAATTCTAATAAAAGGTAATTAAACAAATTAAGAAAATTAACATAATTAGGTTAAGATGACTTATACTTCTAAATCCAATTAAAAAACACTAAGAAGAAAAACAATACTTTAAAAAAAAATAAAATTCACTAATCAAAAAAGAATAACCCCAATAAAATCTCGTAAATATCAATTAGGAAACATTAATTAAGGAAAAAAACAAAAACAATGAGATTGGATCTCCTGTCCAAGATTATTCAGTCTAAATCCTGTCTAATGTTAAAAAAGATTTAGTTTTACTAAAAGTAGGGATTAAAAAGTAAAATCATTTTACAATTATTAGATCATAATCAAGAAATGAGTAAATCTTAGGACACAGGATCTTCTATTCAAGATTTTGTCGGTCTTATTCCGTCTTAATTAAAACTACGGATTCACTAATCTCTTGATTAGGGTCTAATAATTGTAAAGTAATTTTAGTGATATTTATGCATTTAATCCATACTTTTAATAAAACTATGTCGTTTTGAATGTTAGACAGGATAAATATTGGACAGAAAATCTGGTCTCAAATTCTACAATGTAGTTTTAATGTTGGACAGGATAAAACATAATAATCTTAGACAGACGAACACATTTCAAGAACAATACTTCCAATAAGTGCAAGATAAAATTTAGATAAAAAGCACACCATAATACATCAATTACATGACAAACGGAGCTTCTTACGTAAATTTTTATGGAAAGAGAATAGGAAAAAGTTCAATCAATATGTCCATTGATTCCTCAAAATCAGTAATTGGTTAAGTTTTTAATGCTTACCAGAAGAATGGTTCATAATTCAAGCTTTTATAAGAATACCCTTTTGTTTTTTTAGACCAGATACTCTGTCTAATATTATGTTGTTTTATAGTGTCTAGTATTTAAAACGATATAGTTTCACTAAAATTAAGACTAAAAGTATAAATATCACTAAAATCATTTTACAATTATTACACCCTAACTAAAAGATAAGTAAACAGTTCTAAGGCAGGATAAGACAAAATAATTTTGGATACATGATCACATTGCTTTCTTTTTTTGTGATTATGGTTGTGAATCAAGAAGAGGGCATCTCCAATGCAAAACACCAAATTTGGTGTAATTTTCACACCAAAATGGTGCAATTTCAGCACCATCCACTATTTCAACTCCAACCCATTCACACCATATTTTACACCAAAAAAAATATTCTATAGAATATTCTATTTTTCTTTTTTATAATCTAATTATCACTATATAATTTAATTTGTTACATATTTTTTATATAATAATTATTATATTTAAAAATTAATAATTTTACTATATTTAATAAATTCATATTTAACAAATTAATTTTGAAAATTAATAAATTCACTATTAATTTTTATTATATATTTTAATTATACGTGAAAATACAAAACATACCATTAAAACCACAAAACATTAAAATAAAATATATAATTCACTGAAAAAAACACAATAACACTAAATTTAAAATACAATATTATGAGACAATGCACACATCTAATCCATTTAATCGATTTCATAGCTATATCTAATATCAGAACGAACGAATATTATGTTTTAATGTTATGTGTAATGTAATTTGATATTTATGCATTATGAAATTTTAAATGATTAATTGTGTTTTTTTTATAAAATTAGTAAGATTATTTATAAATTTAATTATTACAAAATACATGATTTAATTTAAATATAATAAATATAAATTATAAATAAAATTTTGACATAAATACATAATTAAGAATATATGTAAGTTTAATTAATACTTAATAATATATAATAATCATAAAATTACATTTATAAAAAGTATAGAAAATTTTAAAAAAAAAGGCCTTTGCAATGAATAGTGTTGGTAATTTGGTGCTGCAATATTCATTGCACCAAATTTGGTGCAAAATATAGTCATACGTTGGAGCAATTTGGTGCCAACGTAGCACCAAAATACCAAATTTGGTGCAAAATATAGTCATACGTTGGAGCAATTTGGTGCCAACGTAGCACCAAAATACCAAATTTGGTGCTACGTTGGAGATGGTCTGAGAAAGATTAATCTATAATGGTTGTTTTTTCTTTTGGTTTAGAAAAATTGCAAAAAATATCCTCCACATTTTTTTGAATTTTTTTCATCACTCACATTTAAAATGATGCAATTTCATTTCTCAAATTAAAAATATGCACTAAATTGGTTATTTCATCTAATTGTATATACTTTTGTAATGAAATACCAATGATGACACAATAATATTTCCTTTAAAAATTCAAATAGAACTTGATGAAAAGATAAATTAAGTATAATTTTTTAATGTGAGTTACAAAATTAAATCATTGTAGATACGAGCGATGAATTTTTTTTTTACAATAAATGTGAAGGGCGACTTTCTCTTTTTGTTTTATAGCAAAAAACAAAACTTAAAAACATAATCTTATCAAATAGTCCCTTCCCCTATTTGAAATTAACTCTTTTATAGGTTTTGACTTACTTCTAACCTACTTATTTACTATGGTATTTTAAAGTAAAGACCTCACCCAGTAATGGAGTTGGAGGGCGAGAACTCCACCTCATATCTACTATACTACTTTAACAAATGATCGGAATCAAATCATATTATAAAATGAAAACCCCCCCCCCCACCTTTTTTTATTTTTTATTTTTTATTTTATTTTATCGACTAAAAAGAGCATCACTTAATTGGATTTACTCATAGAACAGAGAACCTCACCTCACAATCTAGCATGAAAGTTATCTAATTGGACTTAAAAAAAGAGTCTTAAATGAATAGTATAGACTATAGGACTATAGGAGACAACCCCACCCCACGAGTATGATCCATAAGGGAAAGAATAGTACCTAATTGGATTTTGAGGCTAAGATAAAGCCTCGTTTTTTAAACCTAAGATAAACCTAACAAATTCAAAAAAATCTGATTTTAAAATTAACTATTTGTTAGGAGAGGAAAGAAAAACTTCTCTTTCCAAATATCCTTTTCAAAAGTTTCCATATCTCTATAAGCTGTATTAGAGTCACAGACAACCTCTTCTCCCATAATGGCGGGTCCCTAATCTTCTGCGATTCTACGCCCTCCAAAGAGAACCGCATTTTTTTTTTCTCCCTACCCAAAAAAAAAAAAAAAAAAAAAATTCTCACACGTGATAGAAATGGGCAAATAACAGTCTTTCTCCATTATCCCCACGTGTTCATATTCTTTCACTCCTCTCAAAAGGCCAAAATTCTCCGATCTTCTTCCTCTCTAAATTTCCATAAAAAACTCCAATCACTCCATCTTTTAACTTCAGTTCTTCTCCAATTTCTTTATTATGTGAAGATGTGGAAGTTCATTAACTTTTTTCTTTCAATATTTTTGATATTCATTCATTGCATGATCAACTTTTCATCAGCATCATCAGCAGTAGTACCAGCAGTTGGGATAGAAAAAAGTAATCCCTCTTCATATGATCATGACTTGTCATACTTTGAACCCAAAAACTCATGTTTCAATAAGCCCACTTTGGTAGAGGTGAGCAAATCCAGGAATGAAACACCACCAACAACGCAGCAGCAGAGATCTTTACAGTCAATGGATTGTACAGTTTGGACTAAAGATTGCTCTGATGAACTTTTGAGGATGGCTAAAAAGCCAGAAAATGTTGAGTGGATTAAATCAGTGAGGAGGAGAATCCATGAGAACCCTGAACTTGCTTTTGAAGAATATGAAACTAGTATGCTTATTCGTGAAGAATTGGATAGAATGGAGATAAGTTACAAGCACCCTTTTGCTAAAACTGGGATTAGAGCCATGATTGGTAATGGTGGACCTCCTTTTGTAGCCATCAGGGCAGATATGGATGCTCTTCCAGTTCAGGTTTTTCTCTTTTTTTTTTCTTTCCTTATAAATTGATTATTTAATTTCTTTTTTCTTCGACTTTATTATAATAATGTTTCTTCGTTTTGCTCTTAGGGAAACTAATAGCCCACATGTTTTGACTAAACACAGTTTAACCAACCAACTTTGATTTTTCAAATGTTAAGAAACATGTGACTGGAAAATGCTTTCGTTGTTGGCAGCATATTTAAGGTTCTCATGAATGATCGTATAGGGAAAATAATGCTGACCTTAAACTTGGGCACGGCGTAAATTGCCTGTCTAACCATTTTTGTGTTTTTTGAAACAAAGAATAACATAGTCAAAGTGTACAGTGTTACAAGGTCGTCTTTCCTTTGATTGTTTTGCCTGCATTTATTGCTACAAAATTGTTAAAAAGATTATGTTTAAACAACAAAGATTTTAAAGAATCAAAATTTTCCAAATGTCTAAAGTGATTGTGTTTCTGTTTTTTTTTTGACTTGAAAAGGAAGATGTTGAATGGGAGCACAAGAGCAAGAATGCCGGCAAGATGCACGCCTGTGGACATGATGCGCATGTTGCCATGCTTATTGGTGCAGCAAAGATTTTGAAGGCACGAGAAAATTTCTTGAAAGTAAGTAAGGTTTATGCTTATTAATTTTACAAATCATGTTTTGTTTTTTAATGACACTGAATATATTGCCTTTTTGGTTTCTCCTCCTTGTGTTTGTAAATTGATGCTGAATGCAAGTTGCAAAAGGATTAATGCTGTGTTGAATGGTCTTGGAAAGGACATCAAAATGTTGGGATGGATAGACTTTCTGTACAGTAAATTGAAAATTCTTCCTCTGCATAGTGCATAATGGTCATAACTTGCTACTGTGCAATTTTATGATTTTGGGGCTGAAAAGTTTTGTCGATTTCGTCACAGCAATTTGCCTTTTGGGCGAAAGTCAGGACGTTGACTACTGTTCGTTTTACCATGTTACATTTTTCACCACACACACACAATTATTTTCCTTTAACGTACAGTAAACAGATGAAGAAATACGAGTTTCTGCTCCATTAATTCTTCATGTTTTGAAGTTTTTGACACGCCTGAGGAGTTTCTGCTTTGTTTCACTGTCTTAATTCTGCTGCATCTCTTGTGCTTTTCCTTGTTGATTAAGTTTATCGCCCCGAATTGGTCCGATTTCACTGTCATTTGGTCAATTGTAAGCACCATGGTATCATTAGGAGCTTATCAACTAAAAAATAAGCACCATCCCACATCACACAATGGCCAAATCAATCCAAGATTGCATCTTTCCAACTGCTGTGAATGCAATGCGAACCAATAACCTGCCCCCATCACAAACCAACCAGTAAAATGATGATGACAATGCATTCGAACCAATAACCTGCCCCCATCACAAACCAACCAGTAAAATGATGATGACAATGTATATTAATGCACCTCTGATCTTTTAAGGTTTGGTTTGTAAAGGTTGCTGGAGTCTAGGACAAGGATGATGACTGAAAGTAACTATAGTGGACCATGCCCTTCAAATAATTGAAGTGTAGGAACAAACACATTTGTTGTTAAACATTTTTAGAGAAACTACGAGTTTTTGTCACTGTATTTGTTGTCTAAAGTTGTTTAGGATTCTACGAAACTTGATTAAGACAGACAAAAACTTGTGAGGACTAAGACTATGGCATCATGTGTATATCCGAGCATCCTTCTTTTTCCTCCAGACGTGTCACACACACACTTAAAATATCATGCTGGTTTGCTTTAATGTGGTAAGAAACGTCCACAAAATGTTTCTGATGTTTTCTTTGTTTTGGTATTTGTCAGCCTTTTTTGTGGTCTATTAATTCAAAGGAATCTGTCAACAGCAGTCACTGTATTTTGTGACCCTTAAAGGACAATTGATTCTTAGATTTTTCTTTTGTGCTATTTTCATAAAATCATGGTAATTTCAGTAGGTAAAATTGAAAGAATATTGTTCTACAATTAAGCACAGTAATATCAACAAAATTTCCTGCAATACATAATTGGTTGATCATGACAGGACAGATATAAGCAAAGAAATCGAGTTTAATTTCATGAAATCCGTTCGTTTAACTGTCTGAAAGAACAAATACTAGCAGCAGAATGTTCACTAATTGCTATGAGCAAATGTATGTTGTTATTCAATGCAGGGAACTGTGATACTGATCTTTCAGCCTGCAGAGGAAGCTGGGAATGGAGCGAAAAGGATGATAGAAGACGGGGCTCTTGAAAACATTGAAGCCATATTCGGACTTCATGTGTCGCATTTGCATCACACTGGTGTCATTGCATCAAGACCTGGTCCTCTACTTGCAGGCTGTGGATTCTTTAGAGCAACCATCAGTGGAAACGAGGGTCGAGCTGGGAATCCTCATCGTTCCGTTGATCCTGTTCTTGCTGCCTCGGCTGCTGTGATCAGTTTACAATCCATCGTGTCCCGTGAAGCAAACCCGTTGGATTCTCAGGTAGTTCTTCTTTATGACAATCAGTGGAAACTATGAATGTTGTAGATTGATCATCTTATCTTCAGTTTATAAAAGTAAAGTTATCATAATGGAAGAATGAAAAATCATTAAAATTTCTGATTCGTTTCTTCGTCCCTTATGATTCTCAGGTGGTTTCAGTGACCTCCTTTAATGCTGGAACTGATCTTGATTCCATACCAGATACTGTCATCCTTCTTGGCACCTTCAGGGCTTTCTCTAACTTAAGCTTCAACCAAATCCTGGCAAGAATTAAGGAGGTTCGTCAATAAATTGAATTTGGCAAATTTGTTCTTACGAACCAATTTTCTTTGCATCTTGCTTATCACTGCCAAAAACACAAGAAATTCAACTGAATTTGCATGATTTGATACAGGTCATTTCAGAACAAGCGAAAGTTTTCAGATGCACGGCAACCATTGAATTCTTTGAGAACGAGGACAGAATTTACCCTCCAACTGTCAACAATGAACACATGTACGAACACGTTAAGAAGATCGTTATTGATCTACAGGGTCCTACAAATTTCAATGTCATGGAGCCATTAATGGGTTCAGAAGATTTTGCATTCTACAATCAAGTTGTTCCATCTGCATTCTTCTTCATTGGAATCATGAATGAGACTCTAGGTTCCACTCACACACCGCATTCACCAAACTTCATGATCGATGAAGATGCCCTACCCATAGGTGCAGCAACTCATGCTGCCATTGCAGAAAGATACCTCTCTGAGCACAAACAATGAGCAGAGATTCTAATCAATGCAATAACCAAACTTGATTGTTAACAAAAATTAGGAGTTTGTTTACCAGGGAGATGTAGAGTTAGATCAGTAGAAGGGAAGATGTTCCTTTAGTTGAGTAGATGAATCCATATTTTCATTCTTTGGTATTCTTTGAGACTTTTGAGTTTGAATATGATATCGAGCTGCTATTAATGATTCACTTCATTAAACTTACTAATGAAGTGTTTGATAATCCCAAAATGTGTCCAGTTTTTCTGATGATCTGCTTCTCAAATACTAATTCATATAAACAGCGATTTTCACGAAAAAAAAAAAAATTTTAAGAGAGTTTAAACGATGTGTTATTGTATAAGAGAAATAATACTCAAAGTGAAATTGTAGAGTGAGGTTCAATTATCATTTGGTTAGATTATTAGTTTAATTTTTAAAAATGAGATAACTAACTAAAATAACACATGTCAATTTTTTAACAAAGTGCAATATGAAAGTGGTATAGTAGACCCAATTATTTCTTTTTATACCTGCCACGTCAGTCACTCTAAAATTTCACTCTAAAATTTCACCCTGTCTATCATTGCTCATTGTATATAAGGATTCTGAACCATGAAATGCTCATTGTATAATAAGGATTATGAACCATGAAATGAATTCCTACAAGTAGTTACATAGATTTAAAAACAATGATTTTTTTTTAAAAAAAACACAAATTTAAGAGAATTTGAAAGATGTATTATGGAATAATAATGATTTTGAACCATGAAATAAAACTCTACAAGTAGATATGCAATTCTATGAAAGTGAAAACTAAATTAGAAAAAAAATCGAAATTGTACAAAAAAAGAAAATGGGTATGAAAGTGGTCGAAATAAAGGAATTTTGGGTTAAAATGTCTTAAATCATGGAGCAAAGACACATCCCGAATCTCCTTAAGTTCAAAAATTTTAGGAACTATTGGATTATCTTCTATGATCATCAATGGAGAAATATCCACAAAACTCCTTGTGTAAACGTTGGAGTGATGATCTCATCGAATACTTCAATAGAGCTAAGCAACCCATTCAAGGCAGGTTTTATTTGCTTGGTCTTTGATCTTGTCATCAGGTTGTCAATGTTATTCAAAGGATTATCTTCTTTGGTTCGATTCGTAACATTCCCCCATCCTCGAAAGGATTCGTCATCGAATCACCTAGACCAGACAAAGAAAGATCATCAACATTAAAAGCAGAAGAAACATTGCAAAAATTACTAGGTAACTCAATGCGATAAGCATTATCATTGATCCTTTCTAAGACTTGGAATTGTCCATCTCCACGAGGATGTAACTTAGATTTTTGCTATCTGAAAACCTTTCTTTCCAAAAGTTTACCCAAACCCAATTACCAAGGTCGAACACAACTAGTTGTCGACCTCTATTGACTTGATTTGCAATTTGCTTATTGCGTCTCTCAACATTGTTTCACACCTCATTCAATACTTTTACAAAATCTACTTTTCTTTTTCAGTCTTAATGAACAAACTTATTAGTAGGAAAAGTCAAAATATCTAAAGGAGTAAAAGGATTAAAACCATAAACAATCTCGAATACAAACTCAATATGAGATAAACATGACTCCCAATTCTTCAAATTCTTTTGAATGATAGCACGAAGTAAAGTAGACAAAGTCCCATTAACTACTTCAATTTGACCATCAGTTTGAGGATGTGCAACAGTAAAAAACAAAAGCTTTGTGCCCAATTTATTCCATAAAGTATGCCAAAAGTGTTTGGCTGTGTTTGCTGATGGAAGACTTGGAATGCGATAGTGGTGGCTGCATGGACTCATGATTGTTTATCAACTGTTTGCTTGACTTGGTTTGGTAAGACATTTTTCAATGATTGTGGTAGAGTTACCTTCTTGATTTGTGTACACATCAAAGATTATGGTTACCTTGTTCGTGAGGATGGATTTTGATTGGTGGAATTGGATGCTCACGCCAAAAAACTATTACTTTAAATTCCTTTTGCTGAAATGCATTCACTGTAATAAAGATGTAGATCATTAACCCTGTACAGGTATTAATTGCCTCTTTTGCTCAGATTGTAGAATGGGATAAAGAGCGTTGCTACTTGGGTTTGCCTATAGTAGTGATCCTCTAAATTTCCTTCTTTAACTATTAAGACATTTTGTAATGTAGTAGTACTCCAAGATTGCATTCATTTACCTTTTGTATCGGTGCGACGGGAATATCCGGCACCGTTTTTTCCCACGTTAATATATATCTATGTTTTCTCAAAAAAAAGTATGCCAAAAGTGACTTAATTCCATGAAATCTCACTATTTCCTTGAAGAACAAATCAGCAATATGTTGTGTATCATTGGATTTAGAACATGCAATAAAATGTGACATCTTACGAAACCTATCAACAACAATAAAAATGCTATCTTTATCAGAATGTGACCTAAGCAAACCAAGAACAAAATCCAGAGTTATCAATCCAATGTTGACTAGGTATGATTAAGGGAGTATAGAAACCATGATGCATGATTTTTTATTTTGCTTGCTTACATGTAATGCACTTATCATAAACACTTTTAACATCTTTTAATATATTAGACCAATAAAAGTGGTCATACAATATGTTATATGTCTTAGAAATACTGAAATGCCCCATTAACCCTCTGCCATGGGTTTCATTAACAAGTAATTCACATATAGAACAAAGTGGAATGCATAACTTATCTTTCTTAAATAAGAAATCATCATGCAAAAAGTAGTCACCATACGGCTTATACAAATAATGGTCATACACAATTCTGAAATCAGTATAATCAACATACAAACCCTTAATTAAATAAAAACTAAGAAGGTTTGTATGAAAATAAATAAGTAATGAGTACCTCCTTTATAATGCATCTACCACAATATTATCTTTACTTGTCTTGTATTTGATAACATACGAAAAGGTCTCAATGAACTCAACCCATTTAGCATGATGTTTATTCAATTTACCTTGAGATTTAAGAAACTTTAGATTCTCATTAGTTCAAATGGATAATAAACTCCTCATCCACAAGCCGTGCTGTCAAACTTGTAATGAAATCACCAAAACATACAACTCCTTATTATAAGTTGCATACTTCAAAGCTGCTCCATTAAGCTTTTCACTAAAATATATCGTTGGTCTATTTTCCTGCATCAAAACAGCACCAATACCAATCCTAGAGGCATCATATTGAATTTGAAAGCTTTATTAAAATCAGGCAAAACAAGTACTGGAGCATGAGTTAATTTATCCTTTACCATGTTAAAGGACTTTTCATATTCATCTTTGCAAACAAAGACACATTTTTCTTAACAAATTCATTCAAATGTGCAACAATGGAACTAAAATCCCTAACAAACCTTCTATAAAAACTTGCAGGACCATGAAAACTCTTAACATCACTAACATTTTGAGGTCTCATCCATTTACTAATTGCTTTGACTTTTGAAACTTTTATGCCAATAGATGTAACAACATACCCTAAAAAGACAATTGATTCTAAACAAAAAGAATACTTTTTAAGGTTAACATACAATTGATTATAACGGAAAACAACAAACTGGTAGTGTCGTTTTTGTACCAAAATAAATTAATTACTCTAAATGATAAAAAATAGTATAGTAAGAGTAAGGTCGATCCCACGAGGAACGGAAACACTATCTATTCTAGTTAATTCAAGAAAATTGTCACAAATAATATTTATTAATGATTAAACTAAAATAACTAAAACAAATTAATACAATACACAAAATAGAAAAGCCCGAAAAACAAGTAAATTCACGTTAACTAATTATCTATCGATCATAGAATCAAGGATTAATTAATATAATAAATCAACTAGTTATAGGCTACCGAGAATCAGCTCCGGCGTAGCCCAATTTCTCCTTAATTTATCGATAATAGACAAGAATCAGCTGAATCAATTATTTCTCCAATTCTAACATAACCCGGTCGGAATCAGCCAAATACCAGATTCAATGTTAAAACAGCATTAAACAATAGAGAAACCAAATTCTAATAAATCATAATCATGATCAGCATGTCACAATTTATTAGCCTAAAATTCCCATCTACTGAGACAGTAGCTTCGCCACTAATTAATCCTATCTACTAGATCCAGTGAACTAATAGGATTGCCACTATTCAGATTAATTAAACATGGCTAGTGTATAACAAATCCAAACAATTAACACTATGCAAAGAGAACTTCCGAAACTCATAAAATATTAATTATATTAAAACAATTAGGTCTCACAAGTAAATAATAGTTAAAGCTTCATTACTTATATTTTGGAAAACAAACTACTCAAGAAACGTAATTAAAAACAGTAAAAATAATTAAAAGAAATAAATCTGAATTAAAAATATCAAACCAGTTTGAACGTCGTTTGGGCATACGACGACACTGCTGTTCTAGCTGACAAGCGTGTCGCGTACTTGCAATTTTACCCTATAACTAGTGTAGTAGTGGTGATAGGGATTGTATATCCACAGAAAAGGGTATGGTTAAAGAATTTCAAGTGTTTGATCTACTAACTGTCACAAAAATGAGTTTGCAATAACAAGAACTAAGATAACCAGAACTCGGAACACAAGAAATACTCACACAAAATAGTCTAAATGCAATAATAGAAAAGACGATGCCCTAGAGTTCTGTAGCTGGATGAATACTCATTTAGATCGCTCACACGGTGCAATTAAACATACATGGTAAACAAGAGAGGAATTTCGTTGCCTAGAGTCTTAAGCCACAACTGGCATGTCGACCACACTATGTCTTAATCCTCTTGACACCTTCCTATCCCATGGCGAGGCCTAAGGTCGGTGATTTCATCCTGCAACATCCCAATCCACTATTCCTAACAAGTTTAACACTCGACTCTCAGAAGCTTCCCATGGCGAGGCCTGAATCTGAGGTCTAATGTGCTCATTAATAACAGAGGACTTCTTTTTCACTCCAACCTAATGATCTCATAATCTATGATTGGCATGGCTACCGCATCCTAGAAAACAAGCATGCAAAACGAGTGAAAAAGACTCAATTCATGTTCTCATTCCACAGAATTCACAACAAGAAAATATGCATTAAACTCATACTCAGTATGAAGGCCGCAGTTCAAGTTCAATTTATAAATTCCAGAGTGAACACAATGAAACTTAACTAACATTCTCAAACAAAGCAAGATATGAATCATTATTTCAAGGATTATGTTTACTGCACCGAATGTAAGCATCTAATCTGTACATTCATCCATTGGAACACTAGGTCACCACACGATTAGCCAGAAAACTCCTTCTTCATCTCAATTTCATCAAATTGCAACATTAACAAACTCATTTCCATTCAATTGGAGGATTTTACCGATTAAAGTACAGAGATTTGTCAATCCTTTGTCAATTGAGAATTAGGAAACAATTTCTAGTCCACAACCGCGATCCGAAACACAATCGGAGTTCAATTTATAGAGAGAGAAAGTTCTAGTGAGAGAAAATATAGAGAGAGAAAGTGTTCCCCGCTCAAAATCCAAAAGTCTGTTAACTATTTAGAATGATCTCATTTTTTAATCTATGACTAAATCCTCTATTTATAGAGGTTACAAAACGTAATCAATACGCAAACGTAAAATTGATGTAATATTACATAAATGGCACTATGTACATCAAATCAGTCCAAAAGAATCGGCTCAGTAACTTCTCACGTCTTCCACGCCTTTGAGCATTCATCGATCACGCCAACATACACACCAGCACCAGAAGAAGAAAAATCCCACACTTAGAAAATTTTTCACAAAACATTACAAACACAAATGGCTATCATGTTTTTTAAGTGGCGATACCTCGCCACGAAGTCTCTCCATCACACACCAAAAACTGCAAGACCTCGCGGCGACGTCTCCGCCTCACAAACCACAAACGGCCTCGCGGCGAGGTCTCGCCCTAACAAAACCGAAAGCGGCGAGACCTCGTGGCGAGGTCTCGCCACTTTTGTGCAAGTGTGCATAAGTGTTGTGTGAAGTGTATGCAAGTCAAGAACGAAATGAAAGTAAAAGGAATTAGTGTAGTGAAGTGTATGCAAGAGTGAATGAAAGAATGAAGATGGAAGTAATAACATGCAAACATGTACGCTTGAATCATTGTGAGACACAAAGTATGTAATGCACACACAAGAATGTTGCAATGAAATATATGTGATGTGAAATGTATGTGTTAGGAAGTGAGATGTATGAAAAGAATAAATGAAAGATTGTAAGATATCTTGAGAATGAATGCAATTGAAGTTCAAAGAAAAGTGGCAATGAGATGCTATGAAGATGAGTGTGAGAATAACATGATGGAACTAAGTGAAAGTGGAAATGAAGATTGCCTTAGTAATTGTGTAATGCATTCTTCACTCATGAAATGGAGAATGTAATGTATGTAAAGCATTCTCAAAACATAGAGTGCAAAGTGAATACTTACAGGAAGTTGCATATGTTATAAAGAAAACAATTAAACATGAGCTCACAACATGAATGAATATATACATCAAGACTAGGTAAAGTGTATGCAAAGAATGAGTGAAATATGTGTGTTTGGAATGTGCAATTGCCCTCACATCATTCTTAGTGGCGCGACCTCGCCACGAGGTCTCTCCCTCACAGATTTTCAAGTGGCGAGACCTCACCACGAATTCTCGCCATGTAAATGCATGCATGTGAGTTAGAAGTGTAGTGTGCAGCAAATTTCAACCAAACTCTGGCCCTGAAGCGCTACGAATTTGTCAAATACTAAAACATGAAAGTTATAGCCTTACGTCTTAGCTTTCCATATCCTTTTGAATCACTCAATTCGGAGTTTGGACAAGAAAGTTATGGCCAAAATACGGAAATGTGGTAAAGTTGTGTGCGCTGTACGTGAGCTTGCCGCACATTCGTGCGGCGAGGTGAGTGAGATGTGCGGCGAGGTAAGTGAGATGTGCGGCGAGGTGTCTGGCAAGGTGCAGCACAAGAAACATGAAAAATGGCGAGAACTCACCACGAGGTCTCTCCCTCACAAAACCGAAAACGCAAGGTCTCGCCCTAAAAAACATCACTCCCCTTATATGCCATATATGTGTGTCTTAGCCTCTGAATTGGACTTTGTGGTAAACATAAGATTTTAGATCTTTCTTTTGGCTTTCCATTGATTCAATAATCAACATCATTGGAGGTCTGTAGCTCACGATATGAATGATCTACCAAACTGTGGCAGTGAGCTCAACAATGTAAACTTGAAGGAGCCATTGCAAAGCTCCTCTCGTTTTGCATACGTTTACACAGAATTTGAAGAAAACTAAAACATAAGAAATGTAGTACACCCAAAGGTCTTTCCAGAACATCCAAGATCACATCATTTGGATTAGTATTGAGAAAGTTACACTCAAATGAAGTACCCCAACTATTCTGCTCAAACACAAAGTAAGCATACAATGGCATTCTTCAAACTCCACAAGCTTAACATCAAACCTTTTTTTTGTTCTTTCGTTGATCTTTAACCTAAGACACACATTTGCTAATTTAATCATCATTCTTGGTTTTTTTCTCCATTTTAGCACACCAAGTTCAAAACCACATAAATGCACACAATGACACAAAACATTGCACAATTGCATGAAAAACAAGGCAAAAACTAAGCGAAAAAACACATATAAGTTGTTATAAAACCAACTTATCACTAGCTGTAAAACATGGAACACTGTAGAACAGCAGAACAACTACGAATCGGAATAACCTAAACTACTGCTACCTACCTAAAAGCTACGACTACCACCACAAAGAAGAAAAGTTGCGCCTAAAAAATAGTGTCAAAGATATCCTCTACCCTAATTATCCCAAATCCCTTATATAGAGGAAAAATCATAACTTCCTAATTTAACTTAGGAAATGAATCTTCTTGTTTACAAATTTAAATTAGCCACACGCGGCTTCCATTATCCATATATAAACAAGTGTCTTAATTCAATCCTTCCACTCTTTTGGTAGCTTCCAAGAATCCTCTTCTTTCCAAACTTCTATCTCCAGCCCATAATTCTCCTTGAAATCTCTCCAAATCAATCTTTATCTTCACACCATTCTCTTTGATGGAAACTCCCAAATTCTGCCAAGATTATCATTAATTAGCACCAGATTTAACCCACAAAAAACATAAAAAGATATATTATAAGAATAACTAGTTCTTATCAAGATCCCCACACTTAAACTATGCTGGTCCCTCAGCATTTAAAAAAAAAAAATCAAACCACACAACAAACTAATCTAAACTAGACTTGAGAAATAAAAAAATGCAATGACAAACAACTAATTTACGTAAATAAACACCTAATCACAAACACACAAACATCCCCACACTTATAGCTTGTTGGTCCCTAAGCAAGGGGAAAAACCCAACAAAAACAAAAAAGTAGGAAAAGAAAACACACGATCCAAACTTTTACAAATTGAGCATCACCCAAAAAAACCGGAACAGCAACCTTCAATCCTCATTCTAAATCCATTATATTAAATCTATGCATAAGCAATTTCTTTCAAGTCAATATACAAAGAATATGAGCAACTCTCCAGGATCACTCCAAAGCACTCGAAGATGTAATAATTTGGGGTTCAACCACTCAAAAGAAATTGTACAAAGAAGCATTACCATGAATTTGCAAATATGTCAAAGATTCACCACAAGGCCAAAATCAAACATGAATCAAAAGGTCTTCTATTTGGTTGTAATGGGGCTAGGGCAATTAAGGTGAGATAAAAGAGATAGATAAAATGGGCTAAAGAAATAAATAAAACCAAAGTGCAATGTAACTTAATCAAGCATTTCACCACACTTATATTGCATCAAGTCTCAAACTTTTGACTTTCAAAACAATTCAAAGTAATTCCAACATAGCAATCATTTTTTTTCGTGCTTTTATCACATATTTTTTATTTTTTTCAGATAACTGTTTTTCTTTTTTTTTTGCTGTTGTTCTTCTTTTTTTTCCTGCCACAATTTAGGCAAACAGCACAGATAATCAGATTACTGCAGTTTTTTTTATTCTTTGCTTAGTGTTGTTTGGGCAGACAATGGACATCACTCATTCAATTCAAACTAACAACTGAAAATCCTTCTTCTTAGAGACTTAAAATATGCAATGTTCTCTCCATTAAACACATGGTAAATGAGCAACATATAAGTTATTTAGCTACATACACATTGGGGGGCAAAAGAAAGTTAAAAAGGTCTTGGGTGAAAATTTGTTGTGGTTTAAATACAAAGAAAAGGTTTAAGGCTCAGTGGGGATAACTAAGGGTCAATTAGGGATAAGAATGAAAATTAAAGTCAAAATGGGTTTATTCCTAAATGCCTTAATCATATTCATATTCTATTTCAATATTGTGGCTTACCATGTACAACAAAGCAAATTCTGTAATATCATCCAAATACAATTAACACTCATAAAGAATATTGTAATTAAGCACCAGCAAAGTTGTTATTGTGTGCTTAGGCTCAAAACCTCACTTAAGTAGGCATAATAAGCTCAATTCCATGTATTCATCATACTTGAAAACATACAAAGTCATGCACAAATTCAACACAATGGATCAACGAAACCTTCCATACAAATTCTAATTTGCTTAAGTAATACTCAATAAGTAAGAAAGTTTGGAAACATAAAAACACAAATGTTTTGACACAAAAAACTGAAAAATAAAATATTTTTGAATTTTTTATTTCTGATTTTTTTAAAGCAAACTAACACTATTAAACACAAAAACAAACTTACACAAAGAGTGAAAAATAAAATACTTTCTAAACATAAACACATATAATTCTCCCCACACTTACATAAGAGTGAAAGAGGAAAAAACAATAACATAAAAGACACCAAATACAACAACAATAAAAACAAAAAATAAAATAATAACAAAAACACAGAAAAGTGAAAGGAAAAGGGACAGCCTGAATTATTGCAGAGGGGTCTGTGGGGGTAAACGATGACCTGCAGAACTGGAGAATATCAGAAGTTGAAATCTTGATTGCTGCGACTTTAGACGAATTTTAAAGATCATGGCAGACACCAAGAAATGCGATCAATCACCTCCCCTCAAACATCAGCAACATCTGTATAAGAGATTTAGCTTGAAGGAGAATCCTTCGGTTCATAAAACTTAAGAACTCCAAGTACATTAGTAAAATTTAAATCATAAGTTTGCAAGCATAACAAGACAATTGGGCTAACTTTACAAATATTATGCCATATAGATCTCAAAGAAATATTAGAGTGTTGAACAAAGATCTAGTGATATAGAAAATTGGATACCATTACCAAGTGATTATTGTAAAAGAAAGAAGTTTTAAACGACCCACTGGGTCATATTATGTAAAATTAGTCCATTACTGAAAACAATTGTTAGAATCACTACGGAGGCAATTGTAATGGAACCTCATTTAGCCACAAGTGCATAATTAACTTGGAAAAAAAGCAAATTTATTAAAACTATTGCAAGCAAATAAAAAGGAAACTAGTAAAGACGAAAACTAACAAAAGAAAGGAAATATTGGGTTGCCTCCCAATAAAAACATTTGTTTAAAGTCCTTGGCTAGACCAAGTATGTGTCGAACTCAGTAAACCATTGGAGGAGGTTCCGAAGGTGGTCTTGGAGAAGGTACATCTTGTATTCAAGTCAAAGTTTTTCCTACAGTTTCCTTGTAGCTTCTTTGGTTCCAAATCAATTTGATCAATGAGCTTTGAGTAAAATTCTTATTGTTGACAGTGGGTAGCGTCTTTTCCCCACTCAAAAACATAGATTTCATGTGTTTATTCAAGGATCTAGGTTGCCAAATCAGAACTTGCAAAATATAGGGAAAACGTGTATCACAGGATCTTGCTTGGGCAAACGGGAACTTTCTGGGTTACTTGGAAACACTTCCAGTGGATTTAATGATAATGTTTTATCTCCAATCTCTTCATCCTTCAATTCTTTAACTACAAAATCTAGTTCTTTGCATTCATGGGGTAATGTATTCTCAAGAGCAATCGCCATGTCATCACATTCCACCACCATCTCCTCTTTTGAATGTTAAATTTTCTTGGCAAGAAAATCTTTTTCAAACTTTACAACCTTTGGCATTTTTCTAATTGCTTGAAGAAAAGCGTCCGTAATCTCCACCTTGTTGAAGATGTTAAGATATCACTCATGTCATCATTCTGTACATTCTTTGTTAACCTGCCAGGAAAAGGAGGAGGTATTTTAAATTCTGAAGTAGGCAAATTAAATTTAGATGTTACCTCTGATTTCTATGCCTGCGCCATCTGGGCAAATGACGACTCCATTTCTGGGCTGATAAGTTGTTCAATTTCGATCTCTGCCTCTGGTTCCTCAAGCTTTTGTCCACTAATTAATTAACATCATCTGATTGATGTCTTCCATTGGATTAACCAACATTTGGGATGTGATTTTTCCTTGATAACTCATCAAGTTAATGATTTGTGTATTTAATTGAGTAATTTAGTTACTCAACTCTTTAAAACTTGCCATTATGGCTTCTCTTTCTTGTTGCATCACATCCAAATGTGGGAAGAATGGAACCATCTCTTGTTGCAATATATCATATTTTGTTGGCACGTTGTATTTTTGCATAATTTTAACTAGTTAGCTAAATTTGCAACTAAACTTTTAATAGATGTACATGAACTTGTAGTGTGTATTACAATGTTTTGGCCAAAGGAAACCATTCATTGTTGTTGTTGCCAATTTTGGTAATGTCGTTTTTGTATCAAAATAAATTACTTACTCTAAATGATAAAAAATAGTATAGCAAGAGTAAGGTCGATCCCACGAAGAATGGAAATGCTATATGTTCTAGTTAATTCAAGAAAATTGTCACAAATAATGTTTATTAATGATTAAACTAAAATAACTAAAACAAATTAATAGAAAGAAATGCACAAAATAGAAAAGCCCGGCAAACAAGTAAATTCACGTTAACTAATTATCTATCGATTATAGACTCAATAATTAATTAATATCATGAATTAACCAGTTATAGGCTACTGAGAATAAGCTTCGACGTAGCCCAATTCTCCTTAATTTATTGATAATTGACAAGAATCAACTTAATCAATTATTTCTCTAATTCTAACATAACTTGGCCGGAATCAGCCAAACACCAGATTCAATGTTAAAACAGTATTAAACAGTAGAGAAACCCAATTCTAATAAATCACAGTCATGATCAGCATGTCACAATTTATTAGCCTAAAATTCCCATATATCGAGACAGTAGCTTGGCCACTAATTAATCATATCTACTAGATCCAGTGAACTAATAGGAGATTTGGCCGGGGTTGTCGCTACCCTGCAATTTTACCCAAACTCAACAATAAATGCAGTAGTGATGAGTGGGATCGTCTCCACAGGGAGAGGGTTGTAATCAAGTATTGAATAATGATAGCAAGTATGGACAATTAAAAAGGCACGAAATAATATGTAAATAGATTAAAATGCAGGAATGTTGGAATGGGAGATAACTCAATAAAACGGGAGGTGTTGCCTTGAGGGTGGAACAACTAGTATGGATCTTTCTCTTGCTATCCCTGACTTGTGTAAACAAGTATGAGGGGACTTCTCTACTAGTGAGCCGGGATTCGATCAACTTGTCAGTTCTCTCAAACCCATTTCACTATACTCCTCTAACTTCCCTTGTCATGGCAAGTTCTAGGTACGAGTGAGACTCCCCCAGATCCTGATTCTCCCACTGTGAGCCTCGATTAGCCCGGATATACTCCCTTGTCAGGGCAGTCATCCCATTTGTAATCTCAATCCACAATACGAGAATACTCTTAGTCCTTTCCTATAGTGGCAGTAGTGAGCCTCGATTACTTGGATATACTCCTTGTCAGGGCAGTCATCCCAGATGTAATCTAAACTCACCATACAAAAACGCTCCTTGCCCTTTTCTAAATCATGAAATGTATAGGACTAAGACTCACACAAGCATGTTCATAATCAATACAAGTTGGGATTGATTTCCTTAGGCAAGTTCACAACAATCTCAGTGGTTACCGCAGATTTAATATGAAGTTAATCTAATGCAAAACATCAAACACAACAAGTACAGAATAATGGACATAAATAACACGGATAAAATTCTAAATCAAATGTCTCAAACAAGATTAAATCCATACATGTAACCCCTCAAGGCAACACTCTATGTCTAGCCGATCATGTAGATCGGCTTAGAATTCATGATTACAAGAGAGAAATGAAATGGGCAATTTCTCAAGATCTTCTCCCTCTCTGTAATTTTCTAAGTTCTTTCTTGATCCTCAATCTCCCGATCTCCTTTCTCTTTCTTTTTCAGCTCCTTTTATACTTTCCCCTTATTGGGTTGGCTTGGTGACCTTCCTGGAAATTTCCATCTTTTCCGGAGGGGCTGCCACGTGTCTGTGAATAAGTCAGCAAAGGTAAAGTGAGGCCACGTAGTTCACTCAAGACTTAGTCATTAAGGAATTTCAATGCATTTCTTCAAACACTTGGTGCTCAACAGTGAACGTGCGTGATTGACTGATAATGTGCGCAAAATATGTGCGGGAGCACGAGTGCGGTGAGGTGTATGCAAAACTAAACGTGCAAGTGTGCAAGTGAGAATGTGTGAGTGAGTGTGTGTGCGTGAGTGAAAGTGGTGGGCGGGCGCACTGGGCGCCCGTCGTGCATGTGTGTGTGCGTGGTGCGGGCGCGTAGTGTGTGCGTTTGGGAGGGGCGGGCGCACTAGCGCCCGCCCGTGTGTTTGTGTGAGTGTGTGTGTGTGAGTGGAGCGCCCACCATGTGTGTGCGTGTGTAATGGGCAGGCGCGCTAGGCGCCCGCCATGTGCATGTGTGTTGTGCGTGTTGAGAAATTTGTGTGCGATATGAGTGACTCGTGAGTGTTGTGAATTGTGACTGACTTGTGAGGCTAAGGAGAGTGTGTGCATATTTTACATAATTGAATCAAACTTAACACATATTCCCCACACTTAGCTATTTTCATCAATTGTAAGTTCATGAACAATAATATGCACAAGCCATTCACAAAGTATTTCCTTTACTCAATTTCTATATAAAAAGGATGAGTATGTAAGATAAATAAGTCGGTACAACTCCGACTTATCAACCTCCCACACTTGAATCTTTGCTAGTCCCGAGCAAAGGAAAAACGAAAACTATGCCCTTATCCATTCCACATTCAAACACTCGCAACAACATCATCAGCAATCCATTTTCAAATTTTTCGCATGCACAAATATCTAGTTGGCGAGTTCACAGTTCATCCAACTTATACAATTTGCCAAGCAAGGTGAAATGAATAAAGACCAAACCGTCAGCATGCAGTGTGTGCTGAGAGTTTCTCATGATTCCCACATTGTCTATGCAGAGTACTCAAGTAGACACTTAAAGAAAATCCTTGCACCACAATCCTTTTGTCCACACACACGAACAATTATTATTGCAGAACTTAACAGAAATTAACTTGCACATTGGTGCTTATTCATGTCGCACTTTGATGCTTGGCTGCCCAGGGTTTTGTGGCTATTTTTTCCCTTTATTCGCCCACTGGCTTTTTCTTCATATTTGCACAAATTCAAACAGTTTGTGTTCGTGCGTGTTTCCAATAGACTATGTACTCAAAATACAAGAATAAGGGTTTACGAGTAGAAAGCACATACACGTAAAGAATCATAAGCTCTCTCCTATGTCAAATTTGTTGCTGGCGTTTCTATCTTACTTTGACATTGCACTTTACTTATCAAATTGTACTCATTGAATAGACACTGTAAATCTCAAATTTTTTTTTTTGCATACATAACAATTAAGTAACATTCATGGATTTGCAATGATACTGGGAGTGCGAGTGTGGTTTGGCGTGCAAGTGTGCGGAATGGACTGGATGGTGAACGTTTGCACAGCACAACAGAAACACTCACATTATTTATCGCAATAATAAGGAAATTCAAGCACACTACAAGGTTAGTGCTAGACACTGACTTTTGCTCGCAACAACACAAGAACAATAAAACAAGAAGAAAACACACCACCTAAATACTAAACAATCCACACTATCGCTCGTTTCCCACACATATGATAAACACACATAAGAAATTTTTTTTTAAACAAAGGCCCTCGGCCTCACAAACACAAGCATCACTTCAAAGAATTCCCAAGCATAGCCAAACACACAAACATCAGCAATTTCCAAGCACAGCCCCAAATCATGAATGTCTCCCCCCCACACTTGAAATGAGCAATGGTCCCCATTGTAAAGGAGAGAGACTACCGCGTTTAAGCGTCGCCCCTGAGCATTTCTCTTGCTTCGGTCTCCAAGTAACCTTGCCATTGAGGTCCGCCTATGGTTCCCAAGGAACAGTGGGATTCCTCCGTTGGATCGACGTTGACTCCGTGCCTTATTGCCAATTGCGCCAACATGAGTGGGAAAAATATAGGCTCGCCACTGCAATTTTGTGCACGCTGGATGTATTGCGTGATTATCTTCCCTACATCGATTGT
Source organism: Ophiorrhiza pumila (assembly GCA_016586305.1). NCBI lineage: Eukaryota > Viridiplantae > Streptophyta > Magnoliopsida > Gentianales > Rubiaceae > Ophiorrhiza > Ophiorrhiza pumila. The sequence continues at coordinate 9,582,266 of BLIW01000010.1, read as the reverse complement.
CATCCTGTGCTGGATTGCATAAATGAGGAGTACCCGTGCCCGTGTTGCTCTGACATGATGATTGGTAGGCATAAGTCTCGAATTTATAAACAGCAACCACATTCGGGCTTCGGCAGTTAAATCCGCAGTTTTTATAAAAACTGCTTCGGACCGTGCATTGCGGATCCATGTGGCTCCCGGCAGCCCAACTGACTCGATTAGGTGGTCAACATTTCCAGCTTCCACTAATTGCTCAAATTCCCCCTCTGGCTGGTCTGATAGGTGGAAGTGTTGATTAATTGTTTGGCTTGTCACCTTAAGATATGTACCTCGCAGGTACACCCTATACTGTTGGGTGAAGTTTGAATCCAGTGAGTTGGCGTTGGTGTAAAATTCTCGGGCTACTTCCACATTGACTGTAGCTGGTGCGAAAGTGAGGGGCTCCCATTTGTAGAACCGGATTGCTTCTTCAAATGTTTGAGACGGAGCAGTGAACTGGCGTTCCACCAGCACAATTCTGTAGATGCATCTCTCAAATTTTCGCGCTGCCCTATCGTTCGCAAACCTTGGGGGTGTGATCGGGTCTAACTCCTCCTCGTCTGAATCTGAGCTGCTTAGGGCTTCCCGGAGGTAAGTCCTATAGTCCTCATCAATGTGTAGCATTTTCCTGAACTTGGCAATGCTATAAAGGCAGTGTGGAGTTAAACTAAATGTGAGGAATGAAAATTCTTATTACTGGCCGCTGGCTACACACTTAACTTTGGAGTGCTTTTGATCATACAGGGTGTGTGGTATTTATAGGGGAATTTTCATGCAGTATTGGGTCACCAAGTAGGTAAGAGACAAGTCACGTGATTTACTAGAAAACAATGTGCATAAAGACAAAGTTATGATAAGTCTATCTTGATGTGACTGAGCTGTGGGGCACTGTGCTGGGTTGAGCTTGCATGGGTCATCTCAGAAGAAGTGAATATTCAGAAGAATCATATATTCGTTACCTGTACTTGCGTAAGCATTCAGATTTTATTCCTTGTCTGTGTTGTCACAGAGATGATTCCCGCGTGTTTACCTGATTTTCATGATCTCTGTAGGCTCTATGAGTTCCAAGTCCCATTGTTGACACGTCCAGGCTGTCCTTATCAACTTTTCTGCATGTTTACAAAAGGAAAAGTAAACAGTTGGGTTGCCTCCCAACAAGCGCTTGGTTTAGTGTCCTCAGCCAGACATGGATGGGGGTTACTGAGGGGTTGGGCTGTCAAGGCACTGAGCTTGCCCCTTGTTGTTTGCGGGGGGATTGAAGATTTTCACCCTGTGCCCATTCACATTCCAACAATTGCCTGTGGATTTGTTAAGTACCTCAATGACTCCGTAGGGGAAAATTTTAGTGACGGTAAACGGCCCAGTCCATCTTGATCGCAATTTTCCGGGAAAAAGTCTCAACTTGGAGTTATAAACAAGCACTTGTTGTCCTACTTCAAATTCCTTTACTTTGATCTTGGCGTCGTGCCATCTCTTTGTCCTTTCCTTATAGAGACTGGCACTGACGTACGAGTTCCACCTGAATTCATCCAACTCGTTGAGCTTCATCATTCTTGCCTCTTGAGCCAGGTTCAAGTCCATGTTTAGCTTCTGTACTGCCCAGTATGCTCTAACTCTACTGGAAGGTGGCACTCATTCCCAAAGACCAGTCTAAACGGTGACGCCCCAATTGGAGTCTTGTAGGCAGTTCTATATGCCCAAAGTGCGTCATCCAATTTTATTGCCCAATCTTTCCTTCCGGGGTTCACCACTTTCTCTAATATCCTTTTGATCTCTCTGTTGGTCACTTCTGCTTGGCCATTGGTTTGCGGGTGGTAAGCTGTAGACACTCTGTGCTGAACCCCGTATTTGACTAAAAGAACCTTGAAGATCTTTTTACAAAAGTGACTCCCTCCATCACTTATGATGGCTCTCGGGGTTGAAAATGTTCTTCTTGATGAACCGGAGCACTCCCTTACTGTCACAGTGGGGCATAGCGGCGGCTTCGACCCATTTAGATACGTAATCTACCGCTACCAGTATGTACTCGTTCCCACAAGATCGTGGGAAAGGGCCCATGAAATCTACCCCCCACACATTAAACAAATCCACCTCAAGCACATTGTTGAGGGGCATTTCATCTCGGTGTGATATGTTCCCAACTCGTTGGCACCTCTCACATTGACTCACCCATAACCTTGCATCCTTGAATATGTGTGGCCAGTAGAACCCAATTTGCAAGATTTTGTAGCCAGTTCTTGCTCCCCCAAAGTGCCCTCCAAAGGGTGACTCGTGACATGCTCGTAGTATCTCATCCTTCTCTTCATCGGGGATGCATCTCCTGATTATTTGGTCATTGCATTTCTTATACAAACATCCACTTTCCCAGAAGTAGTGCTGGGCATCATGTATAAGCTTCTTTCTTTGGGCGCTAGAGAAGTGTTTTGGGAGCTGAATCACCACCACATAATTGGCGAGGTCTGAGTACCAAGGTAAGCCTCGAGTCTGGATCTCAAAAATTTGTTCATCAGGAAAGCTTTCCTTGATCTATAACTGTAACTGTTCTTCATTTAGTGCCTCCAGCTCAAGCTTTGATAAGTGGTCTGCCACCACGTTTTCACACCCCTTCCTATCTCTGATCTCGACATCGAATTCTTGTAGGAGGAGAACCCACCTGATGAGTCTTGGTTTTGCTTCCTTCTTTGCCATCAGATATTTTAGGGCTGCATGGTCAGTGTGGACTATTACCCTGGACCCCAGGAGATATGCCATAAACTTGTCGAATGCAAAGACTACCGCTAACATCTCTTTTTCTGTAGTGGTGTAATTCAATTGTGCCCCGCTTAACAGCTTGCTGGCGTAGTAGATCGCATGGAACATGTTGCCCTTTTTCTGTCTTAGCACTGCGCCGACCGCGAAGTCACTGGCATCGCACATTATTTCGAAGGGCTTTCCCCATACCGGGGGAGCTATCACAGGGGCCTCCACTAGCTTTGCCCTCAAAATCTCAAATGCCTCCTTACATTTCTCATCAAAGATGAAAGGGGTGTCTTTTTCCAATAGTGAGCATAATGGCTTGGCGATCTTGGAAAAGTCCTTGATAAACCGCCTATAGAAGCCTGCATGACCCATGAAACTCCTCACTCCTCTCACATTGGTGGGGGTCGGTAATTTGGCTATCACCTCAACCTTAGCTTTGTCCACTTCCAAGCCATCTTTGGAAATCTTCTGGCCAAGCACGACTCATTCATTAACCATGAACTGACACTTCTCCCAATTGAGTACCAGGTTGGTCTCCACACACCTTCGCAACACCAATGTCAGATTTTCTAGGCATCCCTCAAAAGTCATTCCGAAAACTGAAAAGTAGTCCATAAAAATCTAGATGATGTTCTCAACCATGTCTTGAAAAATTGCAGTCATGCATCGTTGAAAGGTGGCTGGAGCATTGCAAAGGCCGAAGCGCATCCGTTTGAAGGCATAAGTTCCGAAGGGGCATGTAAAGGTGGTTTCTCCTGATCTTTCGGATCAATAGCAATTTGATTGTAACCCGAGTATCCATCTAGGAAGCAGTAGAAGAGAAACCCCGCTATCCTGTCTAATAGTTGCTCCAGGAATGGCAACGGGAAATGATCCTTCCTAGTGGCTTTGTTCAACTTCCTATAATCCATGCATACCCTCCAAGATTTAATAATCCTGGTAACAAGCATCTCATTCGCTTCATTGTTTACCACGGTCACCCCTCTTTTTTTCGGTACGCACTGTATTGGGCTGACCCACTCACTGTCCGAAATGGGGAATATCATCCCAAAATCCAGAAGCTTAACAATTTCTTTCTTAACCACTTCCATCATCTGTGGGTTTAGCCTTCTCTGTCTCTCCCTAGTAGGGCTGGCCCCTTCTTCCAGTAATATCTTGTGCATGCAGATTCCAGGGCTGATCCCTTTTATGTCGGCTATTGTCCATTCGATTGCCTCCTTATATTTTCTCAGAACCCCCAAAAGGCTCTCTTCTTGCCATACCTCTAATTTGGAGGAGATGACCACCGGCAAAGTCTCACCCTCTCCCAAATATGCGTACTTCAAGTAGGGTGGTAGAGGCTTCATATCCAGTTGCGGTGGCTTCAAGATTGATGGCATGAGCTTCTCGTTCCTGTACTCAATATTGTCAAGCCTCACCTCAGTGGGCACAATTCCCACCTTTTCGTCAGTAGAGACAACAAAATCAAGATTTTCCTTTATTTCGTTCAATTTCCTCTCATCAACACAATTTCCATTAGCTTCATGATCAGAATTCATTTTCTCAACAGAGTCATTCAACACAAGTTGTTCAATCATGTTTTGCAATTCATGCACAATCTCACTTTCTTTATCAGTTAACACATTCTCAAAATTATCATGCATATCATTTTTACCAGGGTCATGTGTTGAGGCAAGAGACTTACCTGTAAGTTCTGACTTAAGTGAGTGAGGGTGACCCTCCACCAGGCCTGCCAGACAACATTGCTCAATGGTTTGAGGATGCTTCATCGCATAATCCACATTGAATACCACTTCTTCACCATTGATCCGAAATGTGATGGTTTTTCCTTTAACTCCTATGAGGGCATCCCCTGTTGCCAAGAATGGCCTGCCAAATATAAGTGGGACTTTGGGATCCTCCTTCATGTCCAAGACTATAAAATCCACCGGGAGCACAAATGTGTCTACCAACACCAACACATCTTCCACCATTCCAGTCGGTTGTACCAAGGATCTATCTGCTAACTGTAGGAGGACAGCCACAGGTTTAATCTTCTCTCCCAGACCTATACCCTCGGCGAGGGATAGTGGCATCAGGTTTATCCCTGCCCCGAGATCGCACAATGCTTTATTGAAAAATTTTCCTCCGATAGTGCAAGGGACTGTGCAGCTCCCAAGGTCCTTGAGCTTAGGAGGGCTCATTGTTTATCCAAGCCTGGCTCTCCTTAGTCAGCGGAATTGGCACCTCACAACGTAATATTTTCTCTTTATTCGCGATCAGATCCTTCAGAAATTTAGCATACCGAGGCACTGCAGTGACGAGGTCCAGAAGAGGGACATTCACGTTGACGTTTTTCACCATGTCCAGGAACCTTGTAAATTGGGCCCCCTTCTTGGCCTGTGCTGGAACGCGTTGGGGAAAAGGTGGGAGGGGTGCAAACTCCAGATAGTTGTAGGGGCTGGCAGGTCCCCTCTTATTCTTAGTCTCAGGAGCCTTCACACTTTTCTCCTCATCCTCCTGTATCTCTTCTTCCACAATGATAGTCTCTTTTGGGATTTCTTCCACTGATTCTTCATTTCCTCCCTTCTTCTGATCCCTCTTGATCTCCTTACCACATCTTAGTGTGATGGCGTTGCACACCTCTCTCTCCTTCCCTTTTGGGTTGGGCTCGATATCACTAGGAAGGGCGCCCTGAGGGCGTTGGTTGCTCGCCTTGGCCAGCTGGCCTATTTGCATGTCTATGTTCTTGATGGAGGCCTCTACTGTAGAAGTCCTCTTCTCATACATGTCCATCCTTTCCATGATTGTTTGAAACATTTCATCTGTGGACCTCATCGGTTACCTGTTGCTCGACTCTCCACCTTGGAAGTACTGTCTTTGCTGATTTCCCTGATTGTTCTGCCCCCAAGACCTTGACCAGACTGGTTTCTATAGCCATCATATTGCTGCCTGTTGTTGTAATTCTGGACATACTGCACAGACTCTTGTGTGAGCTCGCATTCATCGGTGTGGTGTTCAACTTTGCATAAACCACACATCAGCACAGGAGCAGTGTTTGCGGCCTTGAGAGTTTGGATCTGCCTTGTTAGGGCCTCAATCTTTGCTTCCAAGGAAGTCTCCTCGTCCAGCTCCAGCACTCCTCGCTGTTTTCTTACAGGTGCCTTCCTAGTTTCTGGGAACAAATACTCATCGTCAGCTATGGAATCGAATAGCTCTCTTACTTCCGAGACACTTTTATCCTTGAGGGCTCCGTTAGCCGAGGCCTTAACCATCAGTGAAGATTCGGGGGACAATCCTTTGAAGAACGTGTTAAGCTCCCTTATTTCCCCAAGGTCATTGTTAGGGCATTGCCTGAGCAAGTCATTAAACCTATCCCATGCTTCCTTGAAGGTCTCCCCATCTTGCTGCTGAAAGTTCCTTATTTCGAGTCTCATTCTCTCCAGTTTAGATGGGGGGAAATATTTGGCCAGGAATTTTCTTTCCAATTCCTCAAAAGTGGCTACCGAGGGCCCTCCGATCGAGTTAAACCAGTGCTTTGCCCTGCCTTTGAGAGAGAGTGGGAACAATATCCTTCTCACCTCATCAGGTGTGATTCGTTTCAGCTTGAAAGTGTTACATAATCCCAAAAACCAATCTAAGTGCTCGGTCGGGTCGTCGTTGCTCAATCCTTGAAAGACCTGACCCTGAGTTATCATCGATACTATTTGAGTTGGGATTTAATAACTTTCCACATCCACATCTTGCCTGTTGTTCCTCCTCTCGAAGTTGACCGCGAAATGGTCCCCAAACCTTGGTGGTCGGTCTCTTGGCCTCTCCTCCCCCTGTTGGGGCCTAGCTCTCTCTTCACCCTGTTCCGCCATTTCTAGAGCCCTTCTCATTTGCCTCAAAGTCCTCTGGAGCTCTGGATCAAAGTTAAACTCAGGTTCTATCCCACGAAGTCTGGCTCCCACTTGCATAAGCTGTATTACCTACACAAGCCAGCGACACCTCCCACGTAGATAGATTACTGAATTCAAAAACAAACTGCAGAAATGGGATGAAATAATCTTGACAGGATCACCAACTATAATCAAAAGTCAATCAAAAGAACCAAAACAAATACTGAAATACGAAATACCAAAAATTCGAAATATAAAACTATCACAATCAATTCCTAATACTTAGCCTCTCCCCGGCAACGGCGCCAAAAATTGGCCGGGGTTGTCGCTACCCTGGAATTTTACCCAAATTCAACAATAAATGCAGCAGTGATGAGTGGGATCGTCTCGACAGGGAGAGGGTTGTAATCAAGTATTGAATAATGATAGCAAGTATGGACAATTAAAAAGGCACGAAATAATATGTAAATAGATTAAAATGCAGGAATGTTGGAACGGGAGATAACTCAATAAAACGGGAGGTTTTGCCTTGAGGGTGGAACAACTAGTATGGATCTTTCTCTTGCTATCCCTGACTTGTGTAGACAAGTATGAGGGGACTTCTCTACTAGTGAGCCGGGATTCGATCAACTTGTCAGTTCTCTCAAACCCATTTCACAATACTCCTCTAACTTCCCTTGTCAGGGCAAGTTCTAAGTACGAGTGAGACTCTCCCAGATGCCGATTCTCCTACTGTGAGCCTCGATTAGCCCGGATATACTCCCTTGTCAGGGCAGTCATCCCATATGTAATCTCAATCCACAATACGAGAATACTCTTAGTCCTTTCCTATAGTGGCAGTAGTGAGCCTCGATTACTTGGATATACTCCTTGTCAGGGCAGTCATCCCAGATGTAATCTAAACTCACCATACAAAAACGCTCCTTGCCCTTTTCTAAATCATGAAATGTACAGGACTAAGACTCACACAAGCATGTTCATAATCAATACAAGTTGGGATTGATTTCCTTAGGCAAGTTCACAACAATCTCAGTGGTCACCGCAGATTTAATATGAAGTTAATCTAATGCAAAACATCAAACACAACAAGTACAGAATAATGGACATAAATAACACGGATAAAATTCTAAATCAAATGTCTCAAACAAGATTAAATCCATACATGTAACCCTTCAAGGCAACACTCTATGTCTAGCCGATCATGTTGATCGGCTCAGAATTCATGATTACAAGAGAGAAATGAAATTGGCAATTTCTCAAGATCTTCTCCCTCTCTGTAATTTTCTAAGTTCTTTCTTGATCCTCAATCTCCCGATCTCCTTTCTCTTTCTTTTTTAGCTCCTTTTATACTTTCCCCTTGCTGGGTTGGCTTGGTGACCTTCCTGGAAATTTCCATCTTTTCTGGAGGGGCTGCCACGTGTCTGTGAATAAGTCAGCAAAGATAAAGTGAGGCCACGTAGTTCACTCAAGACTTAGTCATTAAGGAATTTTAATGAATTTCTTCAAACACTTGGTGCTCAACAGTGAACGTGGGTGATTGACTGATAATGTGCGCAAAATATGTGCGGGAGCACGAGTGCGGTGAGGTGTATGCAAAACTAAACGTGCAAGTGTGCAAGTGAGAATGTGTGAGTGAGTGTGTGTGCGTGAGTGAAAGTGATGGGCGGGCGCGCTGGGCGCCCGCCGTGCATGTGTGTGTGCGTGGTGCGGGCTCGCTAGGCGCCCGCACCGTGTGTGCGTTTTGGAGGGGCGGACGCGCTAGGCGCCCGCCCGTGTGTTTGTGTGAGTGGGGCGGGCGCGGTAGGCTCCCGCCCCGTGTGTATGTGTGAGTGGGGCGGGCGCCTAGGTGTGTGCGTGTGTAATGGGCAGGCGCGCTAGGCGCCCGCCATGTGCATGTGTGTTGTGCGTGTTGAGAAATTTGTGTGCGATATGAGTGACTCGTGAGTGTTGTGAATTGTGACTGACTTGTGAGGCTAAGGAGAGTGTGTGCATATTTTACATAATTGAATCAAACTTTACACATATTCCCCACACTTAGCTATTTTCATCAATTGTAAGTTCATGAACAATAATATGCACAAGCCATTAACAAAGTATTCTCTTTACTCAATTTCTATATAAAAAGGATGAGTATGTAAGATAAATAAGTCGGTACAACTCCGACTTATCAAGATTAATTGCCAATATTCAGATTAATTAAACATGGCCAGTGTATAACAAAACCAAACAATTAACGCTATGCAAAGAGAACTTCCGGAACTCATAAAATATTAATTATATTAAAACAATTAGGTCTCGTGAGTAAATAATGTTTAAAGCTTCATTACTTATATGGAGGAAAACAAACTACTCAAGAAACATAATTAAAAATAGTCAAAATAATTAAAAGAAATAAATCTGAATTAAAAATATCAAACCAGTTCGACTGTCGTTTGGGCATATGATAGCACTGCTGTTCTAGTTGTAAAACATGGAACACTGCAGAACAACTACAAACTGGAATAACCTAAACTACTGCTACCTACCTAAAATCTACGACTACCACCACGAAAAAGAAAAGCTGCGCCTGAAAATAGTGTCAAAGATATCCTATACCCAAATTATCCCAAATCCTTATGTAGAGGAAAAATCATAACTTCCTAATTTAACTAAGGAAATGAATCTTCTTATTTCAAAAATTAAATTAGCCACACGCGGCTTCCATTATCCATATATAAACAAGTGTCCTAATTCAATCCTTCAATTCTTTTGGTAGCTTCCAAGAATCCTCTTCTTTCCAAACTTCTATCTTCAGCTCGTAATCTTCCTTGAAATCTCTCCAAATCAATCTTTATCTTCACACCATTTTCCTTGATGGAAACTCCCAAATTCTGCCAAGATTATCATTAATTAGCACCAGATTTACCCCACAAAGCACATAAAATGATATATTATAAACTGAATAATTAGTGCTTATCATAAACACACTCTTAAGATGTAAAACATGCCCATCTAATGATTTACTATAAATGAGAATATCATCAAAATACACTACCACGAACTTACAAATGAAATAATGAACAATATGATTTATTAACCTAATGAAAGTATTGGGTACATTAGTGAATCCAAAAGGCATAACTAACAATTCATACAATCCAAACTTGGTTTTAAATGCAGTCTTCCATTCATCTCATCCTTTCATGCAAATTTCGTAGTATCCACTTTTAAGATCAATCTTGGTAAATATTATAAAATCATGCAATTCATCAAGCATATCATCTAACATAGGGATGTAATGTTTACACTTAATTGTGATTTTGTCAATGGCTCTACAATCAACACACGTACGCCAAGACTCACCTTTCTTAGGAACCAAAATTACAGAAATAGAACAAGGACTTAGAGATTTGCATATAATACCCTTCGCAAGGAGTTCATCCACTTGCCTATTTGAAATTGAAGCTCCTGGAATGATATAAATATGATGTTCAATCTCTCGAATAGGTGGCAAACCATCGGGTATCTCATCTAGAAACACGTCTCTATATTCTTGCAAAAGAGACAAGACAACACTAAGCAAATTTTTAAGGTGATCACTATCAAGGATGTACACATCCTTTCGGACAATTAATTACAATGATTCTATATTATCTAATGCTTTCTTAATCTTATTTGTTGAAGCAAAAATAGCAAGATTCCTTGGAACTAACTCTAGGCCTACACTAGATTTTTCACCTATGCTAGTTACATATTTTTGTTTCTCAAACTCCTATTTTGTATCGGATTTATTCAGCTCTGATAAGTCAGCTTTATAATGACTTAATAATGTTTTTTCACTTAGTTTCTTGTGTGTTCTAGTGCATTATATGCAGAGTTAGGGTGGCTACTTGTAAGCTTAATTGAGAGGTTGTGTGGAGTAATATTTAATGGAAAAGAGCCAAAGTTGGTGTGTTAATGTGGGCACAAGTGCTTCATATAATCTCAAGTGTTTGCATTGTTAAATCAGTTTTGTATTGACTTGAAAATGTGAATTGTTCGCGGCTCTTGTTATCTTGGGTTGTAGCTTGTGAGAAATTGCATGATGGTGTGTAAGTATGTGTGAGGAATTGGTTCGTAGTGTTATGTGGTGACGAGAGGCTAGAACACGTAAGGTGTACACATGCACATCGCCGCACAAGCATGCTACATTGGCTACACCACATCGCACCATGTCATTGTATATGCTGCACCACATCGCCGCACACTCGCATGCACATCGCCGTACGCTATCGGACACACCTAGCACCTAGATCATGCACACTTGTTGCACCTTCCTTGTACAGCATGCACACAAATTGCAACAAATACACACCGCATCGCCGCACACATCGCCGTACACACACACACTTCATCGCTGCACAAGCCGCACAAGCATGCACTCATGCTGTATTGCATCGACACACTCACACCGCATGAACCTCGCACAATACTCGCAACATGCACACTACTCATACACACGAAACATGTACCACATGACGCACACAATGCACTCCACAGTATTTTTATGGCGCTGATGCATCGCCACGACGCATCGTCGTGACAGCTTCTTCACGACGATGCACCGTGGCGATGCGTCGGCATAGAGAACTCTCCACGGCGATGCATCGCCACGATGCATCGCCTTGTGAGGTTTTTCACGATGATGCATTGTGGAGATGCATCGCTGTGTTATTTGTGAAACTCAAATTGGCCAAATTTATTTTTCTAAGTGTTGAGCTGATTCTTTCCAATGTGTACAAATGACGAGGGGTGGTTTCTGGAGGCTCGAAAATGTTGAATGCGCGGTGGCCGCGTGAAGAAATTATGTTTGAAGGCATGGAGCTGAAATTTTGGGCTAACGCGGAGTTCATGCACGTGTACAGTTTTTGGGACAGTTGGTATATTATAGTGGCATTTCTATAAATAGGGTCTTATTTTACGTTAGCGTGTAGAGTAAGCTTTATCCCTCTATATATAGAGGGATTTGTCATCATTTACGGGACTTTTGGACTTTTTGCGAGATTCGAACTTTCTATAATTGTTATCAGATTTTTGATCTTGAGCGGAAAATTTTTTCTCTCTCTAGACTCTCTCTCTCTAGATTCTCTCTCTAACATTTTAGATCCCATCTCGATTCCGATCGAAGTTTTGATCCGATCAATGTAATTCTCTACTCAACTAAGGAGGCACTTCACGATTCTTTTGTAAATTTGAAGCTTCAGAAGTAATTCAATTGGTAAATTCTTTCCATTTTATGAAAATGAACTGTTTCAAGTTTCAATTTGATGATCGTGAATTGAGAATGGAATTTTGTAGCTAAATTCGTCTTGCTCTAGGGTTTGGACCAGATGAGTGTGAAATTAGATGATGTCATGCTATGTATTTGACACAATTTCTAAAGAATAGAATCATACTTGGTTTTTATGCTTGAAATATGTTAAGTTTCATAAATTCGCACTGTCTTGATCGAATTGGACTTTAATTGTGGTCGCCATGCTGAGTTGAGGTGATATTAATAAATATACGTAAGAATTACATGAAACTAGAACTGAAAGTATGAAATTGAGTCTATCACTTGCTTTGCCTGATCATGTTCTGAGATGCGGTCGCCATGCTGGTCGAAGATCATTCGAGTTGTTAGGAATAAGTGAGAAGAAACTCTCTAGTGTGAGCGAAGGCTTTAGGACCTAGGTCAGGCCTCGCCATGGGAAGACCTTAGGAAATGCATGCTAGACTCGTTAACCTCGGGAAGTTAGGACAATGCGATTTACATCCATCACTCTTAGGCCTCGTCACGGGAAATAGTGATGTCAGGGATACTAGAGTGCAGCGCGGTCGCTATGCTGGTTGTGAGCTAGTCTCCTAGGCATTTCGGTCTCATATTTTCTCAACTTGCGTGTTAATTGCAGTGCGTTGTGTCGTCTAAAGTGCATTCATCTGGGGTAAGAACCCTAGGACATCCGACTCATACTCGTCATCACATTTCTACTCATTTATTGGACTTTTAGCTGTTATTTCTAGTTCATTTCTCTTATTTGTTGTTATCATCTGTTCTTGTCACTTGTGTTTGTGACAAAATCACTGAATTCTTGAAACCACTCCCTTTCTCGTGGATCGATCCCTCTTACCACTACTATAGTAGTATTAGGGTAAAATTGTTGAGGTACGCGATAAACCTATCAATTTTTGGAGTCGTTCCCAGGGCAAACACTGTTTCTTGATTTCTTTATTTTGTGTTATTTTTGTTTTGTTTACTTCTGCCTAGATTTTACATTCTTGTTACTCTGTTAATGGCTAATCAATGAGTAAGACCACCAAGATTTGGTGATGACTACGCCATTAATTTTGGGAATGGGTTTGATCAACAAAATATTGATGTAGAGAGCTATCACATTCCAACTCAGATAGTGTCGATGATCACTTAGTTCCAATTCTTCCAAGGTCTAGATAATGAGGATCCTAATGAGCATTTGGATTGGTTTTTGGGGCTATGTAGTACCTTTAAACTTCAAAGAGTGCCAAGGAGTGAAGTTCACAAAATTCTTTTTCCATTGTCTTTGAGAGGTGAAGCAAAACATTGGTTCAAATCTATTGGGGGCACAAATGCTATAACATCTTTTGAGGAATTGCAGAAGAAGTTCTTAGCTAAGTACTTCACACCAGTAAATCTAGAGAAAATGAGAATGGATATAATGAACTTCCAACAGCATGATGGAGAGTCATTCCGTGAGGCATGAGAACGTTTCAATGACTTAATCCGACAGTGTCCAAATCATGACTTGAGGAAAATAAGAGAATTAAACACCTTCTTTAAGGGACTCATAGCTGAATCTTCCATGATAGTAAAGGCATGTGCAAATAGAGCCTTGAAAGCCAAGAGTGTTCCAGAAGTGAGGGAACTCTTTGATAAAATTGCTGAAGATGAATACATTTTTCCTGAGGCAAGAAAACCACATGGTAGGAAGCAGAGATGTGTCATAGACTTTATGAAGAAACATCTTTAAGTGCTAAGTTTGAAGCTCTGGCTAAGAAGGTGCATACATTAAAGGTCATACAAGCAAAATCTCCAGTGTTGTCTTGTGGTTTATGCAAGGGAGAGCACCATAAAAACGGGTGTGCTATTACTACAGAGTCATTGGATTATGTCAACAACTACAACAAGCCACAACCACCATTGGAGGCCAAGGTAATTGGGGACAGCAAAATCAAAATCAAGGAGGCCAGTATTTTTAAGGTAGTGAGCAGAGGAGATTGTCACAACCACCTCCGGGCTTTGATCATCAGCCTAATGCTTCAGAGCAAAGGAAACCTTCCATAGAATATATGTTCCATCGTCTTATGAAAAAGATGGATAAAAACAAGCAAAGATTAGGTGGTTCGGAAATAACCGTAAAACATCATGAGGCCACACTAAAAAACATTGAGATGCAGTTAGGACAACTTGCTAATGCAGTGTATCACAGGCCTAGTGGCTCCTTGCCAAGTGATACGGTTCCAAATCCAACAGGAAAAGAATTTTGTAATGCTATTACGTTGAGAAGTGGAAAGCAATTGCACAAAGCCAACATTCTTGTAGATAATGCTTGTAAAGTTGAGGATGAGGTAGTTGTGGAACTTGAGAAAGATTGTGCTCATGAGACCTTGGCACCAGAGAAGGAGGAGGCGCAGAACAATGAAGGAAAGGAGTTGACCAGAAAGGTTAGAGGGCCACCAAGCCCTTACAATTTTCTAGAATATGCTCCTCGACCTCCATTTCCTGAAAGAGTGAAACCACCACCAAAGAGAGTACCACAATTTGATCGTTTCTTGAATGTGGTAAAACAAGTCAATGTGAGCTTACCATTGTTGGACTTGGTGGGTGCTATGCCTAAGTACGTAAAATTTCTCAAGGATCTTATCTCCAACAAGGAACAAATTCTTCAGTGCGAAGCCCCAATGATGCTCACAGAGTGTAGCCAAGCTTGGGTGGTACACAATTTACCGCCTAAATTGAAGGATCCTAGAAGTTGCACCATTCCCTGCAAGATAGGCACGATATATTTTGAGAAAGAACTCTGTGACCTTGGTGCTGGGATTAACCTTATGCCCCTCTCAATTGCTGAGTGAACGAATTCACCCAGTGGCCGTGACCTTGAAATTGGTAGTTAGATCGTTGGTGAAACCTACAGGAATGGTGGGAGATGTATTGGTGAAGATAGACAAGTTCATATTGCCTATGGATTTCATTATGCCAGATATGGAGGAGAACCCTGAGGTACCCCTCATCTTTGGTCGACCTTTCCTTGCCACAGGTGATACGTTGATTGGAGTTCGAAACAAGACAGTAACATTTCACATAAACAATGAACAAGTGGTTTTTTACACACACTTATATTTCACTTACTTCATCCTATACCATATCATTCAACTCACACATTTTCACTCTCTATTTCATTTCAATTGCACTGCACAATTCACACAACTCACCGAACACGAACACATCTTAGCACACCACTTCACCTTACATGCACTCTCACCTTCACTTCACACTACTTACACCATAGGGGCGAGACCTCTCTAAGAGGTCCCGTGGGAATAGAAGGAACATGGCGAGACCTCTCTAAAAGGTCTCGCCGGTTTGGGGAATAAGAGGTCTCGCCGTGATAATGTGTCAAGCTAAGAGGTCTCGCCATGATAACGGGTCAAGTGGGGGGACCTCTTAGAGAGGTCTCGCCAATTATGGCCTGTGTGTGCATTCTTTGTATGAGTTTGTTTTTGTTTTTGTCATCCAATTTGTTAAAGTGTTGAGTTGTTGTTTTTGGCTATGAATGCAAGGAACATGGAAGGCGTGGTAATCTTTGGCCCAATGGCGTGTGTAAGATGCTGAAGGCGTGTGAGCATTGGGTTGAAGACGCAGATAGGCTAATGAAGGAGCGGGATTTCAAAGCTCAAAGGCGTGGATCAGTGTTTAGAAAAGGCCGAATTCCTAAACTTTTGGTTTTATGCAGTGGCACTTTTGTAATAATGTAGTCAATTCACATTTGCGTATCATTTACGTTTTGTAACCTCTATAAATAGGGGATTTAGTTAGATGAGGGAAAAAGAATTAGAGGGATAACTTTCTAGAGTACAAAAAACCGACTTTTGATTTCTAGAGCGGGAATTTTCTCTCTCATTTTATTTTTCTCTCTCTAGTTTCTCTCTCTAGATTTTCTTCTCCGATTTCATTTCCGATCGCGCGACTTTGTATCGGAGATTACATATTGAACTCAATCGAAGGAGAAATTGACATTCCTCTACACTTTAATCGGTGAAATCTTTCAATTTGATGGAATTGAACTGTTTAATGATGGAATTTGATAAATATGAGTTGAATATGGAATTTTCTGGCTAATTGTGTGATATCTTAGGGTTCTAAATGGATGAATACATTATTTAGGAGATTTGATGCTATGTAATTGAAGTAATTGATAAAGATTGAAATCGCACTTGAATTTATTACTAGAAATCTGTTGAATTTCATATCTCTGCACTAATTTTGAATGGATCAAGCTTCGATTGTGGTCGCCATGCTAAGTTGAGGATTGATTCACCAACGTTAGTGAAGATGCATGAGATGAGAACTAAAGTGTGATTGTCTGAGTCTTTACACTTGTTTTCTATGATTATTTAATTTCTGAGATTCAGGCCTCGCCATGGGAAGCTTTGATGAATTGAAACATTAGGAAAAGTGTTAAAGAATCTCTCTGTGTTAATAAATGAAGACATTCAAGCTTAGGTCGGGCCTCGCCATGGGATTTCCTAGGGTTTGCATATTAGAGTAGTTAGCTTGGAGAGTTGAGACATTGCGGAGTGAATTCCACCATTCTCAGGCCTCATCATGGGAGAGGATGGTGTTGGGAAGTACAGGGAGTGGTGTGGTCGCCATGCTAACCATAACTTGAGCTTCTAAGCATCTTAGGTCTCCTTGAGATTTGCTTGCTAGTTGATTGCATAGCATAGATTGGCTAGGTCTGTGTTCATCCGATACAAGAACCCTAGGATATCTGCTTATACTTGTTAGTAGCTTCCTTTTATTCCTTTGATTTTGTTTCTTTTCGTGTGGACAATTCATTCAATTTAGTGATTTGCTACCGTGACAATACTTGGAACAATTCTTGAATTCTCTAAACCAATCCCCTTCCCTGTGGATTTGATACCCTACTCATTGCTACTACATTAGTTTAGGGTTAAAATTGCAAGTACGCGACACGCTTGTCAATTTTTGGTGTCGCTGCCGGGGAAGGCACTGTTCCTAGAGTTTGATTAAGTGATTCTTGAGTTTCATTGTTTAGTTTTGTGTTGTTTTGTTGTGAAGTTGTTTACTCTGTTCTTACCCTGTTATTCTCTGTTGTTTCATTGTTATTTTTGTTGCTTTTGGTTTTTGTTCTTCGTGTGTTGTTTAAATTTGAAGTTTTGCTTGGGTGCTCTGTTTCATTTCGGTTATACTTCACTTTTGGTGTTATTGTATGCCCAGGTTACGATCCTCTGGAGAACCTGAGTTTGCATTAGACCTTGAACTGCCAAAGACTTTGAGAGTTCAAGCCAGACAAAGAGAAATGGCTAATCCTGGAGTGAGGGCACCGCATTTTGGTGATCATTATGCTGTGAATTTTGACAATGGATTTGGACAGCAAGACATAGATGTTGAAAGTTACCACATCCCTACTCAGATTGTATCAATGATTACTCAAGGTCAATTTTTCCAAGGATTAGACAATCAAGACCCTAATGATCATCTGGACTGGTTCTTAGGTTTGTGTAGGACGTTCAAACTTCCAAGGGTGGAGAGAAGTGAAGTACACAGAATCCTTTTTCCTCTTTCCTTGAGAGGTAAAGCAAAACATTGGTTTAAGACCATTGGGGGAGCAGATGCAACAATTTCTTTTGAGGAACTTCAGAAGAAATTCTTGGCTAAATATTTTCCACCAGCTAAGCTTGAGAAGAGGAGAATGGAGATCATGAATTTTCAACAGCAAGATAGTGAATCATTCAGAGAAGCATGGGAACGTTTTAATGATCTAATCCGTCAATGTCGCACCATGACCTTGGCGAAATCAGAGAATTGAATACGTTTTTCAAAGGTCTCACACCTGAATCTTCCATGATGGTAAAAGCTTGTGCCAATGGTGCATTAAAGGATAAGAGTGTGCCGGAGGTTCGAGAGTTGTTTAACCAGATTGCTGAGGATGAGTATCTCTTCCTTGAGACCCGTAAACCTCATGGTAGAAGACAACAAGGAGTTCTAGATCTTGATGAGGAAACTTCGTTGAGTGCCAAGTTTGAAGCCCTTGCTAAGCAAGTACAAACTTTGAAAGCTGCTCAGACCAAGGCTCTAGTTCTTTCTTATGGTTTGTGTAAAGGTGAACACCACACTGACGAGTGTGCCATCACAACTAAGTCTCTTCAGTACATGAACAATTACAACAACAAACCTTAGTATAGTGGAAATTATTCTGGGGGAAACTATTCCGGGGGTAATAGACCATACAATGGTAGACAAGGCAATTGGGGACAGCAACAAAATCAAGGAGGGCAATACTATTAAGGAAATGACCAAAGAAGATCAACAAATGCACCACCTGGTTTTGATCATCAAGCCGGTACCTCAGAGCAAAGAAAGCCATCAGTTGAAGACATGTTCCAAAAGTTGATGGAGAAGATGGACAAAAATGAACAAAGGTTTGGGGGTTTGGAATCAACTTTCAAACACCATGAAGCTACTTTAAAGAACATTGAAATGCAACTTGGACAACCTGCAAATACTGTGCATCAAAGACCAAGAGGAACACTTCCAAGTGATACAATTCCAAATCCAAACGGAAAGGAAACCTGTAATGCAATCACATTACGGAGTGGAAGAGAAGTGCACAAACCTAACAAACCTGGAGATGAAACTTCTGAAAACGAGGAGGCAGACAATCTTGATTGTGAGCAAGAGTGTGCCACTGAGGACATGGCACCAAAGAAAGAGGGAATGCCAGATAATGGAGTTGGAGAGGCGAACAAGAAAGTTAGGGAACCTCCTAACCCTTACAATTATCCTGAATTTGCACCTAAACCTCCATTTCCTGAGAGAGTGAAACCAAAACAAAAGAAAGGACCTCAATTTGATAGATTCTTGGATATAGTCAGACAAGTAAATGTGAGCTTACCTTTGTTGGATTTGGTGACGACAGTACCCAAATATGCAAAATTTCTCATGGATTTGATATCCAACAAGGAGCAGATTTTGAGATGTGAGGTACCTTTGACACTCACGAAATATAGTGGAGCATGGATTGGGCACAAATTGCCACCAAAGTTGAAAGACCCTGGGAGTTGCACTATACTGTGTAAAATTGGAACAAGACTCTTTGAAAAAGCTTTGTGTGATTTGGGTACTGGCATTAATCTCATGCCTCTATCTGTTGCCACTGATGTTGGACTTAAAGGCAGAATTCGTCCAGTGGCTGTGACCCTTCAATTGGCTGACAGATCTTTAGTCAAGTCTACTGGAATGGTTGAGGATGTCCTGGTGGGGATCGATAAATTTACACTCCCAGTTGATTTTATTGTTTTGGATATGGAAGATGATCCAGAAGTTCCTTTGATTTTTGGTCCACCCTTCTTAGCAACAGGTGATGCTGTGATTGGGGTAAGAAACAAAACAGGTACTTTTAGAATCAACAATGAAGAAGTTGTTTTTTATGTGAATTATGCCATAAAACATCCATTACATGTTGAATCTTGTTTTGCCATTAAGGCTATAGCATGCTCTTCTTTGCATGAATTAAATGTTAAGCATGATTATTCTATTGTTGATGAGTTACATGATTGTGAAGGTGATTTTGATGAAATCGATTTCGATGATGAGGATAAGAACATTTTGGCTGAAATTGAAAATGGTATTGAATGTTGTGTGATTGATTAATCCATTTTTGAAATTCAAAGTGAAATTGTTGAAGTGGTAGATGAATGTGAGATGAAGGGAATTTTGGCTGAAGCGTGTTCTAATGAATTGGAAGAAAATGTTGAGTTTAAGCTTCCAACTAATGAAATGAATGCATCCACTAAGGTGAGAAGCAATGAAAGTTTTTGCAGGAACGAAAAGCTCATGCCATCTATCTTGGTTCCTCCAAAGCTGGAGTTGAAACCTTTGCCTCCATACCTCAAGTATGCTTTTCTAGGAGAAAGTGAAACACTACCCGTTGTGATCTCTTCTAAACTTGAAGATTGGCAAGAGGAGAAATTGCTGGGAGTATTGAGGCAACACAAAATGGCTATAGGATAGACCATTGCAGATATAAAGGGCATAAGTCCTAGCTTGTGCATGCATAAGATTCTTTTGGAGGATAATTTGGTACCAGTGAGAGATAGACAAAGGAGATTGAATCCTCAAATGATGGAAGTTGTCAAGAAAGAAGTTATTAAATTGCTTGATTTTAGAATGATCTTTCCCATCTCAGACAGTGAGTGGGTGAATCCTGTTCAATGTGTTCCGAAAAAAGGAGGAGTTACAGTTGTGAAGAATGATGCAAATGAATTTCTTGCAACAAGAGTGGTTAGTGCCTGGAGAGTTTGTATGGACTACATGAAACTAAACAAGGCAACGAGAAAGGATCATTTTCCACTTCCTTTTCTGGAGCAATTGTTGGATCGGATTGCTGGGTACCTTTTTTATTGTTTCTTGGATGGATATTCTGGCTATAATCAAATTGCAATCAACCCTAAAGACCAAGACAAGACAACTTTCACCTGTCCCTTTGGCACATTTGCTTACAAAAGGATGCCATTTGGCTTATGCAACGCTCCAGCAACTTTCCATAGATGTATGATGGCAATCTTTCATGACACGGTTGATTCGGTAATTGAAATTTTCATGGATGACTTCTCAGTTTTTGGGATGACATTTGATAGTTGCTTGGAGAACTTAGCCAAAGTGTTAAAGAGATGTGAAGAAACAAATCTTGTGTTGAATTGGGAAAAATGTCAGTTTATGGTCTAAGAAGGGATTGTGTTGGGGCATAAGATTTCTCATTCTGGGATTGAGGTTGACAGAGCTAAAATTGATGTCATTGCTAAGCTTCCTCTTCTAACTAACATTAAAGGTATAAGAAGTTTTCTTGGGCATGCTAGCTTCTATAGACGTTTTATCAAAGATTTCTCTAAAATTGCTAGGCCATTGTGTAGCCTATTGGAGAAGGATGTAAAATTTGAATTTGGCACAGAATGCATTGAAGCGTTTGAGATGTTGAAAGCTAAATTGGTGGAAGCTCCTGTGATAGTTACGGAGCCCTTTGAGATTATGTGCGATGCAAGTGACTATGTATTGGGAGCTGTTCTTGGCCAGAGAAGGGATAAAATTTTTCACACCATTTATTATGCCAGTAAGTTGCTCAATGAGGCTCAGTTGAATTATACAACAACGGAGAAAGAGATGTTGGCGGTTGTTTTCGCATTTGACAAATTCAAAGCATACTTGTTGGGATCGAAAGTCATTATACATACAGATCATGCTGCTTTGAAATATTTGTTAGCAAAGAAAGAAGCCAAGCCAAGGTTGATTCGTTGGGTGTTATTTCTTCAAGAGTTCGATGTTGAAATAAAAGATCGTAAAGGCTCAGAGAATGTGGTGGCTGACTATCTTTCAAGATTGGAGTCAGAAGCTCAAAAGGATTCAACCGTTTTGGTGAAGGAACATTTTTCAAACGAGCAAGTGTTTAGAGCAGATGAGAGGTCATTGCCTTGGTATGCAGAGATAGCCAATTATGTTGTGGCTGGCCAAGTTCCTTCATACTTTTTTAATGACCAGAAGAAGAGATTGAGAAGTGATGCAAAATATTATTTTTGGGAGGACAATGCATTGTATAAAATCTGTAGTGATCAAATCATACGCAAGTGCATCAAGGAGGAAGAAAAGGAAGACATTTTGAGGGCATGTCATGAAGGGCCATATGGTGGACACTTTGGCTCAACAAGGACAGGATTCAAAGTGTTACAATGTGGTTTCTATTGGCCTTATATTTTCTTGGATGCAAGAATTTGGGTTGGTAATTGTGATCGATGTCAAAGAACAGGGAACATTTCTTCCAGAAATGAAATGCCTTTGAATAGCATCCTTGAAGTGGAAATATTTGATGTATGAGGAATTGACTTCATGGATCCATTTCCGAAATCCAAAGGCATGGAATACATTTTGGTAGCAGTTGATTATGTTTCCAAATGGGTTGAAGCAGTGGCTCTGGCTCATAATGATGCAAAGAGTGTGATTGCTTTCTTGAAGAAACACATTTTTAATCGGTTTGGAGCCCCCAGAGCAATCATAAGTGATGGCGGAACTCATTTTTGTAACAAGATTTTTGAAGCTTTATTGGCCAAGTATGGAGTGAAACATAAGGTTTCTACAGCTTATCATCCTCAAACTTCTGGCCAAGCTGAGATTTCAAATCGTGAAATTAAAAGGGTGCTTGAAAAGGTTGTTAATCCAAGAAGGAAAGATTGGTCAATGAAATTGGATGATGCATTATGGGCGTACAGGACAGCATATAAAACTCCTATAGGTGCTTCCCCATTTCGGCTTGTGTTTGGTAAAGAGTGTCATCTACCAGTAGAGTTGGAGCATAGGGCTTATTGGGCAATTCAGAAATTGAATATGGATTTATCTGAAGCTCAATCAAAAAGAATGCTTGAGTTGAATGAATTGGATGAATTTATATTCAATGCTTATATGAGTTCTAAGCTTTACAAGGAGAAAACAAAGAGGCTTCATGATGCAAGAATCCAATCAAAGAGTTTTGCTCCAGGACAGTTGGTGTTGTAATACAACTCTCGGCTTAGACTTTTCCCTGGGAAATTAAGGTCAAGATAGAGTGGTCCATTCCGTGTTGTTGATGTAAAGCCATATGGTGTTGTGGAGATACAAAATGACAAGAATGGTATGATATGAGGCAAATATATGTATAAAAATTGTGATCGTGGTTGCTATTTACCCCTAATCAAAAATCAAGCTAAACAACCCCTAAAAGGTGTTAGTATAGCAAGTTCGTTCCCACGAGGAAAGGACTGTGTTGAAATTTTAATAAAATATTTTTGGTTTTTGTAATTATCAAACTAAAGCTAAGTAAATAAATATCAAGAACTAAAACTAAAATGGTGATTTAATTAAAACTTCAATTTAAGCAAGTGTACTCCCGAGATTATATTTTAGGGTTATTTTAAAAAGCACATGCATACATCCTATCTATGGTCATGCAAATTAAGGGTAAATAACATAACTAACGCCCTCCTTTGTGGCGAGAGGCAAGGAATGATTTAGGCACTTTATCTATTTAGATATTAACTAATTCATTAAACCCTCCTTTGTGGCGAGAGGCAAGGTTTACTTCCTTAATTAATCCGGAATCTAATGCAACTACCAACTCAACCAAACCCTCAAGTTCAACCACTCATTTGTGGCGGAGGCAACGCCCGAACTAGTCACGCTAATGCTAAACTAATCCCCCTAACTCCTCCTTTGTGACGAGAGGCAAGAGCTAAGGTAAAATCAATCTAACAAATTCACAACCAACCCACAAAAAATTCCAAACAACCCACTCAAATCCTCCTTTGTGGTGAGAGGTAAGATTAAATCAAGTTATCTCTAAATAATTTACTGCACTTTAAACAAATATTCATCATACATAATCCGGCCAAATCATGCATAATTATGAAGAACATAGCAAAACATATTCAACAAAGACCATAAGATAGAACTTAGCATGTAAATTAAGCACAAAAACCCTTATTCATAATCCCGGGAGTACAATAGATTTAGCCAAGCATGGCTAAATAAAACATCATAAAATTGACAATGAAAAGCATTATTGAAAACATAATCTTTAACAAGAAAGACAACACCTTGATTCGTGAATCCGTAGATGAAATCTTTTACTCCAAAATAATTGAATTCAATAATAATTGATGTTCCCAACTTCGTATATACGAAATTCTCCAAGTAATAAAAGAGGATAAAAACCCTAGCTATTACAAAGAGAAAGCTCTTGCTTAAAATCTCTCAAAAGTGTCACCCCCCAAAATATGTAAACCCTAGCCTTATTTATAGTAATTCTATGAAGATATTTGCTAATAAGTCCTTCACGAAAGTCTTGTCGGAAAAGGAAACTCAAATTGGGCCAAAATCGCAAATTTCCAAATTTCAGTCGCGCAGCCGATGTTTTCCCTACGTCGCGATGTGCACCCACGTTGCGACGTGGGAGGGATCCCCACGTCGCGACGTAACTCTCTGCCAATTTCCAAAATTCTTCCAAAAAAATCCAATTTAATTCTTTCCAAAATGTTTGCCGACGTGGGAGGGATCCCCACGTCGCGACGTCCATCTTCTAGGCCATGGTTCTCTATGATCCACGCCGAATTTGGATAAACCCAAAACATGAAAGTTGTAGCTCTATTTCTTAGCTTTCCAATGGCACTTGAATCACTCGATTTGGATATAAATAGAGAGAGATATGATCAAAATACCAAAGCCTGGCAGATTTCTTCATCATTTGTTCTTCATCGCCTTTCCACTTGTTTTGCTATATTAACCCTTCTTGGAGTCTCGAGCCTCCATGGGATCAATTTGGAATTTATTTGCCACTCTATCCAAGGTGTAAATATGTAGGATAGATCATAAACAATTGGAATTAACACCTTAAATATCCTGTGAAACACGGGACCAGCTTCTCGATCTTTCTCAATCTTTTTCTCTCATTTTGGACCTGATTCGACTTTCGTATGATTTTTCCCTTCGAAGTATACACCATGGTTGACAAACCTACACATAAAATACTGAAACGAATCAAAAAGAACAAGAACGACAAAAGAATCAAGTATAAAACAATAGATAAAAGGTGAATAAATTCACCTCATCAAATTCCCCCACACTTAACCTTTGTTCATCCCTGAACAAACTAAATCACAAAATAACAAACCTAAACAAAAAACTAACACAAAAACCCTAATGAAATTCTAACACATAGCCACAAAATGCATCCAACTTCATCAACTTGATCCAAGAACAAATGTCATGTATGAACCTCATAATCTCAAGTATTCAAATGTCAAGTACACATAATATACGACCCAAAAGTTATCAAGGCACATTAACGTACTCATTTAGACACGTTGAGCCAACCATGTGTGTGTGTGCGATAGGTTCCACCTCAGTTCATAACTCATGTACAATCACGCCATAAATCAGGGTTCCAACAACTAAGTCTTCGTCTCAACTTTTCCTCACTAACATATTAACAATTCATTATCAAACTCATATAAATGAGGATTCGCTCAGCAAACCTTTAGGTTCATAAATAAAACACTCGTTCCCCCAGACTGTCACACTTAATTAGGGTATTTCATTGGAAATCCCGTGACATCCACCTGGAGTACTGTCTCACCTTCGGGCTTTAGACCCATTCCCACTCATGCAAGTTCTCCATTAACTTTTCGTTTAAGAGCAGTCTCGCAGAGGAGTGACAATATGAAGCCAGAGTCTTATGGCTTATAATCTCCGTTACCATCCATATGAGTTCTCTTAGGGTTATTATTAAAAGCAATCTCATAGAGGGATGATAGTATGAGCATAACAAGCTTAAAAATGCAAAAGCATTAAGTGCAAACATTTACGCAAGCACATTTATTAAAGAGCACATTGTAAGCGAGTTATATAAGTTTCAACTAAACAAAGCGTTAAAAACATAACAACCTACTTAATGATTACAAACTCGTCAATCCCCTCAGTAGTTCCCCTAAGTGCAAAAAAATAGTCGACTCAAAATGCTAAACTTTCCATCAAAGACCCGACTCCCTCTAGATAGCATATTATTTTCCTATCCCACATCGAATCTTTTGATAAAATCCAAATCATCGGCAACATAACATTTATCACGACACGATCAAAATTTTAAAAATTGGATACTACACAAAAAAAATCCTAAAACTATAGTTTAACTATGAAAAGAATTATCATTACCAACATACTTATTACGAGCTAAGGTTAACTCAAGGGAATAACTAGTACGAATGGGATATAATTAAAAATAAAAAATAAAAATTAATCAAAACTACTAAGAAAAACTAAATTAACCATTAATCAACGCATAACAACCACACTTCACTCCCAGGAATGTAAGCATAAAGACATACAAAACAACATGAAATAAATAACATGAATTTCATCCCCCCCACACTTAAAATACACATTGTCCTCAATGTGTGAGAAAAGGAAAGAATTCACCTATAATCCATGTCATTCCCGAAAAGCTTGTTGTACGGTTGAGGCCTTGGCAATGTCTCAAGTAGCCTTCTTCTTTATTCAAACTACCAACTAAAGAGAAAAAAAAAACTATTAATTTAAAAGAAAGGTGAGAAGGTAGTTCTAGGTTTATTTGGTCCCTAGCTAGACTTTATTATTGTGGCATTCTCCTTCAAGATTCGGAATACCCCTCGTGGTTTTTTTTACGGTTAAAAGCACTTAACCCCCTTAAAATCATATATTAGTTGCAATATACCCCCTTAATGAAATAAATAGCCACTTTCCTCATTCTAACAAATTATGTTAATAGCTTTAACAATTAATTACATATTTAAAGATATTTGGACAAAAATGCCCATACATTAATTTTCCTATAATCCTCTTTAATTTCTTTGATAATATTTTTTTTCTTTATAAAAAAGTGCTATAATTTCTTCTTATATTCTTTTGAATATTTTTGTATTATGGCTATGGAATTTCTATTTATAAAATTTCTAATAATTAATCTTCTAAAATGTTGGTTTATATATAATTCATTCTTACAACTTATTTTCACTCATCAATCATTTGGCAAAAAGATAAATTTCTTGTTTTTATATTTGATAATTGATAAATTTGTATCCCTTTCTTTAGCATATATTAGTCACCTTCTCTCTCTCTCTCTCTCTCTCTCTCTCTCTCTCTCTCTCTCTCTCTCTCTTATAATAAATTCAAATCATTTCTTAATTAAATTCATTCTTAATATTGCTTTCGTGATTTATTTAATATTAATAATAATTTAATACTTAATGTCATTATAGTAAATATAAAAATGAGAAGAGTTAACCCTTAATTTAATGTAAAATTTATCAATGATCAAATATAAAAACAAGAAGTTAATTGCCAATGATTGATGAGTGAAAAGAAATTATATATAAACAAATATTTATGATTAGTTATTAGAAATTTTATAAATAGAAATTTCATAACCATAATACCAAAATATTCAAAAATATGAGAAGAAATTATAGCACTTGTTTTATAAATAAAAAATAAAATAAATATTATCAAATAAATTAAAGAGGATTATAGGGAAATTAATGTATGGGCATTCTAATCGAAATATCTTTAAATATATAGTTAATTGTTAAAACTATTAACAAAATTTGTTAGAAGGAGTAAGTGCTTATTTATTTCATTGAGGGGTATAGTGCAATTAATGTACGAGTTTGGAGGGTTACGATCTTTTAACCATTTTTTTAAAAATATCTAACCACTACTCATAATATCTATTCTGAACTCGGAAAAGAAAGTTATGTTTTATTGAAGTTACTATTCGATTTTGCCTCTTTTTTATTTGTTTCTTTTGGGAACTGATCATGTGCATACTAATATTCCTTTTCAACTGGTTCCTCGTCAAAAATATAGTACATAACAGGATTAGTTAAAAGTGTATGACAAATATCATGGACCAAAAAATGATTCAATAATTTTAAGTTTTTTGCGTTTTTCCCCCACTATTCTTGAATGATAGACTATGTCCTAGCACCTTAAATAATGATAACAAAAGCATACTAGTGCGCACTTTGGAATTTTGATCACTGGACACCATTGAACAATGAGAATCAAAGTATACTAGCGCATATGGGAAATTTTGAATGCTCGAACAAATCTTGAGCAATGAGAATCAAAATATACTAGTGCAAAAATGGCAATTTTGAATACTAAAGCAACCTTGAACAATGAGAATCAAAGTACACTAGTTGCACAATTGGAAAATTTCAATACTAGAGAAGATATGCTTAATATATACCATGCACTCAACTAAGGAGTTGATTATACCCTGTAAATCTTCGTAGCCAAAATTTTCAAGAGAATCTTGACTGCTCTAGTTGTACAACAATATATTTGTATATTTCTAGGGAAAATAGTGTTCAATGTATGAGTAATAGTGGAAAAAGACTCTAATATTCGTCCGAGTTATTTTACTAGTTTTAGAATTTGTGGTATGTGCTAAGAATCATTTTCCAACAATACTATGTATCCACGCTTTTAATCGTAATGTATAAATTGATAGATTATAAAAAAAATGAAAAAGTAAAAATTTCAAAAAATTTTGATTTTGTTTTTTCCTAAAAACTTGTGGTCTATTTGGATATGTGCTTTGTTTTGAGAATTGCGAAAAATGAGGTATCGAGTTGCGTTATACAGAAAAAATATTTTTGTTTTGAGAATCGACTGTTTGGATTGATAAGTTTTATTTTTATTTATTTTTGCGTAGAATAATTATTTTATTAAATAAAATTTAAATAAGATTTTTTTTATTAAAGTTTTTGGGTTAACAGGAGGCAATAAACCTTTGACCGCTATTGATCAACTCAAAGAAATAAAAATTAAAGATAATTAAAAGATGTTGAAAATACTAAAATGCTTTCGTTTTGTGGTTAGAGGAATTGAAAATTTTTGTTTTGAGAATTGAATATAAATAAACATGTTAATTTGGAATGGATGAGAAATGGGCTAAAAAATTCCTATTCAAACATACCCTAAAATTTTTACCCAACCTCCATTTTTCACAGGTTGTAACACGATATTTTGGTCAAAAGTGACAAAGTCAAAAAATGGTTGATTTTGACTTTTTTCATACTGCTTTTTTTGTTCACCTCAATTATGAACATGCATACTTGTGAATGAAATGAAATTTAGATTTTTCACCAAATTTCCATTTTTCATGGGTTATAACACAACATTTTAGCCAAAAATGGTAAAATCCAAAAATTTGTTGATTTTGACTTTTTTTGTTTCGTTTTTTGCACACACCTTAATTTTGAGCATGCATTCTAGTGAATATTGTAAAACAAAAAGTGACATTTCAAATTTTCACCGAATCTACATTTTTCATGGGTTATAACATATATTTTGGTCAAAAATATCAAAGTAAAAAAACGTGTTAATTTTTCTTCCAATGATTTTACACACATCTCAATTGTGAACTTGCATTCTAATAAATGGTGTCAAAAAAAGGGAAATTTAGTTTTTTCACCAAATTTTCATTTTTCATGGGTTATAATAACAAATGTATTTTAGCAAAAAATGGCAAAATCCAAAAAAAACGTCGATTTTGACTTTTTTTTTATTCTTTTTACACCAGGCTCGATTGTGAACATGCATTCAAGTGAATTTATCAGAAAAAAGTAAAATTTAAGGGTCCGTTTTGATATGTGCTTTGTTTTGAAAATTGCGAAAAGTGAGGTTTCAGCTTGTGTTTTACAAAAAGAATATTTTTTGTTTTGAGAATTGGCTGTTTGGATTGATAAGTTTTGTTTATATTGGTTTTGTGTAGAAGAATTATTTTATTAAATAAACTTTAAATAAGAATTTTTTTATTAAATTATTTTGGTTAACTGGTGGAAGTAAACCTTTGACCGCCACTGATTAAATTAAACAAATAAAAATAAAGAAAATGAAAAGATGTTGAAAAGATTAAAAAATGCCTTCATTTTGTGGTTAGATAAGTTGAAAGATTTTGTTTTGAGAATTGAATATAAACAAACATGTTAATTTTAAATGAGATAGGTGGAAAAAATGGCCCAAATCGGCATGTTTTTAAACATTGTCATTTTTTACCAAAATACATGTGCTACAGCCCACAAAAAGTGAAAGTTTTGTGATAAATATGACTTTCACTTTTTTTACTTCGTTAATTAGAATACACGTTCACAAATGTGGCGAGTGCAAAAAATAGTACAAAAATGGAAAAAATTGACCTTTTTTTGTATTGTCATTTTCGGCCAAAATACTTGTGGTATAGCCTAGAAAAAATGGAGGCTTGGTAATACACACGAGTTTCATTTTTTTTGACATAATTCACTAGAATGCACATTTAAGATTATAATGGGTTTTAAAAACAATATAGTAATAGCAAAAATCGGTATGTTTTTGGACATTATTGTTTTCGGCCAAAATACGTGTGTTACAACCCAAAAAAATGGAGGTTTGGTGCTAAATATGAATTTCACTTTCTTTAACACAATTCACTCTAATGCATGTACAAAATTGAGATGAGTGTAAAAAATAATAAAAAAAGGGCCAAAATTGACACAATTTTAGATATTGTCGTTTTTGGCCAAAATACGAGTTTTATAACCCACAAAAGTGAAGGTTATGTGATAACTATGAGTTTCACTTTTTTTGACACCGTTCACTAGAATACACGTTCAAAATTGAGGGAGGTGCAAAAACCAGCACGAAAGTGGCCAGAACCGGCACTTTTTTAACATTATCATTTTCAGCCAAAATACGCTTGATATAGCCCACAAAAAATGGAGGTTTATTGATAAATATGAGTTTCAATACACGTTCAAAATTGTAATGGGTATAAAAAACAATACAGAACAACCACACGTTTTTGGACATGTCATTTTCGGCCAAAATATGTGTGCTATAGCCCACAAAAAATAGAGGATTGACGATAAGTATGAGTTTCACTTTCTTTGACATAGGTCACTTGAATGCATGTGCAAAATTGAGATGGATGTAAAAAATAATAATAAAACATCCAAAATTGGCACGATTTTGGATATTGTCATTTTCGGTAAAAATACGTGTGTTTAACCCACAAAAATTGAGGTTTTGTGATAAATATGAGTTTGACTATTTATGACATCGTTCACTAGAATGCACGTTCACAATTGATGTGGGTGCAAAAAAATAGCACGAAAATAGCAATATTGACAAGTTTTTGGACATTGTCATTTTCGGCCAAAATACATGTGCTATAGCCCACGAAAAATGGAGATTTTGTGATAAATTTTAGTTTCACTTTTTTGGCACAATTCACTAAACTAACCAAAATCAAGATGGGTGGAAAAAACAGAATGAAAATGACCAAAATCGGCACATTTTTAAACATTGTCATTAACGGCCAAAAATACGTGTGCTGTAGCCCACAAAAAATGAAAGATTGGTGATAAAAATGAGTTTCACTTTTTTGACACTATTCACTAGAATACACTTTTACAATAAAAGAGGGTGCAAAAAATAGCACAAAAATGGTTAAAATCGGCACATTTTTTACATTGTCATTTTTCGCCAAAATACGTGTGCTATAGCCCACAAAAAATGAAGGTTTGTTGATAACTATAAACTTCAAATTTTTTGACACAATTCACTTTAATGCACGTTCACAGTTGAGATGGGTGTAAAAAATAATACAGAAATGGTCAAAATCAACACGTTTTTAAACATTGTCATTTTCATACAAAATACGTGCGCTATGGCCCAAAACAAAGGAGGTTTGGTGATAAATATGAGTTTCATTTTTTTAACACCATTCACTTGAATGCAAGTTTACAATTGAGGCGGGTGCAAAAAATAGCACGAAAATGACAAAAATCAGCACATTTTTTAACATTGTCATTTACTGCCAAAATACTTGTGCTATTTCTCACAAAAAATGGAGATTTGGTGATAAATATAAGTTTCATTTTTTTTGACACAATTCACTAGAATCCACAATCACAACTGATATGAGTGGAAAAAATAGCACAAAATTGGCCATAATTGGCATGCTTTTAAACATTGTCATTATCGGCCAAAATACATGTGCTAGCCCACAAAAGATGGAGGTTTGGTGATAAATATGAGTTTCACTTTTTTTGACGTCGTTCATTAGAAAGCACTTCACAATTGAGGAAGTCACAAAAAACAGCATGAAAATGGCCAAAATCGGCACATTTTTGGACATTGTCATTTTCGGCCAAAATATGTGTGCTATAGCCCACGAAAAATGAAAGTTTGGTGATAAATACGAGTTTCACTTTTTTTGACACCGTTCACTAGAATGTACATTCACAATTGAGATGGATGCAAAAATAGTACAAAAATGGCCAAAATGGGCACTTTTTTTAACATTGTCATTTTTAGCCAAAACACATGTGCTATATAGCCCACAAAAAATGGAGGTTTGGTGATAAATATTAGTTTCATTTTTTTACATAATTCACTAGAATGAATATTCAAATTATAATGGGCTTTAAAAATAATACAGAAACAGCTTAAAACGGCACGTGTTTGGACATTGTCATTTTCAGCCAAAATACGTGTGGTATAACCCATAAAAAATGGAGGGTTGGTGATAAATATGAGTTTCATTTTCTTTGCCACAATTTACATGAATGCATGTTTAAAATTGAGATGGGTGAAAAAAATAATATAGAAATGGCCAAAATCAGCACATTTTTAGATATTGTTATTTTCGACCAAAATTCATGTGTTATAACCCACAAAAAAGAAGATTTTGTGATTAATATAAGTTTCATTTTTACACAGTTCACTAGAATACACGTTAAAAATTGAGGTGGGTGCAAAAAAAATCATAAAAATAGCAAAAATCAGAACGTTTTTTGATATTGTCATTTTTTGTCAAAATACGTGTATAGCCCATAAAAATAGAGTTTTGGTGATAAATATGAGTTTCACTTTTTTTTACACCGTTCACAAGAATACACGTTCGCAATTGAGACGGGTGCAAAAAATAGCATGAAAATGGCCAAAATCGGCACATTTTTTTACATTGTCATTTTCGGCAAAAATACGTGGGAAATAGCCCACAAAAAATGGAGGTTTGGTGATAAATATGAGTTTCACTTTTGTGACACAATGAAATAAAATGCACATTCACAATTGAGATGGGTGGAAAGCTTGCTAGAAAACTGCCAAAATCGCCACGTTTCTAAATATTATCATTTTAGGGCAAAATAAATGTTCTATATCCCATAAAAAATAAAGGCTTGGTGATAAACACGAGTTTCACTTTTTTTTAACACTGTTCACTAGAATGCATGTTTACAATTGAGAGGGTGCCAAAAATAGCACAAAAATGACAAAAATCAGAAATTTTTAGACATTGTCAAATCATTCAAAATACGTGTACAATAGCCCATAAAAAATAGAGGTTTTGAGAAAAAAAATATGAGTTTCACTTTTTTCACACAATTCACTCAAATGCATGTTCACAATTGAGATGGGTGTAAAAAAATACAGAAATGGCCAACATCGGCAAGTTTTTTATATTGTCGTTTTCATCCAAAATACATGAGTTATAACCCACAAAAAGTGAAGGTTTTGTGATAAATATAAGTTTCACTTTTTTAGACATCGTTCACTAGAATACACATTTACAGTTGATGTGAGTGTAAAAAATAGCATGAAAATCGCAAAAATTGACACGTTTTGGGACATTATCATTTTTGGCCTAAATAAGTGTGCAACAGCACACAAAAAATAGAGGTTTATTGATAAACATGAGTTTCACGTTTTTGACACAATTCACTAAATTACACGTTCACAATTGAGATAGGTGGCGAAAATAGCAAAAAAATGGCAAAAATTGGCAAGTTTTTTAACATTGTCATTATCGTACAAAATAAATGCGCTATAGCCCACAAAAAAGAAGGTTTGGGGATAAATATGAGTTTCACTTTTTTTGACACCTTTGATTCAAAAGCATATTCACAATTTAGGTGGGTGCAAAAAATAGCACAAAAATGGTTAAAATCAACACATTTTTTTACATGGTCATTTTAGGCCAAAATACGTGTGCTATAGCCCACAAAAAATGAAAGTTTGGTGATAAATATGAGTTTCACTTTTTTTTGATACTATTCACTAGAATGCACATTTACAATTGAGATGGGTGGAAAAAATAACACAAAAAATGGCGAAAATCCACACGTTTTTAAAAATTTTCATTTTCGGCCAAAATATGTGTGTTATAGCCCACAAAAAAATGAAAGTTTGGTGATAAATATGTGTTTCACTTTTTTGACATCGTTCACTAGAATGAACGTTCACAATTGAAATAGGTGCAAAAAACTAGTACGAAAATGGCCAAAATCCGAACTTTTATTGACATTGTCATTTTCGGCCAAAATACGTGTGCTATAGGCCACAAAAAATAGAGGTTTGGGGATAAATATGAGTTTCACTTTTTAGGCCAAAATACGTGTGCTATACCTCACAAAAAATGAAAGTTTGGTGATAAATATGAGTTTCACTTTTTTTATACTATTAACTAGAATGCACATTCACAATTAAGATGGGTGAAAAAAATAGCACAAAAATAGCCAAAATTAGCACGTTTTTAAAAACTTTCATTTTTGGCCAAATGCTATAGCCCTCAAAAAATGAAAGTTTGGTGATAAATATATGTTTCACTTTTTTTGACACTATTCACTAGAATGAAAGTTCACATTTGAGATAGGTACAAAAAACTAGTACGAAAATTGCCAAAATCGGTACGTTTATTGACATTGTCATTTTCGGCCAAAATTCGTGTGCTATAGGCTACAAAAAATAGAGGTTTGAGGATAAATATGAGTTTCACTTTTTGACACAATTAACTAAAATGCATATTTACAATTGAGATGAGTGAAAAAAATAGCACGAAAATGACCAAAATTGGCACGTGTTTAAACATTGTCCTTTTTTACTAAAATACGTGTGCTAAGCTCACAAAAAAATGAAGCTTTGGGGGATAAATATGAGTTTTACTTTTTTTTTATACCATTCACTACAATGCATGTTAACAATTGATGTGGATGTATGAAATAGCATGAAAATGGCCAAAATACGTTTGCTATAGGCCAAAAAAATAGAGGTTTGGTGATAAATATGAGTTTCACTTTTTTGAAACCGTTCACTAGAATGCACATTCACAATTAACATTTGAACGGTATGTTTTTTGATATTGTTATTTTCGGCCAAAATTCATGTGATATAGGCCACGAAATACGTTGGTTTTGTGATAAATATGAATTTCACTTTTTTGACATAATTCACTAGAATGCCCATTCAAAAATTTGATCTGTGTTAAAAATAATAAAGAAACAGCCAAAATCGACACGTTTTGGACGTTATCATTTTCGGCCAAAATATGTGTGATACAACCCACAAAAAATAGAGGTTTCGCCATTAATATGAGTTTCACTTTCTTTGACACAATTCATTTGAATGCACATTCAAAATATAGATGAGTGTAAATAACAATACATAAATGGTCAAAATTGGCACGTTTTTGGATATTGCCATTTTTTGCCAAAATACGTGTGTAATAACCTACAAAAAATGGATGTTTTGTGATAAATATAAGTTTCACTTTTTTCGACACTGTTCAATAGAATGCACGTTCACAGTTGAGGTGTGTGCAAAAAAAATTACAAAAATAGTCAAAATCGACACGTTTTTAGACAGTGTCATTTTCGGCCAAAATACATGTGCTATAACCCACAAAAAATGGAGGTTTAGTGATAGAAATGAGAGTCACTTTTTTTGACACTGTTCTATAGAATTCACATTCTTAATTGAGATGGGATAGAAAAATAGCACGAAAATGTCCAAAAATCAGCACGTTTTTCGACAATGTCAATCTCGGCAATAATACATGCGCAATAGCCCACAAAAGATGGAGGTTGGTGATAAATATTAGCTTCACTTTTTTTAAACAGTTAAATAGACTGCACGTTCACAATTGATGTGGGTGCAAAAAAATAGCACGAAAATGACCAAAATCAGCACGTTTTTTGACATTGTCATTTTTGGATAAAATAGGTGTGCTATAGGCCACGAAATATGGAGGTTTTGTGATAACTATGAGTTTCACTTTTTTTGACATAATTCACTATACGAACCGTTTTTTCTCTCTACCTTCTCTCTAACCCAGCTCTACACCACCATCAGGCCAGAGCCGGTCAACCGCATTCCACCATTTAATCATCCTATCTAGACTCTAATCCACTATAGCTCTCCCACTCTTTAGCTTTCCAAAACCCTCCCTACCTTCAGATACTCTCCTCCACTGCCTCTCTGCTCTCCACCAGCCCCATCACCAAACCGACCCACAGTTAGGCATATCTGGGAGCAGGGAAGAGAAGCTGCCACAAACACTCACCCATCTTTGTGAACCCGCATCAAATCGGGTTTCCATTTTATGAAGTGAAAGCTGAGCCATAAGCTGCTCCAAATTAGATCGAAATGAAATCACTAAGCTAGACAGAAAAGAAAGCTGCCTCCAGCCGTCAGAAGAGAAACTTAGATCAGTGCTCCAAACGGTCAGAGTTCCAGCTGACACTCCAGCCGGGACCTTTTCTGAACTTTACTCTCATAGATTTGAGCAACTGAGCTGAATCGATGGCACTACAGTCCAACTTCAATGACTGTGGAACATTTGATGAATATCTTAAATGACTGAGCCAGTGCCTTCAACCGAGGACCTCAGGAGAGATACTGATGAACAGTGCTCAAAAACAGTCCGGCAGACTGAGAGAAACTCCTTAACCTCAATATCCAGATTTTGGTCTTGGCTTGAATAAGCTTAGTGTGGAACCCAATTACTGATTTTGGTCTTGGCTTTGAATATGCTTAATGTGGAACCCAATTACTGATTTTGGCCGGACTATTTGAGCTGCGTGTCTTAACGAATGTAAGGTATATTTGGGTTGAAGAACTTGATGGAATTAGCCTTTCTTGATTGGATTTTGGTTGTTTGAAAACTGAATTTAGGTGCTTAAATGTTTTCCTATATTCTGCTGAATTTGATAATTCGTGATAATTACTTAACTGGTCTGCACTGTGTGCAGAGTTGCATCTTGGATTGTGGCAAGACTATGTTGAATTTGAATATGAATAAATGTGGAACTTTTGAGGATTGTGTGACAATATTTAGAAAGAGTTCCCATTCAACTTAAATCACTCATGTAATTGGCGTATTATTCCCGTGATTGGTAAATCATTTTAGGGCCTGCTGGTTATCGGCTATATCTAGAATTCCCTAGCTAAACTTCAGTTGGTTCATTCATGTACTTGTCAAGATAGTGATTGGTGAGCTATGTTGGTTTTGGTGTGTCCGCTCTCAGGTTAGGCAGTAAGGGTCGGAATTCTGTGGAGTTCAAATTGGCTCATTAGTCTCCATTCATTTGATTCATGTTCATGTGTAAGAACTGGCGTACACTTGTTGTTAGTACTTCTCATGTATTTGGTAATCGAGATAGATCGTTGGAGCTGTGCTAACAATGTTCAGAAACATCAGAACTCCTCTTGACATTTGCTTATTAACTACACAGATTAGGGCCCAAGTTCAGAGGAAAACAGAGCTTATATACTGAAAGTTCTTTCAAGTAGATTACCTCTATTTTCCCGACATATACTGAGATTGATCTGTCATGTAATGGAGTAGTACTCCAGATTTTCTGCATTTGCTTTGTATCAGTGTGGACGGGTATAGCCGGCAATGCATTTTGTTTTTGTCCCAGCTATGAATATATCTACTTTTTCCAAAAAAAAAGACATAATTCACTATAACGCATGTTCAAAATTTTGATCGGTGATAAAAATAATAAATAAATAGCCAAAATCATCACGTTTTTGGACATTGTCATTTTTTGTTAAAATATGTGTGCTACAGCCCACAAAAAATGGAGGTTTGGCGATAAATATAAGTTTCACTCTTTTTTACACAATTCACTTGAATGTACGTTCAAAATATAGATGGGCGTAAAAAATAATACAAAAAATGCCAAAATCGGCACATTTTTGGATATTGTCATTTTTAGTCAAAATTCGTGTTTGTAACCCAACAAAAATGGATGTTTTATGATAAATACAAGTTTCACTTTTTTGACACTGCTCAATAGAATGCACGTTCAAAGTTTAGGTCATCGAAAAAATAATGAAAATAGTGAAAATTGGCACTTTTTTAGACATTGTCCTTTCAGCCAAAATATGTGTGCTATAACCCACA
The DNA here is from genome assembly GCA_016586305.1 of Ophiorrhiza pumila. NCBI lineage: Eukaryota > Viridiplantae > Streptophyta > Magnoliopsida > Gentianales > Rubiaceae > Ophiorrhiza > Ophiorrhiza pumila. The sequence continues at coordinate 9,544,582 of BLIW01000010.1, read as the reverse complement.
AAATATGGAGGTTAGATGATAAATATAAGGTTCAGTTTTTTGACACAATTCACTAAAATGCACGTTCTTAATTGAGATACGAAAAAATAACAAGAAAATGGCCAAATCGACACATTTTTAAATATTGTCATTTTTGGCCAAAATAAGTGTGCTACATGTCACAAAAAAGTTTTGTGATAAATATGAGTTTCACTTTTTTGACACAATTCACTAAAATGCATATTTACAATTGAAATAGGAGGAAAAATAGCATGAAAATGAACAAAACTGGCACATTTTTACACTTTGTCATTTTCAGCCAAAATACATGTGATAAATATGAATTTTACTTTATTTGACACAATTCATTCGAATATATGTTCAAAATTGATATTGGTGTTAAAAACAATACAACGGCAAAAAATTGGCACGATTTAGGATATTGTCATTTTTTACCAAAATACGTGTGTAATAGCCCACAAAAAATGGTGGTTTGGTGATAAATATGAGTTTCACTTTTATTGACACCGTCAAATAAAATGCACGTTCACAATTAAGGCTGGTGCAAAAAATAACACAAAAATGGCCAAAATCGGCATGTTTTATTGGCTAGTCATTTTTTGCCAAAAAATATGCATTGTAAGCTACAAAAAATGGAGGTTTGATAATAAATATGAGTTTCACTTTTTTGAGATAATTCACTAGAATGGAATTTAGAGCATATGTTAAAATCATCCTTCAAAGAATTAAAGGATATGATAACCAATTACTATCATTATTTAAAATGGACAAATATGCAATGGAATGAATTTTGGGACTCGATACTGCATGCTACAGATAAAATTCACATCTCGTATATTAAATGGCAACCCCCCCAATGATATGCATTTCAAACTAAACATCCATGGTTTAGTTAATGTAAGAAGAGAAGGGCTTGGAGGTGGAATTGTAAGAGATGATCAAAGCAAAATGATTTTTGCTTTTCACTTCAAATCAAGTGCTTCTGTTATTGATTGTAATGAAAAGGTCATGATTGAGGCAGCCTTGTTTGGAATTCAAGAATGTCACAAAAAAGGAATCTCCTCAAATCTATATGTGGAGTCAAGCTCCATAAACTTGATTTCATGGCTATAAAACAAAGCAAAGGTCCCTTGGAGGATAAGTGAACAGCTTCAAAGTTTAACTGAGATACTTCCTCAACCTTGATGGTCTCTATGTCCTAAACAGTCAAATTCAGCAGCAATACTTTTGGCAAAATGCGCAGAAACTCATCCCCAAATGGCAGTCAATGCGGAAAACCTACTTCACCAGAAAATTCAGAACATTGTAAGAGCTGAAAGATTCGGCCTTCCTTACATCATCTCATCCAAGGTAAAACCGTAAGTACATCAGGTATGAAATTTTTTAATAGTTGTTGGCTGCTGATGTTAGGCCTATTTATCATTCATAAAGGTCATAAGTTGCCGATGTTAGGCTTATTTACCACTTTCGAATTTCAGTTGCTTTCATTTCTTTTTCACTCATGTGTGTTTATGTCTTGAACTTGGTGCATCATTGAACAATGTATTTCATTCATGTCATTTCTCAAGCTTGGAGTTTGTTGTTTGTTATGTTGGCATACGTGCTTTCTTCTGTACCAAACAGTGTAAATGAGGAGTCCTCCTGATTTAGTAAGTAGAAAACACTCATATGTCACTTTCATATAAGCAAAGATAGGAGCTTCATTGTAAGGGAGGAGTCCTCCTTATTTATAGCTTTACATTTGTACTAATGGTGTGGATACTTCCGCCATTAACTCTGTAACTTTTTTCTATGAATAAAATTGGGAGTGGCGCCCCCCCACACACGGGATGATTAGCCAACCAAAAAAAAAGAGAGATAATTCACTAGAATCCACATACAAAATTGTTATAGGTGTTGAAAATAATATCGAAACAGAAAAAATTAGTACGTTTTAGGACATTGTTATTTTTGGCCAAAATACGTGTATAAGACACAAAAAATGAAGGTTTAGTGATAAATTTGAGTTTCACCTTCATTGACACAACTTACTCGATTGTAAGTTCAAATTGAAAAGGGTGTAAAAAATAATACAGAAATGGTCAAAATAGGCATATTTTCGATATTGTTGTTTGCGGACAAAATACGTGTCATATAACCCACAAAAAATAAATTTTTTGTGATAAATATAAGTTTCATTTTTTTTGACACCGTTCACTAGAATGCATGTTCACAATTGACGTGAATGTAAAAAAAGAGCATGAAAATAGTTAAAATCGGCACATTTTTGTACATTATCATTTTTTACCAAAATATAGTGTTATAGCCCACGAAAAATGCAAGTTTGATGACAAATATAACTTTCATTTGACGTCGTTCACTAGAATGCACATTCACATTTAAGGTGGGTGCAAAAAATAGCACGAAAATGGCAAAAATCGGCACGTTTTAAACATTGTCATTTTGGCCAAAATACATGTACTATAGCCCACAAAAAATTAAGGTTTGGTAATAAGTATGTGTTTCACTTTTTTTACACCCTTCACTAGAATGATCATTAACAATTGAGGCGGGTGCAAACATCTAACTCGAAATTGGCCAAAATCAGCATGTTTTTTTACATTGTCATTTTTTGCCAAAATATGTATGCTATAGGCTACAACAAATAGAAGTTTGGTGATAAATATGAGTTTCATTTTTTTGACACAATTCAATAAAATGCACGTTCACAATTGAGTTAGGTGAAAAAAATAGCAACGAAAATAACCAAAATTGGCACATTTTTAAACATTGTCATTTTTTGCTAAAATATGTGTGTTATAGCCCACAAAAAATGAAAATTTTGTGATAAATATGATTTTTACTTTATTGACTCCGCTCACTAGGATACACGTTCATAATTGATGTGGGTGCAAAAAATAGCACCAAAATGGCCAAAATGGCACATTTTATGACATTGTTATTTTCGGCAAAAATACGTATTTTATAGCCCAAAAAATAGAGGTTTGGTGAATAATATGAGTTTCACTTCTTTTGACACAATTTACTCGAATGCATAGTCAAAATTGAGATGAGTGTAAAAAACAATACAGAAACGGCCAAATCAGCATGTTTTTGGATATTGTTAGTTTCAGCCAAATACGTGTGTTACCCACAAATATGGAGGTTTTTTGATAAATATAAGTTTCACTTTTTTGACACAATTTAATAGAATGTATATTCACAATTGAGGTGGGTGCAAAAAATAGCATGAAAATAGCCAAAATTGGCACGTTTTTTGATATTGTCATTTTCAACCATAATACGTGTGTTATAGCCTACAAAAAATAGAAGTTTTGTGAATAATATGAGTTTTACATGCTTTGACACAAATCACTCGAATACATGGTCAAAATTGTTATGGGTGTAAAAAATAATACATAAATGACCAAAATCGGCACGTTTTTTTATATTGTTGTTTTCAGCTAAAATACGTGTGTTATAACCCAAAAAAATGGAGATTTTGTGATAAAAATAAGTTTCACTTTTTTTTTACATCATTTAATAGAATGTACATTCACAATTGAGGTGGGTGCAAAAAATAACACAAAAATAGCCAAAATTGGCTCGTTTTTGAATATTGTCATTTTCGACAAAAATACATGTGTTATAACCCACAAAAAATAGAGGTTTTGTGAATGACATGAGTTTCACATGCTTTGACACAAATCACTCTAATGCACGGTCAAAATTGAAATGGGTGTAAAAAATTAATACAAAAATGGTCAAAATCGGCACGTTTTTTTATATTGTGGTTTTCAGCCAAAAATGGAGATTTTTTATAAATATAATATTAACTTTTTTTACACCATTCATTAGAATGCATTTTCACAATTGAGGTGGGTGCAAAAAATAGCATAAAAATAGCCAAAATATGAACAATTTTGGACATTATCATTATCGGACAAAATACGTGAAAAATTGAGGTTTAGTGATAACTATGAGTTTCATTTTTTTTACGTTGTTCACTAGAATGCACGTTCACAATTGAGTCATGTGCAAAAAATAGCTTGAAAATGCCCTTAATTGGTATATTTTTTAACATTGTCATTTTTTGCCAATTTACGTGTGCAATAGCCCACAAAAAATGGAGGTTTAGTGATAAATATTAGTTTTACTTTTTTGACACATTCACTAAAATGCACATTCACAATAGAGATAGGTGCAAAAAATAGCACAAAATTATCAAAAATTGGCACATTTTTTTATATTGTCATTTTCGGCCAAAATATGTGTTCTATAGGCAACAAAAAATAAAGGTTTTGTGATAAATATGAGTTTCACTTTTTTTCACATAATTCACTAAAATGCATGTTCAAAATTGAGATGGGTGCTAAAAACAATACAGAAACACCCAAAATTTGCATGTTTTTGAACATTGTCATTTTTAGCCGAAATATGTGTGTTATAACCCACAAAAAATGGAGGTTTAATGATAAATATGAGTTTCACTTTCTTTAACACAATTTACTCGAATGCAAGTCCAAAATTGAGATGGGTGTATAAAATAATACAGAAATGGCTAAAATCGACACCTTTTTGGATATTATCGTTTTCGAATAAAATACATGTTATAACCCAAAAAAAATGGAGGTTTTGTTATAAATATAAGTTTTAATACTTTTTACACCATTCACTAGAATGCACGTTCACAATTGAGGTGAGTGCAAAAAATAGCACAAAAATTGCTAAAATTGGCACGTTTTTTGTCATCGTCTTTTTCTGCCAAAATACGTGTATTATAGCCCGCAAAAAAATAGAGATTTTGTGATAAATATGAGTTGAACTTTTTTTACACTTTTCACTAGAATGCATGTTCAAAATTGAGGCACGAGTAAAAAATAGCATATAAATAGCAAAAATTGTTACTTTTTTTACACTAGCTTGACAAGACACTCCCAAAACCTGAACTCCCTGATAATGACTTTCATGATAAGTTGCTCAATGTTGAAGATAGACAAAGAGACAACATAAAGGTGCAAGTCCAATTTGAGGAGCAAGTGTTTTGCCAGAAACTCCTAACCCAAACTCCAGTTAAAACAAGCAGGTACAACCTTCGCTCTCTATCCAAAGAGGAGATCTATGAGAAGCAGAGCTCAAGGAAAAAGAAAAAGAAAGAGGTAAAGAGGGATGCTTTGCAATTTTGGTACTCTAATTCCGATACCCATCTTGATGTTAATCTTGATCTTGATTAGTGTCTGTTTGATTTTGAGATGTGTAGTTGGCTATTTCGGTGAATGACAATCTATGCATGATATGTTGTTGGTATGTGATTTGAGCTGTGAATTTTGTTCAGTTGGGGTACTATCATTGAGATGAGTAGTCCATATGATGTCTTTTTGTACATGAGGCTTGCTGGTCTGTTTGCGCCTTGATGAAAGGCATCTGTTAAAGATTAGGGGATAGGCTTGATTTACATTGTTATGTATTTAGAATTGTGCTAAGGCTCTGGTGATCCTGTATTCTGGTGGGAATTTGGATGTAGATACTGGATTGTTGGTCCTGCATTATTTCTTTGGATTTTGCTTCTCTGTCGAGGTAAAAGGGAAGGGATATGTTTGATTTATGGAAAGTGAGACTGGTCTGCATATGGTCTCCTGTTGCTGTAATGTTGATTTTTGCATAGGCCAAAACTCTGGATCTTACCTCACTATTAAGTTAGAAGGGAAGGTGAGGGGTACTTGATTGCTGGAGGTTAGGGTGATTCTGTTTGGACCTTGAGTTAGCCACTAGATTTGTGTGGACAAACTTGGTATAAGGGCTATGTGGCTATAGAAAGGAAGAGAACTGATCTGAGGAATAGACAGTTCTGTTTGGTGTGGTGCTGATGGTGATGGTGATGTGCAATAGGAAATACACAATCTCGGATGATAAAAAATCTTAATAGTGGAAAAGGGAGATGGAAACTTTTCCCATATTTGCATGAATATGGATATGGAAATAACTTAGAACCTGCAAATACTTGGTAGGATTTTTATATGGATTGAAGATTTACTCTACTTTTGACACGAGTGGTGAAGGTAGATTAAGCTCTTCAATACATTAGATAGCTACAAAACACATGTAATGGAGTAGTACTCCAAATTTAATGCTTTAACTTTTGTAACAGTGTGGTTGGGTATATCCAACACCGTATTTTGCCTATATTTTATATAAATTCGATTCTTCTTCTAAAAAAATCGTCACTTTTTTTACATTGTCATTTTCGGTCAAATTACATGTGCAATACCCTACAAAAAATGGAGGTTTGGTGATGAATAAAGTTTTACTTTTTTGAAACAATTCACTAAAATGCACGTTCAGAAATTAGAAAGGTGGAAAATTAGTAAGAAAATAGCTAAAATTGTCATGTTTTTAAACATTGTAATTTTCGGCCAAAATATGTGTGCTATAGCCCACAAAAATTGGAGATTTGGTGAATAATACCAGTTTCACTTGCTTTAACACAATTCACTCAAATGCACGGTAAAATGGACATCCGTGTAAAAAATAATACAGAAACGGCTAAAATCGGCACATTTTTGTGATAACTCACAAAACATACGTGTGTTATAATCCACAAAAATGGAGGTTTTGTGATAGGCTGTTGTTACTGCCAGAGCAACAATTAGCTTCCAGAGCAATAAATTACATATCTTCCAAATTTACCCTTAGTTAACCAACTCTTTTATCTTTTTTTCATTTATCATTATAACTTATCTTTTTCTTCTTTCTAACTTATCATTACAACTTATAATATCTTCTCCTAATTATAATTTCTTCTTCTTTACACCGATTTTTTCCCAAATTATTTTAATATAACATTTATTTTCACCCTCAAATTATTAGATATCTTTTTATAAAAATAATATAACACTTATTTCTATTAATAACTTTTATTGTTCTCTAATTTAAATTATAAAATATTTATCAATATATACTTAAAAAAATTTAGGCTCCATTTGTTTATCGTTGTTTTAGAGTTTTATTTCACAAATTCAATTTAATTTATTTGTTTTGTCTATTCTTTCTATCAAAATTTTTAAAATAAAAAAATATTACAATAATTATTTTTTCTACAATGTTTTTTATATTTTTATAAATAAATTATTAAATTTAAATTTGAATTTTAAATATTTAATAGTACAAAATTCTTCCTAAGACATTTTTATACCTAAATAAACTCATAAAATATTATATCAAATTTTATTAATAAAAAATTATCGAATATAAATGCCTACCAAAACAAACTCATCAATCCAAATACTTCAAAAATATTTATTTCTTATAATAAATCTCAAAAAAAAAATTCTACTATAAAACTAAAAAAATACTCTATCCAAGGCAAGTTATATTTTTTTGTTAAAATACTAATACATAAACATATAACAACTATAAATTATTATTTTTGTTTCTAATACCACTACTCATATTAATATTTTATCAAAATAATTCGCATAACTTAAAACTTAAAGGGAAGACATCACCACTATATATATAATAGAAATCTCAATTTCATATATTTTTGTCATGCTACAATTTAATTCATAAATTTTAAATAATAAAAAGGCAACAAATTTTACTTTAGAATTTGTATGCATATATTAACTTCTATTTTTACTCTGAGCTATTTTTTTCCTTGTGATCTATTAACATTTTGAACTGTTAATTAGTTCATAACATAATTAAGGCAGTAAGAATTTTTTATTATAAAAAATTTAAAATTTGAATTTGAATTAATATTTTATGAGTTTATTTTGTAAAAAAATATCTTAGAAAATTTTTTTTATTATTAAAAATTTAAAAGTCAAATTTAAATTTAATAATTTATTTATAAAAATATAAAAAACCTTGTAGCAAAAATAATTATTGTAACATTATTTGTTTTTACAAATTTTGATAGAAAAAATAGATAACACAAATAAATAAATTTGAATTTGTGAAATAAAACACTAAAACAAATGTAAACAAATGGAGCCAAAATTTTTTGAAGTATATATTGGTAAATATTTAATAATTTAATTGAGAGAACAATAATAGTTATTAATAGAAATAAGTGTCATATTATTTTTATATAATTTTTTTCTTATAATTTAAGTGTGAAAATAAATATTATATTAATAAAAATTTGGGAGAAAAATCACTATAAAGGAGAAGAAAACAACACTTACGGGAATATACTATAAAGAATTGATAGGTTGTAATGATAAGATAGAAAGAAAATAAGGATAAATTGTAATAATAAATGGATAAAAGATAAAATAGTTGATTGATTAAGGGTAAATTTGGAATATGTGTGATTTATTGCTCTGGAAGCTAATTGTTGCTCTGGTAATAACAGCAACCTTTGTGATAAATATAAGCTTTACTTTTTTGACAACGTTCACTAGAATGCACGTTCACAATTGATGTGACTAAAAAACAGCACTAAAATAGCCAAAATCAGCACGTTTTTGGACATTGTCATTTTTGGACAAAATACGTGTGTTATATCCCACAAAAAATGGAGGTTTAATATGAGTTTCACTTGCTTTGAAACAATTTAATTGAATGCACGGTCAAAATTGAGATGAGTGTAAAAAAATAATACAGAAACGGCCAAAATCGGTACATTTTTGGATATTGTTGTTTTCGATCAAAATATGTGTGTTATAACCTACAAGAAATTGAGGTTTTGTGATAAATATAAGTTTTACTTTTTTTGATACCGTTCACTAAAATGCACGTCCACAATTGAGGTGGATGCAAATAATAGCATGAAAATAGCAAAAATTGCTACATTTTTTGACATTGTCATTTTTTTCAAAAATAGTTTTGCTATAGCACACAAAAATAGAGATTTGGTGATAAATATGAGTTTCACATTTTTTGATACCATTAACTAGAATGCAAATGCACAATTGAGTCAGGTGCAAAAAATAGCACAAAAATGATCGTAATCGGCACGTTTTTGGCCATTATTGTCATTTTTGGCAAAAATACATGTGCAATAACCCACAAAAAATGGAGGTTTGGTGATAAATATGAGTTTTACGTTTTTGACTAAATTCACTAAAATAAATACACGTTCACAATTAAACTGAGTGGAAAAAACTAGTACAAAAATGGCCAAAATCGACACGTTTTTAAACATTATAATTTTTTGCAAGAATACGTGTGCTATAGCCCAAAAAAAAGATTTGGTAAATAATATAAGTTTCACTTGCTTTGACACAATTTAGTTCAATGCACAGTCAAAATTGAGATGAGTGTAAAAAAAATACAAAAAATCCAAAATTGGCACATTTTTTTATATAGTTATTTTCGGCCAAAATATGTGTGTTATGACTCACAAAAAATGGAGGTTTTGTGACAAGTATAAATTTTACTGTTTTGACATTGTTCACTAGATTGCACATTTACAATTTAGATGGGTGCAAAAAAAAGCACGAAAATAGCCAAAATCGACATGTTTTTCGATATTGTCATTTTGGGACAAAATACGTGTCTTATAACCCACAAAAAATGGAGGTTTGGTGAATAATAGGAGTTTCACTTGCTTTGACACAATTCACTCGAATGCATGGTCAAAATTGATATGGGTATAAAAAAAATACAAAATTGGCCAAAATTGGCACGTTTTGGGATATTGTCAATTTCAACATAAATACATGTGTTATAACCACAAGAAATGGAGCTTTCGTGATAAATATAACTTTTATTTTTTTTGACACCGTTCACTAGAATGCACGTTCACAATTGAGGTAGGTGCAAAAAATATCTCGAAAATAGCCAAAATTGGTACATTTTTTGACATTGTCATTTTCGACCAAAATACGTGTCCTATAGCCCACAAAAAATGGAGGTTTGGTGAAAAATGCGAGTTTAACTTTTTTTTACATCGTTTACTAGAATGCATGTTCACAATTGAGTCAAGCATGAAAATGGCCGTAATCGTCAAATTTTTTGACATTGTCATTTTTGGCAAAATTATGTGCACAATAGCCCACAAAAAATAGAGGTTTTGTGATAAATATGTGTTTCACTTTTTTGATACAATTCAATAAAATGCACGTTCACAATTGATATGGGTGGAAAAAGTAGTAAGAAAATTCACTCTAATGCTAGTTCAAAATTGAGATGGGTGTAAAAAACAATATAGAAACAGCCGAAATCAGCACGTTTTTGGATATTGTCGTTTACGACAAAAATGAGTGTTATAACCCACAAAAATGGAGGTTTTTTTATAAATATAAATTTCATTTTTTCGACACCAGTGAATAGAATGCACATCCACAATTAAGGTGGGTGCAAAAAATAACACGAAAATAGCAAAAATGGGCACGTTTTTGGACAATGTAATTTTCGACCTAAATACGTGTGTTATAGTCTACAAAAAATAGAAATTTAGTGAATAATATGAGTTTCACTTTCTTTGACATAATTCAGTCAAATGCACATTCAGAATAGATATGTGTGTAAAAAATAATAAAGAAATGGCCAAAATGGGTAAGTTTTTGGATATTGTCGTTTTCTGACGAAATACGTGTGCTATAACCCAAAAAAAATAGAGATTTTGAGATAAATATAAATTTTAATTTTTCGACACATTTCAATAGAATGCACGTCCACAATTGAGGTGTGATGAGCATAAAATATTTCATGATTTTATGCACACTTTAATGTGTTTTGTGGGAAGAAATATGTGCTTATTGTATATTATTTGTGCAGAAATTGGAAATTCCATGTTGGAAGATGATGTGGAGATAAAGATGGTGTGTAAGAGATTTTTGGACAGATTTGAAGGAGAAGTTGCGGCACCAAAGAATCGAGCAACAAGAGGATTTTGTGGAAGGCTATCAGGAGAGAGAAAAAGATTTAGCAGTTACCAAAATTGATAAATCTGATTTGGAAGATGATTTGTAACAACCACAATTTGTTGATTGATTTTTGGAAAGAAGAAGATTTCTTTGTGGAGTCAGATTAGGAAAAGGAGTTTATTCTATTCTATTTATAAGGGAAGACAATAGATAGAAATGAGGGGGGGTAATTAGGAACATCTTTGAAAAAGAAGAATGATAATACCAATATTTTGATATTTATCTATATTTATTTTGGATAATATTGGCATTATTAATTGGAAAAAGTGTTGATAATTGTAGATTTATCTAGAGGAAGTTGTTGACTACTAAAAGTGCAAGTACGGTGGAAATTGGATCTAGACACATTTTTGGGAAGATTCAAGGCTTGTTCTTAAGGCATAATTGAAGAAGTTGAGTTGAAGAACAAAAGCCAAGCAAAGAAGTTGGAGAAAAAGTCTCCTATTTATTTGGAGAAATTCTGTCAAAGACGTGTGAAGATTGAAATTGGGATTGACATTAGTTTTATTGATTTATTCCAAATAATTATCTTTTTAAATAATTAGATAATTATCTTTTTGAGATAATTAGATAATTATAGCTTTTAAGGATAATTTCAATATTTATGGATAATTCCCACTTTTGGGGAATTAGATTTATATTAGGAATTTGAGTAGAATTTGGTTTAGGAGCTCTATAAATTAGCTCTACGCAAGAGAGTAGAGCAGTCAGGCAGTCAGTTAGTCTTTCATTTTCTAAGAGTTAGTTTTCTTTACTGTTAGTCAAGTTTTAGTTGTAGGAATTTCGTAGATTTGATTTCAGTTAATAAAAGTTAGGATTTTGTTAAGATTCATGTTTACAAGAATTTGATTCCAATTCGTATTTGAGTGCAGTTGCAAGGTCAAATTTCTTTGCTTTGAATTCTGATTAAATTGGCTTTTAGTCTGAATATTGATTCAAATAGTATTTAGTAACTTGTTCAAGAATTCGTTCACTATTTTAATCAAATTCTTTTGATTCGTTCACTGTTTTCAATTTAGTCCAGTTTTCCAATTTGATTCATATAGTTTGTTGCTCAGTAATTACGTCAAGTATTGTTTTCAATTTAAACATCAATTTTCGTGGTTTCATATTTATAGTGAGTCTTAGTTTAAATAGTTAGTAAGTTAATCTTTGTCTTTTAATATGAATTCTACTTTTCTTAATTCTTATTTCTTTTATTTAATTATGTATTCTAGCTAAATTAATTTATCCGGTTAAAATATTGATGAAGCATTAATTAAATTCTTGTGAGATCTAATTTGAATTTAAATAAATTTGTTAGACAAGTACCTTTTATGTCTTGTGATAAATAGTTTATGAATTTTATGTATTTGTTAAATAGTGTACAATGTTTAATTAATTGCATGAAGTTCTAAGGCCAATTAAAACAGTGGATCCGTAATTGTCCATTTAGTTTTAATAGGTGGTGAAGCTTTCATTCATCGGCAGTAGGCATAGGGGCTGGTATGGGCATATTGCGTCCATGTGGGCATATTAGTATCAGGTTTCTTTTATCTTAATGCTTTTAATGAATTAAATCTAATGAGGCGTCCTCTTAGGTTGTTTATTAATTAGAGAGTAATTAATAAGGCGTCCTTTTAATTACCAACAAGTAAGAAGAAATTAGGTTATGTCAGTGGCGTTCCCGATAACTATAACTGATTTATTTGTCAAACAGATTTAATATTTGCATCAAGGATCAAGTTATTAATTAGTGTGGATTCAATGTTTTAACCGAGTTTTCTTTCTTATTGATTCAATTCTTTAATAGTCTATTTTGTTTAATTGTTTCTAATCCCTTTTTGTTACAAGTCCGAAGAAAAGTTAAAACTGTTCCCTTGGGAGACGACCTTACTCCATTGCTATACTAGTGAAGAGTAGGTTTTAATTTTGGTGGTATAACGACACTACCAGAGAATTCGTTGCTGGGTTGGTTTTAGCTTTCTGCAGTTTGTTGAGTATCAAGAACAGCAGTACCGTCGTTTGCCCAAACGACGGACTGGTTTGATTTTCTATTTCAGTATTAATTCAATTTTCTTTTCAATTATTATTCTGTCTTGTTTTAATTATGAGTAGTGAGTAATTTCTTATCTGGTAAAGTAAGTAAGAAACACTAATTATGATTAAGTTGTGAGATCAAATTGTGTTAAACAATGATTTTTTATTCAATTCCAAGAGTTTTCTGTGAATAGCGTTTATTACTTAATTGGATTAAAGCTCGATCAACTTTAATAAAATTAGGTAGAGTCAATTAATCTCTAATTAAATCACTGGATTGAATTAGTAGGATTAATTAGTGACAAAGCTGCTGTCTCGGTAGACGAAGACAATTGGTTAACAAATTAATATATGCTGATCATAATTTAATTTGTTAAAGTTGGGTCCTTCTAAGAATTAATGCTTTTCTAATGTTGAATTGGGTGAACGGCTGATTCCGGCCTGATTATATTAGAAATAGGGGAATAATGGATTAAGCTGATACTTGTCCATTGTCGAATTAGTAAGGAGGGATTTGGACACGTCAGAGCTGATTCTCGGTGTCTTAAAACTAATTGGTTGAATTAATTGGAATTATTATTCTTGCGTCAATGATCAACTTATAAACATTAGAGTGGATTGCTTACTTGCCAGACCTTTATATTGAGTAATTTAATTCGGTATTTTTATGATATTCATTGTTGGGTTATTAAATTGAGAATTTGTCAATTTTCCTATATATTAATTTCTTGTTAATTTTAATTATGGTTACGATTTGCAAATTGATTAATTAAGAAGAATTGTTGTTCCTCGTGGGATCGATCTTACTCCCATTAGACTATTTTAATCTTTAAGAGTGAAAATTTAATTTGGTATAAAACGACACACCAAGGTGAGTGCAAAAAATAGGACAAAAATAGCCAAATCAGTACGTGTTTAATTTTGACATTGTTATTTTTTGACAAAATACGTGTGCTATATCCCTCAAAAAGGGAGGTTTGGTGAATAATATGAGTTCCTCTTCCTTTTACACAATTCACTCGAATGCATGGTCAAAATTGATAAAGGTGTAAAAAACAATATAGAAACAGCCAAAATCAGAGATTTTGTAATAAATATAAGTTTTACTTTTTTTTTACAACGTTCACAATTGAGGTGGATGCAAAAAAATACCACTAAAATAGCCAAAATTAGTACATTTTTGGACATTATCATTTTTTACTAAAATACGTGTGCTATAGCCCACAAAAAATGGAGGTTTGGTTATAAATACGAGTTTCACTTTTTTTTACACCGTTCACTAGAATGCACATTCACAATTGAGTCAGGTGCAAAAAATAGCACTAAAATGACCGCAATAGTCACGTTTTTGGACATTGTCATTTTTGATAAAAATATGTGTGCAATAAGCCACAAAAAATGGAGGTTTGTTGATAACTATGTGTTTCACTTTTTTGACACAATTCAAAAAAATGCACGTTCAAAGTTGAGATGGATTGAAAAAAATAGCAAGAAAATGGCCAAAATCTGCACCTTTTTAAACATTGTCATTTTCGGTCAAAATACGAGTTCTATAGCCCACAAAAAATGGAGGTTTGGTGAATAATATGTGTTTCACTAGTTTTGACACAACTTAGTCGAATGCACATTCAAAATTGAGATGAGTGTAAAAACAATACAAAAATGGCTAAAATCACCATATATTGGGATATTGTCGTTTTCGACTATAATACGTGTGTTATAACCCACAAAAAATGGAGGTTTTGTGATAAATATAATTTTTGCTTTTTTGGCACTATTTAATAGAATGCATATTCACAATTGAGGTAGGTGCAAAAAATAGCACGAAAATAACCAAAATCCGCACCTTTTTTGACATTGTCATTTTTGAATAAAAAACGTATGTTATAACCCACAAAAAATGGAGATTTGGTGAATAATATGAGTTTCACTTGTTTTGACACAATTCACTCGAATGCATTCTCAAAATTGAGATGGGTGTTAAAAACAATACAAAAACGGCCAAAATAGACACATTTTTTCGTATTGTCACTTTCGACCAAAATACGTGTAAACCCACCAAAAATTGAAGTTTTGTGAAAAATATAAGTTTTACTTTTTTTGATACCGTTCACTAAAATGCACGTTCACAATTGAGGTAGGTGCCAAAAATAGCACACAAATAGCCAAAATAGGGACATTTTTTACTTTGTCATTAACGGAAAAAATACGTGAAAAATAGATGTTTTGTGAGAAATATGAGTTTAACTTTTTTGACACCATTAACTAGAATGCATATTCACAATTGAGTCAAGTGCAAAAAATAGCATGACAATGGCCTTAATGGACACGTTTTTGGACATTGTCATTTTTGGCCAAAATATGTGTGTAATAGCCCACAAAAATGAAGGTTAGCTGATAAATATGAGTTTCACATATTTTGTCTCAATTTACTAGAATGCACATTCAGAATTGATAGGGTGGAAAAAATAGCACTAAAATGGCAAAAATCGTCACCGTTTTAAACATTGTCATTATCAGTTGAAATACGTGTGCATCGTGAAGGAAGTTTGGTGATATATTTATGTTTCACTTTTTTTTACTCCATTCACTCGAAAGCATGTTCAAAATTAAGATGGGTGTAAAAAACAATACAAAAACGGCCAAAATTGGCACATTTTAAAATATTGTCATTTTATGCCAAAATACGTGTGTTATAACCCACAAAAAATGGAGGTTTTGTGATAAATATAAGTTTCACTTTTTTAACATTGTTCACTAGAATGCACGTTTACAGTTATGTTGGGTGCAATAAAAAGCACAAAAATAGCCAAAATCGGCATGTTTTTTGACATTGTCATTTTTTGTCAAAATGGAAGTTTTACGATAAATGTGAGTTTCACTTTTTTTACACTTTTCACTAAAATGCACGCTCAAAATTGAGGCTTGTGCAAAAAAATAGCATGATATGGCCAAAATCGTCATTTTTTTTTTACATTGTCATTTTCGGCTAAAATACGTGTGTAATAGCCCACAAAAAATGGAGGTTTAGTAATAAATATGAGTTTCACTATTTTTACACAATTCACTAAAATACACATTGAGAATTGAGATAGGTGAAAAAATAGTACGAAAATGGCCAAAATCGGCATGTTTTTAAACATTGTCATTTTCGGCCAAAATACGTGTGCTATAACCCTCAAAAAATGGAGGTTTGGTGAATAATATGAGTTTTATTTTCTTTGACACAAATCACTCAAATACAGAGTCAAAATTAAAATGGGTGTAAAAAATAATTAAAAAAGGCCAAAATCGGCTCGTTTTTGGATATTGTTATTTTTGGACAAAATACATGTGTTATAACCCACAAAAATGGAGGTTTTGTGATAAATATAAGTTCTACATTTTTTGACACCGTTCACTAGAATGCATATTTCTAATTGAGATGGGTGCAAAAAATAGCACTAAAATTGAAAAAATAGTCACAATTTTTTACACTGTCTTTATCAGACAAAATACGTGAAAAATGGATGTTTGTTGATAAATTTAACTTTCACTTTTTTTAATACCATTCACTATAATGCACGTTCACAATTGTGCCAGGTATAAAAAATAGCACAAAAATAGCACACGTTTTGGATATTGTCATTTTCAACAAAAATAAATTTGTTATAATCCACAAAATTTGGTGTTTTTGGGATAAATATAAGTTTTCCTTTTTCTTACACCGTTTACTATAATGCACGTTTACAATTGAGGTGTGCGTAAAAAATAGTACGAAAATAACTAAAATTGACATGTTTTTTGACATTGTCATTTTTAGCCAAAATACGACTTTAGCACATAATAAATGGAGGTTTGGTGACAAATATGATTTTCACTTTTTTGACACCGTTCACTAGAATGCACGTTCAAAATTGAGGTGGTGCAAAAAATAGCATGAAAATGGCAAAAATCGGCACATCTTTTAATATTGTCATTTTCGGCCAAAATATGTGTGCAATAGCTCACAAAAAATAAAGGTTCAGTGATAAATATTAGTTTAACTTTTTTGACACAATTCACTAAAAGACAAGTTCACAATTGTGATAGGTAGAAAAATAGCACAAAAATGGCCAAAATCAACACATTTTTAAATATTGTCATTTTTTGCAAAACTATGTGTGCAAAAACCCATAAAAAATGAAGGTTTGATGATAAAAATGAGTTTCAATTTTTTTTGATACCGTTTATTAGAATGCACGTTCACAATTGAGGTAGGTGCAAAAAAGAGCACGAAAATGGCCAAAATACATGTGTTATACCCCACAAAAAATAGAGATTTGGTGAATAATATGAGTTTCACTTTCTTTGACACAATTCCCTAGAGTGCGAGTTCAAAATTGATATGAGTGTAAAAACCAATACAGAAACGGCCAAAATTGGCATGTTTTTGGATATTATCATTTTCGACTAAAATATGTATTATATAACCCACAAAAAATGGAGGTTTTGTGATAAATATGAGTTTCACTTTTCTTGATACCGTTTACTAGAATGTATGTTCACAATTGAGGTGGGTGCAAAAAATAGAAAGGAAATAACCAAATTCGGCATGTTTTTGGACATTGTCATTTTCGGCCAAAATATATGTACTATATAACCTACAAAAAATGGAGGTTTGGTGAGAAATATTAGTTTCACTTTTTTTTACACCGTTCACTAGAAATCACACAATTGAGGCGAGTGCAAAAAATAGCATGAAAATGGCAACAATCAACACATTTTTTAACATTATCATTTTCAGCCAAAATACGTATGCAATAGCCCACAAAATGGAGGTTTGGAGATAAATATGAGTTTCACATTTTTTACACAATTCACTAAAATGCACGTTCACAATTGAGATGGGTGAAAAAAATAGCATAAAAATGGCCAAAATTAGCATGTTTTTAAACACTGTCATTTTCGATCAAAATATGTGTGCAATTGCCCACAAAAAAAATAAAGGTTTGGTGATAAATATAAGTTTCACTTTTTTTGACACCATTCACTAGAATGCACATTCACATTTGAGGTGGGTGCAAAACATAGTACAAAAATATCCAAAATTGGCAAATTTTTGGACATTGTCATTTTTTGCAAAAATACTTGGCTATAGGCAACAAAAAATGGAAGTTTGATGATAAATATGAGTCACGTTTTTTTACATAATTCACTAGAATACACATATGAAATTATGATGGGTGTTAAAAACAATATAGAAACATCCAAAATCGGCTAATTTTTGGACATTATCATTTTTGGCCAAAATATGTGTGCAATAACCCATAAAAAATGGAGGTTGGGTGATAAATATATGTTTCATTTTTTTTGACTCAATTCACTAGAATGCACATTCACAATTGAGATGGGTGGAAAAATAATACGAAGATGGCCAAAATCGACATATTTTTAAACATTGTCAATTTTTTGCCAAAATATGTATGTTATAGCCCCCAAAAAATGGAGATTTGGTGATAAATATGTGTTTAACTTTTTTTTGTATCGTTCACTAGAATTCACGTTCACAATTGAGGGGGGTGCAAAAATCTAGCTTGAAAATGGCAAAAATTAGAACGTTTTTTAACATTGTCATTTTCGGTCAAAATACTTGTTCTATAGGCTACAACAAATGGAAATTTGGCAATAAATATGAGTTTTACTTTTTGTGATACCGTTTACTAGAATGCACGTTCACAATTTGGTAATCAACGAGTTTTTTGACATTCTTTGACTCAATTCCCTCCAATGCACGTTCAAAATTAAGATGGGTGTAAAAAACATTACAGAAACAGGCAAAATCGGCACATTTTTGGATATTATCATTTTCAGCCAAAATACGTGTTATATAACCCACAAAAAATGCAGGTATGTGATAAATATAAGTTTCACTTTTCTTGATACTGTTCACTAGAAAGCATGTTCACAATTGAGGTGGGTGCAAAAAATAACACAACAATAGCCAAAATCGGCACATTTTTTTACATTGTCATTTTCAACCAAAATATGTGTGCTATATCTCATAAAAAATGGAGGTTTGGTGATAAATATTAGTTTCACTTTTTTTTACCCCGTTCACTAGAAATAACACAATTGAGGCGGGTGCAAAAAATAGCACCAAAGTGGCCAAAATCAGCATATTTTTTAACATTGTCATTTTCGGCCAAAATACATGTGCAATAGCACACAAAAAATGGAGGTTTGATGATAAATATGAGTTTCACTTTTTTGACACAATTCACTTAAATGCACATTCACAATTGAAATGGGTGAAAAAAAATGGCACGAAAATGGCCAAAATTTGTACGTTTTTAAACATTGTCATTTTCGGTCAAAATACGTGTGCTATAGCCCACAAAAAAAATGAAGGTTTGGTGATAAATATGAGTTTCCCTTTTTTTGACACTTTTCACTAAAATGTATGTTCATAATTGAGGTGGGTGCAAAAAATATTATGAAAATATCCAAATTTGGCAAGTTTTTGGACATTGTCATTTTCGGCAAAAATACTTGTGCTATAGCCCACAAAAAATAGAGGTTTAGTGATAAATATGAGTTTTAATGTTGTTCACATAATTCATTAGAATGCATGTTCGAAATTGTGATGGGTGTTAAAAATAATACAGAAACAGCCAAAATCGGCTCTTTTTTAGACATTGTCATTTTCGATCAAAATACGTGTGCAATAGCCCATAAGAATGGAGATTAGGTGATAAATATAAGTTTCACTATTTTGACTCAATTCACTTGAACACACGTTCAAAATACTTGTTCTATAGCGCCCACGAAAAATGGAAATTTGGTGATAAATATGAGTTTCACTTTTTGTGACACAGTTCACTAAAATACACGTTCACAATTGAGGCGGATTTGATCATTTTTAGAGTCACCAGCAAGTCAAGTTTTATAGCACCACCGTCCATGGCGACTGGGTAAATTCTCAACCGCATATTACTATTTATATCCGGGGTTGTTGCTGTTGTAATTGGTAGCAGAAATTGCACAGAAATCCACCAACAACATTTGGTCATTAGTTCATGGGAATCTTTTTGAAAATGAAATCTTTTTCTACGTACGTATGAAATGAATATAAATACACACTGAAATATGAACTTAAAAATCTAGGGAATATAAGGAATTATTGTGACACAAAATTATAGAACATTAATACAAAACTTCAAATATTGGACAATTCAAGAGCCAAAAGTTGTCCAATTGTGATGACAGGAAATATGCATTGTAGAGATGGCCTTTGCTTTAGTAATTGGGCAGAAACTTGGTTCATGGTTGGCCTCATTTGAGGATTTATATCTATACATAACAAAGCCAGTTTTGCCACCAATACTACTTTTTCTGATTCTGATACTTGCTTATTACTTGGAAATGGAAGTCTTGGATCCACAATGTCTTTGAGTAGTATTTCATGATGACTTGTTGATTGAGATGATGATGATGATGCAGACAACATTGATAATATGAAATCGCCAGGATGCTTTCCCATGATCACTTCAAGAGCAATGACTCCAAAGCTATAAACATCAGATTTTTCATTTACTTCCATTGAATATGCAAGTTCTGCATCCATTTTATGAAATCAATAAATCAAGTCATAGACTAATCATAGTAAGATGCAAATGAAAAATGCACCACCACAAAACAAAGAATACCTGGAGCAGCATATCCGTAAGTTCCAACAAACGAAGTCCAGTTAGATGAATCAGGATTTAAGAATCTTGCAGCGCCAAAATCAGAAATGTGAGCATGATGATCGGAATCAAACAATATATTTTTGCTGGATATGTCTCGGTGGATTATAGAAGGTGAACAATCGTGATGCATGTATGATAATGCACTGGCCACGTCTTTAATGGCGGTTATCCTCTTGATCCATCCAAACTGTGTTGATGTTTCATGGTTGCTCAATAGCTGCATTAGGCTTTCCCCTTCCAAGAATTCGTAGACTAAGAATGCATGTCGAACATGGGAACAAAATCCATAGAGTTTCACAATGTTGCGATGCCTAATTTCTGTCAGTGCACGGATCTCACTGGCAAAAGCTTTTGGGTTGCTCAATACTTCGCCTTCTGTTCTATGAAGTCTTTTCACAGCAAAAACTTGACCATTTGGCAACTCTGCTCTAAAAACGCTTCCAGATCCTCCCTCTCCAATGCAATGCTTGTTGTCAAAATTTTCTGTGGCATCAATGAGATGCTCATAGACCATTTTCCCATCAAAACTCCAAATAGTGAACAAATTTCCATTTAATTTTCTCTGCTCCCTTTCAACATGTTTTGCGTGTTGCCTCGCACGGACAAAAATTCCCACAAAAAGCACAATCAAGAGAAATACGGTTCCTATGATTGGAAGGACAATCAAAGAAACAATTCTTTTGTTTGTCATCCTTTTACCAGTAATCTTGTTTCTTGTTGATTGAGTGCAAGGGTTCAAACCAACAATATTGCCACATAAACCTTTGTTGTTTCGCAAGGCATCAAATGAAGCTTTTTGGAATGCTGTGATGTTGGGTAGCGGACCTTCCAGTTGATTGGAGGATATATCAACAGAAATCAAACTGAAGCAATAGTCGAAACTGGAGGGAATGAAACCTGATATCCTATTTTGGCTTAAATTAAGGGCTGCAAGCATGGGGATCGTTCCCATTTGAGAAGGAATACTTCCACTAAGTGCATTTTGGCTCAAATCCAATTCTAATAATTGCACACAATCGCCAATCTGTTCAGGAATTGAGCCAGTGAGATTGTTGGCAGACAAACTAAGATTTAAAAGTTTAGACAGCTGACCAATTTCTGGTGGTATTTCGCCCCAAAGATTATTGTCATCCAGTTTAAGATACAATAGTAAAGTCAAGTTGGCCAAACTTATGGGAATATTCCCATGTAGGTGATTCGAAGAAAGATAGAGTAATCGTAATTGAGATGCCTCTCCAAGCCCAATTGGTATTTTCCCAGAAATGTTAGTTTTGCAAATTGACAAGAAAGTCAAATCAAGATATTTACCCCAATCCCAAGACAACTCTCCATAGAAATTATTATCACTTAATTCAATATCCTTCAAGTGTGGATAAACTCCAAAATCTTGAGAAATGTTTCCTGTTAATTTGTTACTCATGACATTGAGATGTTGTAAAGTAGAACAATTTTTCAAACTTGTTGGCATAGTACCTATAAAATCATTGTAATAGATGGTGAACCATATTAGTGACCCACCACTGCAAACATTCTGGGGTAAATGACCAGTAAGATAGTTCTGTTCTATATTTAGAACTCTCAAGTGTGTAATATTATTGAGTTCAATAGGAAGAATACCACTGAGTTGGTTGATGGAAAGACGGATACCAATTTTTTTCAATTTTCCCAACTCCGGCGGGATTGGCCCAGATAATTTGTTTTTATATAACGCCAATTCCCTGAGACTTGTTAAATTCCCAATGGAGGAAGTAATAGGTCCTGTTAGATTGTTTCCAAAAAGATATAAAAGACTTAACTTGTCCAAATTCCCGATAGAAATGGGAATTTCATTGGTGAGATGGTTACCATAGAGAAAGAGTTGCACAAGTGACTTGAGCTTTCCAATCTCTTTTGGAATGGGTCCTGAAAGATGATTATTGTGAAGATGCAAAGTATTCAAATTTGTTAAATTTCCAATGGATTGCGGAATGTGACCGGTGAGTTGGTTTTCCAATAGTTGGAGAACCAAAAGAGATGTGAGCTTCCCGATATCTTCAGATATAGGACCTGTTAGATTATTGCTCCACAAATACAGTCGGTTGAGTTTTGTGAGATTGTAAACAGAGGAAGGAATCTGTCCTGAAAGGAAATTTTGTTCAAGGGCTAAATATCTCAAGTCATTCAGGTTTCCAATGGAGTTAGGAAATGATCCCGTCAACTCATTGTCTCCTAAACTCATCATTTTGAGAGACCTTAGAAATCCAATTTCTTGTGGGATAGAGCCATTCAAAGAGTTATTCCAAATGCTCAAGTGCCTAAGATTGGTGAGTTTGCCGATTTCATTTGGAATCACTCCAGAAAATTGATTCGAGTCCAATTCAAGATCGGTGAGTTTAGAAAGGTTTCCAATGCTAGCTGGAATGGCCCCGTAGAGTGCATTATCAGAAAGTTGAATGGTAGTGAGATGGGGCAAGGATGAGAAGTTGAGACGATGGAGTGTACCTTTGATGCCAGAAGCAGTGATGTTAATCACCGAAATCCTTCCGGCCTTGTTACAATCAATTCCAACCCAATGGATGCTGCTGTTGCAGGGATTGGAGGAAGGCCGCCAATTGGATAACAGTCGTGATTGAGTATCATTATCAAGACTGGACTTCCAAGCTAGAAGGGCAGCTTTCCCTTCATCATCTCCAGAGCTAACTGCATGGATTTGATGATCAGAAGCAGCAGTATTAATAATGAAAATTGCAAAGCATAAAAGAAGCACTAAATAATAATAATAATAATAATAACGTTGTGGAGCTAAGATGGAGTTGTTCTTCAAAAGAAACATATTCACTCACAAATTGGCTCATTAATCAATAGAAACATGGAATTATATATAGGTACAAAGATTGATACATCAAACTTGCATTCTTGTCTCTCTTTGTTTTTTTTTTTTTTTTTTTTCCTTATTCAAAGACTGGCTGGCTGCCCGAATATCATCATGATTACGCAAAAACTTTGAAGTCTTCTGAAACTTTTATTTCAGTTCAGTCATCTGATCATAACGTGAAGCCATTCAGATATGGATACAGAATGCCAAAATTTGAGGACTAAGTCTAAGATGGTTTATTCTTCCAGCAGCCGTGCTAGAAGGTTTTGACTTTTGAAGGTATATGTCATAGTACTAAGTCTGCTTCTGTCCATTGTGTTGACTTCAGTTTTAATAGTCCCTTATAATTTGAGGACTATGATGGTTCCTCCATGGCTGCCTCCAAGCATTAAATTTTTGTCTAGTCATCTCATCATGAGATGTAACATGAAGGCGAAAAGTTCAACACAGCACAAGTGTGATTTTATTTTTTTTATTATTTTTTTTTTATGTCCCAGGTTCTTAACTCTACAACTCCGTGTCTATCCCGACACTTCACTGTTATTGAGTCAGACTAATCCTGCGCCTCAAGCCGACCGTCCCTTAGGGACCTGAGGAGGTAAACTGCGGTATGTGTACGTAATGGGTACTTACTGTAGCAGCCCAAACTGGATTCCAGGGGCAAGGGCAATTAAAGATGAAGAAAAGCACAAGTGTGATTTTAAAGCAAAGGAAGAGAAATGTTGAATAAAGATGAAGAAAATCCAAAGTGTGTGAGTGTGTGTATTTTTCTTATCTTGCCTCTCACGTTTTTGTCCAAACAAAAAATCAAGCTAGCTCCATTAGGTAGAATTAATAGTCCCATATAATTCATGTGCCTGTTCTATCTATATTGAACTATACATCACACTTATATCTACACCAAAAATTAATCAAAGGCTTGAAGAATTCGCACAAAGACTTGCTCCATATAAACAAGTCTTGCTCACTAATTTTCTACCAAAAGAAAACTAGACATTTGTGGGTCAAACAGATTATGTGAACAAATAATATGTTCAATCCGCTAAACTTTATAGAAATTTTAACATATGATATTGCCCATCTTCTTAATTAGTCCCCATTTGGTGAGCAAGAAAAACCTCCTTATTCCCTATTGTTAATCATTGCTATAGTTATAAGTTAATTTCCAAATGATAGAAGCTTCGAAAAGGAAGCTTTGATTGTTAATACAATTGAGGATCAGATTCCCATCTCAATATTGTGAATGCAGAGATATTGAAACTGCAAAGTATTCAATTAATAGGGAGGTCAGTCATCATTGTGATGTGATGGTACTTAATCGTGAAAATACAATAATAATTACAGTAATTCATTGTGAACATTAATTCTTTCTGAACGGGGGACCTCAAGAACAGTCTCAAGACCATATTCTTTGTCAGTATTTGGACAAAGTTTCTTTTCCTCGTCACTTTGTTTATCATTGCTGGTTGTACGTGATCTTGAGATCAACTAAAACAGGGATAGGCCTGGAGAGAAAACTAGTTGGACTCTTATATGCATCCACCAATTTTCCTACAATTATGACAAAATTATTAAATTATATTAAAGTTATAGCCACAAATATTAATAATTTGTACAATTTTGTAATAAGACAAGTTGAAATGTACACAAAACAAACACAATATGCTCTATTTGAATCAATAAATTATCCATATATAGTCTCGAAAATGCATAATAATCCATCCTTGCCAGAATACACATATATCTAAAGGAAACTGTTAATGTCAGAGCAATTATTAGCTTCTAAAGCAATAAGTTATTCATCTCTTTCATTTACCCTTAATAATTCAAATCATTTATTTTCTTTCCACTTTATCATTACAATTTATTAATTCTTTCTAACATCTTCTCTATAACTTTCGTTTCTTTTCCTTTATTCTAATATATCTCCAAAATTTTATTAATATAACACTTATTTCTACCTCTAATTTATATAAAAATAAATTATATACCTTAGTCAAAAATTAATTTCAAATAAAAAAAATAAATTTGGAATCAAGCTATATATTTAAAATTCATGTTTCATGTTTAATGTAAGTTTAAAAAAAAGTAATTAGTTTCATTTTCTTGTTTAATAAACAAATAACACCAAGAAAATAACAAGTAAATATTTTTTTGTTTAAAATTTTCAATAAAATAGTGATTGAAAATTTAAAAACTAAAAGAGCTGGTTAATTATATTATGAGCAAATTAACATTTGAAAATGTTAATAGATCACAAGAAAAAAAAAACCGCTCATACTAGAAATAGAAGTGCATATATGCATCCAAATTCTAAAGTAAATTTGTCGTCTTTTTATTATTTAAAATTTATGAATTAAATTATATCATGAAAAAATATAAATTGAGATTTCTATTATATATATATATATATGGAGGTATTTTCAATAACATAGTGATTGAAAATTTAAAAAATAAAAGAGCTGGTTAATTATATTATGAGCAAATTAATATTTGAAAATGTTAATAGATCACAAGAAAAAAAAACCACTCATAGTAGAAATAGAAGTGCATATATGCATCCAAATTCTAAAGTAAATTTATCGTCTTTTTATTATTTAAAATTTATGAATTAAATTGTGGCATGAAAAAATATAAATTGAGATTTCTATTATATATATATATATATATATATATATATGGCGGTAGTGTCTTCCTTTTAAATTTTAAGTTATGTGAATTGTTTTGATAAAATATTAGTTTGAAAAGTGTTATTAGAAAAAAAAAACTTATATAATTGTCATATGTTTATGTATTAGTATTTTAGCAAAAAGTATGACTCGCCTTGGATAGAGTATTTTTTTAGTTGTATAGAAGAATTTTTTTCATGAAATTTATTATAACAAATAAATATTTTGGAGGTGTTTGGATTGATGAGTTTTTTTTTTTTTTGTGTTCATTTATATTTGAGAATTTTTTATTAATAAAATTTAAAATTCAAATTTAAATGAATATTTTATGAGTTTCTTTTGGTAAAAAAATTGTCTTAGGAAGAATTTTTTATTACAATTTAAAAAGTCAAATTTGGTAATTTATTTATAAATATATATAAAAAAACATTATAAAAAAATAATTATTGTAACATTATTTTTTTGTTTTAAAAATTTTGATAGAAAAAATGGACAAAACAAATAAATCAAATTGAATTTGTGAATTAAAACACTGAAACACCACTAAACAAATGGAAGCTAAATTTTTTTAAGTATATATTGATAAATATTTTATAATTTAATTGAGAGAACAATAAAACATTTTAATAGAAATAAGTGTCATATTATTTTATATAATTTTTTTATTATAATTTGATAGTGAAAATAAATGTTATATTAATACAAATTTTGAAGAAAAATTGGTATAAAGGAGAAGAAACCATAAGGTAGAAAGAAGATAAAGATAAGTTGTAGTATAAAATGAAGAAAAGATAGGAGTTTGATTGATTAAAGATAAATTAGGAAGATGTGTTATTTATTGCTCTTGATGCTAACAATTGCTCTGCAATAACAACAACCATATCTAAATGTAAATCTATTGATTTAAATATTTTTAAAATTATAAAATTTTGACTCTGTATAGCCATTGACATGGGAGTATACATGAGATGGTTTAAAATACCTCCATCTTTTGATATTGTTTTTAAATGAAAAAAAAAAACATTTAACACTCGACTGATTAAACTAATTTGATTTTTGTTCTCTTGTGAATTTGATTTTGAAATCGAAATTTTAGTCAAACTCTGTTGTAACATATCCATTAACGTTCTTCCAAATTATTACTACTGCAAATGGATTAAAGGACTTGAATTGATGGTATAAGAGTAAGATTGTACTCTTGTGAGAGCGGCTCTTATATTAGACGTAATACAAACTTTTGTGAGACGGTCTCATATATTAGAAGTGATGCATATATTAGAAGTGATGCATATATTAGAAATATTTATACGAGTTGAATTCCAATTAATAGTTCGATCATTCTCTCAATACTCTTATTCTTTCTACATCTTTCTTTCTCACTTATCTAATATTCATAATTCTATTATTCTAAAAAATTTATATATTAGTTCAATTTTAACTACTATTCTAATTATGTTATTATATTATACTAGTGGAATTATAATTAATACTTCAACTATTCTTATTATTTTTATATCTTTGAATCTCACTTATTTAATTTTTTCAAGTTCTGTTCTCTAAAAATTATATATTAAGTTCAATTGTAACTATTATTATTTTAATTATATTATTATATTGTATTATTTGAGTTTCAATTAATAGTTTAATCATTATTTCAATAGAAATCAAATTTAAAAGTGATATTAAAATCAAAATTTGAAACTAGTTAAAAATCAAAATAAAAATCAGAATTGGAACAAAATTGCAACCAAAATCAGAACAAAATTAGAACCAAAACCGAAATTGGAAACGAAATCGAGACAGAACAGGAATTAGAACCGAGACGGAACTGGAGCCGAAATCGGAACCGAAATCGGAACCGCCAGTTCCATTGGCCACGGAACCCAGAACTGTAGGCATGTCTAATTCGTTAGTTGCAAAATTTTTAGTTTTGGTCATTTATGTTTCATCTAAAGCTATCAACCCCTACACTAAACTTTTTCTAAAATTGAATTTTAGAGTTAACAATCTTTGCTCAAATTTTCATTTCTTACGTTTCAACCAAATAATGTGGACAAATTAATATTGGAAAAGGAAATACAAATTAAACAAACTGAAAGTCATGCCATGTATCTTTGTTTTTCTAGGCATTGCAAGTTACGAAAACATGCATCACTAAGAATTTAGTAATTCTTTTGTTTTTTGTAAAATAATACGAAAATAGCAAAAATCGGCACGTTTTTTGACATTGTCATTTTCTGCCAAAATACGTATGCTATTAGCCCACAAAAAAATAGAGATTTGTTGATAAATATGAGTTTCACTTTTTTGACACAATGACTAGAATGCACGTTCACAATTGACATGGGTGTAAAAAATAATACAAAAACGGCCAAAATCATTATTTAAATTATTATTGTTTAAATCAAATAATAAAATAAGAATTATACTAACTTTTCTGACAATCTATCTAAACACATGCTAAGTATTCGGATTCTCACAATTAAATTTCTAAGAATCAGATGACCCGGAAAAATATTTATTTTCCTCAAAATTAAAATCTCAATAATCATATTTCTATTAAACTTTACTTTTCTGCCAAACAAACAAGCTAAAATATTTATTTTCCTCAAAATTAAAATCTCAAGAATCAAATTTCTATTAAACTTTACTTTTCTGCCAACCAAACAAGCTATTAAGGTTTACTCATCATTTAGTTAAAGTATTAATTTAATATTTAAAAATAAGATAACTAACTAAAAGGACAAATGCTAATTTTTTATAAAGTGATACATAAAGCATAAAAGTGATACACCAAACTCAAAACCGTTGCAAACCCTCCTACTCCTTCAGTCCTCAAACGATCTTTGTGAGGGTTAGTGTCACGCCTCGAACCCGAAAGCACAGTGAACCCGTGGGTGCACACGCGCCCGCGTGGCCATGACACGACTAGAGCCTAACGCACCCAAGCCCAACTTCATTTGGCTCGTCCTCGCTATGCCAAAATGGATATCCTGAAGTTGAACTTGGAAGCTAGGCTCACATATATATACAGAGCATCAATCATTCTCCCATCCGATATGGGATTGGGGTCTTACATTCATCCCTCCTTGAGGCCTTGGCGTCCTCGCAAGGCCCACAGGATCCTTACCAGGCCCACCTCGGTGGCGAAGGATTCTAGAGGTGGCTCCCGCACGTAGCACTTAGTTCCAAAGGATTCTAGAGGTGGCTCCCGCACGTAGCACTTAGTTCCAACACTCCGTGGGTGAAGGCCTGGCCCATTCTCTCCCAAATCCGACATGACACGGCCACACGATTGGGAACCGACTCCAAACGTGCGAAGCCTCCTGTTAGCAAAGTTACTATCCCAACCGTACATATACATAGGCCACACTTTACTTAATATATTCAATATGTACATCTCTTAACCACATTCCCTAATGAACAATATGTACCATCTCAAATCCACAATTCGTTCATATAACAGTCAAACCTATATCTTTAATATATAGCACATCTTTCTCCAAAACAAAACATTGTATATACAACTATACATTTCCTTCAAAAACCATCTAGTAACTATCTATATACATCAATATCAAAATCAAATGTTTCAATATCCCTTCATCCAAAATATCTATTACAATATCCTATTATCTTTACATAACTACAAAATCCACAAAAATAGCTTTCTTCGCTTTCAGTCATCCCCAAAACCTGTACATTAAACCTTAGAATCTGCAGAGATAACAATATATGTGGTATGAGCAAAACTATGCCCAGTAAGTAGTTAAGCTATTCCTCTATTGGATTGAGCACATTATATATATAATATATGTTTTCAAACATCATTTAACACATGAAAACCGACATTGGAAAAACATTTCAAATCAACACACACATATACATATAGCAAGTGGCATCATCATTTATCAAACATTCTCAAGTACGTTGATTACTTGTCATCATTTATCGTTTAGCTCATGAACCGTTCACTTCACTCTTGGTACAAAAACTGGATCCAGCCCTGACTTTTATAACCCGTCAGGTAGGCCAAACAAAGGGGTTCCTAGCTACTATAACCCGCTAGGTGGGCCGTAATCAATAAGTTGGAACATGTTCCTACCAATCGTTCGTTAAACATTCAAGAGCTCAAAACATTTCAAATTCATTTCAATCATTTCACAAACACTTTACATTCACAAAAGCCACTGCATACATTTCATATTCATCAAATTCATAATCTTATTCATGCTCAAACCATTTTGATATAATAACATAGTCAAATTCTCAATAATAGGTTTCATCAAACGTTTATAAAACATAAAGGAATACCAAAACTACTTACCTTAGCCAATATTCAATATAGCCCTTGATTCTAAGATTTCCTCCACCTATTTACTTCACTTTCCTATAAAACATATATCCAAGACAAAAGAACAATCAAAATAGAGCTTAATAACTCTTAGACACTAATCTTAATCTAAAGACACTTCATTTCCCTTACAATTCTAAAACCCATATATATATTATTCTCGTAACTTCCTTCAACTACAATATCCTCACAACTTAACTTAAATTCACCAATTCATGTTCTATTCCAAATCAAGTGAATGTTAAAACCCATATATAAGTGTTCCTCATCTTATGGGATTAAAACCCATATCTTATTACAACAAATTCTCAAACCCTTACTATTCCATAACACTATATATAGGTATTGGCATGAATAAACAACTAAATAAGTTCTTTACCTCAATTAAAATGGTGTTGGAGTGAGAATTAATCCTTCTTCCTCCTTCAATCCTCCTTCAATCCTCCCTTGTCTCTTACCCTAATTAAGATGGAAAAAAGGGAAACAATGACTAAGGGAAAAGAAACGGAAAACTTGAGGAAAGGAAATGAAGACCCAATTTCACAAAGATGGGTTTTCAAACCAAGTTTCACAATTTTACTAAATGGTCCCTATAGTTTCACCTATTTATCAATTGGCTCTTATTAAAATTCACAAGTATTACAGTTAGAATCCCAAACCCACCTAGTCTCTCCACTGCATGTATGCAACCATGTCGTAAACATTTATTTCCATGCAAATACTGTATTAAGAAAAGGCAATGCTTGTTTTTAATTAATTTTTATCTTTCAGAAAATAAAATAACACTTTTACTAATAATGACATGCGATTTCCTCTCTCAAACTATCTTTAACATTTGACGGATCTAGAGCAGCAGCCGAATGGTAGTTGCTTCCAAGATTTAAAATTCTTAAAAAAAAAATAGAATTTGGTTGTTTAGAAAACTTTAAAATTAATTTTTTCCTAATAGTACTAGATATTTTGTCCCTCAAAACATAAATTCTGAATCTGTTCTTAATTAACTGCACAAATCCAATTGCGTGATACAATCGGAAGAACCTGGTATACTACATTCGGTGTGGCGTAAAACCACCAGCAGATTTGCAAAGCCCGTTGTATATCAAATGTACACAGCACAACAAACAAACAATCCATGGCAAATTGCAACTTGTACAAAATCAAATACAGTGCATCAATGAGTCCTTGGAAATTGTGGCCTTTTCCCCGTCATGTGACGGCTGTGATTTTTTGTATTTACACTCACTCCTTATGGTGGGTTCAGCTCAACACAGCTTTGTTTGTTTCTGTCATGGCGTCAGTGGTTTGAATTCAGCTCAACACTCTCAAAAATTCATCCTCTATCTGCCAAGTTGGATCAGCTGTTGGGGTGTCTTGACATGGTCCTTGGTTGATATTGCATGTTTACTTATTTAAACTTTTTTCTTTGAGTTTTTTCTCTTTGAATGAGATTATTCTTGTCATTAACGATGCACTATCCACCAAATTAGTCCAAAAAACAAGGCAAAGTTTTCCGCGCTTTCATTCAAAAACTTAGTTTTACCTCGAGTTATGTATATGTTTAAAAAATTAGTTTTACCTCGAGTTATGTACATGTTTATATGCCAATATGTTGTATTTTAGTTGTACAGTTCATTCCTGAATATTTGTATCTTGTCTTCTTGCAAATTTAGACACAAATCTATCCCCAAATAAACATCAAAGTTTTGTCAACATTGTGAATCCCACCACAAACAAACATATACTCTTGCTCAGCGGCATGCAGGAGCATGTCATTCTTTTGGCAAAAAAAAATGCCAATCCTTTATATAGTAGTCATAAAAGTACAATTTCCCTCCATCCCTTTTTATCCCTTAATTGTACCATACAGGAATTAATAGTTTTTTTATTCACATATGCTACGGAACTATTTGAAAATGTGTATTAGATTGCGTAGGATCAAGCCAAGGAAAAGAGAAAAAAGTTAAATTATGCGATGAAACGTAACTCTTTAGTCCGTACTTAAAATTTATTTTTATGATATATTGTTTCGTAATTCTTTGATGTGATCTACAAATACATAGGTGAAACTCTATGACATATGCTGTTTTTCGACAAAATTTATTCATTTAAACCACTTTCGCACCAATTTAAATTTTCCTCTTTTTTTTAATTTAAATTAAGGTTTCATTCAACTATATAAGCGTTTATATGCCTTTATTTTTATCATTACGATTTTGATATTATTCAAAACAACTTTCAAATTTCCTAAATTTGCGTGTTTCTTTTAAGGTTCTTGTCTTTCCCTATGATTTCCCCGTGTTAATATATGCTAGATCAATTGTCCTAATTTTTTTTCTAAAATACATTAGCTTGTGCTTAGTTTTGGCACAATAATTGACAAAACATTTTCAAAATGGTGTGTATATAAATTAGTACACAATTATTTACTATCCGTCGAAACCTCCCCACGTATTTGTGTTATCTTCATGCTAATGAGATGAAACTATTAATCAAAGATTACTAACCAAACATTAAAAAGTCAATGCCTTCATTCCTACGAAATCCCATGCATGAACCAAATTTTCTAGCAGTGCTATGATTTGTGAGTGTGTGTTGAAATACTGAAATTCTTGTCGAGTATTTTTTGGAGACCAGATCCTCTGTTTAATATTTATCCTTTCTTATTCTATCTAACATTCAAAACGACGTAGTTTTATTAAAGGTAGGAACTAAATGCATAAATATCACTAAAATTACTTTACAATTATTAGACCCTAACCAAGAGATTAGTGAACTCTACGACGTAGTTTTAATTAAGACAGATAAAATCTTGTACAGAAGATCTGGTGTCCATTCTTTGCCGGTTGAAAGGTTTTTTTTTTAGAAAATGACAATTTTAGTCCCTAATGTTTAGACATGTAATATTTTTACTCCCCAATATTTCGAAAGTAGCCAATCTAGTCCCCAATATTTTATTTTATTGCCAATTTAGGAATTGACGGATTTTGTTGGGTAGGTAACGGAAATGGTCATGTGTATCTCACATGTATGTTAAAAATCAAAATTTTATGGCTTTTTATGAAAAAAAAAATTTCTACCTCCTCCTCTGCCGCCGCCACCACCACCACCACCTTCACCTCTCCTTTTGCCACCGTCAACAAAATACAATTTTAAAATGTACGAAAACAAGTACAATAATTTAATATTTCTCTCCAAGAATATACTCAAATAATTTAACATTCATTTTTAGCATTTGATTTGGAGTACTTGATGAATGGGAACATAATTGTTGGTTTTGATTGTATTGCATATGAACTTATAGGTAGATTTAAACTTAGTAATTGTTGTGCCTTTAGCATTTTTTGTTGATTTTTTTGTTGTCTTCCGGATTTGTTTTGAACGGTATTTGAATTTTGCAAATGGGTTTCTTAATGTTGTCCATTGGCTGGTTTTGATATGTGAAGGTGGTGTGGTGGTGGCGGCGGAGGCAAAGGGGGGAGAGGAAGTGGAGATAATGGTGTAAACAAGGCATGACAGGTTGATTTGAGGAAAATAAGTTGAGAGGTATTACAATAATAAATTTGTTGTCCATTGGTTAATTTTGATATGTGGAGGTGGTGGTGGAGGTGGTGGTGGTGGTGGTGTTGGCGGTAATGGAGAGAGGAGGTGGAAATAGTGGTTTAGATGTAATTAAAGAGGGTTTTGTTTAATTAAAAAACCAAAATATGTTTTGTTATTTGTTAATTATTTATTAAAGAATAAGAAGAGTTTTCTTTTTTTTAATAGAAAGTCATAAAAATTTGACTTTTAAGAGATAGGTGAGATGCACATGATGTACTTAACAAAATTCGTCAATTATCCTAAATTGGTCAAAAAAATAAAACATTGGGATTAGATTGGCTACTTCCAAAATATTAGGAATTAAAATTGCCACATGCCTAAACATTAGGGACCAAAATTGCTATTTTCTTCTTTTTTTTTTCTGCAAAGAATGTCTATAAATACAAGTCTGCTTAGCAAATTTTCCGCCAACTCTTGCCTCCCTCTTCCACTGTGTGTGTGTGTGAAATCTCTCTCCCTCTCTCTCATGGATGTCAGCATGGATACAACAGCTGAACACGAGACAGTAAATGAAGAAAACTTCCAACAATTCTATGAGAAATGGAGGATGAAACAAAACCAGCAACTTGAAGAACTCGTCGCTGCATCAGAGCGACTGTCCTCATCCTCTTCAGATTCATCATCGCCAACAAACGGTTCCGTTTCAACTGACTTAAGTCGTTTGGTTCAAAGTGTGATGGAACACTACGAAGAGTATTACAACGCCAAGTTCAAATGGGCTGACAAGAACGTACTGTTAGTGTTATCCCCACCATGTACTAGTTCTCTTGAGGATGCTTTTCTCTGGATTGGTGGTTGGAGGCCTACCATGGCAGTTCAACTTCTATACTCAAAATCAGGGTTGCAACTGGAAGACAAATTCAGTCAGTTGATTCAGGGGATCCTAACTAAGCATGATTTGGCCGATTTGACACCGGCTCAGGTCAGCCGGGTTGATGAGTTGCAGAGGAACATAATCAGGGAAGAGAGGGGGATGTCTGAAAAGATGGCCAAACAACAAGAGAAAGCTGTTCATGGAGATATGGTGGAGCTGAGTCATTTCGTGAGTGAGGCAATGAGGGAGGAAAAAATCGGAACGAGAGCAAGGAATATGGAAGATGAAGGACAACGCGTTGAATCGACACTGACTCGAAAGGAGGAAGGCTTTAAGAAGATTTTAGAGAAGGCTGATAATGTAAGGATAAGTACCCTTAAGAGTATCATTGAGATTTTGTCTCCAGCTCAGGCTGTTCATTTCTTGATTGCTGCTGCTGAACTTCATCTTAGGTTACATGAATGGGGAAAAGCCAAAGATGATATGCAGCTCACTGGTGCTGTTTAGTCCTCACAAGATTTCTTTGCGCATCTATTATGATGAGGACGTTGATTCATCTTTGTAGGGACTGTAAAAGGCTGTAGCCTGCGTTTATGTTTTGTTTTCCTTCAACTTTTTTCAGCTGTATTATTGCATTATTACTATTTCCTCAGATCATTGACTTTCTTTTCTTAATGTTTACGTTTAAAGTTGTCAATTCTTAACAAAATTCTTGAGGGTGTGCCTGCTCATTGGCAATTCATTGACAGAAAAGAAAAAAGAAAAAAGAACAAAGAAAGAAAATAAAGCCTCAAATATGGAGTTCTAGGAAATTAAGGGGGGAGAATCTTGAGGAATTTAAGCGAGTTTTTCTGATTCTACCAATGAGACAGTTTAATAGCACTAGTATTACATGACCAACTTTGCTAATCTCCCTCTATTCGACGCTCGCTAAAGTAACCAAACCTGATATTACAGGTAATTTATTTCATGGCTAAAGGCTATGCGGTAGGATGGGGAGAAAGAGGTTGAGAAGAACGGGTGTGACACACCGGTAGGAGCCTTGTTTCCTCGGGCAATAGCTCAGTACAGGCCGCCAAAAAGATTTTAACTCTTTCGGTTCATCAAGTTTGTACACACTTCTTTCAAGATGAAAATGTTGCCCGCCCTGCAAAGCAAGAGAAGAAATGCAATAGATTGGTTCAGTAGCGGCAGATATGTGCTTCAAGGGACTCTTTTCCAAGAACAAGATATGTGCTTCAATTTGGACTCATTTTTCCACCCAAAAGAAGTTTCGTCCTCTGATGGGAAGCGTTACCTTAAACTAATATTTCTCTTGATTAAGGAGTATGGCATCAATACTCTGTGAGTGCACCAGAGAATGGTGTACATACAAGTGCGTGTGTGCCCTCTCTCTGTATATAGTTTTAGTGTTCATCCCAAGTCAACTATTCTCTTTAGCAGTTACAGATGGGTAAGGATGATTTCCAATTGTCCAGCAGCTATTGTAGGCTGAGTGTAGGGTATGTCAACAATCTATAACGTGTACATGAATGTGCAGGAGTGAGAGTGAGAGAGAGATTCCAGGTTTCCTATTTCAGCAAGGTAAGCCTCATCTTGGAATTAATATTATCACAAGTAAAAATGTGAGGAATCAGAGTTAACAAGATTAGGCCTGATAATTCTGGATCTTCGTTAACAAGTTGTTCAACCAAGATTCATAGCAGCATTCAAAAAAAGCTATTGAACAGTTAAATAAGGTCCTGTTCCATTACTATGTTGTCGCTTAAATTTTAGCATCCACAAGTATTATCCAGGCAACAGTTTAAATTCAAATCATCAGAATACAATGAACATAAAAGATAACCTTCATCAAAGCTCCTCTTTTCTAGATTCCTGCTGGGCTGCCTTGTCTGAGTTCTTCTTAATAAAGTCAATTATGTCTTCCTTGGTCCTGTCCCCATCATACTGCATGAGATTTCCAGTTGCTGACTTGAAATACAATGTTGGATACCCTTTGACATCAAAGCGGTCTTGTGGGACATCATTTGCTGTAGCATCCTACGAAGCAGGAGACAGTAAACTAATTTCAGGAGTCAACACATCAAAGAAGCCGCGACCATATATGGATAATTTGATGGCAATTTATGCAAGCACACATAAGCAAGAAGCTAGATGACAAATATATGTATGTAATCAGGGTCAATTATGGAAAACGTGACTTCTCTAAACTGGACAGCAAATTGCAGTGAAGTGAAAAATAATGACCAAAGCACAAACGATAAAAAGTCGGTAAATTTTAAGTGCAATAAAATGGATGAGAAACCAAATAATTTTCTAGCTATTTCCCCATTCATTTGATTTAAATTCATTCAAGTTGCAATGCCATGCCAAAACAATAAGATTCACTCGAAAACATTGGAGAGAGTCGCATCATTTAGAATATTTTAAAATAGTTCATAATGACTTTCATTAGTTGGCCAGTTATCCAAATATGGGAAGAGTATACCCAAGAAAAGATTCCAATTTCAATAGGTAGTTCCTTTAGAAGATATTATCTAATGATGATCAATCTGTAAATCACTCATGGATAGTGGTTCCTGGGAAATATGACTTTCATCAACTAATTAGAGTTTCTCAACATACAACATTACTTAGAACTCATGCTGAAATGTAAAATCTCAGACATTGAACATGTTATTGTGGCAAACAATGACTGGACATCAACATATGCTTCGACCATGCCAAAGAACATGTTATCAACTCACAGCTAGAAAATCTGCTATCAAGACACTAAATCGCAATAACATGCACCAAATCCCTCAGCTAGAAAGTCGTACAACATTAAAAACAATTAATTGCTGGACAGTTAAAAGATTAGAAGACAATTATCTGTATCTATATCTACAAATGTAATGCTAACTATGTAAGATGATTTCCAGCGATCTAAATGCTCTTACAATTTTTGCAATGACAACATCAGCATCTTTTTCAAATGAGACAGCAACTTCATCCAATATTGGGGCCAACTTCTTGCAGTGTCCACACCACGGAGCATAGAACTCCAATAGAACTGAAACAGAAGTTATGCAGAAAAATTAGCAATCACAAGGCAGGAACAAAGATTGACTTCATCATTATATGTAGCAATATACAAGCATAGCCCATTTCTGCCAACTACATACAGTTGCGTGTCTCTCCGAACACAGGAGCAGGCCAACTCTCGCCCCCACCCCCACTTCCCTTCTCTTCTCTCAACACACTCAATGCCAACATAAAGCAAGTGCATGGTTGACAATTCTCAGCAGCAAAGCAAGGAAAAAGGAAGACTTGCATTGGCTCATTACAGAGATTACATGCGAAATCCCTTCACCAACACAAAAGAAGGGTTTGACATGACCCAAGAAAGTCATTGCAATCCATTTACTCCTTTTGATCAAGTAACTTCTCTTGTTAATTTAATGTAGAAACACTCCACGTTATTTTGTTTCATTTTCTTTTCGAAGTTCAGAAAAAATAGAAAAACCAAGGATATAAACTACAGTTTAAGGAAAAGACAAAGATTACCGTACAGGTACAATCAATATCTATGTGATTGGAACTAGTAAAATAATTAGTAAGCTGGAAACAAAATCAAAGAGTAAAACAGATTCCATATACCATTTTTCCCAGAGTTGAAAACTATGTCTTGCAGAGTATCGGCAACTACCACCTTAACGGGCTCGTTGTTCACTTCAGGTATGGGTTCTGATTTTTTGAATGGTTGCACATGACCATCCTGTGAATATATTCTTCAGATGTTATTTACCACCAGAGCCAGTTTCCTTGAAAATAAAACATAATGTGCTAAAAACATAATAAGATTAATATTCATTAATTTTATCCGTTTCCGTCACCACCATCTCTTTCCAACACCCAA
The DNA here is from genome assembly GCA_016586305.1 of Ophiorrhiza pumila. Taxonomy (NCBI): domain Eukaryota; kingdom Viridiplantae; phylum Streptophyta; class Magnoliopsida; order Gentianales; family Rubiaceae; genus Ophiorrhiza; species Ophiorrhiza pumila. The sequence goes on along the minus strand of BLIW01000010.1, from coordinate 9,505,809 downwards.
AAGAATAACTTAAGCCTTCCTGACACTTCCTGTCACTGCAGGATAAACATTTGCTCATACTAGATTTTCTACTCAATATGGAAAACTACAAAGGAAAAACAAATAAGAACATTTGAACCTTGTACTCCTTCACCCAAGATGCAATATGATCAGGCTCCAGGTTAGTTTTGAGATATTTAGTTCCATCATTGGTCTGTATGACAATGAGAGGCACCTGGTCTTCCTTAAGTCCAAAATACTGTTCATCAAAGCCAAAGATGTTATCCACATATGAACTGATTGACATGGGCCAATGATAGGAATGCAATGTAGATACCAACCTGGAAAGCACCTTGACTGGCATCAAGATCCCCAATTAGGAAACCAATTCCTTTTCCTTTATACTGCTCAGCAACTTCTTGATATTTTGATTTAAAAGTATCAATATTCTCACTGCTGAAATTGAGAAACAACATTGCCTGCCCATTTGGAACTCAAAAGTGTCAAAAAAAATGCCAAAGCAAAGGAACCTGAACAGTAACATGTCCTTAAAACCATCCAAGATAAAAAGAAAATGCCCACTAGAGTTGCTGCGTCAAATAACAGATCAGCTGAGAAATTATGGCATGGTCCACAATCCATAATAAAAGAGATCACTCAATAAATTTGCATGAATGTTTCACCTCTGTGAGCAAAAGAAAACCCCAATTTCTAACAAAAAGGAAATGATAGCCAGAAAAAAAAAAAGAACAAAGTTATCAACAGATAAAGCACTGCAAAATTTTTACTCCCTCGCAAATTTAATAATACTGACTTTGTTAGAACAAGAATAACATGTCAGGCATTAGAGCCCAAAGCAGTTCAAGGTAATAGAATATAAGGGACCTTGAATATAGGGGACTAAGCTATTGTGTTCCTAACTTTTCAAAGAAGATTGGTGACACCAATTGACCATCTACATTCTAGTATGCGAGAAGCAGTTTAAGAAAGTGGATGTTAGTTTCGAACTCACTGAATTGGAAAAAACAAATACATGTGTTGCAGTTCCAACACCTCCACACCCTACTAATAGTTTAGGAAAGATGTATAAGGTACTTGACTGAAAGGGGAAGGAAAATGAGGAAATATATAATTTTTATAAAAAAAGAAAAAGGTAATTGGATTACAAAGCAAAAGAACAGGTTAAGGCTGGTAAATCTTTTGGGCACACATGCATTACAGAAGCTTGCTATTGATATAAATGTTTAAAGTTATCCCTTGATTTCCACTTCCTTCATAAAGAAAAGGTCCACACCAGCCGCATCTAACAAAATTATGTTATCCTTGTCCTGCCAAACTTAATACGAAAAGCATAGCAGATCAACACAGAAATCCAAGTTTAATTTGCATACTCACCTTGTCACTCTCTGTGTTAAAGAATTTTATGACAAAAGGATGGTTGCTGGGTTCATTGTTAAAGACTGTCACAGTAGGGATACTTGTTTCTTCAATGAGCTTAACAAGAGTATCAACATCAAATTCCTGCAATCACAACAGGTTTCACATTAAAAATCCAAACAGAAATTGTTACTAGTCAGTTTTCCAAGCAGGAGAAAGAACTAATCAAATGATACCTGAAAATCTACGACAAGCTCATCAAAAGGCTTGAACAACCTAACAGTAGGACCCGAAATAGATGATTTTCCTCGAGGCAGAAGTTTGGCATCCACAACGTGGGCAAATTCATAGTCAGCGCGCAACCTCTCAGCCAAAGTAGTAAAGTTATCAAACTTCTCACCAGAAAACTCAGGAAAAACCCCAACCTACAGGAATATAGAGATGCAAATTCTCTTAATGGACGATTAAGTTTCCAGACCAATAAGGATAAAAAAAGATCAACCATCAAGGAGACAAGGAATTGGGGGATACTGCTTACAACAACAATCTTTTTGTCATCAACAAAAGTAGCAGCTTCTTCAGCAGATTTTATTTCAGCTGATGCAGGACCACTTTGCTTCTTCACATAAGTAACAATACCATCAGCTTCACGAGGCCCTTTATAGTCTTGAACAACACTGGCTCCAAATCTCAGGATCTTGATAGTGGGGAAACCACTGACACCAAATTCATTTGCAAGCCCCTTGTTTTCTTCCACATTAGCATCAACTTTGGCTAAAATGAGCGGAGGATCCTCCTTGCTCAAAATTGATGCAGCTCTCTCAAACTGCAAATTAGGACTTGTTGTCAGGTAACCAGCAGTATAACATCATGCAGTCAAAATAAATGTAAGGAAAAAGGACATCATATCAATCTAATTAAAGGTTACCTCTGGAGCAAGTTTCTTACAATGGCCACACCTGTTCGAACAAAGAAGTAAAATTAATTACTTCAGAAATAGTTAGGATATATATAATAGAGGTAAAACAAACAATAAAGAAAAAGGAAAATATTGACAGTCCATTGACATTGAAATGCTTCAGCACAATGGATCAAAATTCTCATAGCATCAAATTCATCAAAGTTCATTTGATGGAGTTCATATTACGGATTAAGCTAGTAATGGCTCCCACTAGTTCAGGATAGGCAGCAAAAGCCTGCAGGCTCATACATTGAAAACCCTCCAAATCTCTAACGTATAGTCGAAGTCAAAGAACAAAAACAGAATCGTAAGTGTTCGCAAGATGTTGCAACAGTTAATGTCTTTTGAAATGGTTTCTTAGATCCAAACGCACCTAACCAAGCCTTACATCATTTTTGCCATTGGCCTCCAAGAACAATCAAACAAGATAATTCAACCCACTACAATCTCTTTTCACAATACTGACAAAATTAACATGGAATATAAGCATTAAAAGAACCCCATTTTTTGCCCAAATCCAAATTGCTCCCAAAGTGTACTATATCAATATTATCAAAGTTGAAAACCTATACCTTTCAATCCCAAACAGACACCCAAACCAACTTCATTTCCCAAAATAAATTCTCACATTCTCAAAGTACAATCAATCAAATCAACTCAAACATTAAAACCCCCAAATTATACACACACAAAACAATAAAATTTTAAACATCACAAATAACTAATCCAACACATTTTCAGACATTCATACAAAATCACAAGATTTCCTTGAACTTTTTTCAAATAAAATTCTATACTACGCAGCAAACAAGAATTAACAAAACTTAACAAACAAAACCATGAAAAAAAAAATTTTTAAAAATGCACCTAAAATCAAAGTTTATTACCAAGGGGCGTAAAATTCGACGACAATAAACTTATGTTTAGCCACGAATTCAGTGAAATTGGAGTGGTCCAAAGTGACAACGAACTCTTCCGATGGAGATTCTTCCGTCGCTTCGCTTCCTGAAGAAGCGTGAACTACCGATCCGATTACAAAAAACGTAATCAACAAAAACGATATCTTGATAGCCCAATACGCCATCTTTGCTCAAACAAGAGCAGTTTTTGAAGAAAATTCAGCAAGAACCGAAAGAATTTGTGGAGAAATGAATGAGTGAAGAGGGGTTTATAAAGGACTTAAAGAGACAATCCTTAGTCAAAAATGCTATTTCCACACTAAGAATTACTATTGCCAGAATATTTTGATATTTTTATTTTGTTCATTGACCTAAGATGCCCTTTCCCTATATACAATTTATTTACCAGTGTTGTTTAAATACATTGTATTAAAATTCATTTCCATTTATAAGTCTTGATTATGGAGATTTTGGGTCTTTTTCCTTTATTCTTTTTTTTTTTGGAAATTAATGAGAAATTAAAGTATGGTTTTATTATTCATAAAAACTTATGTAAAATCGGTTCATATATGAAATGGACAATTAATGACGGTTGAAATAGTGATTCTAATTTTCCGTTGATTTTATTGTACTTTGAAATTGTGATTAACTCTCGTTTCATATATGAACCCGCATCACATAAAACTAACGGTTTATTACTGTATTTTGGTTATTCAAGAAATAGGGAAATTCCATTATGTAAAGTAAAATTTAATTTAGAGTAGTGATAGGGGGAGTGAAAAATTAGAGTGAAAATGCAAAGTGACTGACGTTGCAGTTATAAAAAGACAAACTAATACCCTAATCAAATGATGAGTGAACCCTACTGTATAATGGATTAGTTTGTCTTTTTATAATTGTCACGTCAGTCACTTTGCGTATTCACTCTAATTTTTTACTCCCCCAATCATTACTTTTTAATTTATTGGTATATTGAATTTTTAAAATTCATTATATTAGGACATGAATATTATTGGTTTTAAATTAATTAATTCAAAATTTATGAGTTCTATAGAATTTAGACATATAGGGAAATTATGGGTCATAATAATTAATATGCCATAAAGTCAATGTAGAACTATGGCAAGTTATATTTATGTCTCGTTTTAGTTGTTATGAAAATAAATTAGATATATGAGTGTTTTGATAAACAATTAATGAAAAGATTTTTGTGTTGGAAACAAAATGGTATGTTTTTAAACAATCTTTAAATGCTTTCATGTTTATTAATTTAAAGAATGTGCTTGAATTCATTTTCTTTAGCGAAAGTAAAGTATTTGAAGTTTTGAACTATATCAAAATCTTCATAATATTTTGTAAGACATTACAAAAATCATTTTTATATCTGTTGGAAAAATTTTCTATCACTTATATTTAAAATAGTGTAATTTCATCTCTCACATTAAATATTTATACTATATTTATTGCTCTATGTAATCCATTTAATTTCTGACTACTATACTTTGATTTCTGACCAGTATGCTCTGATTTCTTATTACTATACCTTGATTTTTGACTGTTATACTTTTGATTTCATCACTCACATTAAATATTTGTATTAAAAACATGCATTTTCACATTTTTAAACACTATACGTGTATATTTTTTTCGTTAAATAAATGAACAGAATTAGATAAAAGAATCAATTTAGTGCATAATTTTAGTGTAAATAATAATAAAGATAAAAAAATATGAAGAAATATTTTTACATTTTTCCTGTTTCTTATATATTTAAGATTAATTACACTTTCAATGAAAAATTAAAATTAAAATTAAAATTAAAAACGGGCAACCTTGCTTCATGGACCACCTCAAAATAGTTACCATTTAACTTGTCGCTATAATTATATACACAAACAGTGTTTGACTGCATAAAAAAAGGAAAACCCAATAATATTTGTTAACTTAATTGGTTTTTCTTTTAATTATAGATTCATTATTAGTAAAATGTTGGGGGTAATTTGGTCAATTTAAGTGTGGCAGTAGCTTTTACAAGGCGCCGGCTATCGTGCAAGGTTTGTATGATGATGAATTTAAGAAGAGTGACAGTGTTATGGATAGAAAATAAAATTGTCATGGAAATGCCACGTTGCATCAATGACGTAAGCTCTGTTTGCTCACTCGCGCGAGTACTCTCAAAGTGGACACTCGCTCCTTATGCGTCATTTTGCTTACGTGGAAGCATACTATTCGACACATCTATCGCTTGAAAACTATCGTTATATAAAAGACTAGGAAAATTTTAGTACCTAAAATTAAGGTTAATTATATTTACTTCCCAATCCTTAAAAGTTTAGTTAGATTACAAATAATTCTTCAAGTTTAGATTAATTTATCATTAATAAACTACTAATATTATTATTATTTTTTTTTACACTCACACACCCTCACATGCATCCCCCAGGAATCGAACACTAGACTTGGGGGTCGGGACGCTAATTCCCTAACCACCGGGCTAGCCCCAGTGGCTTAATAAACTACTAATATATTCAATCATTAGTCAACTAAAAATATGTTGTGAAAATTTTAAAATTTCAATCAAGAAAAGTGAAAGTGAATAGTGGTCATAGATGTTTTAGGAATTTTAGGTCACATTTTTTGATTGACTAATGATTCACTGTGAATTGAATTAATAACAGAGAGAGATTAGTGATAGTTATGTACGTTTCATGGGTAGATTTGTAGTTTGGCTAAATTATAAAGTATAGTTTACTAGTTTGATCAAATTTTAAGGGAAATAAATATCATTAATCATAAAATTTTGTGCTGTTGGCAATTTTCAAATATAGGGACTAATCTACACAGAATATTAATTTGTATTGGTTCCAATTTCTTTGTAGGCTAGTATTACAAATTTGTAAATTTATTGAAATTTGAAGTTTGAAATATAAAAATAATAAATTAATTTGTCGTGTACAAATTCGCCACAAGTACCTATGCAAGCGATAGGTTTTAGATTCAAAAATTTGTCACAAAATTTTCAAGTTTATATTGCCCTATAAATTCATATGAGTACATTTTGTGTTGAATTTGTTAAATTTATGTTGACCTATAAATTCATACGGTACAGTCTCAGGAGATTTAGATTCACCTTAAATTGAGATAGGTTCGAAACTCACGACTGTTAAATTCGATTTATTTTGACATATAAATTTATATTAGTGCATTTTCAATTCTCGAAACTACTTAAAACTACTATTTTAAATTTGTCATGTTTATCTTGGCATGCTGAATTGAGTTTATCTTAAACTATAAATTCATGTGGCTCCAATCTCCATACTCAAAACTCAAGGACGGGTGAATTTTCCAAAATTTTATCTCAACCTACAAATTCCCATGAATTTGAAACTTAGGACCAACTAAATTTATCGATGCCAGTTTTCTTTATTGTGCTGAATTTACTAAATTTATCTTAACCTATTAATCCATATGTTTGAAAGTAAGGACCTATTAAATTTGTGATTTATCTTGGCCTATAAATCCAAGTAGATGTTAATCATCTTTCTGATCTATGAGATGAGATTCTCTTATATGTTTTAATTTGTAAGGTTTATGTTAGCCTATAAATCTCTCATTTCCAGCCTTGAAGACTGGTGGTTTTAGATGCAAAAGTTATGGGATGTTTTGATTTATCTTGTCCTATAACTTCATTTGAATGTTAATCACCTTTATGACCTTTGAGGTGGGATTTTTAAGGCTGGCAATAGGTTTTGGTTCAAAACTCAGAGTTCGATGAATTTACAAAATTTATTTTGGCCTATAAATCTAAATTGATGTCACTTTTTTTTATTTGTGAGATGGAATTTTATCATCCATGGTAGGATTCTCTCTCTCCAAATCTAGTGATATGATCTTGGGCGAGGCTCGAACACCTGGACCAAAAGCATATGCCGAAACGTGGGGATCTTGTTGATGATTCAATTTCAAGATTCAAAACACAAACACAAAAACGAAACAATAAAGCGGAATAGATGTCAAGGGGAACGTGTAGCTGATTTCAAACATGAACCAACCCTAACGTTAATACAAATAGATTGATTAAACCCGTGATAAATTCACGTGTTCAACTAACCAATTTGGCGCGTTCTTTAAATAAAGAACAGGTTCGAAATTCACCTATAGGTCACGCTATGGCTAATTTCGTACAATTAAGAAGTAAATCTTCTTAAAGGTTTTTGTCAACTCAGAGAGCATAGACAATACTTTAGCAAAGCTAAAACTTTTCATTCATCAATTCTATTTAAAAACGTTACAAGGCCTTTCCTTTATATAGGAAATACTTTGGCCAAAAACCTAGATCAATTCCAATGTGGGATTGATTGCTAACTTAACTAACAAACTAACCAGTACTATTCACGTGAATAGTAACCTATAATTTAGGGAACTACTTTCCTAAACGAATAACAATAACTACTTAACTTAAAAAGTAAATAAGCCCATTAATTAACATTCAATGGACTTAATTTATTTAAAGCAAAATAAATCCTAAATAACTTAAAAGTGGCGTGATCCAATTAATGAAGCCCAATACGCCATTACTTGGTCTTCAATATAGTCCATGGATTCGAGATGGAAATCTGCCAAAAAATCCCGTCAAAATCCCGTCTCCAACTTTGGGAGGCATTTTCGACGATGCTAACGTTCGAATCTCGTAAAACTTAAAACATGAAAGTTGTAGCCCTATCTCTTATCGTTACAGAGCTTCTTGAATCACGTAATTCGGAGTTATACCGAAGGAGATATGTCCAGAATACCAAACTGTGGCAGAATCTCTCAGCTTGCATATTTGACTTTGACACCATGGACATGGACTCGGGCGGATTCTTATCATTCCCTCCCTCCTCGAAAAGATTCGTCCTCGAATCTTGAAAATAAGCTCCAGGGTCAAACACCAGTATCACGAACTCACTGCAAACTCGAGCCAAATAAAATTGGGAAGATGCACATCTCGACCAACAAAAATATATATCCTGCCAAAACAAGACAAATGTATAAGGTAAAAGAAAGTACAATAATCTAAAACAAGACTTAGAATAATTTCCTTTCACCAAAAGAATAGAACGGGCAGAATATGTATGAAAAATCGAAATACATATAGCATGATTAGTCGTAACAAATGTTGCATAAATCATAATGCTGAAGTTAATGAATTCAAAACAATGTTGCAAATAACTATCATGTAGTTTATGCAAATCAGAAAACCGAATATTCTTAATTAGAGAACTAATCATTAACACATTATGTACGGTATGAACATGTAATGAAAACAAAGGATGTAAACATATATGAACAGAATCATAAGGACACGAAAATTCATAACAAGAAAACATATATGCATCCTTGAGAAAGTGTAAATCACATGAACGTATTAAGACCCTTAACAACATGCGAAAGTTATCAAATATAAGAGTGTAATTCCAAAGACTAAAATGTAAACAATCTATTGAATAGTTGTAAACAGAAAATTTTACCTCTTGGAATTCAAAAGAAATTTGGAACGGAGATAACTTACCATACAAGTGTTGAATTACCCATGGACCTCTTTGAACTTGATGAATGTGAGCAAAGTCACGAAATAAATAATCAAAAGAATCATTAATCCAGCAAGTAGAGTCAATATAATTAACACTTGAATGAGTACATACAAAGGTTTGATGTAGTTCGAAATATCCAATATTAAGCTCAATATATAATTCATGGATTAGATAAGCAACATAGCATGTGAAGAAATTATACATAAACTCATTCAAAATGAAATAGTTAGATTTCATAATTGAAGAATTATGTGAAATAATTTGCTTACCAAAACACAAATCTTCAAACTTTAAAACACATGGTATAAACTTTCGAACTAAAGCTTCAAAGGTAGGTGAAAGACATTGAAATTGATTCAAAACAGAATTTAAACTTTGAAAATCAATAGCATCGACATTAACAAAGTTCTTAACATTCAAACAATTAAAATCAACCAATAAACTTTCATACTTACCTAACTTACCTTGCTTACCTTGAGGAAAACAAGCTAAGGCAGATTGGAATCCATCCAATTGATAATGAGTTTGTTGTAACTCCATTGAATGCTTATGAATTCCATGAATCTGTAAAAGAAAGACACTAGACAGCAAATCGTGAACACTATTTGGAAATAAGTACATTGATTGCCTAGCTAGTAATGCTTTCTTAGTATCTCGTGAAGAAGCAAAATGGAAAGAATTAAAGAAATCACTATTTCGGCTATTACAAGTTCTAGGAACAATGGTTTGGCCTACACTAGCTTCTACTTCCTTTTTCTTCTTCTCTTGTTCAAGTTTCTCCTTTGCTTCTTGTTCATGCAATTCTCGCATGGATTGTACAATCCTTGATTGATCCTCAAAAACTTGAAGCGGACTCAAAGGTCGGAGATTGCACTTTCGGCCATTTACATCAAATGAGTAATAATTTTGCTTACCATGTAGAGTAACATCTCGATCATAATGCCATGGTCTTCCAAGCAAAATATGGCACGCCTCCATGGGAACCACATCACATAGGATTTCATCCTCATACCTACCAATTGTGATTGGTACTTTCACTTGCTTAGTAACTTTGTTTTCAGCAGTGTTATTCAACCATTGAAGTTTGTAGGGTTTAGGATGCTTCATGCAAGTTAACTTCAATTTCTTTACAAGCAAAGTACTAGCAACATTAGTACAACTCCCATTGTCGATAATCACACTACATATTCTATCTTGAATCAAGCATCTAGTGTGGAAAATATTATCACGTTGACATACATCATCAATTTGGGGTTGTATATTGAGAACTTGACGATTCACTAAGGAAAACTTACCATTACCAACCTCATAATGGCCAATATCGTCGTCAACCTCTTCATTCTCACCATGATCGATTTCATCTTTCTCCACAAGTGGTGGCATGTCGGCACACTCCTCATCACTCTCCACTTCTCCATTGTCGTGAATGATCATTAACTTACGAGTGGGACAATCAGATTGATAATGACCATAACCCTTACACTTGTAACATTGGATATCTCTTAACCTCTCAGTTGGTTTGATCGCCGATTTTGGAGGTTGGACAACAGCTTGTGACGCCGTTTTGGGAGTGAAACTCGACGAACTTGATGATTGATTTGGTGTGAAACTCCTTGGTTTGGATGATGGCGTGAATGGTGTAGCACTTGGCTTTTGATCTCTCCTCCAAGGTGTGTTCGGTTGAGTGAAATTTCGGTTGGTACTTGAAGTATAATTTCGTCCCTTACCCTTCATATGTTTCTCAATCTTGATAGCTTTGTGTACAAGTTCATTCAAATCAACAAAACTTTGCAAATCAACTTGATAAGCCAATTCAGAATTCATACCTCTAAGGAACCTTTCGATTGTGGAATCAGGATCCTCTTTGACATTGGCTTTAATCATCAAAGCTTCCAATTCATGATGGTACTCTTCAACCGTTTTATTACCTTGCACAAGGGAGTGCAACTTACTATTTAACTCACGGTTGTAGTGTGCTGGGACATACTTTTTCCTCATGTGTTTTTTCATTTGTTCCCAAGTAGTGACTGGTTTCTCATCACCCTCACGTCTAGCTTTAATAAACCCACTCCACCATAATCTAGCAAAATCCTTAAGATGTAAAGATGCAATTCGGTATTGCTCCTTGGCGGGATATTCATGGACCTCAAAGAAGTGATCAAGTTCTCGAACCCAATCAAAATAGTCTTCGGGATCTGTTTTTCCATGAAAGGTAGGAATAGTCAGCTTAACAGACGCAATTGAGAATTTAGATTTGTCACCTTTCTTAGAAGAACTTGTCGGCTCTTCTTCCTCCTCTTCTTCACCACTAGATTCACTTTCGGATTTGTACTTAGGCTTTCGAGATTCTTTTGGTTTGGAAATCGGTGTGACCGATTCTAAGAATTGAAGGCGAAGGTTGATATCTTGCAATACTTGTGCAAGTGTTTGATCAGTTTGCTTTTGTTGTTCACCGGTTTTGAAAGCACTTTCTTCGTCCTCCATTGGTACCTGCAAGATTAGCAAAGAAAAACGCAAGAAAAAATATAATAATCCTCACGGGTTCCTCACTTTGGATGGTAGGTACTCTTCCCTCTTGTTAAGTGGTGTCACTCTTGTTTGTCCTAACTAAATCACTCAATAAATAATGTAATTAGGACTTTGAATTCGACCAAGTTCACTTATAGCAAAGAACTTGTCTCAATTGATTGTTCCACAACACAAAATTTTACACAAGCAAAATCAAGAATTAAACAAGAAATTCACGTCACTTGAATTTTTGAGATCACGTTCAGGGTATAATTGATTCACGTTCAGATTCTATGATATTCTAGAAGAAGAATTCAAGACAAGAAAAACACAACTTGAATCAATGAATTCGGATAAGTATTGAAGAAGTTATGGCACTTTGAATATCTGATGGTTTTAAACACAACTTCAAGAACACTTAGTTCTTTTAATGTAAAAATTAAATAACAGAATTTAAATAACTGAAAAATAAAGTCCGACTTTTCTCCTTTTTTTTTTTTTTTTTTTTTTTAATTGGACCGTATCTTTTTTTTTTTTTTTTTTAAACGGTTTTTTTTTTTTTTTTTTTTTTATAATTCGGACAATATCAAGACAAAAATTTAAGGTTTTTATTACAACCTTGTACAAATGCAAACCTTAAGTTTGTTTTTTTTTTTTTTTTTTTAACCACCAAGAATATGAAATAATTCTTCAAGAACAAGGAATTTTTGTATACTTCTTTGAGCAAGAATTCAAGATTTGAAATAATGAACAAATTCTTACTTCAAGAAAAATTTCAAAAAACTTCAAGAAAATCAAGAAGATAATCAAGAATGGTTCCTTTTACCAAGATGATGATCACGGATTATTGTGAACAAAAATAAGACTCAAGGAACAAGAAAGACAACAAGAATGAGCAAGAAAGAATTTCAAGAATTGAAACTCTAGATGCAATCCTAATTTTGGACGTGAAGGACACAACGAAAAAAACAATTAAGATTTCAGCAATATGATGTAAACAAAACAAAGCTGAAAGAAGACACAAAACTTCAAGTCGCAAGAACAAAAAATTGACGCAATTCGGCAGAATTTCAGATTCAGATTTTCATGCAATTTTAGCCACAATTTCTACTGAATTTAGAGCAGAATTTAATCACTAAAATCAGCAGCACGATGATCAAGAACTGCAGTATCAAATCGCAACTACAGCAGCAAAGAGATGACACAAACGATGCAATTCGCGAATCAAGAAGTTAAACAATCCGGCAGAATTTCAGCGCTAAATCATCATGCAAATTTGATGAATTTCATGGACTGTACTATCACGAATTTAAAGAACAATAAAGACTCAAGAATCAGACAAGAAGGACGCAAGAAAAGAAGAGCAGAATTGACGCATAAAACTGCAGCAAGAACGCAAAATTCGCAAATCAGAAATTATGAACTTTCGGACAGAATTTGAGTACCAAATTGATATGCGATTTTCACGAATTTTCAAGGCTAGATTAAGACGATTTTAATCAGCAAGAAAAACACAAGATTAGCACAAGAAAGATGCACGAAATCAGCAGCAGAATTAACGTAAAACTGCAGCAATTAAATCGCACAAAATCAGAAAAGATGCGGACAAGAAAATTAACGATGAAACCTGAATTTGAGACAACAAATTGTGCTCTGATACCAATTGATATGATCTTGGGCGAGGCTCGAACACCTGGACCAAAAGCATATGCCGAAACGTGGGGATCTTGTTGATGATTCAATTTCAAGATTCAAAACACAAACACAAAAACGAAACAATAAAGCGGAATAGATGTCAAGGGGAACGTGTAGCTGATTTCAAACATGAACCAACCCTAACGTTAATACAAATAGATTGATTAAACCCGTGATAAATTCACGTGTTCAACTAACCAATTTGGCGCGTTCTTTAAATAAAGAACAGGTTCGAAATTCACCTATAGGTCACGCTATGGCTAATTTCGTACAATTAAGAAGTAAATCTTCTTAAAGGTTTTTGTCAACTCAGAGAGCATAGACAATACTTTAGCAAAGCTAAAACTTTTCATTCATCAATTCTATTTAAAAACGTTACAAGGCCTTTCCTTTATATAGGAAATACTTTGGCCAAAAACCTAGATCAATTCCAATGTGGGATTGATTGCTAACTTAACTAACAAACTAACCAGTACTATTCACGTGAATAGTAACCTATAATTTAGGGAACTACTTTCCTAAACGAATAACAATAACTACTTAACTTAAAAAGTAAATAAGCCCATTAATTAACATTCAATGGACTTAATTTATTTAAAGCAAAATAAATCCTAAATAACTTAAAAGTGGCGTGATCCAATTAATGAAGCCCAATACGCCATTACTTGGTCTTCAATATAGTCCATGGATTCGAGATGGAAATCTGCCAAAAAATCCCGTCAAAATCCCGTCTCCAACTTTGGGAGGCATTTTCGACGATGCTAACATTCGAATCTCGTAAAACTTAAAACATGAAAGTTGTAGCCCTATCTCTTATCGTTACAGAGCTTCTTGAATCACGTAATTCGGAGTTATACCGAAGGAGATATGTCCAGAATACCAAACTGTGGCAGAATCTCTCAGCTTGCATATTTGACTTTGACACCATGGACATGGACTCGGGCGGATTCTTATCATCTAGAGACTGGCTATAGGCTTTAGACATGGGATCTTCTGTACAATATTTTGTCTGTCTTATTTTGTCTTAATTAAAACTAGGTCGTAGGGTTCACTAATCTCTTGGTTAGGGTCTAATAATTGTAAAGTAATTTTAATGATATTTATGCATTTAGTCCCTAATTTTAATGAAACTACGTCGTTACGGGATCTTCTGTCTAAGATTTTATCTGTCTTATTCTGTCTTAATTAAAACTACGTCGTAGGGTTCACTAATCTATTGGTTAGAGTTTAATAACTATAAAATAATTTTAATGATATTTATGCATTTAGTCCCTAATTTTAATGAAACTACGTCGTTTTGAACGTTAGACAGAATAAGACATGATAAATATTGGACAGAGGATCTGGTCTCTTAAAATTCAGGGCATGCTTAAATTTTTAAATTTATCTTAACCTATAAATCTAAACTCATGGCTACTAAATTTATCAAATTTATTGGGTAAATTATTTCAACTGTCCCTCAATTTAGGGTTTCATTTTGTTTTTGTCCCTAATTTTAAAAAAAAAATATTTATGTCCCTCATGTTATATTTTTAGTTTTTAATAGTCCTTTGTGTACTTTTTATGTCAGAAAAATTCAACTCACATGACCATTTAACATGCATATATCTAATTCTATCAATTTGTATACACTTTTATTTGTCATATATGTGTTAAATATTTATTTAAGTTAAATTTTAAGTGTGAAAAAAATGGACGAATGATGATTTTAAAATCAATTATAACATGAGGGAAAAAAATAAAACTTTTTAAAAATTAAAGACAAAAGTAAAATAAACTCTAAAATTAAGGAACAATTGAAGAAGTTTACCCCAAATTTATTTTAGTTTATGAATCCCTCACCCCTAGCTCTAGAGAGTGCTTCTCAATTCTCAATGAATAAACATGTACAAATATGAGGATATTTTTATAGACTTGTAAGTCTAAACTATCTTTAACAAAATCTCTTTAAACTTTTAAAAGTTCAAAACTTATTAATTTAATCTCCATATGGATGCTGTTATTATTAATTAGTAAAATCTAATGTGTGCATGTGTAAGGAGTACATCTCAATGATTAAAATATCTAATAAGAAAATGGGGGATTAGTTGTAGATTTGTAAATAATCAAAAAAGACTTCAAAAATTCCTCTTTCCAAATATTAATGTTCAAAACTAGATCCAATATTATCCTATTATATTCTGTCTAATGTTCAAAACAACGTAGTTTCACTAAAACTAGGGACTAAAAGCATAAATATCACTAAAATTACTTTAGAATTAATAAACCTTAACCAAGAAGTGAGTGAACTTAGGTAGTTTTAATCTAAGACAGAATAAGATAGGATAATTTTGAATAAGGAATCCTATCTCTCAAAAAATCCTCTGTCCAATATTACCTTGTTATATTATGTCTAATGTTTAAAATGACGTAGTTTCATAAAAATTAAAGATTAAAAGCATAAATATCACTAAAATTACTTTACACACCCTAATCAAAGGATGAGTGAACCTACTAAGTAGTTAGATTAATAGGTACTTTAAACTCAAATTTTTAAGGTACTTTAAACTCAAAATTTTTAAGTTACCTAACTAATCTTGTAACAACTATAAATAATTCTTTTTTAGTAAAAAAAATACACACTAATTTCTCAAATTAGCCCAATTAACCACAATATAAATTAATGGTTGTTTTTCTTCATAGTTAGATTATATCGTATATGCAATTAAAATGTAAGTATTTTCACATAACTTGTTTTTATTAAGGCTATGTTTGGATTGAGGGAAAGGGAGTGAAAGGAAAGGAAAGGAAAAGGACGGATTAGAATTTTTGCGTTTGGATATTTTTTTAGGGAGGGAAAGGAAAGGAAAGGGAGGGATTAGATATACTTAGTTTAGTCCAAATCTCTTTCCGTCCAAAGTGGGTGGCAACGGAAGGAAACGATAATTTTTTTATAAGTAATAATTTATTATTCCAAATTTATCTTTCTAACGTAAACTTTAATTTAAAAATTACAACGTAAATTATCATTTAAAACTTATAGGACAAACTTGGAGGCAATCTTTCAATCTAGTACAATTGATATTACTACAAATATTTATTAGAATATTATTTGATATCTAAAACTTTATTAACTTTTAATTGGTTGCAAGATTGTAAAATTATTATTACATAATAAACTAGAGTTTCAATATATTACAAATTCTAGCCACCCATAAAATAATAATAGAGTTCTACTCTATTAAAATTTGATTTAATTTACAAATTTTTACTAATTTTGATATTTTTTAATTTAATAAACTTTTAACTACCAAATTTATGCTACAAGAATATCAAAACTTTAAAAATAATTTAACTATAATAGAAAATTTATTTTATCTAGGTTTTAATCATCATCCAACATAAAGATATAGATATACAATATTATACTATAAAACATCATCAAAGCTATCCGTAAATAATAGTTTTAGATTTTTCACACAAAAATAACAAGTTTATCTCAAATTAATAAATTTTTTATTAGATGCTGTGTCTATATATTTTTATTTTATTGATTATAAGATTTTCTTTTTTTTCCTGAATTATATTTGTGATCGATAATGCTAATATATCTCCATTCTTATACCTTTACAAAAAAATATATAGACTAAATTAAATTACATTTACATAACAAATGATAGACCAAGACTACCAAAAGTAATCCAAACTTTAAAATAATTTAGCTATAATAGAAAAATTATTTTATCTAAGTTTACAATCATCATCCAACATAAAGATATAGATATACGATATCATACTATAAAACATCATCAAAGATATCCATAAATAATAGTTTTAGATTTTTCACACAAAAATAACAAGTTTATCTAAAATTAATAAATTTTCAAACAATGTTTTTAGTGTATCCTTTCCTTTCTTTTCCTTTCTTTCTCAATTTATCCAAACAGGTTGAAAGGAAATTGGTTTCCCCTCCTCTACTTTCTTTTCCTTTCCACTCGTTTCCTTTCCTTTCCTTTCCCTCCTTTTCCCTCAATCCAAACATAGCCGAGTTAGTTGAGTTAGTGATTATTTACCACCTAATGCTTTCATTACAAGAAGTAAAATATATGAAGAAATTTCCAAAACCAAATTGGTTTGGCCAACAAAAAAGTGATGTAATACTTGGGAGATTAGAAATGAAAATTTATATTCATGTAAATTATTTATGTATATAAGGTATATTGAGCAATTTTGTAGTAGTTATAATAAAGGGAAAGGGCATGAATCTTAATTATTTACACTATTTAATAACTTGTAGTTTCTTTACATTTACTAATACAAAAGGATGTGATGATTTTGGTGAATGAATACATTTCCGTTTAATTTTATTTTGATCCTTAATACCGGCACATGAAAGATACTTAAATTGGGACATAAACATCAATGCCTCCAAAGTTTGAAAATTTTTATTTTTTTTACAAATTTTTAAAAAATTTAATCATGCTCTTAAATATTAGAATTTTGTGCTTTTTCAAAGTTAAAATATATATTTACTAATAATGCAATACAATTTCGACCCAAATTATTTTTTCTCTTTTGATCTGCCACTACTCATTAATGATTCAAAAGTTTCATTAAGGCTGTGTTTGGTTGTTTAGAATTAGAATTAGAATATTATATAATTGTAATTCAATGAATTGAAAGTGTAAAATGTTTGAATTCCTTTGTTTGGCAAAACAACAAAATTCATATAGAATTGAATTATAAATCCAAATCCTTTGTTTGAAAGTTTAAAAAATGTATGAAATTAGATTTCACTGATAATTAGAATTGACAAAATAATTTATTTTTAATTTTTTGTAGACATATTTTCACACACTATACGTATTTTACACACACTACACACATTTTATACGCACTACACACATTATCACACACTACACATTTTTTCACACACTACATATATTTTACACATAGGACACACATTTTCACACACTACACATATTTTACACACACTACACATTTTTTCACATACTACACACTTTTTCACACACTACACACTTTTTCACACACTACACATATTTTACACATAGTACACATTTTTTCACACACTACACATAATACACACATTTTCACACATTACACATTTTTTCACACACTACATATATTTTCACACATTACATACTTTTTCACACACTACACATATTTTACACATAGTATCACACATTTTCATCACTACACATATTTTACACATAAAATATGTAAAATATGTGTAGTATATGTAAAATATGTGTAGTGTTGACCCGAATTTGTATAGAAATGGAATTGGAATTTTTTTTATCCAAGTAAAGAATTGAATCCAATGAATTGGACCATTTTGAATTGGAATACAATTCCAATTTTTGTAATTTAATAAGGAACCAAGCACAAGAATTAGAATTGGACCCTCCAATTCTAATTCAAAGGATCCAATTCAATGCTACCAAAAACAGCCTAAAATACCAATATTGTTGTGCTAATATTCAGAATAGGACATGAAAGATATAAAAATTTGATACATTAAATTATGACTTTTATTCCATTTTTAACTACAAGCATGTACAAAAGCCTAAACTCCTTATTCTTTTTTTTTTAATTCTAGTTTTTTGAATTTATTTATACTTTATAATAAAATATTGTCATTTTCTTTTTCCTATTATTTTGCTTATAATTCAAATTGAACCCATAAATTCTATTAAAGTTCAGCTTCAACCCATATGTTTTAGATTTGGAGACAATCATCTGCCCAATATTTATTCTGTCTTATTCTGTCTAAAGTTTAAAACTACGTAGTTTCATTAAAAGTAAAGACTAAATGCATAAATATCATTAAAATTACTTTACAACGTAGTTTTAATTAAGACAGGATAAGACAGATAAAATTTTGGATAGAAGATCCAATATCTTAGATTTGTGCTAATTTCGCCTAATAAATTTTGTAAAAAAATCAATTACATTAATCCACTACCAAATTCTATTAACCCAAGCTTTTGATGAGATTTAACTCAAAGAAATATTTTTGTCAGATGAGTTCCTATGAAGCATATTTACATATGCAACAACAAGTTAATCGCAATTTAAAAATAGGTCATATATGAACCACGTTTTATATATGACCTGTTTTACAAAAGTTTTTGTGAATTGTTTTACAATTAACTTTATATTAAATTTGTATCATCTTTACTAATTCACCATTCAAAAAGTGCATTTTCATAATATTTCCCTTCTTTTTATTGTATTCTTTATGTAATTAAAGAGAGAGAGAGAGAGAGAGAGACTCCTATGTATAGCATGATGTTTTGGCAAGTATAAAAAGAGTAGACAACAAAGATAAATTCTAAATCGAATACAATGAAAAACAAATGTTGAAATACAACTCAAGGCATCAAAATTTTGTTTCTTTCCTCCAAGGAAGGAAGGAAGCTCTCTACCTTTCTATTATATAAACAACCTATGAAAAAATTAACACTAAATAAAAAGCAAGAAATTAACAAATAAATGAATGCCTGTACAAGATCTTAACTATTTGCATAGACTATAGGGGGGTGGCACCCCCAAAACTAACTCTAAAATAAACTAACATCCAATTTCCCCCCAAAATTATCTCTAGAACTGGCTTGTTTCTGCAAAACTTCAGTTGTCAAGAAGTGGTTCTATGACACCCCTTTTGAGAAAATTGTTCAAATTGTTCCATCTACCTCCACAAATTGACCTGTAAATTTTCTCCTCAAACTTTCTTCCAAATGAACTCGGCGAAGAACATTCGTTATCGTCCAACATTGCCGTTACAATGGCTTTTCAATATTCCAGTTGAATCCAACTTCTGTACCAACTCAAACCTGAATTAGGGACCCCTTGTCATGTTTCCTCATCAGAGTGTAACCTTACTTGCTCATGTGCTTTCAAGGCTTCAGATGAGAAGCTCTCTAAAGCCTTGAAAATGGGGACTAAACCTCCCTGTACGCTAGTCGAAGCTGCATCGTGGACTATTTTTATGGCATCCTTGTGCTTTGCTCTCTCTTCTGCTAACCTCTTTCGCACCAAGTCCAAGTCCACCTTTAGATCATCAAATGGTGAAATTCCACTTTCTGATAGCACAATAGACACTCCGGTCTTGTCCGACATTGCATCCATTTCACGTTCTGGTTTTCCTCTTTCCATGCGGAGGGTTCTAATCCGGTTTTTTATATCATTTGAGAGATCTTCTGCTTTGATTCTTTGACGCTGCTCCTCATCTTGCTTTTCCCAAAGCTCCCGCAAACTTGAAGCAAAAGTATGCATTGAATTAGCTACCCGGATGTTAGAAATAGCTACCAGTGCTTGGTACCAATCATTGCATATCAAAAAAATTGGAGGTGCTCCAAGCCGTCCTGGGGAGAAAGGAACAGGTCCATCAGGGGTTTGTTCTGGTTCATATTGTAAGCATCGAAGAAGCCAACCATTCAGTGATTCAACATAAGACTTCTGGGTGTTGATCCAGTTGTTAAATCTTTCAGACCATGCCCGAAGTTCCATCTCAAGTTCACGAGAAGCCCTCATGCTCGAGTCCTTCTGAAAGCTAGTGTTTGCCTTCAGCGTTCTAGTTTTGCTCTCCATGATAGCTTGGAATTGTTTCCGGTGACAACTAAGCATCGACTTCCACATTGTAATCAACCTGTGTATCATAATTCTAATAATTAGAAAGTTGACAAAGACAATCATTCAGTCACAACAAATCTGTTTCATTAAAAGAGTAAAGAGCTGAAGGTTATAACAATTCAGAGTCTGCAAAATAATGATATTCTACAATCATCTTAATTCTTACAACCAAAGAAGGGAAAAAGATTAGATCATAGAGCACAAAAGGTAAAGATGAGGATTGCAAAAGAAAACTCAAATATAACAAGCTCTAAAAGAAAGGTCTCTCCTGCATGTTTGTTCATCCAGATATAAAGTGATGCAAAGGTTGACAAATTCATCAATCTACTTCCTTCTTTCAAACTGTCCATAAGGAAGGTGAACAAAGGTAAACGAATTACAATTTCCAAATTCATAACTATTCTTTCTTTTTCCATTTTAAGATGATAAATTATGATAACTGTGTATCAAGCAAAAATTATCATCACCCTGCCCAGAAATTTTTAAACATTATTCCCTGGTCTGTTTCAAGTTTTTATACCACTGAAGGCCCAAAATGTATTCTCTTTAGCATTCAATTTTGCCTTCAAGTTATCTGAAAGCCGGATGCATGTAATAACGTAAAAATGCTGATGACTTGAGCTATCATAAGAATCATATAACGTTTATCCATCTACATACTAACTCTAGCAATATTCATCTCTATGGCACCAATGCAAAACTCAAACAATCATTATAAACAGAAATGAAATTGTTTGTTCAGAAGAATACAACTATGGATGTCCAAATAACTTAAAAGGACAAAAGGTTTTCTCACTGTGGACGTTTTTGAAACAATACAAGCATAGAATACGTTGGACAACAGAAAGGAAGTACCATCCGTATATGAATGTCAAAATACCTTTTTTCCCAGATAAACTACCAAAGGGCAGACAATAACTGAGGTAACTATATGAACCATCTTCTATACTTAAAACCAAGATCAAATCATACGTGTAGAAGGTAAATGCACAGGATGGCACTTGCACAGATTAGGTCAGTGTTCCACCATAACATAATCTCCACCAATTAAATCAATTGTGAAGAAAACTAATCAAATTTCTCTACTTGCTTCAGCTTCAGCAAGTAAATTAGGGTGGAAAATGTTTTGACAAAGTCATCAATAAGTCAAGTTTTGTAATTACAAGGGATTAAGTACTATCAATCTTGTTTTGGGAGGAAAGTGCTAGTTTGATTTGTGTTTTGGTCTTCTTCAACATTAGTAGGTGATCACATGGAATTTTAATACTTTCTTTCCAGTTGCTTAAGTATTATTTGAAGATAAAAGGGAAACTCTAAAAGCTGCATAGTTAAAATGACAAAAATGAGTTTTTTTTCCTTTTTTTCCACAATTGTAATAAATGGATTTGATAACTAAAAGTACCTAAGAGAACGGTAATTTTCAATAAAAATTATATATCGATACATAAAAATTTCATAGAAGCCTTGACAGTCTTTAAATTTAACAAAGAGGACTCAAACAGTGATTTTCCCAAAGTTTTCTCCAACAGGCCGCCAGGAAAACTATTTTGAAGGAAGGGGAGCAAATGAGCAGAGAGGAAAGCAGTCACAAAAGGTCAAGTAATTCAACTTATTATCGAAGAGGAGGTGATACAGAAATAATGTCCAATATAACTATTTAGCATGAACATACCCATGAATAAGGTCAGCCACTTGCGGTTGCAGCTCCTCATCCCTCAACTTGTGTATCCTCGCTGATATTGCATCAATTGTTTTCATGCAAATATTCAGCTTTGTTAGCAATTTCCTAATTGAAGCCCGAAGAGCATCAATTTTGTTAGACTCGGCACCCTTGTCATCCAAAAGTTGTAGCCGCTTGCACTGTTTCTCATAAATGACCCTAAGTTTTTCCTCAGCCTAAAAAACCAAAGCAACAGCCTCGCTGTGTTAGCAATATTGAACGTAAAGAAAGAATCACAAAAAGTAAAGATACACAAACAGCTAACTGCTCAGAAAGAAAATATGAAATCTTTGATGTGGCTAATGGATATAGATCTAGTTCTAGACTTGGAATAAATAAGTTCTGTTTTGTTTATTAACCCAATGTCTTTTCACATATTTTATAATGACCAGCAAACTACGTTAAAATTTCATTCAGGTGCTCATAAAATTTAGTAAAAACGTTTTTGATGAGCTGAAGGACATGGAATTTACAAACAAGGTAAGGACACGGAAGATATAACTAAGACTTAAACTGTGTCTGCTAAAAACTCCATATAACCATGAGGTCAGCATTTTGATCAGAATTGAACAAAGCCAAGAAGAATGGATAAGGAACTATTACTTGAGTAATTCACTCTATGAGAGATTTACTCAATGACACAGATCAAAAGCAAGGAAGAGGGAGATGTAGTTCACAAAAATCTTGAGCTGCAGATGCACATCAGCACAGAGCATTTGATTGTCACAAGAAAAAGGGGTAGCAGAGATGGGCCTAAAGGAAAACTTGAAAAAAGAATAGACATCAAGGCAAAATCTAACAGTGCACCATATGTTCAACAGATGCACTTGAGTAATTCACTCTATGAGAGATTTACTCAATGACACAGATCAAAAGCAAGGAAGAGGGAGATGTAGTTCACAAAAATCTTGAGCTGCAGATGCACATCAGCACAGAGCATTTGATTGTCACAAGAAAAAGGGGTAGCAGAGATGGGCCTAAAGGAAAACTTGAAAAAAGAATAGACATCAAGGCAAAATCTAACAGTGCACCATATGTTCAACAGATTGCCTACAAAAGGAGTATCAGCTAAAGTCATTACTCTTTTATTTGCAATCTTTCACACATCTTCCTCTACAACATACTTCTGAATCTTAAAAGTTACAAGCATACACAGATAACAAAAGGCTATAAATTAAAAACATATAATTCAAAGGATCCCACAAACATGAGCAGATGATGAAAACACACTATTCTGCAATACAACTACTAAAACAGGGTTTACAAATATATATTTTTAAAGATAAGATTGTTTCATTTTACCTTTACTTCCTTGTATAGTTTCTTCTCCCATGCATACAACTTCTCCAATGTAGATGAAAGAGTACAAGGCTTTGGTTCAATGTCCTTCCAGAGATCCCCGAAATATGATTTAGCCAATTTATTTGTTTTAGCAGCTAATCTTACTGAGCTCGCAGACGGTTGATATGATGATGACAAGGATGGTGATCTGAGGAATAGAATCCTTGATAGCATCACTGTATAAAGACATAACCAGCATCAATATGAATTCTGTCAGGTCTACAGCACTTCATCTATTGGTAAATAAAGAAAGAGAAACAATATAGTAAGTCAAAGAACAATTTCCATCTATTCCAGTAAAAACTGCATTAAAATTAAGCCTGTTTCATTCAGACACAACATGTGGTAAAGTTTTATGATGCTTATTAGCTCAAATTTTCTCCATAGTACTAGCCACATTAAAACAGATACTTTACATGGAAAATAAACACATATTTCAAATAGTATTGATCACCGCAAGCTTGTTGTCATAGAAGACACTTCATGGTGAGAAAACTAAATCGTTTATGCTGCAATGGCATATCAATATTTTCCAAAATCGGGTGAAAAATATAAACTTCACACAAACTCTGATTATCACATACTCTCTGGGAAAAAGAAAAATGCATACTTTATGTGAAAGCTCATCCTAGTCTACCTGGTTTCAAACAGTCCCTAGATTACAAAAAGCAATTGAGTTTTTGTCACCAAATTAGCATTTTGTGTTCATTTTTAGTTTCCCAGTTTTTGTCACCAACGTCACTCCTACTTTTTAGCATTTTAAGACATTTGCTTAATAGCAGCCTTAACTAATCATTTATTAATACATCAATTGGACTGTATTTTATAGTTATCCAGAAAATGTACACCATCAAACACAGGAGAAACCTAAAGATTAGCAATTTAAGTCCAAAGCAGAGCAAATGTGGAACAAAATTTCGATGTCTCAAGCAACTTTTCCGTTCAGTAAGCCAAGAGCAGCACATTTGCTAGATATTTGAAAGGACATCTGAAAATAAGTACTTTAGACAATCTCATGAAATGCAAGAGCAAAATGAAGTTTTCATATCATTGGTGTAAACATTTTGAAACCTTGAAAGACAAAAACCAATTGTCTAAGATGAAGTTGCATTTAGAGGTATTTACATGAGTAGGCTCATTCATTAACTCAATAACAATCTAGTACAGCATATTTGAAGATCAGGGAACACTAGCTGAAAGCCTGAAACCGTACCTTTAAGCAAATTATGCTGATAAGGCAACTTCCCAACCTCAAGCATTAAAGCGACCTCTTTCCCATAACCAGACGCAATTGCAAATTCATCACGGATCTCAGCCACAACCTCACGAAGATCCCGGGTGCCATGTGTTGATAATGCAGACAAGTTACCCAATTTGGAGGATTCAACATCATGCTTTGGAGTCTCATCCACTTCAAAGCTGACCTCTTTTTTCCGCACATACACATCTTCCGGACTCTTTGAAGATAAAACAGTCTCAGAACTACTCATTTCCTCGCTCAAATGAACTGATCCTGTACCCTCATTGTGTTCGGATGGTGCTCCCTTAAAACTTCTTTGAACTGATCCTGTACCCTCATTGTGTTCGGTTGGTGCTCCTTTAGAACTTCTTTCCGTAAAGTTCTGTTCTGATGATGGCATTGGCACTGACCTCGAACTACCATCAACACTATGCAATGGCACACTTTTGGAACCTCTCTCTTTACTCTTGTGCACTGGCACTCCTATAGAACCCAAACCGGAACTGCCTTCACCTGGATAACTTTTCTTCACCTCCTCATTCACTTTTTTCCCTTTCTCTACCTCTCTGTAAACCTCATTCTCAGTTTCTTCCTCCAGATCAGGGATCCCTTCTCTCTTCCTCACCTCAGCAGAATCTGGACTACTCACACTTGATCCGTAGCCATTCCCTTTCCCAGTTCCCAACCCGCCCTGTGAGTAATAACCCAAAAACCCAACATCATACCCATCAAAAGGATTCAAAAAATCCCAAGCAGAACCACCCTTCGGTGACGGTGGTGGCGGTGGATCAGCCGGAACCCTAGGTCCACTCTTTTTCCTCCCCTCAAACTCCCTCCCAACTTGAGGCGGCGATCCCATTGGCAACCCATAAAACCCTTCATTCTCATAAGGGTAGCTAAAAAACTCACTGGAATACTCATTCGTCGCCGTCTCCTCCTCGTGAATCACCGTTTTCATCACCGGCGACGATCTTTTCATATAATAAACATTAGTATGTCGATAATTC
Source organism: Ophiorrhiza pumila (assembly GCA_016586305.1). Classification (NCBI taxonomy): domain Eukaryota; kingdom Viridiplantae; phylum Streptophyta; class Magnoliopsida; order Gentianales; family Rubiaceae; genus Ophiorrhiza; species Ophiorrhiza pumila. The sequence goes on along the minus strand of BLIW01000010.1, from coordinate 9,479,874 downwards.
ACATTGGGATTCTCATAAGAAGGCGGTGCCCAAGCTTGATAAGGCTGACCTGCACCAAAATAATTCGGAAACGGCCCCCAAAACGGCGGGGGCTGAGTTATGGGCTCATTCATCATACCATAACCATATGGAACCGAATACCCACCCGGATACGAATCTGGGTACGACCCGCCTCCTCTCGGCATTCCATATCCACCGCCAGAACCACCCTCACGCTCATCATCATCATCATTGTCTGGATGCACATGACTTACACCATCCGAATCATCATCAGAAAAATGCAAATGGGATTCCTTTTCATCATCATTATGGCCATGGCCATGGCCATGATGGGACCCAGACCCAGAATCGTCCCAACTGGATTTTTTACTTTTACTTTTCTTTTTACCATCACCACCGCCTAAAGCTTTCGTCTTTTTTTCTTTTTCTTTTTCTTCTTCATCATCATCGTCGTCGTCAATGGGGTGTAATGTGACGACGGGAGAAGAATTTGAAGAAGAAGAGGACGTCGTATAAATGAGTTCGTCGTCGACGAATTTTCTTAAGGCTTCGCCGACGTCTTTTAAAGAAACAAAATACGACAAGTGAGCGGCGGCGAGAGCGTACCGGTGATCGGCGGCGGCTTTTAATAAATCCTTTCTCTCTCTACAACGGATTACTAACGGTAAATCGTCTACCTTAGAGCCACAGCAGCCCATCTTGGTAGCAGTATTAAAACGGAACCCCAACTTGAACCGGTAACCGAACCCAAATCCAAACCCGGAAAATTCACCGGAACATGGGTTGCCTGAAGATTTTCTCAATATTACTAATATTATCCATACTCCGCCGTCTCCTCTGTTCATCTCTGTACATTTCCGTACAGTTGCATTGTAAAGAAGGAAACTTTCCAATTTCTTGGGTGAAAAGACAATGGAGAAGAGTGCGTGCCTGTGTGTGTAACAGAGAAAATTCGAGGAAGAATTATTCAAACAAAGAAGGGTAAAAACGATGGAGTATGGGAAGTATAGGAAGAAAATTTGGGTGGGATTTTGTTGGGAAGAAAAGTAAGAGAGGTTTTATGCAGTGGAGAACAAGGATTTGGAAAGTACAACAAGTGATGCGTGAAGTACAACACGTAATTGTTGACGAAGTTTAGTATATTACGCGGTAATTAATGAAAAGGGAGCGTGAATATTTTGGAAAGAGGAAAAAGGGGGGGAATTTCATGGAGAAATCCGACCGTTGAAATTAGTGAAATGCTGGAAATTTGACCCATTTAGTCCATTGCCCCGATCCATGAAATTTAGCGAATGTCTTTTACTATGCCATCATATTCAGTGTGTGACTGTGTTTTAGAATAAATCTCTCTGGGCATATGGTTATGAGCTTATGGGCACTTGTTTTTTCCTTTCCTAAGATGGGGTTTTGGAAATTTGAGGAAAATTTTTCGTTTTCTTAAATGGGTTTTTGGAAAATTGAGGAAATTTCTGAAATATCTGAAGACTGAATGAATTGAATGTTGAGATCTGTGATGGTGGTGGTGGGGATGTGTGACTGACTTTGTGACTGTGTGACTGTGTGTAGGAAGAGAGTTAACAAGTCTATGAATAATATGTTGGATTCAGTGAAGGTTGTCTCCGGTCTGCTGTGCATTTTGTTTTCTTGTGATTTAATTCAGTTTTTGTTTGGTTGTTTCTGTTCTTTTCTTCTTCTTCTTGCTTTTACTTTCTTCATTCATCTTATATTGATGTTCATGTCTTATGCTTCATTCTTCTTCATTTTGATAAGTTCAAGTGCAAAACTATAACATAATAGAACGCAAAAACTCCTCTAACCGGCCATGATTCACATGTAAAATGCACAATCACTAGCCATTGAATTCTAATTTTCTACCCATTGCTTTGATTGCTGTTATTATAGGTTGAAACTGCGATTAATTAGTCATTGCACATTTGAACGTTCTTACTTTTATTATCGATTGAAATCACGATTAATTGATCGTCGCAAATATCAACCTGGTTTGTATCATGTTCACTTTAATCCAAGATTTTTCCTTTGATTGATCATCTTCCATATTGTTATTGAATTTTTTTTCCTCTGTATTTGGTAATTTTGCTTTTTTACCTAAGTTTTGTTTCTGAAATGGAGCTCTTTTTAATAATAGTTAAATCCCAAATTGATTTTTAGACATTATTAAACTTTTTTTCTATCATCATTAGAGCATCTTTTTAATGACAAACAATTTATTTGTTTGTGAGCATCTCACAAACAATTTTATTTGTTTGCGAGAAAATTAGGCAATAATAAGTGATTAAAACTTTCAAAAAGAATAGTACCAAAGAGCATAAATTATAAATTTAGTAAAATGTCTTATTAGTCAAAAAGAATTAAAGAAAACATCTAATTTAAAATAATAAATTAATAATGCATCATTCACAATGCTATTTTTTTTCCTAGAGATTGAAAGAACAGGAATAATCTATTATAACAAATCTCTATGTAATAATTAAACGTATCAAGTGAATTATTCAAAATAAAAAAAAAATGCTAAAATTTACTCTAATTAGCATTAAATCCCTCCCTTCTTCAATGGTTAATAAAACAAATGGGACATTTTTATAGTAATATTAAAAATAGGACAATTTGAGGTGTGCAATAAATACTCCCAAAAATAAATTTGGGGATTTTGCAAACAAATATCAAAAAATAATATTATTTAAAAAAAATTGTACTTGTTTGTCTTTTTATAAAAATTAAAGAAATTAGGGCGACAGGGATGGCTAGGGTTTGGCGAAATGGGTGTCAGAAAGAGTTGCAGAAACAGAGAAAGAAGCTCGTGGAACCCGCCATTGTTAATTGAATCTTTCATCATTATTACCATTGTCATTATTATTATTTATTACTATTATTTTTTTTAAAGAAAAAAAAATAGAAAGAGAAATTAATGTTGGCTCTATCCTTTTGTCATTGTTGACAATTCATGTCATATTAATTTTTGCAGAGAAGTGAACTTTTGAATTTATAACATTATCTTTTTTTCCCCAAAAACTAAATAAAATGAAATAAATAAAAGTTTATTTATTTGACACAATGATGAGCATATTTTACTAATTTTTACCTAAAAGTTATATATTTTTTGTGGGGTGGAGTGGGGTAAATCGAAAAAAGGAACTAAACCTTTGTATAAAATCCAACAAATTGCGACTATGGATAATTAATTTCTATAGCGGAATAAGGAGTACAAATAATATTGCCTGTACACGTAGAGAGTCTATAAGTAGTTGGTTTTAAATACAGAAAAATAGAAAGGTTGCACTGAAAAAACGTTTATTTGTAAATAATTGATTTCAAAACTCGGCAAAAAGACGAGGATTGTGTTAGAAATTCGGTCTACATAAATATTATTATACTTATCATGATTAATCATATTATGGCAAAATATAATTTATATAACCCAATCTCTAATAATATTGTTATTATTGTTGTTATTATTCCCATTAGTTATTTTAGGATAAATTCCTTGTTTGACATGAAAGGGAAATGAAGGAAAGAAACCATTAATGATATGGTTGTACATGCTTCTTAAATTTTTACCATTTGAAAGTCCGAATGTCATTGTGAATTGTTGCCATTTCATGGTTTGACAAACCTGTCACACACAATAGTGGTATTTTATTGCCATTTTTATAACAAGAAATCACAAGTTGATGCAGATATCAAGATTGAATTCGATCGAAACAATTATAAATTAAATTTATAAGTTAGAACTTAGAACGTGCACAATTAGTGCTTTGACTTATCTTCTAATTGGACTTCTCTATACTAATTATAGTATACTAACTTTAAAAAAAAAAATTAGGGTAACCTATTATCATTGCACATAATTAATATTATGAAAGAGGATTTTTTTTAAAACTATTTTTTCCACTCTCCCACACCTTCTCTTTCTGTCCAATTTTAGTCAAATGTAATAAAATAAAGGGAAAACTGTCAAAATAGTCACTGACATTGTATAAAAAAATTTATTTTGTCATCCACATTAAAAATGATGCATTTTAGTCACTGACATTAAAAAAAATACACCAAATTAGTCACCAACCAAATTTTGTTAACTTTTTTAACAAATAAAATGCAGGTTCACATCATGTACCACTCTATAAATAGGTAAAAGAGTAAATCAATTTATTTTTCAAACAAAACTCTTCATGATTTATTTGTATTTTGTCACTAATGGTTTGTCCACCTATAGAAGGCGGCGAATAGTGAATAAATCATTTTATTGAAAGGTTTTGTTGGAAGAATAAATCGAGTTTTAACTTTTACTCTTTCATTAAGTCCTCCGTAACGTGAACGTGTGTTTTTTCTGTTAAAAAATTTAATATAGTTTGGTTAAGTGACTAATTTAGTATGTTTTTTAAATATCAATGACTAGAATGCATCATTTTTAATGTGGATAATAAAATAAATTTTTTTGTGTAATGTCAGTGACTATTTTGGCAATTCTTCCTAAAATAAATAGCTTTTCATGATTGTTTTATATCCATTTTTTGAAGAATGTAATGGAATAGAAGATGTGAGAATTGTAGAAATGCGAAAACATTATAATTGAGTAATATTGTAGCAAATCAAATGAAACACTTAGTGTCAAATAAAAAAAATTACTCCAAAAGAAAATTACATTCATTAATGTTCCACATATAAACATATAGCTTTGTTAAGTATTAAATTATGCTACTATTAGGTATAATAGTAAATGTTATGCTTTCATTAAAAAATATTTTACACACAAAAAAACAGTCACATTTCTCACATTTAGAATGAAAATTTTCAAAAGTATTGTTTCTTTTCTTTTTGGTTATCGTGGTAAGAGATTTCTTATTTACTATAAAATTGAAAAACAAAAATAAGGTTAGTAACAAAATTATATGCTATAGGAACATGCATAATTAAATTATTAGGATTTCTTTTATCAAGAGAAAGAAAAATTAATAAATATGCTAAGCAAATTTTTTTTTTAGTGCTAAGCTCAATTAAAGGTGCTAAAACTGTTTTATATGTGACCGATGGGACTCGTTATTCCATTGAATTGAAAATTTTTAGTTTCTTTTATTGTAACTATTGCAATATATATAAGGCAAATGATACTAAGCTTCATGTGATGCTAATAAAATACTAACTGTTAATATAGCTAAAAAGAGACTTCATAATAAATAGAACAAGAAATTTCAAAATTATTTTATTAGTTACGCAATAAGATACTAGTGAATTTCAATGCACTTAAATAAATTAAATAAAAACAGTTAGTACATGCTTGAGTAAATTAAGGATTAATAGAACATAAAACCATTTATGACATTAAAAGGAAATTTATGACAAGTCTCTCTCTTGCTGTTGTTGTTGTTTTCTTTTACCTTTGTATTTGAATTAGTATTATTAGAGAGGATCTCATTTCAAAGTACATAATATAAGCTCCAAAACTAGAAGAAAAGAGGAGAAGGGAAAATAAGCAAATAATTAATTTTCTGAAATGAAAATGCTAGTCTCAAAATTTCATAGTTAATAACAACTCATATTTATTTCGAGTAATTTTACGGGATGTTATAATTTGCTTGTTGGTATTTTTATTGATAATTCATACACCGAGTTTGGATGAATTAAGAGTTGATCAACTTATTAATTTAGAGGAAAAAGCAAAAAAAAAAAAAAAAAAAAGCAAATATTCTTGAAATTGGATTTTGGTATTGAAAATAAATTATGGTATTGCATTGATCATATGAGGATGGTTTACCATTGATATACAAAAGTATATATAATATATATTTCGGCTAATAAATAGTATCTTTCTCTTAGACATTTGCGATACTAAATCGAACAAGATGTCAAAGAATACAAGAATAATTGGCACCCAATTTAGACTTAAAAGACCAAAATAAAACTATGGAATCCAACTAGAGTCATAAACTAGAATAGTAATTGGCTATATTTTGAGAGTCTAGTACCTAACCATCACGACATTGTATTTAAAATAATGACACAGTATACAAAGTAGAATTATTTTTGTACCCTATTGTTTCTATTTTATACTAAATTTTTCAGATTTTGATTATGTTTGAGCCCATAAATGCCCGAAATATCTTGTATATTAACCTCTTTAATCAATATAATTTTTTACATTTGATAAAATAAAAAAAGTCAAAATAAATCTAACAAATTCAATATGTCACGATAAATCAGTAAGTTCTAAAATGCTCAGATAAACATAGCAACTTGAAAAAGTTCTAAGTGCACTGAAAACTACTCCTCAGGTTGACCACTGAATAGTATATGCTATCACTCCCTAAATTTGGAGAAAATGCTAACCATAAATAAAACAGTAAAATGAGCTGTCTTCTCCTTTGTTGATATAGATTCTTTTAGGGGCATTCAAAGAGTACACAAACATCAACAAGTGTGAAATATCTGGGAGAAATTTAGCATGTGAAGATTCACAATTTAATATGGCTAAGGCAAGTGGGATCTGGATCTGGATTTCTGAAGATTCCATAGAAAATAAAAGAAAAAAGATTGGATAGAACCAAAAAGAAATTAGTTGTTGTCTTATGACAACCCTTTTGTCTTACAAAAGGATAACATGATGTATAAAATGAGTTTGTTGAAGTTAAGTACAAGTTAGTTAAAACAAAAAGAGGTTTGAGACTTTGAGTACATGTCCCTATGACACACTCAAGGTCACAATCCATATTTATTGTTAATAGAGAAAAAGAATTTTTATTTCTTATTCAATAAAATCTTGTTGAGTATTCATAAAAAATTCATTCCAATACTAAGTTAGATATTTGAGCCAATCTTTGCTGAATTGAATTCTCAATGGAATGATGATAATTTGCAATGCATTTCACATTTCCTATCCAATGTATCCAAATTTAAGGGCTCATGTTGGGTTTACAAGGGACATGATGGATTCAATAGTTATTATTGAAAATGACAATTTACATTTTTAGTTTTTGGAAAAATGAGAAATTTTCTAATTTTCTTGATGTTTAATTTCTACTTGAGACCCTCCAATTTATTGGTGATAAGGGTTGTCTGCATAAATAATCTATTACCAATGCTTTTTGAATGTTTTATTTTGGGCTGAATTTCGATACGGGATCTTCTGTGCAAAATTTTGTCTGTCTTATTCTGTCCTAATTAAAACTACGTCGTATGGTTCACTAATCTCTTGGTTAGGGTCTAATAATTTTAAAGTAATTTTAATGATATTTATGCATTTAGTCCCTACTTTTAATGAAACTACGTAATTTTAAAAATTAGACAGAATAGGACTGGATAAATATTGGACAGAGGATCTGGACTCTTGAATTTTGTGCAAATATCGCTTGCTCCTTTTGTCTCGTTTTAATCCTTGATTTCTCATTCAATTATTTATTTTTTTTCTTTAGTTTATGAAAAAAAATCATGTTTAGCTATAAACAACTTGTTTATGGTTTCCTTATAAGCAGTATATCCCAAATTTAAGAAAAAGAGAAAAGTTGCTATGAGTTGGCTATGTAAAACTTGGTCAAACCATATAAAATAGATCACATTAAAAATTGTGTAAATTGTTTTTTAAAAAAATGAGCAAATAAATTTAAATTGAATACGATGGCGAAATCAGATCATATAATCTACTCGATTCTCATATGCCGTTAAGTGCAGCACTCCCGATCACTCTAGCCCAATAAATCCTTTTCCTCAAGAACTAAGGAAGAACCGTATTTTGCCTGGCATATATATAGCGTTTAAAAAATTAAAAAAAAAAATCTACTCGATTTAGTGGGATAGAAGTTCAGTTGTTGTATTTAGGTTTTGCAAAATGTTACTATACCATATCACTAATTTTAAAATTTTCAATATAGAAACTTGAAATTTTTAGAAAAACTACCCAAAAACGCAAAAAAGAAAAAAACTCCCCATGTTAAAAAGTTTAATAGAAAAATTTTAACAAAAATCACTTAGTATAATAGAATAAGTACACTATTATAGTGAAATTCTTTAAGTCAATATTTGTTTGTTTTTTTTGGAAGTAAAAGTCTTGTAAAAGAATGATTCCATTAATTCCCTCTCTTTTTTTTGTTAAAAAAAAAAAACTTTTATCAGTAGAAAGGTAAAAGCAAAATCCTTATTTTTTGGAGATCAGTTGGGCTACTTCTAAATTTTGCATACCAAACTTTAGGCTTGTTGGCCAGCCAGTAGGACCATACAAATTCAAAGCAATCTTGACTGCAGTCCCCACATTTTATTTTATTTTTTTTGTTTTTGTTTTTGTTTTTCCAGCCCAAATCAATATTTTTTTTACTTTTGACTGTTTCCTTTGCTGTTCATGCCTGCTGCTGCTGTGCTGCAATGCTGCTGTCTCTCTTTGTTATTTTGTTCTTGTTTTTTCATTTCATTTTTCCTGTTCATGCCTGCTGACTCTATTGTATTTTGTTCTTGTTATTCAGTTCTTCAATCTCCATCTCCTACGGGATTCAAAACTAAGAATTTTTACCCTTCATTTTTGTTGTTGTTATGTTGGATTTAATTCCATTTTGTGTTCTTTTTGTTCTTGTATGAAGTAAACATATTTGCATTGACTTGGTTCTCTTGCTGACATTTGGAGATTGTTTAGTAAAATGGTTAACTGTTGTGAGTAAAGGGTTCTGGATTGTTTGTTGGTTGGATATTATTTGTGATGTCTCTTTCTCCTGCTAGTGTAGTGTGTACAAATTAACTTTAGAGTGATGAGAGACGTGACAGGTATAAAAAGATAAAATTGAATTTGTTGTATAAATTTCATGTAGCACTTTATAAAAAATTGACACGTGTCATTTTAGTTAGTTTTCTCATTTCTAAAAATAAATTAATATCCTAACAAAATGATAAGTAAACCCTAAGGATAATTGATTGTACGTGTCAATTTTTTTAAAGTTGGTATATAATTTTATATTTTTATACATATTGAATGATTTTGTCTTTTTATAATCAGCCACTATTGATTTTCACTAATATTTTTCACTCTCTATATCATTAACTTTAACAAGGAACAATCACAAAGACCAAATTTACAATTAACTTTTTGACTCTTTACAAGTTTTCACTCTTTAGTATTGACAAATGGGAAATGGGAAATGGGCAATGGGCAATGGGCAATTCTAAATCTAATGTGGAATATTTATTTTGGCATAGGGAAGAAAGACTCAAATTAATAAAGTTGAGAAAAGATGGGATAGGTTCTAGTCGCGTTATGAATTTGAGTGCATCTTTGGATCTACGAGCTCATTAGGTTGGTGAATTCAGGATGTAACATTATAAACATTGGATCTTCTGTCAAAAATTTTGTCTGTCTTATTCTGTCCTCATTAAAACTACGTTGTAGGGTTCACTGATCTATTGGTTAGGTTGTAATAATTGTAAAGTAATTTTAATAATATTTATGCATTTAGCCCCTGCTTTTAATGAAACTACGTAGTTTTAAACGTTATACAGAATATGACTGAATAAATATTGGACAGATGATCTGGAGTCAACATTATAGTATCAGAGACAATAACCAAAATAAAGTTGATTTTAAGTGTAACAAGTTTTAGTGGTATCACGGTTTTATATGTACCTGTTAGCTTACAAGTTCAATGAAATCGTGAGTTTGAGACGTGACAAGCAAGTTTCATGCAATTCACAGTTGCTTCAAGTCTTTGCTATGCATGATCAATCATGAATCAAGAAACAATGTCATAGTACCACATCATGTTTTACTTGGTATTATTGCAGTTTTGAATTCTTTTTTTTATATATTTTAATTTCGTCTAATTATAAGTAATTTGTATGTTATAAGTAGTCGATTCTAAATTTAAAATAAAAAAATTAAAGGTTGCGATAAGTGACAGTTAGTAAAACTTTGTCACAACCTATAATATGAATTATATTAGAATTACATTAGAAATTTTGTAGATATTAGAATGCTCGTTTTATTTAAATATAAATGAGCAAATAAACTTAGATCGAGTATGGTCGTAAAATGTGATTTGTATAGTCGATTCCGATAAAAAATTTGTTGTTATTGCTGTTGCAGTTGTTGATATTTATAGCTTTTGAGACAACATAAAAGTAAATATTTGATGCCTAGATATATTTTCTTTTTTGGGTTCCAGAGAAATTCTAGACTACAAAAAGGGCAAGAAATTCCATAAATGCAGCAATGACGGCTGTACATACCAAACAATCCTATCTACTCTTACTTGCACTTCTCTTCTGGGAAGGAGCAAATGCTTCATTACAAATTAAATTACCAAATTTACAAACATGCAACATGATTCAAAGAGTGTTGCCATTCAAAAGAATGAATAAAATGGAATAGACAAAAGAAGATGTAAAGACTAGGAAGAGTACCAAACAACAAAAAAAAAAAAGAAAGAAAAAAGAATGCAACACTATCATCTAGAGAAGCAGCAAATCCAGGCTTCCAACATCCATAAGCCCGGACAACACAATCAAAATGACTAGTTTTGATTGTGTTCTTCTCTCATTACATTGAGATGTTCTGCTTCTTCTTTGTTGCTAAATTATTCTGCCACCTTGCTAGTAGATTTACACCCATCTCTCTTAATCTACTTGTTATCTCAGAAAATGATGGCCTTGCTTCAGGGTCAGATGCCCAGCAATCTTCCATAAGCTTCCTCCAGTGAGGATCACATCCTTCTGGAATGGTAGGCCGAAGATTTTCCTTCACGATTCCCCCTAACAACAATCATATTCCCAATCAAATCAGGAATGTGTATAAAGGCAGGCATCCATTGTTTTCTTTTAATCATGTTTTGGTTCTTCTGCTACACTACGTACTTTTTTATTTAATACAAATTGATTTACAAGCATGCATTTGCGCATTTGACATTTGCAGAAGTGTGAAAGGAAATGGATATGGCTGCAACTTTTAAATTGCTAAGGCATCATGAAAATGGATATGTTCAGTGTTGCATCTTCACTGGTTGCAACAACTAAACGTTTATCCCATTATGTCGGTTTGGTTACATAGATCGTACTTTGCTACGATCCATATCATTTGAGTGACAAAATTTTATACCAACTGTCAACCTGACGCAACCCTCCTTCTTTTCCCAAGCTTAGGACCGGCTACTTATAAATTTCACATTGATTAATTATAGAGCATGAGTAAAGTAGCTTACTAATGATTTCCCCACAGTGCATATTTGCATAAGGTTCTTTCCCAGTTAGTATCTCCCACAATGATATGCCAAATGAGAAAACATCAACCTGCAGAAAGACAGAATCAGAATCCATTTGAGTTCCTTTGTTGCATCATAAAATCCCATTATGTCCGTGAGACAATGGTGATAATAATATCATGCTAACCTTTTCAGACACTTGGTCCATGTTACCATTAAGCAGTTCTGGTGCCATCCAGGGAAGGGTTCCCCGTAGTCCACCGGACAGTATAGTACTATGTTTCATGCGCGATAATCCAAAATCTCCAACCTGCATAAGATTTACTATCCATCAATGTTCAGACAAAGTATGTTCTCAGCTGAAATTCAAGGAGCGATTTCTCAATATAGGATCGTTTTGAAAAAGTATTCTAAGAATAGGGTTGTTTTCAACCCTTATTCTTAGAATAGGGATTTCGCATTCGCTAAATGCTAACTCACGAATATATGAAAAAAAATAAAACAAAAATCCAATAAAAAAAATAATAAAATATTATGCTGAATCCGTAGTGACTTCGTATTTGGTGAATGCGAAGTCAGTAAAAAAATTAAAAAAAATTGGCATCCGGACGTCCGGATGCCAATTTTTTTAATTTTTTTTACTTCCGGATGCCAATTTTTTTAATTTTTTTTACTTTACTTATATAATTACTTTAAATATTAGTTAATATAATTTGTTGTAATGATTTTTTTTATAAAATCCATAAATGGATTCCAATTTTTTGTGAATAATTTTTAAATTTTTTCTATATAAGTATAAAATGATTTGCTAGGAAATTTTGTTATTTACTAACATAATTTGCAGTAATCATATGATTACATTTTATTATGTTGTTATTTTATTTTGTTATAAAAAATTAATTGGAAAAAATATTTGAAGTAATTAATTTAGGAAAATTCAGAAAATTCTTTTATGTTTTTGAGGGTTTTTTATTTTTTATGAGAAGAAAGGGCTTCTGCCCGTTTTGATAAAAAAAAAATTTTTACGGCAAAAACATAAAAGAATTTTCTGAATTTTCCTAAATTAATTATTTCAAATATTTTTTTCAATTAATTTTTTATAACAAAATAAAATAACAACATAATAAAATGTAATCATATGATTACTGCAAATTATGTTAGTAAATAACAAAATTTCCTAGCAAATCATTTTATACTTATATAGAAAAAATTTAAAAATTATTCACAAAAAATTGGAATCCATTTATGGATTTTATAAAAAAATCATTACGACAAATTATATTAACTAATATTTAAAGTAATTATATAAGTAAAGTAAAAAAAATCGAAAAAATTAAAAAAAATTGGCATCCGGACGTCCGGACTTCATCCGGATGAACAATTTGTTCATTCGGACTCCATCCGAAAAATTGAAAAAATTTAAAAAAATTGGCATCCGGACGTCCGGATGCCAATTTTTTTAAATTTTTTTACTGACTTCGCATTCAGCAAATGCGAAGTCACTACGGATTCAGCATAATATTTTACTATTTTTTATTTGATTTTTGTTTTATTTTTTTTATATTTTCGTGAGTTCGCATTCAGCGAATGCGAACTCTCTATTTTAAGAATTAGGGTTGAAAACAACCCTATTCTTAGAAAACTTTTTCAAAACGATCCTATAATGAGAAATCGCTCGAAATTCAAGCTGGGAGGAACATATCAATGGAACGATTTCCCAATATATGACTGTTTTTAAAAACATGGATGAAAATGGGGTTATTCCCGTATCTATTTCTAAAAATGGTCAAAATAGGTTTGTTTTAATTACAAATTAACCCCAGAACTATGAATAAGTTCATTTAAAGACTATATATTCTTTAAGAAATATAATTCCTCTTTGATCCCTTCGAGGCTAAGTATAACCTTAGTTTAAACCCGTCAAAATTGGTATCAGAGCCATATGCTCATAAAAATTTATAATTTCCTAATGGAAAAAGATTATATACTTGTTTTCTTCTATGATGAAAATAAGATACATAACTTTGTTTTTCATAAGCAAAATTTAGAATTGTGGTTAACTATAGAAACTCCAATTGTTATCGGAATACTGAAAGAATTAATGAATAAGAACATTGTACCAGATCTTAGAAAGATCATTTATGAAAATGTATTAAAGAATTTTGATTCTACAAATTTTGAGATAAGAATCATAAAACACGAAGAAAAAACTTATTCTAAAACAGAATATGAATGGAATTCAGAAGATTGGCCTTGGCCAGATACAGATTAATGAAATAAAATGTATAGAAGAATTGCTTCAAAAATTTTGGAATCAAATAAAAAATGCTATGTTTGATAAGATTTTATGAAAAGAATACAAGATGCTAGTAAAGAATTAAAAATAAGAAAAGAAAGATTTCAAGAAAATCTTATAGCATGAGTAGATTCAGAAGCTTTAAAACAGCAAGAAAGAATTATAAAAGAATTAGAATTTGAGATTCTATAGGCTTTCATGGAACTCATGGATAAAATGAGTAAAATTGAATCCATAGAATTAATGCTTCTTAAACAAGAAGAAAATATAGAAAAAGTAATCCAATTAGTCAAAGGACTAGAAGTCAGGATTAATACAATAGAAATTATGGTTTAATACAATAGAAATTATGGTTAAATCTGTAGAGGATCAAATACCTAATAAGGTGATAGATATTCCAAGAAAACCAAAGAAAGATCTTTGAAGAATTTTGGATGAAAAAAGCTCCAACAGGATATAGACAATATGAAAAAGGAAGTTTAGACGAAAATTTTTATTTAAAAGAAATGAAAAGAATTAAACAAGAAAAATTGAAACAGAAGGTTTCAAATGAAGAAATTAATCCAAGTTCAAAAGAAGAAATTGAATCAAAAGAATAAATGGATAAAGAAATAGAAGAATTAATATATTCTTTAGAAGATTTGGTAATTGAAGAACCTGTAAAGGTAAAAATGAATAAAGATACATCTGTAAAACTAGAAACAGATAAAGCAAGTACTTCGTCAGTACCTATAAATCAAGGAAGAACCCTTAGAGTTCAACCTGATAAAGCAGCAATAGAATATACTTATTCACCTAGTGGAAAGTATATACCTAATAGACATTTGCCAGCAATTACAAATTCTAGATTTAGATTTTTAAACTTTGACTGCAAGTTAGATGCGTCAAAAGCTTTACAACAATGGGGACAAGATATAGGTCTCTATTTTTTTACTGATAAAACCTCCAACTTTTCGTCAGAAGAAAAATATCAGATATGCTTAGCAGCATTAGATGGAAATATTAAAAACTGGTATCAAGGAATATCTGATTCAACCAGAAATACAATAAGGGTTAATGTAATCAGAAACATGGAAAAATCGTTAACAGATAGAATCAGTACATTTGTTAACTATATAGCAGATGAATTTATGGGATATGATTGGAATACAAGAATAGATTTATTCAGAATAGCTGAAAAACAAGAAGCTTTAAAAAAGCTTAATCAATTACAAATTTGCAATATATGTGATATTAATTCATATATGTGTGAATTTGAAGAATATTATTATCAGTACTTTGATAGTAATGAAGATATGACTAAAATAGCTGATATGCTATATAAAAAATTACCAGGTATATAAAGTTCATATTTTTTGACTCATAGTTATTCACATATTGAATGGACTCAGTGGTGACTGGGCACTCATCAGTATAGTGTTCACCCTTGCATAATCCACAAGAGAGAAGTGGAGCTTTTGTTTGTGTTGCCTTAAGAGTCTGCACCTGCTTGGCCAATGCTTCGAACTTTGCACTAAGAGAAGTCTCCTCATCTACATCAAGTACCCCCCTTTGTTTTCTAACATGTGGCTTTTGGATCTCTGGGAAGATATACTCATCCTCAACAATTTGATTAAATAGCTCCCGTACTTCAGGCACAGACTTGTCTTTGAGTGCCCCGTTAGCACATGCCTTAACCATCAAAGAGGATTCAGGAGTTAAGCCTTTGAAGAAAGTGTTTAGTTCCCTGATCTCTCCTAAGTCATGATTGGGGCATTGTCTGATTAGGTCATTGAATCTTTCCCAAGTTTCTCTAAATGTCTCACCTTCTTGTTGCTGAAAGTTCATAATTTCCAACCTTCTATTTTCAAGCTTAGCTGGAGGGAAGTATTTGGACAAGAACCTCTTCTGTAGATCATCAAATGACATTCCAGTATTTGTTCCCCCAATGCTCCTGAACCAATGTTTAGCCTTTCCACGCAAACATAAAATAGAAGGATATTCGAATACTTTAGGAGCAAGAATAGTTTTCTTAAAAGAAAAATTATTTGATCTTTGTGCACAACAAAGAATACTTTCAAAGGCTAAAAAGGTTAATGAAACCATATGTTGCAAAGAGGTAGATGAGGTAGGCAATTGGGGATGTCATAAATCTACCAATAAGTCTAAAAAACGTAAATCAAAAAATAAGATTTACAAAAAATATAAAAAATTCTTTAAAAGGAATAAAAAACAGGATAGAAAATATTACAAAAGAAATAAATCTGAGAAAAAGGATAAAGATAAAAAGAAAAAACCAACCAGTTGTACATGATATAACTGTGGTGAAGAAAGACATAAGTCTTATGAATGCAATAAAAGGAAAGTCAAAGTTTCAATACTTAATATAGAAGACATAGAATCTGATTTAGAAATTGTGTCATCATTTAATTCTGAAATGTCAAAAATATTTGAAGTATTTACTGAATCTGATTCAGAATGAGTGAAATAGAAATCAGTAAAAAAGAAGAGAAAGATATCCTTATACAAGAAGAAGAAGAAACTATAGAAGGATATGCATTAAGAGCATCATTTGATCCTTCTAGATATGAAAAGATTAGGAATCTAGAGTTAAATCTAAGAGGATCTAATCAAAACATATTAAGTCAAATAGGAAATGCTTTCAAAAGAAAGAAATATGTTTATCATGAATATATGGAAATTGAAAAGGTAATACCTATTCAAAAAAACCTGGAAACAGAAAATTGAATTTATTAACAAAAAAGACGGTAACAGATTTGTTAAATAAACTGCCTAAAGAAAAGAAAAATAAAATGCAATATGTTTATCTTGCAGGCATACAAATTCTTTGTAAATCTACTTTTCAAGAAGGAATTGACTGTCCTTTGGTCATCAATTTATCTGATAAAAGATTTACAAATGCTTCAGATGGAAATCTTGGAATAGTAGAAGGCAATTTAGCCTATAAAAAATTATTTTTCACGTATTATCCAAAATATTGCATATCTTTAAAAGATAAAGACTTCAATAATGCCTTGAGTTTACATTTTCAAATTCTAAGAAAAGGATTTTTCAAACCAGGCAATCATATAATGAGCATATATTATTGTGCATTATATAGTCTTACTAATTCAAATTATTGAAGTATTTTTGATAAAAAACTAGCAGTTGAATTAGATAAAAAATGCCTAGAAATAGGAAGAATTCTAGAACCAACTAGAAATAATCTAACTATCCCAGATAGTTATTCAATTGAGTTTGAAACTTCTAAGAATTTAGAAGAAGGAACCTCAAGAGATATAGTCTCATATAATAAAAATAATATTGTGATAGAAAAAGGTAGGAGAAGTTATTCCTCACTCAATATATCAAGAAAAGAAGATACACCAAGTGACTTAAAAGTTTTTGATAAATATTTTAATGGTAAAAGTTATGTTGAAGTATATAACATTCTTATAAATCCAAAAAGTGCACAGAATCATTTTAATAGTTATTTTGATGCAGGATTAATAAAGAAATTTAAAGACACACACAGACATGTATCAAATGATGAAAATGAAAATGAAAATGAGATCACTGAAATTGTTAAAGTTCCAATAACTTTTCGAGAAACCAAATTTAACATTAATTGTTATTTGGATATTTTAGATGGAAAACAAACCCATCATATAATCCTAAGAAGATCATTTCTAGACAGCCTAGATAATGTCACCATTGATAAATATGGTATTGAAATTTCTTTTGTAGGAAAAACTATTTTTCTAGAAAAGGAAAATGCCTAGTGAACAGAGATTTTCTGTAAGTATTTTCGTAGAAATTACATGTTATGAAAAGAAAATTCTCACTTGTGCTCAGATTGATACAGGTGCAGAAATAAGTTTAGGAAAAGAATTCCTATTCAAAAATTGGATAACAAATCCAATAAAAGTCTCAATGCAAGGAGTAACAGGTGATAAGCACTCCTTAGACAAGGTATGTTTTAAACTTGAAATTATATTATGAAGCAAAATAGTAGCCATAAAACAGCTATATGCTTATGAAAGATTAGATGTCGATTTACTGTTAGGAAATGACTTCGTTCAACAGTTTCAGACATATAACCAAACAATCTATATGATTAGTTTAAAAACCCCTTGTGGACATTGGATATGCACTTCGCGAATTCATACCCCATACAGAGTTCAGCCAGCACCGCGTGATGATGGATATGACAAAATTTGGTTACATAAAAACCAGATAAGAAAGTTTAATGTTAAAATGCTAGATATAGACAAAGTAAAAGATCTAATAGCTAGCAATTATGGAGAAAATCCTATAGCAAAATGGGATATAAAACGAGAATTAGTTGTAATAGAGCTAAAAGATCCAAATGTTATCATTAGGGTTAAACCAATGATATATTTTGAAGAAGATAAAATTGAATTTAAAACTCAAATAAAAGAATTGCTTAATCTAACATTAATTAGAGGAAGTAATAGCCCTCATAATTTACCAACTTTTATGGTTAGAAACCATGCTGAAGAAAAACGTGGAAAAGCACGAATGGTTGATTAACTATAAAGAGTTAAATAAACATAGTATTTTTGATGGATACTTTCTTCTAAACAAAAATAATTTAATCAATTTAGCTAAAGGAAAGAAATACTTTTCTAAATTTGATTGTAAATCAGGATTTTGGCAAATAAAACTTGCTGAAAAATCTATACCTTTAACTGCCTTTAGTACACCTAATGGACAGTATGAATGGTTAGTGATGCCTTTTGGATTAAAAAATACACCACAAATATACCAGAGAAGAATGGATAAGATATTTTCTATTTTCTCATACATGCTTGTTTATGTTGATGATATTCTAATTTGTTCAAATGAATATCAAGAACACATATACCATTTAAAAGAATTTGTAAAAATTTGCATGCAAAATGGAATAATCTTAAGTCAAAAAAGACTGAGATTAGTAAAATTGAGATAGAATTTCTTGGTATGATAATAATCACTAATGGTATTAAATTACAAAGTCATATATCACAAAAGATATGTAATTTTCCAGATAAATTAATCACTAAAAAAGAAATAAAACAATTTTTTGGATGTTTAAATTATGCAGGAGAGTTTATACCTCAACTTGTAAAGAAAAGGTCATTATTGCAAAAATTACTAAGGAAAAATAATACTAGTGGATGGCCTGAAGATCACACTGAAGTAGTAAGATCTTTAAAGGAAGAATGTAAAAAACTTCCTAAACTCAGAATGCCTGAACCAAAAGATAATCTTGTTTTACAAACTGATGCTTCTGATTTATATTGGGCAGCTATATTAAAAACTGATATCAATGAAATATGCAGGTACACAAGTGGTACATTCAATTCAGCTGAAATCAATTATTCTACAAATGAAAAAGAGTTATTGGCTATAATAAAAGGAATAAGAAAATTTTCTTTTTTCTTACTACAAAAACCCTTTGTGGTAAAAACAGATAATACTCAAGTTAATTTTTAATAAATTACCCTCTGAACCTCAATTTAGGAGATTATTAAGATGGCAATCTTTGTTGTCTTACTATACTTTTAAAATTGATTATATCAAAGGAACTGACAATTTCTATGCAAACTTCCTATCCAGAAACCCCGAACATGGAGAAGGGTAAAAGGCAACAATTGTTACAACTTTGTAGCTCCTTAGCTACAAAAATATCTCAATTAGATGAAAGTATTGTGGAAAAATCTAATATGTTTTTCTCTATTAGAGAACAAACAATGAATCTCTTGGATCAGCAAAAGCAACTACAGCAAGAGATGAACAGTCTTGTTGAACAATAGGGAGAGATACTGACAGAATTTGCAGATCTCTATGAACTGGTAGTGTAACGACCCAGACTCACCCCCTCAGCTGGAGCGAGGTGGTTCGTCAAACCTGTACCTTACGTCAGACACAGTTCTCTTCCAGACACAAAATAATCTCTTCACTTGAATATACTAAAACTTCAGTTATCACACACAACCTTATTTTTAGATTAAGCACTAATATGCACCTGTCTACACAACATCAAAATAACATACATACTTACAACATCGAAATCCACAACACAATATTATAGAAACCTTATTTACAATCCGTTCCAAAATTACATAAGTAACTTGACATGCAAGCACTCATGGACTTCGCAATATACCACAACTTCCAAGATCTGTCTAACCAGCTTAGTGACCTCACCTTTTTCTAAGCTCATTATTCTAGCCCCTCCTGTCCAAGCTCCTCTGTGTCCTCTGAAACACAAAGGTTTTTGAAAATGGGGTGAGCTAAAATGCTCAGTGGGGAGGCAATAGGATCACATGATGTTAAAACATAACGAAATTTCACATTTACAAATTGATATAACAAATTAACATGTCAATCTCATATACGCAAGAATTCCAAATGGAATATGCACAAAAGGTAAAAGTATCTATAAATCGGACAGAAGACATTACCAATCCAGTACCAGCCTTATATCACCTTACGATCAGTGGTTGATCAGACCACTGTTGAAGCTACCTTATCCTCCACAGTCAAAATTTGCCTTGCAGGCACAATAGGATATATCCAGATAAACAGTACCCTTTCTCATGAAACTAAAACCTCCTTAGTTCCACTTGACAAGGGTTAAATGTCACGGTGAACTTATGATGAACTCGTCGGCCCTTGCCTTCCCAACATCATTAAGCCACCATGACTGGGCTCCAATCAATCAAACAATCACAGTTTAGGCAAACACATGCCACACAAATATTTCATATCAAATCACATATATTTCAAACACAGTAAAATCAAGTTGACATACTATTATGGTCATTATTATTATTATTAATGTTATTTCTTCCTACCAACATTACCACCCTTAAAACCAAGTTCTTACATAAATGAGGTAATACAAATATTACTTCAAGGTTGTGCAATAGATCTAAATTAAAACATTATTACTATTATTTTTATTATTACTATTATTATTATTATTTTTTTTTTTTGAAAGATTAAAACTTTATAATTGAACATCACCATTAAACCCCCATTAAAAGCATTTGTGTACTAATTCTATTTATATTAATAGCCCAAACTAAAATGGTCCACTTCATATTAAACTCTAAAGCCCATTAGGATTACTCACATCCACCCAATTTATTTACAAGCCTTACTAATTCCTGTTGGGCTAAAGTCCAAACCGATATTACTCTAAGGCCCATTCCTAAAAGATCTCCTTCACCTTAAACTCCAGAGCCCATTCCTATTATCCACTTTCATTTAGTTAATTCATTACTATAACCAACTCTTGATGGACCAAAGCCCAGCTTGATGATGCACTAAGGCCCACGAAAATGTTAATGGCCCTAGGATGAATGTCCTTTCTTTGTTATTTCCAATATTCCATCTAGGTATATCTATACACCCATTAGAACTTTTACTAATCACAACATGGAAGAATAATAGTTTCCTTAACAGATTTAATTAACCCAAAACATCTTAGCGTCATCATCCCCTCCAAAATTATAGCAGACCCTGATTCAAACCTATTCACTCCTTTTAAGCACACACACTCTTCTCCTCCACTAATGCACATAGCAACTCATCGGTCTCCTGCAAATTCGCATACTTAACCGCTCCTTAAACACAAGAGAAACGCTGTACCAGAAGATGAACAGCAGTAAGCTCAACAATCAAGAGTAAACCACAACAGTTTCAAGTTCTCTTCATATATTACCAGTGATGGGAAACAAAAAGAAACAAAACACAAACATAAATCATTGAATTCCAATCAAACATCCATCTAGTAAATGAAGAAAAATCTTCTCATGTACAAATTATCCACACGGTAACTACTAGATTTTCTCCACCTGTTGAGAATTTTCCCAAGTTGCTTCAGATTTTTCCTTTTTCTCCTTCCTCTTCTTCCTTTTCTTCTTTTCTTCTTTTTCCTCTTCTCCTCTTCTTCTTTTCTCGGTTGCGCTCTCTCTTTTCCTCTCTATTTTTCTGCCGTTTTTTCCTTCTCTTTCTCTTTTTTTTTTCTTTTTCTTTTCGTTTCCTCTGGATCTTCCCCAGACATATAATATGGAAACCTTTTGTCATGAGTCATTAAAAGTGACTACGTGTAAGCTATCAAGCTTACACGTATTTCACATAATTTCTTTAATTAATTAATTATTATCATTATTATATATATATATTTCTATCTTTTCCTTAATTTATCATTAAACCCTTATTTTCCTACAAATATTATTTAAGACCCAAACCTAAGAATAGCTAATATAATCTTCCCTTATAATTTCTAAAATTGACAATTAATTCCTTAAAATGCACACTATTAAATCACCATTTTCACCAAGTGCTAAAAATTCAAAATTCATATTAATATGCAAGTTCAAATAACTATGAGATAGTATTACTAGAAGAAAATTCGGGGTCTCATACTCTTCCCTCCTTAAGAGAATTTCGTCCCCGAAATTATTACCTTGGAATTTGAGAAGTTCAGGAAATCGCTTACGTATTTCCTCTTCTGTTTCCCATGTGGCATCTTCCACTCCATGATGATTCCACAAGACTTTAACAAGAGGAATTTGTTTTGTTTGCAATTGTTTGAGTTTCTGATCTACAATTCTCACTGGTTTCTCGAAATATGATAAATCATCTTCAAGAGTGATATTCTGACGTTCAATGATATGAGTAGGATCAGGTAAGTATTTTCGAAGAAGAGAAATATGGAACACATCATGTACTCCTTTTAATTGAGGGGGTAGAACTAAGCGATAAGCCACCGGCCCTAGCCTTTCAAGAATCTCTAATGGTCCAATGTACCTTGGGCTGAGTTTACCACCTTTGCCATGCTTAATTAGTCCCCTCCTTGGTGCGACTCGAAGAAATACTTTATCCCCTTTTTGGAATTTCAGATCCTTTCTACGAGTGTCAGCATAGCTCGTTTGTCGATCTTGCTCTATAAAAAATTTCTCTATAAAAAATTTCCAAGTCCTCAACAGCTCAAAAAATTGGATGATCGTGACAGAAAGAAATAAAAGATCACTAACATTGCAAGAAAAAGTGAAAGAATTTAAAACCGACAGGTTTTATAGCAGAAGCACTACTTTGCAAATGGCATGTAAAATGAGTCAGCATATGCACTCAAGAGATTCTTCACCAAAGAAAGACAGCAACATGTGAAGATACCACTACGCTCATAGTGAGCATGTAAAGAGTGGTCCCCACCGCTATCAGAAGCAATTGCTGGAAAAAGACAGTAATGGACCACATCCATGTTATGATGAAAATAACGCTTAACCACTCATCTAGTGGAGAAGGAATCTTATAAACAACCAACCAATGGAAGAAAAAGCTTATCTCTTCACGCTGATTCTCCAATGCTTCTGAAATCTATATAAAGGAGACATCTTGAGAGAAGAAGGCATCGAAAAATCTATCAGAAAACACCCAATCTAGAGAGCTAGAAAAATAATGAGTTTCTAAGTTTTCTTCTTTCACATAGGGAAAATATAAGCATAGGGATGAGCTGATTTAAGCTCTTTTCTATTGTAAATTAGTTGTTCAAAATCAATAAAAGAACGTTTCCTTTTAATTGAGCCATAAATTTCATTGTTTAAATTCTAAAAAACCCAAATCAGATTAAATTCTGTACCCAAGGGAGGAGCTTTGGCAGTCAGAAGAATCTATCAAGGACGAGAAAGTGTTGAGGCAAGAGGCCGTTAGCCGTTAAGAAGTCCAAAGGTATGAAGATTCTTGCGTCTTTAAGTGGAGTGCCATTAATCATTGCCCAAACGGTGAAGCCAATAGGCTGATAAGGTTTTAAGAAGGAAAACAAACAGCTTAAAAGGAAGCGAGGTAAGGCCAAAAAATTTGAACTAAGATACAATAGATATTGCTTTATGCTTTAATTATGCTTATATGAGTACCTAGGGACTATAAAATCAACAAATTAATTGAATTTTAAAATATTCATGATATTGTAAGATATTCAGAAAGTTAAAGGACTAAAATCTAAATAGATAAACAAAAAATGAATAGGATTTTTAAAACAATCCTATATTTAGAATAACTTCTGAAAAGAATCCTAGTTTGAGAAATCATTCCATATCAATGTGAACTGAGAATGTGGTAACACAGTCAAAATCTATAACAATTTATACTTTCTGGTGGAATTATTCAAGTGCACAGCACAGATTGATAATCCCCTATTTTGATTATTATTACTTTTACACTCTTGATGATTCAAAGTCCTCTATACAACAAAAGCTTTGTGCTACATTCTTTGGAAGTACTGAATGTGCAACTGTTAATTTCTGCAGTAGATGGATCAAGAATATACCTTGCATACCGGTCGTTGTGGATCCCATAGATTGACCAACAAATTATCGCATTTCAGATCAAAATGCACGATATTTTTCGAATCCAAGTACTCCATTCCAAAAGCTGCATCCAGGGCTAAACTAAGTCTTCTAGGACAATCAAGTGACCTTCAACACAAATCTCATATATCAACACATTAGTAATAAGGAAAAGTGTACAATGAAAACAACACAGTCTCTCATATACCTATCTTTCATAAGTAGAGCATTTCTAAGTGATCCGTCTGTCATATATTCAGTTATAGTTGCCAAAGTTCCCCCTTCACCGTCAGGTACCACCCCATATAGTGCAACAATATTAGGATGATGGAGATCCGAAAGAATCCGTGCTTCTCTCCAGAAATCTTTTATCTATAAGAGACAAAATATCATCATTCCTTATAGGTTATACTTGACAAATAGATGAAAGGAAATCATGCATGGAAGCTTGTATTACTAACCCACCAACCGTTCTTTTTCAGATGATCTCCCGGAGAGACATGTCGTATTAATTCTTTTAATGACAACATCAGTTCCTTTCCATTTCCCATGATAAACAGTTCCATATGTACCAGATCCTAATTTTCTTATTTCTTCAAGATCAGCATTCCTAACAATCTGCACCATGTAATCCACAAGATCATCAGTGGCACATAGTGAGCCTACTGGTAAGCATGAGTACTAAGGTATGTGTACAGGTCCATGTGAACAATTAAAGCTCAGATTTGAGAGGATTTTGTTAAAATGGATGCAGTCCAGGATAACTGGAGTCAGTTGGTATAATGAAAGTATTTGATGCAAGTGACATATGAAGATTAGAAACTATAACTAAAGCTAAAGCTAAAAAAAGGAACTAACTATGTTTACCTGTAAACCATATATTTGAGCTTCCATTTCGGCTATCATTGCATCGGTGATTAATTCATCATAGCTTTCATCACTGTCGCTTTTATCCTACAAAAGCCAAATTACATCAAAGCTCAAACTCTTAGAGGTACAAAATTGGAAAAATGTGCAAATCAAAATCATCCAAACTCACGAATTTCAGCTCATAAACTGAATCCTCGACAACAGTCTCGGTTGCAGTTACAATAGTAGATGCATCATGCGATTCAGCATCTAGTGACTCAGAACCCAAACGTTTGGCTATACCAACTGACTCCAGAAGATCTAACTCAGTGAATTTCTCTAGGTTGAGATCCTGCTGATTTTCTTTTTCTATGATGCATTCAGGATCACCCAACTTATCAGCTTCTTGATCCATATGAGTACTGATAGATTGATCATCAAACAAACTCTTTGCTCTCATAGAATAAAGATCTTCAGTTAAGTTCTCAATTATCTGAGAATTGTGCAAAATCAAATGATGGTCTGCATCAGCAACCACAGAGGGATATACTTCTTCAGGTCTAAGTAGAGTTGCATCTTTAGGCACCGTATCAACAAAATGCTGCAAAGGAGGCTCCAAAGAAACTAGAGCCTCAGGAATTTGGCTTTGCAGATAATTAGGATAGATTTCATTAAGAAGCTGTCTCACAGATCTTTGAAGCCTCACTGCAACTCTTAAGTTATTGATCCAACTTGCATTTCTTTGTGGCCGTTCAACAGTTGTTTTCTCATTCGACACTTTCTCCAGATCAAGATGTTTCACTTGCTGATCACCAATCAAGGATTCAAAATTCATCAATGGCTTTTCTTGTAAAGCCATCGATTTTATCTCTGGACATAAATTCGTTATTCCGAAGTTTAAGTTAGAAGATTGGCCAATTCCCTGTTGTAAACATGAAACATATCTACCCCCGGATTCAGGAAACTTTAAATCATAAACAGCATGATCCATCCCATGATTAGAACCGGCTAAGACGACATTATCAATCTTGAGAATTTCTTGACGAGTAAGATCAGTTCTACAGTTCTTCAGAGCCCTGTGATCTGCTCCAACCATGCCATTTACCGCAACAACATACTGGTATTCAGGATCATTCAGTCGAGTGATTCTGGGGTTAAGGTTACAGGAGTTTACAGATTCATTATAAGGAACCAAGAAGATACGAAATCGTTGAATACCTCCAATCTTTTTCAATCCATGATATTCCTCTATCATATTCTGAAGATCCTCGTCAGCAGAGACAGATACAAGGGCATCAAGATCCTCTCCTGGAAGCTGATATTTGACAGTGTGAGGCTGATTACAGATTGCTGAACTTTTCATCTTAAGTTCTTTCCAGGATACATTCTTCCCAGTAGAAATAATACGCGAATCTCCCCCAACATATCGCAGTTTTCCATCACTAGGTCGAGGTAAGATTCTACCACCAAAACTGCAGAAAAACTTTACTTTTCCAGATTGAGAATATTCTGCTGCTGCAAAGCTAGGAGATCCAAATAGTGAAGAGGGTTTGCCGGGGTCACTTAAAGGTGAAGCATCAGTTGGATGCGAACTAGTCTGCTGATCATCATCTTGCATTTTCCTGGTTGGTCCATCCTCAAACTCACTGTGCTGTATCAAAGAAAATTCGCTGGTGCCAGAACTAGACTGAGAATCTGTTGCACTGAACCTCACTCTCGTAAGATTCTCGAAACTGGGCTGAAGGATGCGATTTCCATCAACTCCAACTGCCAGATTATGGCTTCTTCATATATTGCGTCGCATGGCTGGAAAACGAAGTCAAAAAATGAAAACCTTCCACTCCTGTTTGCATGCAGTGATGTTGATTTATAGCTCTAATCTTCTTTAAAGCTACGATTCTACTAAAATCAGCTGAGCAGAAGGATGAGGAATCTCACTTCGATCTCTTGCATATATAGATTCCAGCTATATTCTTGGATTTATAGAAGAGTTGTCAAAGTTTCAACCCTCAACAATGCATTTCTTGATGAGTAAACAACAGGATGGAACTTTTTCTTGATCATCAACGTTCTATACCATTTCACTTATGGTGATGAGCGTTGAAGTAAATTTTGCATGTTGGATTGAATTGACATGGCTTCATTTGGGATGATCCGAAGAATTAGCGGAGTGTAAGGGAGAGTAATCTGGCAGAGAATTAGGGAAGCATTTTAGGCCAAGGAAAAAGTATAAAATAAATATATTTTCCTAATATTGTGGAAGCATAAATCTTATCTACAATATTACAACTTGGATATAAAATTAAAAAAAAAAATTCTATATCTTACATTGATTATTTTATTTAAATAAATAAGAGCAAAAGTCATTTTTGGTCCCCATTGATTTCCAACAGACAAAAATAGTCCATAATGTTCAATTTTGTTACCAATAAAAGACACGTCACATATTTTTTTAAATCATTAACGAAAGTAGTGATATGGAAAAGAATTCAGAATAATAACCAGAAAACTTCTTTGTCATTAATATCATTTCCAAGAAACTTTTTACATGAGGGAGGTAAAGGCATTGGTGAAAGTCGGTTAGAATAACAAGAAGAAAACTTATTTGTCATCAATATCCTATCCAAGTAGCTTTTAAGAGGTGTGAGGCAAAGGCATTGGGGAAAGAAGACGGATCATCGGTACAAAATTATCATATCTTATTTTATCTTAAATTAATTGTAAGATTCACTCATACCTTAGTTAGGATTTATTTATTGTAAAGTAATTTTAGATATATTTACTTTTAGTCCTTAGTTTCAGTGAAAGACGTTTATCAATTGTAAAGTAATTTTAGTGATATTTACTTTTAGTCCTTAGTTTCAATAAAACGACATCGTTTAGAACATTAGCCATAATAAAACAGTATAATATTGGACAGAGAATCTGGTATTTGAGAATTGTGAGTTGCAGAGATAAGATGAAAATTAGGGAAAGAGAGAAATAAAAGTCAATTGTTGACTTAGTCTTTTAAGATAGAGAAAAAGATAGAAATTAGGATTAGTTTATTAGATTATATAAATATTTTAATTTTAATTTTTCAAACAAAATGTCAAAGCATGTCATGTGTGCACTTGTTAACGGGCATATATATGCCATGTCACCACTTCCGTTAATGATTTAAAAAAATTCATGAAGTATCCTATATTGGTAACAAAATTGAACATTGGGGACTATTTTTGTCAGTCCGTTGGAGACCAAAAGTGAGACACCCCTAAAATTTTTGGGACCAAAAATGCCTTTTTCTCAATAAATAATTGTGGATAATTTTTATAATGATATTGCAAAGAAAGCAATTTTTTTTAAAATTATAAAGTGATTTGTTATAAGAAATGAATATTTTGGAAGTGTTTGGATTGATAAGTTTGTTTTATTGAGATTTATATTGAAAAAAATTTTATTAATAAAATTTTAAATTTTAAATTTGAATTAATATTTTATAAGTTTATTTTGGTAGAAAATTGTATTTGGAAGAATTGTTTATTATTAAAAGAGTAATGATAAACAGAGTGAAAAATATTAGTGAAAATCAATAGTGACTGTGGCAATTATAAAAAGATAAAATTATCCATTATGTATAAAAATAGAAAATCATGTACCAACTTATAAAAAATTGACACGTGTACCATCAATTATCCCTTAGGGTTCATTTATCATTTGGTTAGGATATTAGTTTGTTTTTAAAAATGAGAAAACTAACTAAAATGACATGTGTCAATTTTTTATAAAGTGCTGCATGTAGGGTTGAGAACGAACACGAACGTTCACGAACAAGCTCAGGATCGGCTCGATTAAAGCTCGGTTCGAGCTTTTTTATTTAATAAATAAACGAACACAAACAAGATTTTAGGCTCGATTAATAAATGAACATTAAATGAACACATTGGTGAAAGCTCATTTACGTTCATGAACGGCTCGTTAAAAAGCTCGTTTATAGCTCGATTAAAGCTCGTTAAAAGCTCGATTAAAATATTAATTATATAATATATATTGTACTTATATACTAAATACTATACATAATTTTATTTTTATATATATTTATTAAGATACAAATATCAATATACGAGTGTTTGAATTACTATAATAAGCTAATCTTTTATAGGCATTTGAATTGATGTATTTATTATTTATGTTAAAAAATTATACAATTGTAAAAAAGTTATTTTTTTGTGAGAATTTATAATGTATGTTATGTTTTGAATTATTTAGATAGTGTTGTTTCTTTGAACAATGTATGTCGTAATTTATTTTATTTACATTTAAATATAACTAATAGATTGTATTAACTATTATAAAACTATTTGATAAGTTATTGTGTCGTGATTGAATAATCTTATTTGTGAAAAAAGAAAAAAAATAAAAAATGAAAAAAAACTGAAATCGAGCTCGACTAAACACTAAAGAGCCGAGCTCGATCTCGAAATTTTTTACTCGAGCTCGAGCCTGAAGAAAAATACACGAGCCGAGCTCAAGCTCACTAAAGCTCGGGCTCGACTCGGCTCGGTATCAGCCATAGCTACATGAAAATTATACAACATGCCCAATTTTGTCTTTTTATACCTGCTACGTCAGTCACTAATAGTTTTCAATAATATTTTTCACTCCCTCTATCATCAATCTTATTAAAATTCAATGTAGCAAATAATTATCGTAACATTATTTTTTGTTTTAAAATTTTTGGTGCAAAAAATATACAAAACAAACAAATAACATTACCACTTGCTCTCTATTTGAAATTTCCAACGAAAAATGGTATATCCTTACAATTTGATTTTTTTGGGGGCTCAATGTTATGAATATGCCACTTTTTTGTCCAAAGATAATTGCTCAACAGAATTAATGACATTTTATGTTTTTAAATAATTGTAATGAATTATTTTTAAACGTAAATATGTGGTTTAATTAAGTTTTTTTTCCCAAATCCCTACCAATCACATTTCCCTCAAAAAACAAAAAATGAAGGGGAACCTTTATCCATTTCTCGTTAAACAAAGAAAAAGAAAAGAAAAAACAACTCTAAACAAAAAATATATGTTGATTGATAGAATGAGTTCAATTCTTACTTCAAAACTAATCGTGTAATTAGAGAATGAGAGAAACTCTATGAGTAGACAACGATTTTCCACACAAACCATGCTTGATCATATGTTAATTTTTTTCTCTTTCACAATAGATATACAATATTCCCAACGTATATATAACGGCTTTGTTTGTGATAAAGTTGAATGATATCCCTTTAGTTCATATTCCGGAATCAAAATGAGATTGATAAGCTCCACTATCTCTATAAGTTTATGTCAAATTACCAATCCTTTAGTTCGTATTCCAAAATCGAAATGAGATTATCTAAACTCCATTATCTCTATTAGTTTATGTCATCAACCCTTCGCAAGAATGTTGCTTGTTTAGTCCAGTCTATAAGTTAGATGATATAAGAAAGTTAAAAGTTGCTGTAAATAAATTTGGAAATAGGGGTGAGTTTCATTTTATTGCAAAATGTTTTCATCTAGTTTCATGAATTTCAAATCCAAATGTTGTTGTTTAATTGTGCAAGAACATGTCAACTTTGCATTGTAATCATGCCAATTTGGAAGTGTAATAACCTCTGCTATGATTGAACTTGTGTATCAAGATGTATACATCGCGGTGAAAATCGATTACCATAATCATAAACAAAATATGCACTTTAAAAATTCTCAAAAAGGATATTAGTTTCCAAGAAAATATGTCAAAACTGCCAAGACAGCTATAATGATTATAATATTAAGGAAATAATTTGTTGGGAGAGGCCTATCTGGGCTTCCCCCAAGTCCTTCATACTCTGCCTTTATCTTTTGCTTCATAGCTTCCGAAAGCTCTTTCTGCAAATTCAAATAGGCAAACATACACTCATTGAATTTTATTCTTCTTCTTTTCTTCAATAAGACTTCCAACAACAAATTTAAGATTTGTGTTCAGAGAGGATTGGGAAATAGCTTCATCTTGTTGTTTATTAAAACAAACAGCACAAAAAAAGAAGACAACTTGTGTATTTCTAGTCCTGCAGCAACCATCAAAAGAAAAGAAAGTATCATGTAAAAACCTGAAAATGTTGCTCCATTAGAAGAATCAAAAGCAATTGAAAAAGGAGAAAGTTGTTTGATTAGCAATAAGAAAAACTAATATGCTTACAACCTTTCCTGTTGAGTATTTGGCTGCTAAAAATTTCTCTGGTTGGCCTTGTGAGGAACCCTCATCAATGGAGAAACCCTATCAATAGCAACATCCACCAAATTATTGAACTTATCTTCATGTAAATTTGTCAAAATATTCGATACAAAAAGAGGGTAATCATGGAAAAGTTAAAGAACAGGAGAAATATTACACTCCTATATGCTTGTTTCAATATAAGATCTCCTGTTGGAAATGGAGAAGTCAAAAAAGAACTCCAACTTTAGCTACGGTAGGGATATTGGGGAAGAAATGACAAGAGAAAAAAAATCACAAGACTCTTGTGTATTGAATTTGTAGACAGTTTCAGCAAGGGCCTGTTGTTTGTTAGCAGTTCTAAATTTTTTTCCTGATGTTTCTACTAGTTTCCTTCTGAAACTGGTGAAGAGAGGAGGGGGGAAGCATAAATGTAGAAGTAATACAAAATTGTTGATTTGTTTATATGTGTAGAATATTTGGGATCAATGGGTGATTGCTTAGGAGGTATGAAGTTGATCTGTTTTCATAATTCAAGAGATTCGATTTTATTCATTTTAGTAATATCATTTTCAGGAAGATTTGATTTGATGGGATTCTATTCCCTATACTACTCCAGTATTCCTCTAGTCAAGAAGAATAAAAGTTCTCTTCAGAAATTCCACAATGTGTAATACTCAGAGAAACATGTCATGTCAGGATTACTTCATGACTCCCATCGTACAAAAAGTTAAATCAATGGGACAATAATCCAGCTTAGGTAGTGATCTTGACTAGGAACACTTTTTCAATAAAAGAAAAATACTAAGTAAACGAACCTGAGGAGGATCAAATTTGGCTCCAAGGTTGCTGAGTTTAGCATGGGCCTCAGCATAATCTTTGAAAAATGCATCTTTATCTGCAGCATACTTCTCAGCATATTCCTACATATACATCCATTTTATTTAACAAAGGATGAAAATGCAAAGGATCCAAAAAGAAAAAAAAAACATCTCTTAAAGTTGAATATGTTGTCTTTCACCTTAAATGAGGGATCTTCAAAAAGAACAGCATCGGTTGGCAAAACTAGTAGATCCTCATCCCTTCTTTCTTTAATATCCTACACAGATCAATATCACATGAAAAAGGGATCAAGGACTGCTCCAGTTTATCAATCTTATCATACACATTTAACACAAACATTGTACCTTGAAGTAGGAGTTATCAAACTTAAGCCATTGAACGGTCCACGATTGTCCTCCTGGTGCTCCCGGGCCCTCTTTCTATCAAGCAACAAGTATACAAAAAATAAATCACTTGTTATTGGGAAAAACTATCACACCTGGTCCCTATACAGAAAACTATAATAGCTTCAATACAACTAAGGCTCCTACTTCTTGGAAACAGAATCAGTAAATCCAACCTATGGTTCCCCCTTAACTAAATACATTCCAGCCCACACAACATAAGACTAATCAATTGCCACGTAAAAAATGATGATTACCGTGTATTTTGTCTCTGGCTTGCCCCAGCCACTACGTTCTGGTCTGGACCTTCCCAATGTGTGTGCACCAGACAGTGCAACAATTTCCTGGAAGTACAAAATTTACTAGTGATGAACATATTATCCACTAATACCAAATTGCAATGAGATAATATAATAGCCATCACCTTATCATTTAACCCCATCCTATAGAATACGTCACGTAAATGGGCAGCAGGTGATGGGGGGCCAGCATCTGCAACAACGAGAGAATTCTTTTTGCAGGTGGTTCACTAAAGAGATTTAGAAAGCAATGAAGCTATGTTTGCTTCATGGATTCAAAGGTACCTAGCAACTACAATTTAAAGTGCAGTCTTTACATGTGAACTTTCTAAATTCTCAGCACTTCATTGAAGTTGGAAGCTTAATCAATGTTGAATCCATCCTTGTTTAGTTTTATGTGGTATCCATTTAAGATAAAACATAAACGAAATAAGTTGGAGGAGAAACACCAAATTTACAAATGATAGCAGGCAAGTATTCAAGTCGGGAACCCAGTTTGAAATAATTATATAGGCAAAGTGTTAAAGAAACACAAAAATGTTTGATATAAAAATGAACTAAGTTGCAGAGATTCATCTGAATATGCTGGCCATATGAAAGAAGATATCCATTACAGACTTATGAAGGATCAAAATTTCAGTTCTTCCAATATTCAGATAAGAATTTGCAATATTGTAGTTAAAAAAAATCTACTAGCTTAACAATAAGCAATGTAGTAGTTAAGAGAATCTACTGGCTTAAGTACTGATTAAAGCTCATACTTGTGAAAGGAATGGTAATTATACAGGCAATATTGATTTTTAGGTGGTCAGGAAAGTCTTTGCCCATGAAAGGATCATATTGCCACAAATATACTTGATAACTTTCCAGTTCCACTTTCTCCAAAGCTTCAATCTCACTAAAATTTCTCAAATTTGGTTTTATCTTATAAAAGGTAAAGTCCATCACCACCCCATCCACATCCGACTTATCACTAACCCAGCAACTGTCCATGTGAAAGTACCATAAAAAAGGTGATTAACGAACAATATACATATAGTACGTCATCTCAGATATTCAGTAAAGACATGCTATAAATCAGGTTCAAACAGGGAAAAGAAAGGACTCCTGGAACTTGCTAATACTCATACACAAATATCAAGCGCCACTATCTTTCAGACTTTCAACATGGAAATATTTAGTCAACTTGATAATCCATCAAATTACTCCTTATCATATCCAGGATATTACCTTCATACTGCAATTGACATTTTTATTCCAAGTAGAAAGCTTTTAACAAACACATAGGCAACAGCTAAAGTCTTCTTACCTGGAAGCCTTCCTTCTTCTGGGCATTCTTCAGGGGCAGAGACATCCACTCTTCCGTACTTCATCGGGATTTTGGGGCCACCAGCTTCCTAATGCGCAAGGCAACATATCAATAAAGACAACTTCTGATAATTATTTTTCGGTACATTGGAAACTAAGATAAGAATTACCTCCACTGCAGTTGCACTGGCCAATTGAAATAAGTCGGCATAAGTAACACCGGAGTACTTATCTTTGATAGGCTGGAGAAGCTTAAGCGCATTTACAAGTCCTGTATCACCAGCTTGTAAATAGACATAAAATTGAAGCAGCAAAACATTTGGAAGTGAAAGGAACAAGTACCAGCATTTGCAGCATGTTTTAGTTCAATTTCAAATCTTAGACTTCCATTAGCTCCACCTCTTTGTGGCCACTCCTCTATGTTCTTGTTATAAGTGCCAGCATCATGCCAACCCAAGCGCACCTTTTGCATAAGTACATAGCATTGTAATTCAGGAATCTCAAACTCTTTATACAAAACTCAGTAAGATATGAAACACGATTTAAACACCTCAGAGTATCAACTTAGCTGACCCAAACAGTTGAATCTTGCACATGTTTCCATTTTCTCCTTCTTTGTCCCCATTTTCTTGGTTTTTTTTTTTTTTGGTTTTTGAAGGGGTTTGAGGCTGCTTTATATTCTAGTAAATCAAAAAGATATGATCACTAATCACAGAACAGAGAACAAAGTACAGGTTTTATGCTTTTTCCTTAGGCTTTCCCGCGACCGACGACCCCCCCACCCCCAAAACTGTTTTTTTTTTAAGTGCATTTTCTCATCCATTGACTGATGGTCAACTCCTCCAACTCCCTGCCTTTATTTTCGGCTTATTTTCCCTAACTTCTGGCTACGACATATAAATCCAACAAAAAATGGAAATCTTCCCTCATAAACTAGAGTACTAGACAATCGACATATTACTATGGAAATCTTTTATGCTATGTCATGTTTGCTCTAAGTGGTTGTGCCTCATAACCACACAAGCAAAAGACATGAAGTTTGTGCGAGTTTATGTTGGATTCTTCTCGATTCACCAAAGCATATACTTGATTTGCTTTTCGTCCTTAAGCCCCCCAAAGGCTTTTTCTCCTGCTGCATTTTGCTTCTTCATAGTAGTATTTTTCTTTTAACAGAAAATCATAGACTAGTGACTAATCAGGAATAAGAGACAAGTGTAACTCTGTAAAACTGTAAAAAAATTACCAGCATACTTAAATAACCAAATTTCACGTGGGTTTCAATAAAATTAAATAAATGGTTGTTTGGTTTAGAGGTATGGGGTAAGGAATGAGTTTAAAAGGTAATTATGTATCAAAATCACTCTATGGGAATGATAGCATTAAAAATTTGGATTTCAATTTATCACCTTAATTAAAACCATTCTGGCACTCAAGTAAATTGCTTGGGATGAAGCAAACCCATACCAATTGTGGTGGGTATCATTTTCCAACATGTTAATCTGAAAATCTTTTATGCTCTATCATATTTGGCATTATAAAAATCATTCTATGAAAATGATAATATTAACCCGCATCATTCTCAAGTTTCAATTTCATTAACACTCATGACTTGGATTTCAATTTTCTTAAACTTATGAAACCCATTCTGGTGCTCAACCAAACAAGCTATAGGAGACTGACGCAAACCACACCAATAAAAGGATTTAAAATTTCTATTCTGGTTCCTATTATGCAATGTGAACAGAATTTCTCTAAAGATTGCAAATGTAGAACATAGTTAATGAACTCTAGAACACCACAGACTACACATTCATATACCTTAAAAGAGCTGTTCAAATGATTAGGATATGCTGTACTTGTTCAGCTAAATTGAGATATTTTATTGTGAAATGTATTTTGATTTTCTTAATTTCTATATCCTAAATTGCCTCAAAATTTTATTATCTAATACAAATAAATTTTTCATTCGCAAAGAACAAAAATATATACATTAAAAAAAAAATTTTGAAGTTACCAAAATTGGATGAGAAAACTTAGTCCGCAGTATTTCCTTAATATCCTCCCTGGCATTCTTCAACTGCTCAGGGTCCGACGCGAAGCATTTCGGCGTTACCGTCACCGTGCTGTAACTCGAGCTTCCCTTCCATACCGCTCTCTTCTGCAAATTTAAACCACCAAAATAAAACAATAAATAAAAGAAAATACAAATTAGCGAATAATGAAAAGTGAAAATGGAGGAGGGTATAAAGGACCTCGGGGAGAAAGAGGTGGGAGATGAGTGGAGAAGATCGGAGGAATTTGACACTGTGCGCGGAGGTGGAGGAGAGTTTGGTGGTGGCGGCAGCAGCGGCGGAAGGGAGGAGGCTAGAGGCGGCGGCGGCGGTAGTGAGATTTAAAGAAGCCATGTGAGTGAATGAATGAAGCGAAAAAAAAAATGATGGAAGAAGAGAAGAAAAGCTCAGCAGCGTCGTGTGTTCAACTGTTGATTGGCTGCGGGTTTTTGTATTGGATTTCCGGAGGGGTGTGGCTTAATAAGAGCGCGCGTTGATTGGTTGGTTGAATACAAGTCAAAATGTTAGTGCTTATGTTTTTTGTTTTTTTTAAAAAAAAAATGAAAGAAATAAAAAGAAAAAAACCGCATCTTTATAGCTCTTTTGAGTCCGTTCAAATGTTTGAATTCTCAATAAGTCCTTCTAGTTTTGGAATATTTTCGAGAATATTGCACAAAATATTCCTCACGTAATCAAATTTGAGATGAGATATCCTGTTTTATTCTAAATTAGATTAAAATTACGTGGTTTCACTCACTTATACATTGGTTAGAATCTAATAATTGTAAAGTGATTTTAGTAATATTTATATTTTTAGTCTCTAATTTTAATGAAATCACGTTGTTCTGAGTATTAGACAAAATAAAACAAAATGATATTCGACAGAGGATTTGGTCTCATCACATTTGACCATATTGCGACTACGAGATTTTTTCTTGTTCAATTTGATACACTCTTATATTAAGTAAAGTCCTATTTTTTTAACTAAAAGTTATAATAATTTTATTAATTAATTAAAAAGATTACAATACTATAGCTAACCAGCTGATAACTGATAATAATTGCACAGAGCAAAGTTGGTTAAACTTATATCCTCTGTGCATAACAAGCAATTATCACATGGAATTGAGCCTTTTCTTGGTTATTCAACAACTAAAATTAGAGCCTTTTCTTCTCACTATCAGAGTTAAAAGTATATGTAAAGTACTATTATCAGTCGCATTAATATTTATCATCAATATCGACCCTCAAATATAGACTTTGAAATTTTGATTATGCATTTGATTTATGTATGTGTCGATTAAAAAAACGTAACTAATAATATAATTTCACTTAAATTTATTTAAATGAAATTATCAAATCGACCTTTTAATAGAATTTAGTGATTCATCAATTATTTGACGAAACTAACAAAATGAAATTATCAAATCGACCTTTCAATGAAATTATCAAAATTACTTATAGAGACAAAAATGACTTTTTCTTATGTTATGAAGGATAAAAGATGTGGTCTTAACCTTCAATAAAAGAATGTAGAAAAATAATTATTGTATCATTGATTTTGTTTTAAAATTTTTAGTTGAAAAAAAAACTCTCTAAACAAAACATTTCTGAATGAAAATTCACCTAAATTAAAGGCAAAACACACATCAATTTGTATCCCTTCCATGAACACATAAATTAGTCAATAATTTGGCTCTGTTTGTTTGCTAATTTATTAGTGTTTTATTTTACAAAATCAAAATGAATTGTTTGTTTTATACAATTTTTCAACCAAAATTTCTAAAAATAATGCTACGATAATTATTTTTGTTATAGTAATTTTTATGTTATTAATAAATAAAATATTTAATTTAAATTTTAAAATTTTAATAATAAACAGTTATTTTCTAATACAATCTTCCACCAAAATAAACTTATAAAATATTAATTTAAATATAAATTTCAAAATTTATTAATAAAAATTTCTCCACTGCAAATTTCTCCTAAACTAAATTCAGTAATCCAAATATCCTCAAAATATTTCTTTACGATAGCAAATCTCAAAAAAGCTAATATAAAACTAAAAATATCCCATCTAAATAACTACCCAAAGAGCAATTTCTTTTTTTAATGCGAAGAAAGTTTGCCTATAAATCTTTTTGTGATTATGGTGAAAGGGAGGCTAGAAGAATGAGTCCAATTTCACACACACAGTGAAAGGACAAAAATAGAAATTTGGGTTTCAAAGATGGGATTGGATTTGGGGAGATGTATAATGTGCATAAAAAGGTTGTGCCAAATCGGCCTCGGCCTAACTTTTTGTCCGTCAAAGATTTAGAAGGATTGGGCCATGACTTGTAAAGAAGAATCCAACTGGCTTTGATATAAAGGTTGGACCATGAGTCACTAGGGGTGATATCGAGCCGAGCCGAGCCCGAGCTTTAGATTGTTCAGGCCCGGCTCGTTTATTAATCGAGTCTAAAAATCTGTTTGTGTTCGTCTATTTATTAAATGAACGAGCTCGAGCCGAGCTTTACGCGAACCGAGACGAGCCCGAGCTTTGTTCGTGAACACTTCCCGACTTGAATAAAAATGTATAATTTAATTAAATTAATGTATTTTGTCTCTTTACATAAATGTCCAAATTTAATTCAAACTTATATATAATGATTTGTGTGCTTATATGTATAAAAAATCGATTTTTTCTATTATGTAAGAGTTTTACTTAGGGTATATATTATTTATATTGTATAATTTATACTTTAACTAAATTCTTAACAAGTTGTTGACCAACCTAAACGAATCTTTCACTTGCTTGTTGATTTATTATTCATTTATTAACCTAACGTAAAGTTTTGTTTGTGTTCACTTGTTTATTAAGTAGACGAGATTCAGTGGAACTTTAACCAAGCCAATCTCGGTCTTATTCATAAAGGTTTATGTTCGTTCTCACCACCGTATAGTGTGATTTGTGTGTCAATAAATATATATATATATAAAAACCCAATTATATATTTCTATTGTTTAATAGTTTTATTTCGTGTATAAGTTCAATATATATTATATAATTAATATTTTAACGGTGATGAGAATGAGCCCGTGTCCATGTCCATGGTGTTAAAGTCAATTATTCATCCTGAAAGTTTCTGTCACGTTTTGGTATTCTGGGTGTATCTCACTCGATATAACTCCGAATTACGTGATTCAAGAAGCGCTAGAACGATAACAGATAGGGCTACAACTTTTATGTTTTACATTTTACGAGATTCGGAAGTTAGTATCGTCAAAAGTGCCTACCAAGATGAGTGACGTGATTCTGGCAGATTACCGTCGCGAATCCATGGACTACATTGAAGACCAAGTAACGGCGTATTGGGCTTCATTAATTGTTCACGCCACTTTTAATGTTTTAATTGGGTTTATTTTAAGTTGTAATAATTAAAGTCCATTAACATTAATTAATTGGGCTTTAGTTTTGGTTTTTAGGAAACTTACTTGTCCAATTATCTTACATGATAATTAGGAAAGTAATTTAGGAAAGTTATTCTTTTAAGTTTTAGTTTCCAAAATCAACATTAGGGTTTTGTTTTGTAGCCTATTTAAAGGCCTTCTTTTACACGTTAATGAGATAAATTTTGATAAAAGTTTATCTTTGCTAAAGTGTTTTTACAGCCTTGAAAAGTTGTGAAGCAAAACGTGAATTAATTCAATTAAGTTTAATTGAGTTTTCATAAGAACCGTGAACCTAGAAGCTAAGACCTTTAGGTGAACTTACAAGTTCTTGATTCAAAGAACAAGCCAAACTGATTTGTTTAGCTTATGAATTTTCATAGGTGATCCGAATCTTTTTGATTCATACGTGGGGGTTTGATTGCTTCATATCAAATCTTTTCGTATCAATATCTTTTACTTTCTTTGTTTGTTAATTCCGCACCTTGTTGGTTCTTGTTCTTGTTCGTGATAATTTGGTAAGCAACGGTCCAAAGGAGGTGGTTTCGAGTGGTCCAAGGTGCTGCATCTTGATCATTCATATCAATTGGTATCAGAGCGCAAAGGTGGTTGTTTCTAAACTCAAGGTAATCCGTTTTCGTTCTTGCTGTTCTTTTGTGTTCTTTTGGTGTCTACATTCTACACTTTTGAATAGTCGTCATAGTGTTGAATTCCTTGTGTTTTCGTTGATTGAGTCGCACGTCAAAAAAGAATCGCTAGGGTTTCATCAAAAGTTTCCAAAAAAATTCGTCAGAAAAATCAGATTTTTCACCCAGTCGCGACAGTTTCGGCCGTCCGAAACTAAGACAGGCGTCCGAAACTAGCGTCCGAAACTCAACAGAAAAGACGTCGTCCCAGGAATTTAAGTTTCGGCCGTCCGAAACTAAGGTAGTCGTCCGAAACTAGCGTCCGAAACTCGGCAGAGAAAAAAAAAGTCAAGTCAAAAAAAAAAAACAAAAAAATATATATATCTTCGGACTTGTCTTTATTTG
Source organism: Ophiorrhiza pumila (assembly GCA_016586305.1). Classification (NCBI taxonomy): domain Eukaryota; kingdom Viridiplantae; phylum Streptophyta; class Magnoliopsida; order Gentianales; family Rubiaceae; genus Ophiorrhiza; species Ophiorrhiza pumila. Next base: position 9,439,631 of record BLIW01000010.1, on the reverse strand, counting down.
CTGTTTTAATTTCCATTTGAAAGAACTAAGTGTTCTTAAGTTGAGTTTGAAAATCATCAATATTGATCATGACAAATCTTGCTTGGGTGAAATCAAAATCATTCATCTTGCTTTCTTGCCTCGTTGCTAATTTCGTAGTTTTCTGAAATAAACCAAGTTATACCCCATACGTGATCTTTAAAATACTCTTGTGACGTATTTCTTTTCAAACTTCTTTGGTTTAACTTGTGTGAATTGACTTGTTGAACTAATTGGTTGAGATTTGTTATATAAATTGTTGAACGGTAAGTTTCAATTAGTCTGAGAGAAACATTGTTGAGAGATTAGATTAGGTATACACGAGAAAAACCTTTACACTAGAGAGGAGAGCATCTACTCACCCAAATAGTGAAAACCCGAGAGGATTATATACTGTTTTCTTCTTGTTTTCTTTACTAACCTTGCAGGTACAAATGGAGTAGTCTAAAACCACATCTACATCATGTGTAAAAGAGTTTCATACAAGGTGCAAAGTCCAAGATAAAGTATGTGCTGTGGTGATTGATTGTGGAAGAAGCTCTAACTTTGCTAGTGAGCTAATGGTAGAAAGGTTAAATATGCAAACCACTCCACATCCAAATCCTTACTTGCTACAATGGAGCGATAATTGTGGTGAAGTATGGGTGTCCATGCAAGTCAAGGTTGCATTCTTCGTGGGGAATTACAAAGATAAGGTACTATGTGACATATTTCCTATGCAAACAGCCCATCTTTTATTGGGAAAACCATGGCAACTTGCTTGCAAGGGTGTTTATAAAGAGCTCAAAAATTGCTATTCATTCATGAAGAATAGTAAAAAGTTTAATTTTCGTGCTTTAACGCCCTGTGAAGTTTCTGAAGATCAAGCTAGAATTGCTAAAGCTTGTAATGATTTGAGAGAAGAAAAAGAGAAAGAAAAGTGTGAATTGGAAAAGCAAACGAGGGAAAAAGAATTGAGAGAAAGAGTTGAAAAAGAAAATCAAAAGAGTGATTTAGTTAGCAAAGGCTGCAAGCAAAATAAGTGTAATAGAAAGAGTGAGCATGAGAGTTCATTGAGAGCTAAACAACAACATCTTGTACTTATGAATTCTAGTGATCACGATTTACATTGTTTGCTGCCTAGTTCTTTTGTTTTGCAGGTTTATGGAGTTCCTAGACATCTAATGGAGTTGCAAACAACTCATTATCAATTGGAAGGAGTCCAATCTGCCTTAGCTTGTTTTCCACAAGGTAAGCAAGGTAAGTTAGGTAAGTTTTCACTTGATTTTGATCTTAAAACTATTAAGAACTTTGTTATTATCAATTCGGTTGAGTTCCAAAGTTTTCAATCTATTTTTAATCAATTTCAAAAGCTTTCCTACACTTTTCAACAATTGTTTCGAAATTTTTTAAATTGTGTTTTCGAGTCTAAACTCACATGTTTTAATAAGCAAAGTGATTTACATAATTTTTCAATGGTTACTTCAAGGTACTTTGAATTGAATGAATCTATGTATAGTTTGTTAGTGTGTTATGTTGCTTATTTAATACATGAGTTACATTCTGAATTTTATGTTAACAATTTCGACCATAATCAAATCCTTGTGTGCACTAAATAAAGTGTTACTTATACTTGCTGGAATAAGCTTTGTCTTGATTATTTGGTTCGTGACTTTATACACCTTCAAATCCATCAAGATCAAAGAGGTATTTTGATAGTTCAACACTTGTTTGGTAAGTTATCTAAGTTCCTAATTTCTTTTAATTTCCAAGAGGTAAAGTATTGTGTTTACATCTATTTATTAAATTGTCTACATTCTAATTCTACTCTTTGGAATTGTATTTTTATATTTGATAACTTTAACATGTTTGCAAAGTATTTCAAACATTATTGTGATTTACATTGCATCCGGGATATATATATGTTTCGTTGCTATGAATATTCTTTTGTATCTTTGGATAATCCTTTTAGTTACATTCATATATGTTTAAGTTCTTTTCTTACATTACATGTTAATAATAAAATTGTTTTCTATACTAGTACTGGTGTATCTATGCATGATATTACTAAGTTTATCTTAAATACTTCCATATTGCCAAAATTGCTAAATTCGTTTTTACATGACGTATTAATATTGTTTCATGATGCAAATCAGAATAACTTGTTGCATTTGTTACATGATGTATATTTGCATAATTGTTATGAATTTTCTTTAACAATATCGTGTTTATATGCTTCATGCATACATAAATATTCTGCCAAAGAAAGTTTATCTTATACACTTGTTTTGATCTTGCAGAATATAATGCATTGTTGGCCGATATGTGAGTCATTCCAACTCGACTTGATTCTTGTGGAGTTCGTAATATTGGTGTTTGATCCAGGAGATCAATTTCAAGATTCGAGGACGAATCCTTTCGAGGAGGGAGGGAATGATGAGAATGAGCCCGTGTCCATGTCCATGGTGTTAAAGTCAATTATTCATCCTGAAAGTTTCTGTCACGTTTTGGTATTCTGGGTGTATCTCACTCGATATAACTCCGAATTACGTGATTCAAGAAGCGCTAGAACGATAACAGATAGGGCTACAACTTTTATGTTTTACATTTTACGAGATTCGGAAGTTAGTATCGTCAAAAGTGCCTACCAAGATGAGTGACGTGATTCTGGCAGATTACCGTCGCGAATCCATGGACTACATTGAAGACCAAGTAACGGCGTATTGGGCTTCATTAATTGTTCACGCCACTTTTAATGTTTTAATTGGGTTTATTTTAAGTTGTAATAATTAAAGTCCATTAACATTAATTAATTAGGCTTTAGTTTTGGTTTTTAGGAAACTTACTTGTCCAATTATCTTACATGATAGTTAGGAAAGTAATTTAGGAAAGTTATTCTTTTAAGTTTTAGTTTCCAAAATCAACATTAGGGTTTTGTTTTGTAGCCTATTTAAAGGCCTTCTTTTACACGTTAATGAGATAAATTTTGATAAAAGTTTAGCTTTGCTAAAGTGTTTTTACAGCCTTGAAAAGTTGTGAAGCAAAACGTGAATTAATTCAATTAAGTTTAATTGAGTTTTCATAAGAACCGTGAACCTAGAAGCTAAGACCTTTAGGTGAACTTACAAGTTCTTGATTCAAAGAACAAGCCAAACTGATTTGTTTAGCTTATGAATTTTCATAGGTGATCCGAATCTTTTTGATTCATACGTGGGGGTTTGATTGCTTCATATCAAATCTTTTCGTATCAATATCTTTTACTTTCTTTGTTTGTTAATTCCGCACCTTGTTGGTTCTTGTTCTTGTTCGTGATAATTTGGTAAGCAACGGTCCAAAGGAGGTGGTTTCGAGTGGTCCAAGGTGCTGCATCTTGATCATTCATATCAAACGGAGCTTTTAACGAGCTTTAACCGAGTTATGAACGAGCTTTTTAACGAGCTGTTCATGAACGTAAACGAGCTTTCATACATGTGTTCATTTATTGTTTATTTATTAATCGAGCCTAAAATCTTGTTCGTGTTTGTTCATTTATTAAATGAACGCACTCGAGCCGAGCTTTTATCGAGTCGAGCCCGAGCTTGTTCGTGAACGTTCATGTTCGTTCTCAGCCCTAACCATGACTTGCTATTGTTGCTGGTGTAATGTGTTTTGATTTGTTTTTTTTACATATATTTTGTTTTGAAATTTGGAAAAATTAATGTTTCTGTATTACTTTTTAAAAAAGTAATATTTTTTAAATTGAGAACTAAATGTTCATTGATGCGTCTTATTTTTATTGATTTTTGTGTTGAAAAATTAATTTATTAATTAATTAAAATTTTAAATAAAAAAAATTAGGGTTAATAGGCAGTTGACTGCCGTTGGTCAACCCATCAAATTAAATATAAATATATTTTTAAAATTTAAAAAGACTAAAATACCCTTCTACCTATTTTGAAAATATTGAGAAGAAAAAAAAAAGTGAAAAGAAAAGAAAAGAAAATTTGAAACAAGATACAAAAAGAGCTTCTGTTAAAAAAGTTGATGAATTTGGTAAAGTGATAAAATTGGATAGATGTGACTGATATTTTTTTTCCAAATGTGAGAAATATTTCACACAACATTTTCTTTTTTACAACATTCGAAATAATACAACTTTTTTTTGGTACTTCTACCTAAATATTGTATTTTATAATAAGAATTTAAAGAAATATTATTATTTTTCCAAATGGTTTTTTAAAAGTTATCCTTAAAGTCAATGTTTCAAAAATCAAAATTTAAATTTGTCTTCTGAAAATTGAATTTAAAGCTTATTTTCGAAAGATCGAGTTTAACACTAAAAAAAGAACATTAACTGAAAACAATCGCCTCAATCTTTTTCGTTTCTCTATTTCACCCATTGCAAAAACTTTGCCACTTCTTAAGTAACCTATGAAAATTTGGATATTTTTCCATTCTTGCCAGATAGAAACTATTACTGCTTCTCTTTGATCATAGTATCATACAAAAAAAAAAAAATTCCAAGAAATGGGAGATACCTTTCTTATGGAGAGTGACATTTCATCACAAATACTTGGAAGAACTATTGTAATACAAACATTTATTTCCTAATAGTGAGATAGAGGGACAATCACGTAGAATGCGAGTCACCCTAATTATGAAACTTACTTTGTTGATGAGTTAATTTCTAAACATAATTAATTTTGATTATAAAAACTTATGTGAAATCGATTCGCATGTAAGACGTGGTTCATCTATGAAATAGACAATTAATTGCCATTAAAATCGTGATTTTAATTTTCTACCACTTTTATTGTACCTTGAAATTACAATTAATTCGTTATGGCATATATGAATAAATATCAACTGAATTTTGATAATTCACATGCATATGCATTTTATCAAATAATGACTTTTAAATCTATTGTTCTATGTATTTTATCAACTTGGAAAAGTATTGTGCTATAATTAGGAATGATTGGACATTTAAAGAGATTGATCACTATGAATTGAATATCATCCAGCGAGTTCAAAATGACTGGTGGAAATTCAAAAACATATTAAAAAAGAGGACAACAGATGACTCTTCAATTAAGAATAACAAGCAATCAAAGAATAAAAGGAACCTGACCCAAGTGGGATTCCACAATGGCAACCATGGTTCAAATCCTACTTGGAATGAAGGAGTATTTAAAAAAATAAAAGGAACCTCCTCAAAATGGTTGGGTAATATATGAATTGAAGTGACTCCATCTAAAGACCAAGTAGGACTTGGTTAATAATTACCAACTCATTTTGAGTTGGTGGTTAAGTCCCAATACATTTGCGCAATGTGTGCATAATAACCCACTATATGTGAGACTAGCTATTTACTCAATGCATGAGTCTTCATAATAGTGGGATATGACATCATTTTAGTTGGTCATTATGCACACATGGAGTAAAAGTATTAGGACTTAACCACCAACTCATCAATTGAGTTGAGTTGGTAGTTATTAACCACCAAATACTTTCTCGTTAAAGTTGGCTCATATTCTCCAGTAGTGACAAAATGCGAAGCTGTCAAATAGGCTCTTTTGCATGCTACGAACAATAGATGGGACAAAGTTAACTTACAAATAGATAGAAAAGATCTAGTTTTGTGTCTACAAAAGATGAAACGAGTGGCACTAGAATCAATTAATGTGGAAGGGGAAATTATTGAATGTGGAGTTTCTTATATTTGTATGGATGCTGACTTTGTAAGCCATATGCTAATTAGAGAAGGAAACTCTAGTTTGGAAACAAAGTTTTGAGTATGTCAATATTCACATTGGCTATTAATAGCTGCTCGGAAGGATCTCCAGTCATTTGACTCATTGTAATTACAATTTTGGCAAGCTATGAAATTATCGCGTTGATATATATACTAGTTGGTAACAACTGCGCGAGCGCGGTGTATTAGATGTTGTTATATCCCGTTATAATTTTAATTTAGTGTAATAGGTATAAGTAATATAATATTTGTAGGACAATACATGTATTAATATTTACGGTTGATATTTTCACAAATGTATCCATAACATTAGTTGCTATACACATCTATACATATTTAAACAGTTTCCCTATCCACGATTATGCTAGTTACTGGGGAAAAAATAATAATAATATGGAATACTATTTTATATAGAATAATATAGAATGAATCCCCAAAATGGATCGAATATACTTATACACACACTTATACATATACATATATGTACATACTATATGCACTTTTGTATATTTGCATATATTAGACTTATTTTGATACTATAGATTTGTACACAAATGCACATAATGTGGACACTATGGATATACATATACTATATACATTGTCAGACATTATAAAATTGGTAAATTCTTCTTACATTTGCAAACATGACAATGTACATGTGTTACAGACTACACATATTATACAATCTTATATATACACTTATACATACTACGGATATATATATATAGTAAACATATTTCATATATTGGCACGTATTGAACTATTTATCACACTATATTTTATTACTTATTTTTCACATATTTCCGACGGAACATATATTGTATATAATATTTACGTTTGCAAGCATTTTAAATATTTGTACATTGTTCTTACATTTTAACACATTTTAAATGTGCACGTATTTGTAAATATATTTATACACTATACATACTTCCATACATTTTACGCATATTTCTCATACACATATTAACACACATGGTTCACACATTTTACACACTATATACATATATATAAATTGCATATATTTTCACAAACTCAATATTTTTTCAGGCTATATATATTAATTCATATTATATATAATTTTACAAATTTGATATATTTATATATAAACATGTCAAGGTTGGCTGGAGTAAAACTATTATACAGTTTATACACACTACATATATATACACAATTCATATGCTACATATATATATACACAATTCATACATTTTCATATTTTCACTTTTAAATATTTTAGAAAATTTCCATTTTATTTGAAGTTGAATAATTAGAATTTTGGTGAATTGATGAATCCTAAATACGAAAATGAATGTATTAGCATATAAAAAATAAAGGATAATATTCAAATTATACATCAAATTCAAATTATGAAAAGAAATTATTTTCATTTTTTTTGGGCTCTTCCTAATAGTCGAAAAACTAAAAACTTTGATATTGCAAGGACAGAATAAACTGTATAATAGTTTTACTCCAGCCAACCTTGACATGTGGATTTTTTTTCTTTTTCGATATTAGAGAGGCTATTAAAAGTTTAACGTGAGCTGTTATGGTAGAATACAAAGTTTAGCCAGAATTGAGGACCCTCTCATCATCTAACCATTGAAGAAAACAGAAAAAAATTGATTACTAAATACTAATCCTTGATATGTAGACCGAAAGCTCTAAAAATTTATCGAAATAACAATGCAATTTACATTTTTGGAACTCATTAATTAACGAATCAAAGATAGCTGCCAATAAAACAGAATTTGAATGAAAATTTGGTATGAAAATAAATCAAGAATGCAAACTCATTTGTATGCAATAAAAGTTTTAGCAGAAAGGGAGAAAAAAAAATCAAGATCTGCAATAAATGCAATGAAGCCCAGAAAGAACCCATTTTTCCAAGCCACACAAGTTTCTCCATTGAGCCTTATGCAGTCAAAGAGAAAGAAATAATGGCCCTGGTCTAATATTGGTTAACAAATAGACGCCTTTTTACCTTCAATCCAGTAAGACATCCACAAATTGTCTAAAGATAGGCAATAGTTATTGTTCATTTACAACAACACACCCATTCTTCTATTTCATCAAGCAATAGATACAAACAAAATAGTCTACAAAATAAAAATACTTATAAGTGGTTTGTTGCAATATGAAACGACTGAAATGTCCAAAGGAGAATAGTTTTCTATTAGGAAATGTGACTTCAGGAAATAGTGACATCCATAACAAAGTTCTCCGGCTTTGTATCAATCGCTCGAAACTCACATATGTCTCCTACGCAGATTCCATTTTCAAGCACAAACTGTCTCCATCCACCAGCAAATACAAAACATTTCTCTTTCACGAGATAATTAACTATCCATTACCGACCATTGACTTTCAGAGTAATCTGCTGTGTCTTGTTGGGCATGTATCGACGCGCCCACTGGGACTTTAAAGTTTGCAGTTATAGAAAAGAATTTTAGTGGCCAGCATATGAAAAAACTCAATGCAGCCACTATCATGTATTCATGTGTGTGATCATAGTATTCGGCTAATTACAGATTTATTCACATACCAGATTTGGGAAAAAATATAAAAATATTATACAAATGGATTAATGACCAAATAAGCTGACATTTTGGCTAAACAATATATCTATATTATTCTAACTAATGATTAGAACAGTATACGTATTTAGAGATAGCGAAGAAATTACCAACGTAAATCCATACGATACATATGAGCTTGACATCACAATGATCATATTTTCAGCGTTTCCTTCGCGATTAGCTACAGTTTCATGCGGCAGTGAGTTTGCCTTTGGAAGTCTTGTTGTCATTGCTGTCTTAGCATTGCTTCCTTCTTATATAATAAGAGCACATAACATACAATAGACAAATTAAAAACAGTATGCATTATATAATACGATTGATCAAATAATAGTAAGTATCAATTTATAGAAGTATACAGTTTGGAATAAAAAGACTACCATTGTCATTTGTAGGAAGTGTACTGAAGCTTGATCTTTTTCTTTTGGACACAGTGGTATTTTTCTTCTTTGTGGACCGCATTGACGGTACCTTGGAGTTGCAATCTTTTTGGCCTGAGATATTAGGAGGGGTGCACTGCTGCGATTGCGACGAGGCCGAAATTGTCATTGAAGGATAAGAATTATTATGATTACAAGAATTTGGGTTAACAATGGGTTCAGTCTTGATATGTTATTTTGGACAATGACGAGGATGGATGAGTTATTTAGAAACAACCAAAAGTAATATCTTCATTTCCTAGTTGTTCAAGTAAATACGGGAATGCTGTGCATCTTTAGTACCTTGCGATTTGAAAGGGATGCTCTTGAAATGACTGGAAGGAGGCATAATCTCTTTTTTGGTGTAGACACCAATGCTAGTTCGAGGATCAATAAAGTAGCTTGACTCTTTCTCACATGATGTTTCACCCATGAACACTATTGCACGAATATATTGATGTTTTGTGTACTTGAAAGTTACTATATCCCCTTCTTGAAGCTGATGGTCTTTGACAAAACCCTCCCATTAGCCAGCAAAGTACAACACATTTGAAGATTCCACTATATCGAATTTCCAGGATAGCATTCCAGGATGCGTTACAATAACAATAGTTGGTAAAGTATGCTTTGCAACAGAAGAAAAATATTCTGGGATAGGCTGCAATCCAAAATTGGCCATTATAAAATTTGCTCGTAAACTATTAAGACATGAGAAGAAGCTAATCAAGTAAATACATTTAATGGCTATTCAAGACCTGGAATAATAGCTCATTTAAATATATTTATAACAAATATCATATTGAAACTGACATAGAAAATGTAATGTTAAATTGAATAGTATGGTTCATAAACTTAAATAACATCATAAGAAGTGAGTAGTTGCTGTACAATTTGGTGATCACCCTTTTATTCCACAACAACAAGGCTGCAAATATTGGACACTACACTTTGTAACTTAAGTGCAATTTCAAACGAACTTTTTTCAAAATAGTTTGATTGACAATATTTGCCTAGGATGAACATGGATTATTTTGGCAATAGGAAAGCATTACGAATTAAACTTACAAGCCAGTTGCGGAATTCTTGTTTGAACATTATGTAAAAGCGAATCGTCTGAAATTTACTCCAATACACATCCGCAAATTGGTCATTGCAAGAGTCGGCCATTCCTGTGTAAAAAAAAGTATTTAACCGATGACTGCACACGAACTAAATATATGGCCATTCTCATATTTTCTCTAAATTCACAATCAATAAGTAGTCCTAAGATTAATAGAATGTATAACAGTCAAAGTTGAATATTTATTAAATGGAATTGGTACAGACTATATTAATAAACTAGAGCCGACGCTACAGACGGGAACAATACCTCCTTTTCTTGGATTCAGGCTTCAATCCGAAGGAATGCTTGAGCAGAAATGGAATTGATTCCGTCTATATTGAAGGTAGAATTCTATATTGAATATGCAAGAGAAGGCAGTGGCAGACGGGGTAAAAGAAGAAGACGATGCCAATTAGGTTTAATGTAGGAAGTTTTTTGGGCCTTCTAAATGGTGTAGTTAGAGTAAGTAATTTATGTGGGCCTAATATACACAATGGCCTTTTGATAATTGATTGGACTATCTAGAATATTGATACCTAAAACATACCATGGCCTTTTGAAAACTTATTAGACTTTGTACACTATAGAGCAATTATTTTTTCAAAGTTCTCAATAATTACATGGTACAAGGTATTTTGGTATTAGAAGTAGAAATAAAAAGATATAAAAAAGCAAAGTAGAAATCATAAGGTATTTTGATATTTTGAACTGATTATTATTCGATATCATCAAGTTTAATAGTGGAAAATAATTCAACATAAAACAAAGTAGCCATTTAAAATAAGCCAAATACCAATTTTTTTTCTAAATGAATATAAATATCAATGTATATACTTTATTGGCAGACGTAGAATAGGAAAAGAAATAAAAAGTTTTCATGTACGCACTATATTCATCCAAATGTTTTTACTTATTAAGATTTTAGCAAACGTATATATATGAAATTTCAGCCTTTTGAGTAAGTAGTTATGATAATGAATATGTTGGTAATACCCATATATATATAACAAAGTATTAGCACGGATCTTTTGTAAGAATTGAGTTTGATATAAGTCCTGCATTACTTATTTTGAAGTCATGATTAGGCATCACAATATGCACAAACTAAACTACAACAAAATATATGTAGGTAATACAGTGACATCGTTAAGCGTAATTAATATTTTTGGAACGAAATAATAAACAATTCATCATCCAAATCCTAAAATCTAAAAAGACGATTAGTCATATTACATTTTTAGTCATAAGAAACTATTGATGAAATGTAGATCGAAAGTCTTGGTGGTTCACGGTGGTTCACGTAGGACACAACTCATTATTTGATTCCAAGTTGATTGTAGAGAAAAAACGGCACATTTCTTCAGCTGTGAACTAGTTTTCTTGCATCTAAAATAATGGTAAAATGTGTGTCAAACTAAGTAAATACTTTGAATATATATATATATATATATTTATATCACAGTTAGCATGGTGTAGAAAGAGCTATCGAAATATACAATCAGTTGACTCATGCAAAAACTTTAGTACTTACAAAGTATGGATAGCCATCAGAGAGCGAAAGTTTCAATGGAGCGTTGTCCAGAAAAAGCTTTGCGTAGAATAGAACAAACTTCCCACAATCTTCAGCATTATCTTGTTGGGGGACCTAGAACGACAAGAGATTAGATGTATTTAGTAAAACGAAATATTCCCATTTAGAAAGCTGGAAAGAAAGCAGTACTACCTTGGGAATACATAGAGAAATTTTCTGAGCTCTTTTATTGTTTAGAGGACAATTCATCACTCTACACATGTCGGAGACAAACCAATTGACAAACGATAGAGTAGGTGAGGCATAATGGCAACGATGCTATGTACTAAATTATAAGCTAATGCATTAACTCCTAAATCCTGGTTCAAGTCTGGTGCCATTCAAATCTTGAAGGGAATCCAATATCAACATGCAAGGAGACGTGGAATCTAACTGCTGCAATTCATTAAAGTTGCACAATATTAAGAGGCTCCAATGAGACCTGGCCATTAAACGATAATTCATTATAACATTATAACAAAGTACGTCATGAAATGTATAAAAGCTAGATTAAATGTACACACCAGATAACGATGGGAATAAGAACATATCTCTTTGACATTATATCCTTCTTCTTTGTCCATCCCAACACTTTTTCTCTATGAGAAGACTTCATGTACAAACAAAACCATAGGCTATCGAAATATGTACACAAGTGTTTCTTTCCTTTTGGAATGCCTTCCCAAATACACCTGCAACATTACACTCAAACAAACATATAAATAACCAGTAGATGATATAAACAACTTTCAACGATTGGCTAATTTCAATACTTACCCAAAGCAGTTTTCAAATTCCGAAAAGCTTAGTTGTCCCCCTAGTGAAGTTGATTTATGGAAAACACTATGGCCATAGTGACGTTGACGGCCTTGCACACATCGTTGTTGATTATTATTATTTTTTGCATCACCTAAACCGTGTTTTTTCTTGTTATTTGTTCCAAGCGTATATTGTGTTATATGAAGACGTTCTTGCTTGTCTTCTTGCATAGCATCCTTATGATATGCAGTAGAGTCTGGATGATCTGTATTCTGCCAAGCTTGTTCTCCTGAATATCCATAGTCAGAAGTACCATCACCAATCCTACCATCAATGTAGTATGATTCCTCTTTCCCACAACCAGTTGCGGAATTGAACACCTCAACATCTAAATAGCGATTTTTCGTGTAGCTAAACACGATAAGATCCCTTTCTCTTATACAAAGGTCTCGCACGAACGTCTCCCATTATCCCTCAAAGTAGAAGATATTAGACTGGCTGACTATATCAAACTCCCAAGATACCTTTCCATGGCATTGCACATATATGGTGCGCGATAATCTTTCCTTTAATCTGTCGGTAAATCGTTGAGGGATAGGCTACAAAACAAATAAATATTTAAATAGCTTGATTGACTAATAACTTATTTAAAAACGCAATGAAGTTAGCAATGTAACATTTAGATCACAATCTAGAAGGTAGAATTGCAATATAATTATTAGATTAGATTCTAAATATACAGGAGACCTGCAGATATGCAGAAGTAAAACAGAATCAACTCACGAGTCGTTTTTTGTACGATTTCTTGTACTCCTGGAAAAATTGAATTTCGCCAAATAGATCCCAATAAACATCAATCTGTTGATTCTGTATAGCGTCCATGATCCGTAGTAATTAGATAATTCCTTATCCTGTAAAGTAATAGTAGCCTGATTAATAATTTGAATGATTGTTATATGTAAACACACATCAAAACAGAGAAGCAAATACTAAGTAAATTACTGAGGCAATAAAAACCTTTAATTAAGATAGCATTTATAAATAAAATGCCGCATATAATTTTCGCTGCAGTTACTAATTCGCAATTAGTTAAACAGAAAAGAAGCAAATTTTGGACTAAAAATTGCGAGCCGAATCAGTTCTGACAAAGGTAACAAATTAGTAAATGGTATATGCACATGGCACCTAGAAAGCAGTATAACCCCTGTGAGTGTTTAGTAAGCCATGGATGTAGAGGGAATGAGAATTTCATATTTTTATAAGCTAAAAGAAATACTTTTTGCTATAAAAGAACTGTACACGTTACCACCTATATATTCTAAATAGCTACTTTGAACAAGAGAATACGGTATTCTCTAACAAGATCAATCAGGACCATACGAAATACATTTATATTTTCGCTGAAAACAAAATGTAAGAATTGTTTATATGTATTCATAATCACGAAAAGAAATATGTATCCATTGATAACCTATAAAATACAGGATGGAGCGAGCTCTTCAATAATGCTGTCAATCGATCGATTTGATAAGTTCAATGAGGATGGTGTGCGTAGATTGCTGAAGAAGTTCTCAATCGCTGCAAACCGTGGTATAGAGAATTAGGGATTTTATGGAAGAAGAATTATTTCCTTCAACATGATATATGGAGAAGATGGGAATTTTTTTTGGGCGTACTTAACGGCTATAATTGATTAAGAGGCCCATTTTTTAATTGGCCTAGAGTAATAATCTACCCAGTAAACATCGTATTTTAGAACGGGCCTATGTTAATGCGTTGGCCATAACACAAATTGGCCAAATTTCATCCTGTGCAATTTTCCGGTGGCAGCCAAGTTTTTCTGCAAATAAGATTGTATAATTACATAGCATTTCATATTACATTTGATAAGTTTGTCATTGATGCATCTATCACTATATAATTTTGTACAACTTACTGTGAATTAAGAGTTGAATAATAATTTTAGTCGTTGTTTGTGTAGATTGCACATTTATATTTAAAAGTTTGGGTGAAATATTTTTAGACTATATCATGTTCTTTTTTCCTTAAAATTTATAACTTAAATCCCAACTTAATATTTTATTGGTGAAAGCACCATATAAGTTTGTACCAATTAGTTTGGAACAAAAAATGATTAATAGCTTTAGTCGTTGTTCACGTAGATTGCACATTTACATTTAATAGTATAATCATATTATATTTGTTACGATGCTAATAGAAAATATAACAACCCACAGACCGTTTTAAATATACAATTTAGCCGGAAAAGATATGATAACTTTATTTACTATGTAGCAATAAATTTGTACTGCCAAGGGTACATCTTTTCAACACGGTACTCGTTAAAAATCAGGATAGCCTACATAAGAACACCATTATCAACATATTGTGGAATAAACAAAAGTCCATCATTGTTTACAAGTGCATGGTCGATCGTAAAACAATTCTAATTATCTGTTAACGTATCATTGTTTACAAGCGAATTGGGATTTTTGTGGAAGATGCCCTTTTTTCTCAATCATCATGTATAAATCCGGGCCTATTTGAGGTATAGAAGCATATTTTTTTTTGGATCAATGTCTAGAATTGACTGAGAAGGCCCATTTTTTTAATAAGCCTGGAACAATATCCAACCGAAAAAAACAAGATAGTTTAGAACGGCCCTATACCAATCTGATTGTTTTCAGATAGGTGGAAGCCCATTTTACGAAAATTTCCAATGGAAACAAGAATTTGTTGCAAAAACTATTTCACACCTACGTAGTAATAAATATTCGATCATATTAAATTAATTTTTGTACACAAGATATAATCAGAAGTTTTTCTTTGATGCATGGATTACTATATTATCTTGAAAAGACGATATGAAAGCATTAATTGAATGGTTGTTTTAGTTGATATCTTCGTAGATTGCACATGAAATGTGTAATTTATAAAAGGTACAATACTAAATGGGAAATTATTTTATATTGAATAGAATAGGTGTATATTTTTTATTATCATAATAGGCAATACTACATATATCAAACTGTTGCAAATATAAATTTGAACAACCACACCAAAACAAATATATTAAGACTCATCATTTTATAGCAAGAAATTTAAAATGCCAAGGGTACAATTTTTCAACGCCGTAGTCGTTAAAAATGACAATAGCATATGTAAGAACATTGCTATCAATATACTGTGGAAGAAACAAAAGTCCATCGTTGTTTGTAAGTGCATGGTCGACCACAAAACAATTCCAATTATCCGTTAAAGTATTATTTTGTAATTTAATGTCATAATTTTTCTCTCCAATGACCAAGTTGATTCGCGGATTTTTTCTTTTTGTGATCATGGACTTCATCATTGATGGCAATTTCTGTAAAAAAAAAGCAAACATTAGAAATAAAAACAGGTGATCAAATATAAATATTAATACTTACCAATCTAGATCGATTTGATGATTTAAATTTCACATAGAAACAACATTTCATATGGATATCATGGCAAAACAATGGATGTATTGAGGAGGAGATGATTTCGTGGCAATGATCAGTATTTTCCTCACCTGAAAGAAGATATAAAAAATAAGAAAAGATAAACTAAAAGTAAAACATCTTGTAATATATATGTGTATCCGTATATATCTTACCAATTATAATGCTTCTATAATTTGTAAGCATAGTAAGTGGCGAAGTCCACACCATAAAGCTCTGAATGTAAAAGGTTGTGATTTGAATTTGATCAAATTGATTTTGATCACGGTACCTAAGGAAAATATGATCTCTTGGCTTTATGATATTAGCGACACAATATTCACGCCATCCGAGATGAAAATGTCGATCATGTATGACCACCATCCATTTTTTCAAGCCATCAAATATTTCAATTTCTTCATAATTTTTTGTTAATCCAAGCGCATGATATAGTTGATATAGGATTTCCGATTTTAAAAGAATGATATTAATACATAAGCACCTTTAAAAATAAAAATGTAATAATATATATTACCTGTTTTTGTGTATATGTGCACACAAGTAAAAAGCACCATGGTTTTTCAATTTGTTTAAATGTATTCGGATCAGTGTGCATTGGCTTCTCCAGTTCACTTGCAAAAGCAATTGGATCTGCTAGAATAACAATTTGCAGCCAATCTTCTACAGATTAAAATGAATAAAAGTTTGGCTCACCTAAATAGTGATTCAAGAATGGATAGCAGTTCCAAAAGCTCTCTGAAAGGCTAAAATTGATGATTTCATTTTCTGCAAATTTGATATCTAACACATGTACACATTCACCAGAAAATGACTTCAGATAATACTTCATTTCATTATACTTTTGCACCCTTTTCCATTTCATAAATGGATTACATAATTTCTCCATTTTATGAAAGAAATTCTGCAAGAAAACCATAGAAATATTGAAAGAGTTAATGTAATTTTCAAGACATGTGTTTATTATGTTTCTACTATGACACATTAGAAGCATGTCAATAATGTATTGGTTAATATATTAGAAAATACATATCTAATTAATACACAACAGCACAATATGTTTGTTTTTTCGACGAAGGAAAAACTAAACGATCTCCTCCAATATATGTCCTGTGGGAATTCAAAATCTCTATATTGCTTTTGCAGAACTTTTAAAACATCGATTTGTTTAAATAAATAGAGCAAATGAATGTATAGAGGAAGAATACATTTCATATAATAACAATAACAATTTATTTATATGTAAAAAATTTGTATAAAGCAGTATATGGTAGCAAAAGTACAGCCTAGGGAAATTGTAGAGCAGGGCTATGAATGAACACACTAAAGTTTGAGAAAAAATTTAAAACTATAAAGTATTATGTACTGATTGATGAATAGAACTTCATTTTAAGAGATCACAAAACAGAACAATTAAAAGATAGTTTGCTCCATGTAGTTGCACATAAGGGGAGATGGCAATAAATTATTATAGTCTTTCACTAATCAGTCTATTTAGGATTAACAAAAAAATGTGCAGTACAAGCTTTAATTTAAACAGAAATAGAATGCATATTCTTCCAAGTAAAGAATAGTTACGAGGCAAAATCAGGGCGTTTGCATCTATTAATTATCACGTACAGTTTTTTCTATTGACACCGCATTTGTAAACTACAATTTTATCGAAAATAGATAAAGTTGTACTTCATTAATGTCAAATCTTCCGAAAACTGAATAGCAAGATAAAAGCATTGAATGCTGTCCTTGAATGGAGCATGGGTTGTCTTTCAACGCATGCTTTCATAAGGGTTGCTGTCCTTTAGTGAGCCATGGGATCAATCCTTGATTACATTCTTTCATAGATAATGATCTTGTAGACAAGTCTGGAGCTGCACTTTGTCTTTTGTCTTTCAATGCTTACGTCCATAAGGGTCAGTGTCCTTTAGTTAGTCATGGGATCCATCCTTGATTGCATGCTTTCATAGACAATGGACTTGTAGATAATTGTAGAGCTGCACTTTGGCTTTTACATAATGATGGAATATAATGTAATAATATAATAATAATGTAACGACACAATTCACCTAACAATTTTCAAAGAAGGGTTGTGTCGACAAAGGATCAAATATAAAAGCTGTTTAAAATTTGCGCGGAGGCTATACATCATGTAAACAACGCTTATCAATTTCTGATATATACCTGATGATAGTAAGAATCATAAGGACTAATTTATCAAAGGCAACAGAATAGGGACCTTTAATAAGAGAAAGAACGACATTGAAATTAGCAATTCCATATAGCACAATACATCAATTTATAGAGGTGTACAAAACCAGCACAAGTTTGAGAGTTAGGCCACAAACGAATTGTGGCAAGCAAAATGACTGCACTATAAATAGAATTACCTAGACAGTTTTCATAACATACTAGTAGTTCAAGCAAGGCCGCTGTCTAATTAGTATAATAATAACCACATAGATAACACAATATTTTATAGCAAGTTTATATATTATAAAAAAAGTTCTTGCAATAAGATACTTTCAGCAAAAGCTAATAACTGTTCCCCACGATAAAGAAATACTATGTTGTTCCATTCATGGGATAGATTTGTTTTTCTGGCTCTTGCTAGTTCCCTCTCCAATAGGCTCCAAGACATCTTCTGCATTGGTGGAAGCCGACTCCATTGTTTCAGCAAGAGAACGACGAGTTCTAGTTTTAGTGAGATGCTTAGCTGATATCCAATGTAAGAACAAATCATATATTGGCTCAGCTATCATGAAATGAATGAATATATAAACATTATTATATATAAGTAAATGTGAATACCTGGAGTGTCTACACTGAGTATTGTTTCAGAAACGGTTTCAGTTGTATCAATTTCAGGATGTGAACATTCTGATGGCAGGCTAGCACGGTCACTTGAAGCCAAGTTCGAAATAGGGCCAGTTTCAACATTATCAGAAATGTTGACTATTGTGTATCGCTTTACAGAGCCCTCACTTTTTGCCTTTGGTTGCTTCACATGAACATGAAACATTTTTGAATCAAGGTCTTTGTGCACAGAATCTAAAGAAGGAGTAGTACCCTAAGGGAAAAGCATAAAAAGAAAAACACAATTATGAGACATAACCAAACATTAGCAAACGCCAATGAACAAACCACACAATGAATTTCAGCGAGCATTATCTCACATTCTCTGTATGCATCATTGCATCAGATGCTGAGAACCCAAGTATTTTTTCTGCCTGCTCACCAAAAACTGATGCAGTGATTGTCCCACTCTGATCAGCCAAATCTAATTCCAGTCGACACCTACAGTTGGAAGTGTCTCAGTAAGGCAAAGACATCAGGTAACACATAGTTGTATTAATATGGAAATCCAATTTAAATCCCAAACCTGGGGCGCGGCATCTGTTTTTCACCGCACAAATTGCACTGATATTCATAACCAAGAGATGCTGATGTAGAAGCATAGTAATTCTTGCAGCTCATGTACCAATAATTCTGCATAATATTCTTAAACGATATATTGGCCTTGACCAATGCAACCTAATGGCAATAACAAACAGTATTCAGAGGAGTAAAATTCTCAAAGGCGTTCAGAATTTTGACAGTAAAAAGAAATAAATTGAAATTAATGCACCAACATTCTGAGTAGGCAAAATGTTTGCAATCAAAGTGAGATTTTTTTCACCACGTAATGTAATATCAGGGCCATATTTTAGATAGGATTTTGCTTGGACAAATTCAGCCAATTCTTTTTCATTGCGTGCCGCCCTATTGACATGACACAATCAAAAGTTTCAGCTTGTGAATAAGACAACAAATAAAAAGTTTGTATTAGCAAGGGATTGTGCACATGTACCAATTTTTTAATCGCATTGCTTCCTCATCTGGCGGATTAACAAGTATCATAGAATTCCGACATGTCACAAGCTCAACACCTGTCAAAGATTACAATCGTGGCAAAAATAAATATCTGTAGGGAATTTTTATACGCAACTAAAAAATAAGTACTATAGGATTCACCATTATAGTAGGAAGGCCTGACTCGGCGAAAAATCACAACAGGGAAATTACAAAGGTCATCGATTATTGCCTGTTCTTCAACAGGAACAAACTGATTCCACATAAAAATCATGATGGACTGCATCCTAAAGCACATTATTGAGATAAAATAAATAAGTGGAACAATAAGATGTTATCGCCATAACAGCTGAAGTTTATTCTAATATGACATTTATAAAAACATAATTATTATAACTATATACACACTTACTGCTCATTAACCAAGACAAACTTCTGAACAGTGCTTTCCCCCCATGGTTTTGTAACAGTCTTCACAGGTAAAACGTCAATAGCAACAGCAATTACATCTGTTCATTCATTCATAACAGAGTAAATATGTATCAATCACAAGTAATTTCTACAAGGCACAAATGTATTAACATACTACTTACCAACTCTCTTCGTTTTGTCATCTTCATCAATATAGTCGCGCCAAGGTTATCAAACTTCGTATAGTTATAGTCCAAGCGGATTATGGTTGGCTTGTCAATAATTTCTTCAATGACTGTCCTTGAACTAATAACCCACTGCATTGTAATTCCTTCACGAGCATATTTTGGATTTGCTGCTCTGATATCAGCATTACCGATTCGGTACTTTTTTAGAGCCTCAAGCTTAGGTCCCATGCGTTGAATATCGGCATAAAAAATGATGCCTTCAACTTTAACTCCCTAGGAGAGAAGAAATAATATGGAATTCAGATGTAAGGTTATGAGAAGAATAAATTTAGTCTGGTATTTTTTCTGTTTTCATAGCTACAGAAGACAACATACCTTTGAATCAGAAAATATGAATTTCTGAAGCCTAGTTGGGCTGTTAACTCCTTGGAATGGCTGGAGTTTTTCGTCAACATTAATAACAGCATACCAGGTTCTCATTCTATTACTCAGCTGATTTATTGGGATGTCAGTTGTCATCCTGATGTACAGATACATAAATCAAATTTGTTAAATAAAGTAGTAATGAGTAAAATAATGCAGATAATTGATGCAGAAGCACATATACAAGTTAAAAAGAATTCACTTTTTTATCAGATACATAAATCACATTTGCTCTATAAGGTAGCAATGAATAAAATAATGCAGATAATTGATGCAGAAGCATATATACAAGTTGAGAAGAAGTCAATTTTTTTTCAGGAACCAAACAAAACAGATCAGGATTTTTGTGTGCTGCTAAATCAAGATTTTTTGTGTGCTGTGAAATCAAGAACTTCGTTGTAAACAATGTTTCTTGTCCTGCAATCAACTTTTTTTTAATCTATCATAGGTGGCAAAACAAGGACCTTAATAGCCTTTGCAGTTTTTGCTCTTGAAAGAGCAACATATAACTGGTCGTGTGAAAACACAGGCTCGCGAAGATACCAACATATTCTAGCGTTTGACCTTGTGATTTTTTTATGGTCATAGAAAAGCACAACTTTACTGGAAACTGAATGCGCTTAAATGCGACACCGTGTTTTTCAGCATTGCTATTCAGCAATGGAATCTTTCGTAGGAAAACCTTCTTACCTATATATTGGCCTGTAGCAATTTCTGCACAAATACTATGGGCACTCAGATCACGACAAATCAATCGCGTGCCATTGCACAGGCCTTCCACAGGATTTAAATTTCTTAAAAGCATTATAGGGCAGTTTTCTTTTAGGATTAATTTATGAGGAGGAAAGCCATTTGGTTTTAACGAATTGAGAAAATCTTCAAAATCACCCTGATGTTTTTTATCAATAGTTTTATCTGTGCTAATATAAACACAAGGCTGGCCGGGGAACTGATTAATCAACACATCATTGATATCATCAACGGAGCTATTTGTTGGGCAAATAATACACCTGTTTATCGGCTCATAAGGATTCGCAGAAAATAGTTGTAAATCTGAGAAGACAAAATCCAGCAACCTATTAATCAGAAAACATTAAAGCAGTCATTATATAAGAGTGGGTGGAAAAAAGAATATTAAAGTTACCAAAGCACACAGGCAGCATGTAGTAATAAATATGGTCATATGTTACTAACCTATTAAACGATGCCTCCCCTTCGTCATGGGGTATAACTATATCTGCCGGAAGTGTAATATTCCCATCTTCATCCATAGGGAGCAAACCTTCTCCAACTTTTAATAAATATTCAGAAAATTGAGGGTCTAAAGCAGCCCTCATATTCTGCCGCAATGAAACCTTATGCAGCGATGGCCACAAAAAGGAATTCACAATGCTAGCATTAACTTGCATTTCTCTTGTTGCTCTAGCTATGACCGGTAAAGTCTGGCGAAAATCCCCACCAAACACAACACACTTCCCACCAAAAGGTTCATCAATTCCAGTCAAGTCTTTAAGTAAACTATCAAACGATTCAATAAGCACGTTCTCAGCCATTGTAGCCTCATCCCATAATATTAATTTAGCTTTAACAATCATTTTAGCAACACTACTTTGTTTACTCAGTTGGCAGACTTTACCACCACCAGGATCTAAAGGGAGTTTAAATCTAGAGTGGGCAGTCCTACCACCTAGCAAGATTGATGTTGCAACTCCAGAAGTTGCAACAGCAATCGCAATAAATCCTTTACTCCTTATTGATGCTAGAAGAGCACGGTACAAAAACGTCTTGCCTGTTCCTCCAGGACCATCAACAAAAAAGCACTTACTTTGACCTAACAGGGCAGCCTGCACTACTAAATTATACGCCACTGTTTGGTCAGCATTAAGTTTAGAACAAAGTGCCACATCTTCAGGTGTAACCTGAATGTTAATCTCACTATCAAGTTCTCTTGTCAGTCGATCCACATCATTGCTGATAAGAAATGACGTCGGCACTAAACAATAATCACTCAGGCTCTTCCCCATTTGTTCCAAACTCCTGTTTATATCTTTTAATACAAGTTTTGTAATATCTATATCACTAAGATCACCATATAGGCTAACATTACTATAATCTGACGACAATTCTAATTGGAATCTATTCCACAGTTTTCTAGGTTCATTGGGTGAACAATATACTAAAAGAACAGCGAATAAAAATCTGAAGGCAGACGGCATATGAAAATTAGAGCACTCATCAAGTGTATCCTCAATGGAAGTATCAGAATTTAAGAAGCCCATGTTAAGAGCAGCATCTCTAAATGAAGGCAACAAATTACCATCAACAGTAAGCAAATTAGAATAAGAAGTCGGACCCCTTACGTGTGAGAGTAATAATCTTAGATAGTAACGATCACCTTCAGAAGGACTGAAACTAACCATTCTACCAATGACAAAATCACGTTTTCGTTCAGTCCATTGCTTACCCTTGGCATTCCAAACAAAATATCTAGGAAATTCCCTATACAAACATTTTAATTGTATAGCCCTTTCATGATAGGAATCCAGACCCATTTGATGGTGAACAGCATTTCATTGACCCGTTACGTGGAATTGGTGGACCAATGACTCGAGCTAAAACCAAGAAGTTCAAGTTGGATCTTAATGGTTTGATCATGGAAGTGATGGACGATGCATACAAGTTGTTGGAACAAGGTTTCAATGAAGTGACGACTGATTTTAAGCCTTGAAACCTTGTGGTTGTGATATTACGTGGAGAAACTTCGTTGGAAAACGAGATTGGACAAGAGTTGGATAATCGTGCCTCTACGTCGCGCGACATCCACAGCTCCAAGTCGCGACGTGCACCGACGTCGCGACGTCCACCGCCCTCCACGTCGCGACGTAGCTCTCTGGAAGTTTGAGGTTTGGAAAATTGGAACTAAAAATCCAATTTTAATTCACCTCAAGATTTTCGCACGTCGGGACGCGTGATCTTCAATGTCGCGACGTCCGCACTCCTACGTCGCGTGACATTGGAAATTTTTACAGTTTTTAGGTTTTGATTTTTAATCATTTTTGTGTGATCTTTTCAATAAGGAACGTGATCTAATGTTCTTGCATGAGCATTGATATGTTCAATATAGTGTTTTCACATGGTTAAAGGTCTTGCATGATTGAAGCATATGTTAATTCTATTTTAGGGAAGTTTATTCCAATTAGGAAACTATTTTTAGGAAAATAGGGATTACTTTGTTGGCAAGTCTTTGTGCCTATTTAAAGGCTTGTAAACCCATGAATTTAGCAGTTGATTTTTGATATTGAAAGTTCATAATTTTGCAGAGCAAAATTTGACCCCAAAACCTTAGAGACCTTAAGCTAAGTTTGAGCTTTTGTTTTCTAAACCCTAAAGTGAGATTAATCCAATAGTCTTGCTTTTGTTCTAAGTTTGAGAACAGCCAAATCTGATTTGATTTAGGTGCCGCCTGAGTCAAGTTGGTTTTGTAATAGCGTTGGGGCTTTGGACAAGTTTCTATTGAATCGCGCTCCATATCTTTCTTTGTCTTTCTTTGTTTCTTGTTCTTTTTGTTTGTTCTAACAATTGTTCTTGTTTGTGTTCTTAATCTTTTGGTGATCTTTTTCGTGGAATTTTCCAAGCTAGACCTGTCCTGTGGATCAATAAGGTTGTCAAATCCGCCCAAAGGTGGATCAAATCAACGAGAACCTTATCAAGTGGTATCAGAGCATTTCTGGGTGCTTGAAAATTTCAAGTTAAATCTTCCATCTCGTAAACTTTCAATTTGTGATTGAGTTTGTGAAAATTGGATTGAATTTCGTACTGCTAAATATTGAGTGATTGAATTTTCTTGCTGATATTCACAAAAAAAAAGAAGAGAAATTCGTCAAAAAAAATAAAAAAAACAATTACGTGAAAAAAATAAAATAAATATATATATATTGCAGCAAAAATTTGAAAACGAAATTCTTGTTATACAATCACTGTTGAAATCTGTTCTTGATATTCGACCTTAATTCTTGGTATATCTGTTCCTTTTCTTGCTAATTTGTCCAAAATTATGCCTTAACGTGTTCTAAATTTGCAATTCTTCATAATTCATTCTTCAATTCCTTACTTGATTTGTGTGGTACTTGAGTTGGATTATTGATAGGCGGATTAAGAATTTAGGATTTGCAAAGCAGACTACGAGAGACCCCACATTTGGAGAGTAGATTAGGGACAGCAATTATACACGAGAATAACTATATTAAAAGAGTGAAGTGAACCGACCATATCTAAAGCGAGAACCCGTGAGAAGTCTTAATTATTATTATTGTTTCTTGTGTTGTTTAGCTAACTTGCAGGTATATTAAAATGGCGGAGGAAACTTCAAAGAATCAATCTGACCAACAAAGCTCAAAGATTCAAGCTGAACAACAGCTTCAGATTAATACACTCTTTAGCATGTTTCAGAGGATGTCAACCCAATTAGACAATCTGACAGAAGCTCAACATTCTGCTTCTAAGAAGAAATCAAATTCAAAGAAACTTGAAATGAATTTGATGAGGCTGATTTTGATGGAGATGAGTTCATAGAATCTGAACAATCAAAAAGCGGGGCAAATCTGGATTTGATGTGGCTTCAGTTAAATTGGATTTCCCAAAATTTAATGGACCTTCGGATCCCGACACATTTCTTGATTGGGTTTATACAGTGGAGCAAATCTTTGCTGGAAATTCTTATTCTGAAGATAAGAAAATGCGCATGGTGACTATACATTTCAAGGATTATGCAGCTCATTGGTGGACTCAATTGGTGAAGGATAGACAGCTCAATGGGGAGCGCCCGATCCGAACTTGGAGAGAGATGCAATCTATTTTGAGAAAGCAATTTGTGCCATCTTATTTCGCTAATGAATTGCGGATGCAAGTTCAAACCCTCACCCAAGGAAACCGATCCGTTGATGATTATTTCAAGGAAATGCAGTTACTCATGATAAAGGCACATATTGTGGAGGAACCCGAAACAACAATGGTTAGGTTCTTGGCAGGAATGACTCCCGCATTGGCATACAAGATGGGTTTCCAAAAATCCTATGATTTGACAGAGATGTTGCATAACGCTATTCAAATAAAGCGTCACATGAAGCAAAAAGGACGACTTACACCTCATCAACCTCCTTGGCAAAGGAACAACCGACAACCTCCACCTAATCCAGTTATGAAAAACAAGCCTTTTAGAGGCAATACTACACTCAAGCCAGTAGAAAGAACACCACCAAATGTTCAGAAGTCAGCTCAAAGCACACCCCAAAGATCTAGTGAGGTTAAATGTTATAAATGTCAAGGTTATGGTCATATGCAAGTGAATTGTCCCAGCAAAAAGGCTATTTACTTTCTTGACAATGGGGATGTTGCTAGTGTTCATTCGAGTGATGATGAAATGCCCGAACTTGAAGAAAATACTTATGGAGAAGAATATGATGAGGATGCTACAGAAAAGTTAGAAGTTGCTGAGTCTCTTGTAACCATGAGAATGTTGAGTACACAGCCACAGTTGGAAGGTGAGACAGTGCAACGTTAGAACATCTTTCACACCAAGTGCATTATTCAGAAAAAGCAGTGCAGTCTAATTATTGATGGTGGGAGTTGCACTAATGTGGCGAGTACATTATTGGTGTCCAAGTTGAAGCTTACTTGTTCAAAACACCCCAAATCATACAAGCTTCAATGGTTGAATCAAAGTGGGGAGGTTAAGGTAAACAAATAGGTGCGCTTATCATTGTCAATTGGAAGGTATACTGATGATATTTTATGTGATGTTGTTCCAATGGAGGCCGTGCATGTGTTACTTGGACGTCCATAGAAATTTGATAGGTATGTCATGCATGATGGACGGAAGAATCACTACACCGTGGAGAAGGATGGTAAGAAGTACATTTTGGCTTCTTTGAAACCATGGGAAGTGTATGAAGATCAAGCCAAAATCTCCAAGGAATGTAGACAATTGGTACAGGCCAAGCAAATAAAGCAAGAAGTGGGAAAAACCTCTACCCCTTCTAGCAATAATGTAAAGAAATTGGAAGGCCAAAAAAAGAAAGCAAGAGGAGAAAGAAAAGAGATTAACAGTTTTTGCATAAAAAAGTGAAATCAAGAGAGCAATACTAGATAGGCATGAGATGTTTGTACTTCTTTACAAAGACTTGTATTTACTGTCTAGTGATCACCTTTCTACTTTGCCTAGTGCTGTGATTTCTCTTATACAGGAATTTGAAGATTTATTCCCCGAGGAGTTGCCAAATGGTTTACCTCCAATTCGAGGAATAGAACATCAAATTGATTTCATTCCTGGTGCTTCAATTCCCAACATACCAGCATATAGAGCAAGTCCTGAGGAGACAAAGGAAATTCAAATGCAAGTGGATGGTCTTCTAGAAAAAGGTATTGTTCGTAAAAGCCTTAGTCCATGTTCTGTGCCTATTATTCTTGTTCCTAAGAAAAATGAAACATGGAGAATGTGTTTTGACTGTAGAGCCATTAATAAGATAACCATTAAATATCGTCACCCTATCCCTAGGTTAGATGACATGTTAGATGAGTTATATGGTTCTAAAATCTTTACAAAGATTGATTTGAAAAGTGGCTATTATCAAATTCGCATGAAAGAAGGTGATGACTGGAAAATTGGCTTTAAAACTAAGTATGGTCTTTATGAGTGGTTAGTTATGCCTTTTGGATTGACTAATGCACCAAGCACATTTATGCGTTTAATGAACCATATACTTAGATCTTTCATAGGGAAATTTGTGGTAGTTTATTTTGATGATATACTTGTTTGCAGCAAAACACTTGAAGAGCATGTATTACATTTAAGAAGAGTGTTTGTTGTACTTCGTGAAAATCAGCTTTATGCAAATTTTAAAAAGTGTGAATTCTGTACTTCATCTGTTATCTTTTTAGGATTTGTTGTAAGTGCTGATGGAATTTCTGTTGATGAAAATAAAGTGAAAGCATTTAGAGATTGGCCTACACCTAAGTCAGCTAATGATGTTAGGAGTTTTCATGGTTTAGCTGGATTTTATAGGAGGTTTGTAAAGGACTTTAGTACAATTGCAGCCCCCTTAAATGATCTAGTTAAAAAGAATGTGACTTTTGTTTGGACTGAAGCTCAAGAAAAAGCTTTTAATACTTTGAAGCAGAAATTAACCAATGCTCCTGTTCTTATGTTACCTAATTTTGAGAAAGCTTTTGAAATACAATGTGATGCCTCCGGGAAAGGTATTGGTTTTGTTTTGATGCAGGAAGGCAAGCCCATGGCATATTTTAGTGAGAAGCTTAATGGAGCAACATTGAATTACCCCACATACGATAAGGAGTTGTATGCATTGGTGCGATATCTACAAGTTTGGCAGCACTACCTTTGGCCGAAGGAATTCATCATTCATTCGGATCATGACAGTCTTAAGTTCCTTAAGACCCAAAGTAAGTTAAATAAAAGACATGCTAAGTGGTTGGAGTTTATTGAGACTTTTCCTTATGTTGTTAAATACAAGGCTGGAAAGAAAAATGTGGTTGCTGATGCACTGTCGAGAAGGTATAATTTACTTACTTTCTTGCATACTAAACTGCTTGGATTTGATGTCATGAAAGGATTGTATGCTGATTTTAAACTTGTGTATGAGATTTGTTTGCATAAATCCGAAGGAGAGTATTATTTACATGATGGATTCTTGTTTAAAAAAGATAAATTATGTGTACCTAATTGCTCTATTCGTGATTTGTTAGTTGTTGAGACACATGGAGGTGGATTAATCGGTCACTTTGGTGTTAACAAAACATTACATATTTTGCAAGAATATTTTTATTGGCCTCATATGCGTAAAATTGTTCAATCTGTTTGTCAAAAATGTATTGTTTGTAAATAGGCAAAGTCAAAGATAATGCCTCATGGTCTATACACGCCACTTCCTGTTCCTTTGCATCCTTGGTTATATATTTCAATGGATTTTATTTTAAGATTGCCTAGGTCACCAAGTGGTAAGGATAGTATCTTTGTGGTAGTTGATAGGTTCAGTAAAATGGTGCATTTTATTGCATGTTCACTAACCAATGATGCTACACACATAGCAGACCTTTTCTTTAAAGAAGTTGTAAGATTACATGGTGTACCTATGTCTATTGTGAGTGATAGGGATGTCAAGTTCCTTAGTCATTTTTGGCGAACTCTTTGGAGTAAATTGGGAACTAAACTACTATTTTCTACTGTTGCACACCCACAAACTGATGGGCAAACTGAGGTAGTTAATAGAACTCTATCTACATTATTGCGTGCTATCATACAAAAGAATCTAAAGAAATGAGAAGATTGTTTACCACACATTGAGTTTGGTTACAATCGTACTATTCATAGTGCTACTTCTTTTTCTCCACTTGATATTGTATATGGCTTTAATCCTTTGACACCTTTGGATATTTTGCCTATTCCCATTAACGAGTTTGTTAATGTTGATGGTGCAAGCAAAGCTACTTTTGTTAAGGACCTTCATGCTAGGGTTCGTGACAACATTGAAAGGAGGAATGAGCAGTATGCCAAGCAAGCCAATAAAGGAAGACGTCGTATGGTGTTCCACCCGGGAGATTGGGTTTGGATACATTTGCGTAAAGAAAGGTTTCCTGAGAGACGGAAATCAAAGCTTCACCCAAGAGGCGATGGACCATTCCAAGTTCTCGAGCGCATTAATGACAATGCCTACCGCATTGATTTACCCAGTGAGTATGGAGACGTTAGTGCTACTTTTAATGTTTCTGATCTCTCTTTGTTTGATGCAGGAGATTCGAGGATGAATCCTTTTGAGGAGGGGGGGAATGATAGGAATCCAGACGCATTTGATGGTGAACAGCATTCCATTGACCCGTTACGTGGAATTGGTGGACCAATGACTCGAGCTAAAACCAAGAAGTTCAAGTTGGCTCTTAATGGTTTGATCATGGAAGTGATGGACGATGCATACAAGTCGTTGGAACAAGGTTTCAATGAAGTGACGACTGATTTTAAGCCTTGGAACCTTGTGGTTTTGACATTACGTGGAGAAACTTCGTTGGAAAGCAAGATTGGACAAGAGTTGGATAATTGTGCCTCCACGTCGCGACGTCCACAGCTCCAAGTCGCGACGTGCACCGACGTCGCGACGTCCATCTCCCTCCACGTTGCGACGTAGCTCTCTGGAAGTTTGAGGTTTGGAAAATTGGAACTAAAAATTCAATTTTAATTCACGTCAAGATTTCCGCACGTCGCGACGCGCGAACTTCCACGTCACGACGTCCACCAACGTCGCGATTTCCGCACTCCCACGTCGCGCGACGTTGGGAATTTTTACAGTTTTTAGGTTTTGATTTTTAATCGTTTTTGTGTGATCTTTTCAATAAGGAACGTGATCTAATGTTCTTGCATGAGCATTGATATGTTCAATATATTGTTTTCACATGGCTAAAGGTCTTGCATGATTGAAGCATGTGTTAATTCTATTTTAGGGAAGTTTATTCCAATTAGAAAACTATTTTTAGGAAAATAGGGTTTACTTTGTTGGCAAGTCTTTGTGCCTATTTAAAGGCTTGTAAACCCACGAATTTAGCAGTTGATTTTTGATATTGAAAGTTCATAATTTTGCAGAGCAAAATTTGACCACAAAACCTTAGAGACCTTAAGCTAAGTTTGAGCTTTTGTTTTCTAAACCCTAAAGTGAGATTAAGCCAATAGTCTTGCTTTTGTTCTAAGTTTGAGAATAGCCAAATCTGATTTGATTTAGGTGCCGCCTGAGTCAAGTTGGTTTTGTAATAGCGTTGGGGCTTTGGACAAGTTTCTATTGAATTGCGCTCCATATCTTTCTTTGTCTTTCTTTGTTTCTTGTTCTTTTTGTTTGTTCTAACAATTGTTGTTGTTTGTGTTCTTAATCTTTTGGTGATCTTTTTCGTGGAATTTTCCAAGCTAGACCTGTCCTGTGGATCAATAAGGTTGTCAAATCCGCCCAAAGGTGGATCAAATCAACGAGAACCTTATCATTTCATTTGTGCGATTCATAAAAAAAAATTCAATTAACATAGTTTTTGAAAATGTATCGGACTGAACCATTGCTGCAAGGTCAGTATTCTTATGAAAAGAAATTACTTGTGAGCCTTCAAGATTGACCTGAAGTGTATAAACAGCTGAATGTATTTCACTTAACTTGAAGGAGAAAATCCTCCACATTGCTTCGGGAGGCCCAATCTACCTTTCATCTTGGAAGTTCTTAATCTCATCAATGGGTTGATCATTATTCTGGCCGACAATATTATAACTAACAAGATCATACCCTTTATAAACATATTTATAAATATACTTTACCATTTTGACAGTTGCACAAATTTCCAAGTTCATATGACAGTCAAAAAGAGCCAACAAATAAGAATTATAAGGAACTACCCATCTATTATCTAATTCATGACGTCGTACGATAGCCTTCCTACCATTATCCCGTCTACGTTATTGCGGGTAGCCATCATCAACATGCGATGTATAAGGCACAAACTCTTTAGGATATTTGTTTTTACACTGGCCATTTCTCATGCATGGGTTTTGCCTATTCAAATGTCCACAAGGACCATGCATCATATGTTTAACTACAACAGAATACAAATGCGGGTTCTTATTAGCATCAGGTATTTCAGCAGAAATAATACGATCGTAAGCTTCGGAATTCAAAGGTTTAAATCCAGGTTTTAAAAATTAGCAGCACATGAGCATGAGGCATACCCCTTTTTTGAAATTCTATACTATAAACAAATGCATCAACGTCCCCAAAAAGTTTTTTCCTGACAAACTTTAAGAAGCTCAAATTTAGCTCTAAAAACCCTAGCCAGCAAATCTGGACGATCAAAAGCATTCTGATAACATTGTAAGTTATCCTGAATTTCCTTCCAGTTTGGATTACAAGCCATAGTTAGGAAAAGATCTGGTTTACCATATTGCTGAACCAAAGACATTGCATCCAAATATCTCCTACGCATATCCCTAGGACCACCTATAAAAGACGTAGGCAAATAGACCCTACGGCCAATTTTTTTCCCATCACATTCACCAACAACAACACTATCCACTATGTCATTCAACATTTCAGACCTAATCTCATTTTGGTTTTTCCTAATAAAATCTAATCTTGTCGTTTCTATTTTTATATACATATCGACAACAAATTGCTGCAAAAGCCTACCAGAATTCAGAAGCAGTGATCGATCGTTTTGCCTTATCTGAAGTTTGTAAGAATAGTATTCCCTTGCAGATACACAGTGCCTAACATTACTCTCCCGAAGTGCAACTACAAAAAGGAAAATATAGTAATCAGTAATTCCCTTCATGATCATTAAAACATTAAAACATAATAAAGGAAAGAATAAATTCTGTGTACTTATATAAAAGATAATCACCTTGCTCTTCTGAATACAGCAACTCAGCAGGGTCTCGTACAAAGGACGG
Organism: Ophiorrhiza pumila; assembly: GCA_016586305.1. NCBI lineage: Eukaryota > Viridiplantae > Streptophyta > Magnoliopsida > Gentianales > Rubiaceae > Ophiorrhiza > Ophiorrhiza pumila. The sequence continues at coordinate 9,407,639 of BLIW01000010.1, read as the reverse complement.
GTCAATGGCCACATTTGCCTCACAAGTACATGACTATCGGTGTCGATTCTGTTTGAGTAATTTTTTAATGCCAAAATACCATCCCGACTCTCCCCGGGGAAACAAGAGCGGGTACTGAAGACTGCCATAATAGGCATAATAATGCTGGATTTTATGAGACACATTTGTATGACTATAAACTCGTATATGGGCAGTTTTAGTATTACTTTCGAGCAGCTCCTCTCCGAAAATAGCCGCAACTTGCGAAACAGAAGGCAAGTTGTAGACACGCTAATCTAAATCTGGATACCCATTCAAGACTATAGTATGTTGTTCTACATCTGAAACATGCCTAAGATCCTTAAAAAATTTTGAGTAAGGGTTATCACGAAGGACATTAACAAGCGTCCGCAACGTATCCTCACGAAATTTATCTGAAGAACTGAGCCTCCTATCGATTTCCTCTTCAGTATCATAGAAATAAAACTGCACACCACTTAACCTGTCATCATCTGAGACTAAACTACCTAAAAAGTGGTAAACCTGACCTTGCACACGGAACGTGTATATACCAGATTTGTTCTTAGTTAGCTCCCTATCATATTTCACCCCTAAAGACGTAAAAGCGAAGTTATTATTATAGGTCCTAATATGTTTCCTAAACTGAACAGACTGCTCATTGCCCCCCTCTAACAAATCTCGGAGTAGATAAGGCAAAGGTGTAATTACTAAAGAAACAGCCCCTTCAGAACAACAAAAACTAGGAGGTTCCAAATAAAACCTAGCAGCACCACAATGTTCGCAGTCAATGGCAGGGGGCGGGGACAAACTTTCTGTGGGTATTTTTTTCCTATTCAGAGGAGGTTTTTCTGCAACAAAAAGACTACAATTAAAACGGCACGAAGAACAATGTAGAAAAACATACATCTTTCGCTATGAATAATATTCTAAAAGAAAAGCATTTTGGAAAAAACAGTATGAGAGGCCTTTAGTTTCTGAGCGAAACCTACCAGGAGCTAATTATGGTGAATGAGTTCGTAGACATGACATGAAAGGGAAGTATTCGAAGAGAATAGAATTTTAAAAATATTTTTTTTTAACTGTACAGCAATAACCATGATTTAACTCCTGCAATAGATCTGAACCTGCAGAAGGTATGGTAGCAGAAGATAGAGACTATCAAACACTGAAAAGGGGAAAAAATTAGACCAGTACATAAACTATAGCTGTCGAAAAATGTTGGTGAGATAGGTATAAAAAAATTTATGAACAAAAGGGGCCTAAACACAGAGAGGACAATATAAACTGCAAGAGTAAAGGGAAAAGCTTCATATTTGTCCAAATAACATGAGAGATAAAGGAGGACACTATAAATAGCAAGGCATACATTAGAAGGATTTATATTTTTTCAAATAAATAGGAAGACACGTTTTAGAAAGATGTAGGAAATCAATACGCAAGTTAAAGTATGCCTCAGGGGCCAGCAAAAAAAGCCTACAGGAAAAGACATTTACTGGGAGAAGTCATTTTTGCTGCAGAACCACGCACTCTAAGATTGGATGGCAAATCTTATTAACTAATTATAACAGAAGATGGTGAAATTTATCCAAGTGAATCCTAAACTGAGTTACATTGGAAATTCTGCAAAGGTGCTATAATTGTCCAACTAATTCCTACATCCCCCACATCAAGACCATCATTGGAGTTAATAGACAATGCAGCAGCTGCACGACCAAACAGTTTTTTTTTGCCTATTAAGTGAAAGATTAATTGATTATGTTGGAAAAGTGACCAGTTAACACGTAAAGAAATGGGAAAAGGATAGGTATATGAGTTGGCACGCTACACGAGAAATAAACAATCGCATTTCTCACCCTGCATATCTGAACCATGAGCATCGCTAGCAGCAGAATCACTGGTCCTGCTTGTAGAGCAAGACACATTACTTGCTTCACTAACCGACTTCTGTTTTTTTAACATTCTCAGATTTGTACGGCGTTCGAGCATTCTTTTTTTTTTGCCCCTGCGGCATCCGTGCATATTGCCGACGCTGCAGTTTATTTTTATCCATCTAACAGGAACAGTGGAGGCTTCATGATTAGCCACTAAGAAGCAAGCAAACAAAATGCAACACATGATTAGCCACTAAGAAGCAAGCAAACAAAATGCAACACATCAAGAAGACACACAGAGGCTTTTGGGCACTACATAGAGGCCGAAAATAGTTGGGGAAGACCGTATATGAACCGGCAAGCACGAAAAACATGTATATAAACAACAGGGAAAAAGAGGAAGAGCATCATGGCAACGAAGGCCAACAAGTCCATAAAGCTAACACCATACATCAGTAGAGATACCTACATCATTACAACAAGAGGTTTTATTTCCTATTGGCGACGGTACAATTATTTCCTATACATATAACAGCAACAACAGATAAACAATGCACATGCAAACTGCGGGGCATGAATAGGAGGGGAAAAACGGTTGAGATAGCCAGATACGAAAGCGCATGAACACATAACATGTATACAAGCAAGAGGAAACGGCAAAGACCATCATGGCAAGCAAGGCCAACATGTAAGCAAAACTAAAACCACACACCAACAGCAAGCAGGGAAAAAGTAGCGCCACTGCATAAGGAAGCAAATGTACCCACATAACATATACACAGTACGACGCACAAAGTGGGTGTAAAGCAGTGAAAACACAGACATATCACAATTAGATGAGTTAGAACTTCCAAAGCACCGAAAGGGGAAATTTGGTAGAATTAGCTTTTCATAGAATGCATATATTCCATAAATAAATAAACAACAAGAATCTAATGGACATGTGGCAGAACAGGAAACATAAGATAACATAAACATGTAAAGATCACGGGAAACAACGCGTTGTTACAGCAACGAATGCATAAAGACACCATCACTACCAGTAGCTTGAATGACAGCAGCCCTCATAGATAAGCAACAATGTATACCCATACAGCATTTTATACCCATCTCACCTATCCGGCAGAGAGCAGTGCAGATCTCTGTAAGAAAGCAAAACACACCTACACAACGCCAACCTGTGGAGTACCAAAAGGAAAACTGGTCATACGGCTTTCAAGGGAAAAACAACACTGAACATGCAAACCTAAACATAGAAAGTAGGAAGGAAATTCGCAGGTGTTCATAGACAGCAAACAAATAAAGAGCAACCTACAAAAAACAAAAGCTTGAAGTGCAGCAGGAAGGGCGCATGGACGAATTCCAACATGAATAGGCACAAAAAAAGACACAGGATATACAAAGAAAGGAAGTGGATGGGGTGGATCGAAGAAGACAACAGCAAAGGCACCGAACATAGTGAAAGAGCAAGTATAAATATGCGGAGATGCACAACATGTAGGACAGGTGGGAAAAAAAACACAAACACTAATGACGAAAATATAAAAATAGACAGGCGAAAGAAAAGGAGCAACTGTAAAAAATGCACAGAAGAATGAGGCAATAAAAAAGAAGAAGCATTAGATGCAGCAGCAACAATGCATGGAGCAAGATCAGTATAAAGAAACATTAAACACATGTGGGATACAAGGACAAACCCACAACGATAATAAATAGAACGAAAGAAAGAGGCGACCAACAAATCATGAACGGAATCAGTAGGCGAAAACAATAAAAAAACTCAAAATGAAGCTTCATTACATTTGTATTAATTCTATTATATTACAAATTAAATTAAATGAACAAATAAGTAACTGAATAAGCAAATAACGGAAGAAGGTGACGTATATACAGATTCTCGAGAACATACTATAACAAAACAGCAACGAAGAAAGCACTCGACGCAACGTAGAAAATAATATACCAAAACAGTAAGTAAGAGATTAGTCTGCCGAAGTTAGGAGGCAGGAACGGCAATTTATTTATAAGCAGTTATATTTTTGAAACCCGAAGAAGCACAACCGTAGCAAAACACAGTTAAACACAATGATAACGCGAACGGAAAGCGCAGTGGAGGAAATGAGTGGGAGAAATTTTGAAAACCAGAGAGAATGCAAATCAGAACAAAAGAGAAGGAGAAAAGTAACTAAACTTTGATGAGAAAGATAAATACAAAGAAGAGAACTTCCCATTGTTTGATTTGACAGAGAACACTGCTGTCGGGCCTGGAAGCATCCGATTTGACAAAGACCATTACAACCCGCAAGGGTAAGCGAAGGCCGAAAAGAGTACACAGAGGCAAAGTATCCCATCCGGAAGCAGCTGGTACAAATGCACAGTTGACAGGACCAATATCAATATGCGGAGAGCAGCATATTGATCTGATGAAAAGGTGAGACTTGAGTGGAATGATGAAAAGCAGCGGCGAGCGGAGAAAAGCTGAGAGAGAAGACATGAATTTGGAGCGTAGGTGCGAGGTGGAGGAGAGGTTAGAGAAGCATTAATTAGATGGTGACCATTGTTCACCTGTCCTAGGAGACGGTTTCGGCGGAGCAGGCGAGCATTTATGAGGAGAGTTGGGGCCAAACGTGCTGAAGAACGACGTCGTTTTTAAGAAGGGGGGATCCTCCTTGAACCAGACACGTGACCAAAGCGTGGGAAGGCTCCTTTGAAGAGAGCACGTGACCAAAGCGGGGAAAGCGTGCCGTAGTCGTCCATCCTTGGGTGTTTATTCTATTTCTTAGATATATATATATATATAGATTTACAAATCTAAATTGGGAGAATGACCAAATAAAATTGAGATTAAATGAGTCCAACTCTAGACAAGTTATGGGCTTGCACACACTTCCAAGTGTGTCCATGTGATTTACAAGTTTAACATTGCAATTGTGTATTTGCATCCAACTTTAATGGGCTCGTTGGTGTGGGCTTACGGATTTAACCGGTTTGTTAAGTGTGAGTGTGTTTTCTAAGAGAGTTTGTAACCAAAAACAATCTTATTGGCTATAATATATTTTGCATGTAAGGAAATTATTGGTTCATTGATGCACCGTGCAATAAAAATTAACAAAGGCAATATTCTCTCCTTAACCCTATTTGCTGTGCATTATCTAAAGCATAGAATAAGAAGCATATACACCAGTCTTAATTTTTTTGACATTATCTATTTCAATTTCGTTAACATTTTATATAAATATACCACATGTGTTTAATAATAATCATTAACCGTATAAGTCTTTAATAAAAATATTCGTAGTACATCTATAATACATAAAAACTCTTGAATAATATATAAAATATAGTTTATTTATAAAATGAATTATTAGTAATAATTAAAATCTTAATTTTAATTTTTTATTAATTTTATTATATGTTAAAATGGTGATTAAGTCGTGGGGCATATGAAGTCACCCCACAACTAATCAACTAACATATAAAATGTTATATAAATAATATCCAGAAGAAAATTATTGGTTCATGCGCCAAGCCATAATTGAAGCATAGGCATAGGATAGCATGTCAAAGAGCAAAAGCCAAATCTTTGAAAGTAACAAAATTAACTAATTCACTGAATTTTTTTTTTTTAAAAAAAACAAGCAATTTAGATGCTTAATTGAGAATCTCGTAGCGTGTAAATCAATCAATATTATCCATTTGTCACAACTTATTCCATCACACATCAATGACACAATTGCGTCTCAACAGAAATACCTAACCCCCCCCCCCCCCCCCCCCCCCCCCCCCCCATGACAATATAATACGACCAAACGTCTACTTGTGGTTGTTAAACGTAGGTATTTCCATTCTAACATATACGCAACAAGATGGGATTGAACAAGACAGCAAAAAAAACATCATAATTGGGCATTGTTTTTGGATTCAAGTGATAAATGTTTTCAAAAGAATATATATATATATATATATATATTTAATTGAGAAAACGACAATGTAAGATAATGAAAGGTTTAATTTGACTTTAAATTACATGATACCTGTCCTCGGTGGTTTTTTAGGAAAATTTTATTTAGCAAAGATTTTCTTCCTTTCTTTTGGTTTCAACTATTTTTTAACAAAAATAATTTGAGGTTATGTTATCTGGCCTTGTCTCAATTTAAATCCCAAGTTTTTACTTTCTGTCTCATTTTCCATTCCATCAATTCATCCATCTATATGAATGAAATAGGCATTTTCCTTAATTTCTTCCTTTATATTTCTTTTTGAAAAGATGAAAGAAACACTTTAGCAACCGTTTGGTACGCATTCCGGATTGAAATGAGGATGAGTATAATAAACCCAGTATGACTATAAATTTATGCATTGAGATAGTGAGTGACTACTTGTTTGATGTGTTTGCATTTGATTTTATTGGTTTGATACCATTTTAACATATTTGATTTATGTCTATGAATTTAATAACAGTATACCCATATTCAATTTGTGGAGAATTATCCATTCACTGCTAATTTGGTTAGTATGACAAAATATTCATTTCCATTTTAAAATACTATCAAACTCGTTAGCATTACTAATTTCTATGAATGAACCAAGCAGCTCAAGAGTTTGCATTTCGAAATCGAAAATGAGAATGATAAACCCCACTATTATTATAAGTTTAGGCATAAAAGTAGTAAGATTAGTTTTAACCCTTTAGTTAATTAGCTGGATATCAAATTTGATAGTAATTTAAGGGATTATGATAAATAGACAATTTGGAAATACTAAATTAATTAAATGATAATAATATTTAAGCAAACAACATTTAGGATTTTAAAATTAATGAAACCTATGTATAGTAGGGTATTGATTACACACTTTGTTTTATCAAACAACTAGTTAGTTTATTCATCATTCATAATTATTAGGCCATGGATTTAGTACATCAACATTCATAGACTTCCTAATTAAAGTCTATTAGATAGGTTGGTTTTTAGTCAATTCTCACCCCAAAATCCGACTTGTTTATTTATTTCTTATTTTCAAATCAACACTTTTCAACTTTCTAAAATAAGGGTATTTTGGTTTTTTTTTAAATTATTCAATATATAACTGTACAATATTTACCCACGATAAATAAAAAAATCATTTTACTTTTCATTTTGAAATTTATTTAATAAAATGATTCTCCAATATAAAATTAATAAAAATAAAATTTATTAGTCTAAACACTCAATTTTCAATTCAAAAATATTTCTTTTCTAAAATCCAAGGCTTGATTAACTTCTATCAATTATTTTCTATTTTGTTAGAAAAGAAATTGATGAAAAACAGAAAACATATCAATTATTTTCTCATTTATTAGAAAAAGAAATTAATGAAGTGATTCTTTGAATTCGAGTTCTTAAAATGTATTCTAAGTGTAAAAACAATGATAATATCAATAAAGTTACGAAGAAATCTCCTGTGAAACGTCGCATATATGCGACATACCACGCGCACGTTTTTTTTACCGTATCAATTTTTATTTCATAATGACATGTTATACGTTATACACCAATAATAATGTTTTCATACTCCATACTCCACACTTCATACGTAATACGACAATCATAATGCTTATATATTTCTTCATACTTCTTCATACTTCATACGTTATACGTTATAGGTTATACGACAATGATAATAACTTCATACGCAAATCATAATGTTTTCATATTTCATACGTCATACGTTACACACCAATCATAATATTTTATAACAAGAGGTGCATTGTACGTGCACGTGGGACAATGGCGAAACTAAGGGGCGGCCGCACCGGGCCGCCCCCCCCCCCCCCCCCCCCCCTTCATTTTGGAGAATAAGGTAGATGTATATATTTTTGCCTTTCTCGTCCACCCTATGGTGACTCTGTTAGGGCGGCGCTGCCGCCGCTTGGAGAGTTGGGTTGTTGCTGCTGTTATGAAGTCTGAAGAAACGATGAAGAAGAGAAGAATGAGAAGATTTGACTTTCTTTTTTAATCTTAAGTAAAACGACGTCGTTTTACTTAAGATTAAAAAAAAAATCAGTAAGACTGCCAGGAAAAAAAAAACGTTACAAATCTGAAGCCTGAAGGAGTAATAACCTAATCCTCAACTTCACCATTGCCCACGTCGTTTTACTTAAGATTAAAAAAAATCAGTAAGACTGCCAGGAAAAAAAAAACGTTACAAATCTGAAGCCTGAAGGAGTAATAACCTAATCCTCAACTTCACCATTGCCCACCACTGCCGCAGGCCCCCTTCTCCCTCAAGACTCTGCTAACTGTAGACTCTGTAGTTGGCATTGTTGCTCACTTGCTCTTGCCTCTTGCTTTCAGTTTGCTGCAGATTGCTAGTCCACTTCCATTCTCATTTCTCAATTATCTTTACTTGAGGTAAGTTTTTATGTGTTAATGTATATTTTCAATATTTAAGAATAAAGTATTTAGACATATTTTTTTAATGTAAGCTTTTAGTAATATTTGAAGTAAGTTTTTTATATTGTGTTTATTTTTCTAATATTTTAATTTTTTATATAAGTTTTTAGTAATATCTTTATGTAAGTTTTTTTATATTTTTAATTTATAGTAATATTTAAATTTTTGTGTATATATTTTTGTGAATTGTAATTGATTATTATGATTAAATATTTATTAATAGTTTATTTGTGAATTTTGATTAATTAATTTATTATAAATTATAATTATTTAATTAAAAAAATAAGAGACTTATTAGTGAGTTAATAAGTGTTCTAAAAGATATTAAAATATTTTATGATCTTGTGAATTTTGATTATTTATTTGTGTAATTATTTTAATATTGTTATAATTTTTGATTTGGTAATTTTGATGAATTATGATAGGTTATGGATAAATTTTTAAGACGAAGTGTTGATTTTTCTAAAAGTTCTAATGAAGAAAATAGTAGAGAAAAACAATTAAAGAATTCGATGTTTTTATTAGAGACCAAGTTCGAAGAGAATATTTGATAAGAGACCCTTGTCAACCAATTTGCCATATTTGGTAAAGAGCATAGAAGTTTCTAAGCAACTTGGTTTAAAAATTTTCCAACAATGCAGACTCGTAGGATACAGTTGCTCCTCCTATTTGTACATCCGGTGCTAGTAGTTCAAGTGTGAACAAATAACTGTTTTATTGATATGTGGATATATTTATATTTCTATTACTATAATTCTCAATTTGATATTTTAGCCATGAATTTTTTTTTCAAATACAATTCCGCCACTGGCGTCTCACAGGAATTTTGCGAAAAGTTATAGAGTTCCAATAAACAATAAGCATACATTATAAACACAATAGTTTCCTATGTTGAAGAGGTTTAGGGTTAATTAATTAATTAATGTCCCTACATCATACAAAATTAGTTTGGATCAATTTTAGTTGTTTGCTAAGACGGCTGAGCAAGACGCGGTTTCGCTTTCTTCTGTCTAACTCATTATTATTATTTTATTTTATTATTATTATTATTATAAAAATTTTATTTTCACAAATTGAAAGAGTAAATTTTCAAATCAAACTAATTCTCAAAGAGATTGGATATTGTGCCATAAGATACTAATGACGTTTTTTATTATTGGTCAACCACTTAAACTACTAGGACATAATTTATTATTTATCTCTCTTTTCTTTTAATACGTCACTCATATTTTAGGCTCAAATTTCTATTTGATGAGTGGCATTGAGGGCACTGTTGTTTTTTTTTTTTAATATTTTGCTTTGGACCTTTATTTATTGTGGAAAACAAACATGAATAAGTTTGAATTCTCTACATTCAAGATGGTTTGTAACAAAAGCTTAAACAGAGAAAATAACCGGTTAATGACAATCAATATTACTCAAGATTATCATATGCGTCTTGTCTACTGCTTATCTCATGAGAATTGAAATCATATATGTAATGATAAATTAATCGCATTTTCAATGCATAATGAAAATTTTAGAAAATTATAATCACGATTCAACAATGATTAATTGTCTATTTCATATGTGAATCGATTTTAAAAGAGTTTTTGTGTTTTATTTATCATTAAGGTTCTCTAATTGTCATTCTGCTTTTCTTTTGAACTTTGTAGATGTTATGTATTTTAAAACTTATAACATGCGTTATACATGAATTCACATTTATGTATATCACAGTTTTAAAACTTTTTGTTTGTTGGAAAAAGTCTTTTTAATTAAATAATTTATAAAGCTTCTATTGAAGTTTTTAGGGGAAAAAAATCCAATTTATGTTCTTTTTAATAAACAAATACAACAACAACTAAACATCTATCTCATTATGGGGTCGGGTACATAGATCATATTTCGCGAGTATTATATCATTACATTTATGTTCATTTATATTAAATATATCATATATTTTTTAATCTAATAGTTTCTTTCCAATTTTTTTAGGTCTTCTTCTCCCCTTTTTAATAAACAAATAATATATTTAATTGCCCATGGGATAGTTTTGGCATAGAAAAAAAAGTTGAAGAATGTCACTTGTGAAATTTTTAGTCCTTTAAATACACAAATGTTAAATGTAAAATGCGGTAAAAGTAAAACGAATTTTAACTATCCTCAAAATCAAATGCTAGAACTATAAACAGAAAATTCTATATTAAAATAACAAATGCTGCATTATTTTTTTCATTTGCTCAAATTTCCAATTTTCGCTCAACTTTTGTTCATCTTGTAATATTAATTAGATAGTTCAAATGTATTAAATTGATTAATTAAGATTTACATGTAAATTGGACAAAGACTAAAATTCAAATATTTAATGTACAAACGCAAGGTTAACACAAACATGACTACCTAAGAAACAATATTAATGAGACATGATCACAACATTGCACGTTTGTTTAATTCTAATAAAATAATTAAATGAATCAATAGATATGACATTAATTTAAAAACTAATTTTTAGTATATTAAAGAATCAATTAATCTATTTAAGGGTTAAATGCAGTTTACCCCCTCAACTTGTATATGAGGTGCAATTTGTACTCTTAGTGAAATAAATAAGCAGTTTGCCCATTTGATTTAAATTAATTAAATATAAAATTAGTACAATATATTTTTTTAATATAATGTCATAAATGCCCCTTTTAGCAGTAGTTGATTTTTTTGTTATTATTTATAATTCCATTAAATATTCGTATAATTCTAAATATTTTGAGAATTTTCTTTTAACAAGTTCTTTAAAAGATGTTAGACATAGTTATACATTATTTTTTTAATATTTACCAATATGAGATATTTGACAATGATGAAATTTTTTGACTAAGTGAATACGGAGGTTTTGCCCTCGTTTATATTTAATAATAATTACTTGTAAATTTTTTCAATTATTATTATTGAGAACAAGGTGTTTTCAAATCTATAAATTCTAAAATATATAAACAAAAAATTATCCTTTTACTAAATGATTTATATGGTGAAATAATTTGTTAAAAAAAATTCTACACATGACCAACATTATTTATATAGAATATAGAAAGTATGTGTTTGTGAAATTCGTAATGTATAAATAGAAGTTAAATAACTACAATTCCAAATATAACAAAAGTATTTATCACACTTGTTTTTTTTATAAATAAAAGATGAAAATTTTAAAAATACCACAAGAACTTATCACATTATTTTATATTTTTTATAAATAAAATATTAAAAAAATAACATGTTTAGAATCTTTTAGAGAAGTTGCCAAAAGAAATTTCTTAAAAGATTTAAAATTCTACAAATGTTTAATGAAATTCTAAATGATAACAAAGAAAATCAACTAATGCTAAATTGGGTATTTATGACACTATACTAAAGAATTATATTATCTTAATTTTATAGTTAGTTAGTTTAAATCAAAGGGGGTAAAATGTTTATTTATTTCATTGAGGGAGCAAATTGTACCTCATATTTAAGTTGAGAATGATAAACTGCATTTAACCCTTTATTTAATTATTTGATGATAATTAACGAAATAGATGACCTTGTCTTAAAGATGAAAAGATGAGAATAAATGATGTGGAACGGGCATGTATTGGGCAAAACAAAATCGGTCAAATAAAAGAATAATCAATTAATTAACAAAATACGCGGACTTATCTTAAAGATGAAATGATGAGAATAAATGATGTGGAACGGGCATGTATTGTGCAAAGCAAAATCGGTCAAATAAAAGAAACAAATTTGATCGAGTCCTTAACATTTTTTCACGGCAAGTCCTTAACATTTTTTCATGTTACACTTTTGTGTGCTACTTTATGTGCCATTTTATAAAATAATAAGTGTACAATTACTTAATCACTTGGTTATGGATTTAATTTAATTTTAAAAATTACATAACTAACTAAAAATGACACATTTCATCTTTTCATAAAGTGTCACAAAGAGTGGCATACTAAATCCAAAGCATTTTTCACACACTACACTCTCCAGGGATGCAACATTAGACTTGAAGGTTGGGTTACTAACTGCCTATTTACTCAACTAGCTCTAATAGTGAATCGAATCCTTAATTTTAAATAGATTTAACTTTCTGATTCGAATTCATAATTATTTTTTATAATATATGGTTTCAAACATATGGAGAATATCTACAACACTCAGAACTTTGCTCCACTATGATGTGTGCCATTTTTCTCATAGGATTTTGCTCCATTATGATGTATGCCATTTTTTCAACAAAATTCATTTGTTTACACAAATTTTGAACCCATTTAAGTTTTTCTTGTTATTTTAGATTTTTTTGTTTTAGAGTTTTTTTTAATGCTATATAAATCCTTGGACGTCTTTATTTTCATTATCACAAATTTGATATTATTCAATAAATTTTTTAAATTCTTTGAATGTATCTTTTGCAAATATCGCTATTTTCAACAAATTTCTCATGTGTTAATAAGTAAATGAATGCATTGAAAAAAAATAAAAGAAGTATGCTTAAATAAGTGTTATATTATTTTTATCTATATATTTTTTTGTATAATTTGGAGTTGAAAATAAGTGTTATATTAATAAAAAAATTGAAGGAAAACTAGTGAAAAATAGAAGAAACCGGAATTTAAGGGAAGACATTTGAAAATTTACACTAATTTCCTTCAAATAAGTTAGAGGTTAAAATAAGTATTATATAAATAAAAATTTTGGAAGAAAATGAGGGTAAAAAAAAAGGAAATCGAAAGTGAAAAGAGAATGTGTTAAAAAAGAATTGATAAATCGTAGTTGTGCTGATAAGGTAGATAGAAGGTAAAGATTGTACTTGATTAAAGGTAAATGAATAAGATGAATGATTTATTGTTCTGTCATATATATATATAAAATAGAAAAATGTTTATTTAGAAAGAATTGAAAAAAATAATATACAAAGTATTATCTATAATTGTTATTTTTTTGGTCATTAGCGATATCCACCTCACATGCCAGAAGGGTGACTGACACCCTTTTAGATTTAGTGTTAGGATAAACCTAACAAATTAAGCAAACCCTAGGAATTGATCCGAGGACTTACGGAGATAAAATATCCTCTTAAAGATTATCTCTATCCTATTATGTTTAATGTTGTAGTTTAACTAAAATTAGGTACTAAAAAGCATAAATATCACTAAAATAATTTTGGATAAAAGATCTCAACTCAAGATATACGAGACTTAACCCCCGACACGAGATCTTCTGTCCAAGATTTTGTCTGTCTTATTCTGTCTTAATTAAAACTACGTCGTAGGTTCACTAATCTCTTGGTTAAGGTCTAATAATTGTAAAGTAATTTTAATGATATTTATGCATTTAGTCCCTAATTTTAATGAAACTACGTAGTTTTGAACGTTTGGCATAATAGGACAGGATAAATATTGGAAGAGGATATGGTCTCTTTAACTTCAAAATTTAAGTTAGTATTACACTTTTAGAGTGGTTAATCCCAAACAATCCAATAATTCAAGAAGATCTAAGCGTACTTTACCCGAAAAATAAGACATGGGATCTTTTGTCCAATATTTTGTCTGTCTTATTGTGTAATAATTAAAACTACGTGGTAGGGTTTACTAATCTCTTGGTTAGGGTTTAATAATTGTAAATTAATTTTAGCGATATTTATGCATTTAGCCCATCGTTTTAATAAAACTACGTCGTTTTGAACGTTAAACATAATAAAATACATTATGAAATTTTGACATAGTATGGTCTCAAAAGAGAACAAAAAAAAGGAAAAAAAAAATCTAGAAGTTCAAAAGCACGCGGCACCGACACGCGTAAGAGACTTCTACTCATTAGTTCCTCAAGTTCGAGTACACGAAATTCCCGATAAAGTGGCAAAACTGCGAAAGTGCCGTAGACGTATTATCCTCGTATAAAAGTCAAAAACCACTTTCAGTTGACATCACGTGCGTCACAGTTTCCCTTTTTCATTATCGTTTTCATTCTCAGTTTTTCCTCGTCAGTCACTCGCCAAAAAAAAAAAATAAAAAAAAAATTGCATAGATTCCATCGTCCTTTTAACTGTACACACCAATACGATACAACGATATACCAATACAGTGTCCACCATTTACACACACTCACACAGTACGTTTATACGCATAGAAACTTTTTTTGTTTGGATTGGAGACTTGGAGTCGTGTATAGTTCACATACATCCAATCCAAAACAAATTTAAAAATCTCGCCGGCCACGGACCAACCTTAGCTATAGATTAGCAGTTCATACAGATAATTCCAATCAAGATTTTTTGTTTTTCATTTTTTTCTTCTACACGCACACGCACACGCACACAGTAGTAGAGAAAAAGTAAAACTTTTTGTGTTGTGAATAATAGCAGTGATAGTGGTGGTTGTTGTGGAGGAGGAGGAGGAGGAGGAAGAAGATGGCGTTTTTCGATGCAGCGGCGATGATGAAGGAGCTGAGAGGGAATTTCGATAGCGGAAAAACGAAGAGTTATGAATGGAGAAGGTCGCAGTTAAAAGCGTTGTTAAAATTGGCCGAGTTTCATGAAGACGAGATCCTCGCGGCGCTTCGTTCCGACCTATCAAAGCCTGAACTCGAATCTTTGCTTCATGAGGTGGGGACCACACCAATCCTTTCATCCTTTCGGATTTTTTTTTTTTAATTTCTTTTTTTTTTCTCTGTGATTGTATGTTCACTATTCATTCATTGATTATTATTCCTTTGGTTACTCGTGAGTCGTGATGTTTAACTTTACTAGTTCCTTGTCTTTTTCTTAGGATTACATGATGAATTCTCCAATTTTTTCGTGAAATTATTGTCTTCTTCGTTGGCTTTAATAAATGCTAACTATCAAGTGATATATATATATATATATATATATATATATTTGAAAATATGGTGAATTTAAGTCTACAGTTGTTGAAAGCACAAATTAATACCCAAAGAATGGGCACTGAAAGTTTCATTTTGAAAACAAGACAAAGGACAGAATAGAAAAATAATTATTGGGTTATGTGTTTTAGTGTATTCTAAATTTATATTTATGTTTTAGCAATTTTATGTGTAGAAAATATTGTTATAAGCTTTATTTTTTTGCACTGTTATTACGAAAAAAAGAAAAAGAAAAATAAAAATGAACTGAAGAAATAATGTAAGAACAAGTACGGCAAATTAATGATTCAAGTACTTGGAGGGATACAGAGGAGAGTTTAGCATTGATTGGGTATTCAGAAGTTTTGTACTTCACGTGAAAACGCAAAGCGATTTTTCTGCACATGAATGCGGCTAGGATCATTTAATGCACCACCAGACTTAATGGTTACTGGGTTGACAATTTTTTTTTTCCGTAACCAAACCAATTATTTTTTTCTTTGTCACATCCCTACTAAAATGTTTATCCAGACAGAGAGTTCTTACTATTACTAATTTACTACAAATTTGAAGTTAGTTTGTTCTCTATGGAATTAGTCAAAAGTAATATCAATATGTGCATGGAATTCTTTTATCCATTTGACAAATTTGAGTTGCATTGTATCTCTATCTTGATCTGTTACCATGTGTAACAGTAGACAAAGTATTTTTTATCGATTTGGTTCTAAATAGTTGCTTATTTTGCAATTTGAATGAACTCGAAATGGCGGGGAGGGGATGATTAGGATGCTCTCCAGCAGAAGGGAATGAAGTTTTTATTTTCCATTCTAGAAATTTTGGAATACAGTAGAGATGTTTTCAATGTCATTAGTTTTGTTCTTGTTTTCTTAATTTGGAATATAGAAGAGAGGACTTCTTTGCAACAAGAATCGGGTCAAAAGCACAGTTACTGAAGCAAGCATATGGTTTTCTTGTCACTGTAATAGGAAAGAGCAGAGAGAATTAATGAGGTGAAGCAAGGATGGTTTTCTTGTCATTGTAATAGGAAGAGCAGAGAGAATTAATGAGGTGACAATGAATATTAAACTTGAAAAGAAAATAAAGAAGGTTAAAGAGTCCACGAATGCTGTACAATAGCATAGATATTGATCGCAGATATATTATGTGACATTTCATTGTGGAATAGGAAAAGGGAAAGAACCTTAGAGGCACTATGATGTGCAGGTGGGATTAGTCAGTGTACAACTGTACTACTTTTTTGAGTGCATTCACAATGTATAAGCTAATAAACATCCTGGGACTCCACCTGCCTGTTCGTTGGATGTTCAATTTCTTGGAAAGGAAAGTAGAGATGAAGATTGTCTGTAGACTAGATGTTTGAAACTTGATACATGCTGTTGAACTGAAATGAAAGTGCTTTACAAAACACTGCACAAAACCATTACAAAACACTGCACAAAACCATTCGACTAGGGACTATCATATATAATGACACAAAAACTCATGTGTAGCAGATATATAGTAGAATTTTGAAACGAGATGGTTCATCCTTTCCATATCATCCTTCCTACGATTTTGAAATGCACCAGTTTACAAATTACAGTCGCTTAGCTACTGCTTGTGTGTCGAGGAAAAGTCAGTTATGTGGCTTAAGAGAAAGGAGGTGAGACTTAAAATATGCAGGAACTGAAATGTAACTGAATGGACTTTTGCTCCAAAAAAAAAAAGTGCAGTTTTAGTTGTATTTCTTCATAATTAAGGCACTGCAAACTGAAATGGACGAGAAAAAATGAATCTCTTTAACTTAATAAGTAGGGGAAAAAAAGGGAGATGGTTTCCTGGTTTAATTTGGCAGGAAATCAAAGTTGGGACATGTCCTAGTATATTACTTTCTTTGTTCACATCAATTTTTCATTTGTTGCCTCTCTGATCTCTGGTATTGACGTGAGTTCAAATTAACAGGAAGTAACTTCAAAATTTATCTTACTTTACAATTTCAAATTGTGCAATTCTACTGGTGTTTGTAGTCCAAATCGCTCTCTTTGGATCTTTTGTAGTCCAAATCACTCTCTTTGGATCTTTTATCTTATGAAACCTCTTGACAGTCAAACTTAATCTATTTTCTATGCTTATAGCTTTTGTTATTTGCTTTGATGGGTTTTTTACCCTACAGCTTGCGTTGATGAAGACATCTTGCAAATTGGCTTTGAAAGAACTAACTCGTTGGATGGCACCAGAAAAAGTAATTTTGCTAGAGCTTCGTGGTTTCTCCAAGCTAAATATTGTTCTATTGTTTTTTGTTTACGAGTAATATATCATGCAAAAATTTGTGCTATTTGCAGGTCAAAACATCTATGACAACCTTTCCTTCATCAGCAGAAATTGTTCCAGAACCTCTGGGTGTTGTCTTAGTCATATCTGCTTGGAATTATCCTTTCTGTATGTTGCTAGAGTCCTTTTCTTCATTTTCTTGTGTTTTGTGCCTTGAGAGTACCCAATGTTCATACTTCTATACCTTCTTATTTTATTAGTAATTTTGGCATAGAACATTTCTATACTTTTACATTAGGAAAAGTTGTTTATTAACGAACTGTCCTGGCAAGTTTTGTGCTTCTAGTTAGATAATTATCCTGGAGATAATTCATGAACTTACCAAGCAGTGTTTCATGCATATATCTGATCAACCTGGGGTTGCCTCTTACCAAAAGGTTTTTAGGAAAGTGGTCAATTTTTTTTTTCTGTGTTGGTACATTTCTGTCCCTGAGATGCATGTTTATTTCTAGTAAATATGCTCTTCAATTTGTGTTTATCATATTTACTGGTTTATGAAGCTTATGTTGCTTATGAATATGAAAATGACTCGATAGTAACTTTTTCTTTTTTTTTTTGCTTTTCACTCTTTTTTTTGTCTTTTTGTTTTGGGCGACTTTTGTTGCGACTTCTTCAGTGTTATCTCTAGACCCTGTCATTGGAGCTATTGCAGCTGGCAATGCTGTAGTTTTGAAGCCTTCAGAAATTGCCCCGGCAACATCCTCTGTTCTTGCCAAACTTTTAGGCCAATATATGGATTGTTCAGCAGTTAAAGTAATTGAAGGTGGAGTAACTGAAACAACATCACTGCTGGAGCAGAAATGGGATAAAATCTTTTATACAGGTTTTTAGAAATTTCATAAATTTTTAACTTTCTCCTTTATGCTGTTTTTGGGCATCCAAGCATACGAGAAGATAATTTGTTAATACAACTCATATTGATGCTATTTCTTGTTATCTTCTCGTGGCATAGATAAAAAAATGTACTTGAATGTCAAGAAAAATATAACACAAGTTAATAGCAAGAACAAGAGCCGAGCTTTAAAATTCTTTCAATCTTTACTGAAGTTTCTATTGCCCTTTCACATTGAAGGTTGTATTGCTAGCAGGGAGTATTTGACTTTTCTTGCAAATTTGGGTATTTAAATCACCTAGACACCTTCTAAAAGAAAGTAGAAATAAAGAGATAAATCTCTTTTGTCTCTTTAATCTCTTGAAAGATACTACAAGTTGTAATGATTTCATCAAAGGAAAAAAGAGTGCTACTGTTTATCCTAAATGAAGAAAGAAAGGAGAAAGTGAACAAGTCAAAATCTTTTGGATTCCCTTCTCAGTGGTACTTGCAATTAACGCATACTGCAAATCTATTCAAACTTGGAAGTAAAAGCAAAAAGGTTTTCCTTTTACTTATCTCTATTTTGGATGGATTTTCAAATTCTTGGCAGTGTATTCGATGATAATGCATAAAGCTGATGATTTTTTTATTATTGATTTTTCATGCCTTTTATTTTGTTATCTATGTTTCAGTCTGGTGGTGTGTTTTATCAAACAGAAATGTAAGAATTTTTCAAAAAGAGATCTGGTAAAGAAGCTTTAATATGGTAGTGGACAACTAAATACACATCATATGTTCCGACCCAAATATTGCAAGTTGAATGTCAAAGCACATGAAGATTATGTTATACAGCAAAATTATTCTTTAGGAAGTTCCTTTTTCAGAATCTCAAGTTTCACCTTAGAACCCTTAGTTTTGTTTCATGATTGAAGATGTTATCTTGTTGTAGGAAATGGTAAAGTGGGACGCATTGTAATGGCTGCTGCTGCAAAGCATCTCACACCTGTAGTGTTGGAACTTGGTGGAAAATCTCCAGTTATTGTTGATTCAAACACTGATATAAAAGTAATGGTTCTCTTTTGTGAGTGAAATTGTACCAAAGCAATATCTTTATGCTTCCGCAGTTCATACACCTGTCCTTAGAAGAACTGACTTTTGTTGCATTCTGAAGGTCTCAGTAAGGAGAATTATTGCAGGCAAGTGGGGATGCAACAATGGACAAGCCTGCATATCACCTGATTACATCATAACTACAAAGAATTTTGCCTCTGAATTGGTAAAATTCCCTATCAAGGGCTATATGACCAAGAACCATGCAACTATTTTCCTGTGTGATTTATTTTCTCTTGATTTCACCTGTCTACCAGATAGATGCTTTGAAATCTGAACTGGAGATATTCTACGGGAAGGATCCTCTGAAATCAGTGGATTTATCTCGCATTGTGAATTCCAACCACTTTCATCGCTTAAGTAAGTTAATGGATGAGGATAAGGTTTCTAGTAAGATAGTTCATGGAGGTCAAAAAGACGTCAACAATCTGTGAGTTCTAATGTCTTCCTTTTTATTGATTTTCCTGATTGGTAGTGGACTGAAGCTAAGCGAACAAGCTATCTATGTTTCACCCTTTTTCATTATGCTAGGAAGATCGCTCCTACCCTTTTACTGGATGTGCCGGAAGACTCTTTGATCATGAACGAGGAGATATTCGGTCCCTTGCTTCCCATTCTCACGGTAAAACTACTTGCAACTGATTTTCTGTTCAGGCTTTATCCGTTTATAGGAACATGTTAATATTATGTTCTCAATCAAATCTGCAGTATGGGAAATTGTAAATGATACTATTTGGTTGCCATGACATCAACAGTAACCATAGTTCTTTGCAGATAACTTGTGCCGTGACTGAGCCTTTTCCAAATAGTTCTCGGAATGATAAAATGTTCACTACCTAGTTCTAGAATTACTAACTAGAAGTCAACTAAATATAGATTCGGAAGACAAAACTATGGAAAATTATGGCAAGGACTAGAAAATCAAGTCGAAGCAAACTCTCTATGGAAAAAAAATTTAGAATCAATTCCATATCTGTAAATAATTCTCAACTTACACAAGCATAGAACTCCACAGATAAATTACATTTATTACTTTCTTAAATAGTGAAATGAGAAACTTCAACATACCATAAACCGATTAGCTAGAATCAGTCTACAATACTGTTTTCTTGAAGTATCCTAAACTAGTAAGACATGCTTTCAGTTTGACGCAAATAAATAATCATCTACCAATTGGTGCAATTTTCTTGTTTTGACTTTACAATTGTCTCAAGGATATGTAATTTTTCTGTCTTGTGAAGGTTGAGAAAGTGGAGGATAGTTTTAATATTGTGAAATCCAAAGAGAAGCCGCTTGCAGCATATCTATTCACAAACAACAAGAAGCTGAAGGAGGAGTTCATTAGTAATATATCAGCCGGGGGTTTGCTTGTAAATGATACAACAATGCATGTAAATGTCATCTCTGGACTCATTTCTTTCTTATGGCTGCTCATAAAATCAATAACCTGAATCTGGAGTCATATATGCACTTGCATCTTATGGAATACCTGTTTCTGTTTGACTACATGTTTCCTTGCATGAGCTTCTAATTGTGCTTGCTGAAGTTTCTACTCCCATGTGAATGTTGATGGGATAATTATTGAACTAGTAGTATTTTATTTGTATTAATATATGGTCACTTTCACGTTGAATTTGATTTCATTTAACACCATATTCTTGTTAGCATGTGTACATGAAATTCCCATGGTTTTTGTTTTCTTCCTTTCATTCATTTTTCCCTTTTGGTTTCAGAGCTTTCTTCTTGTAAGTTGGAATGAGTTTTTTTTTGGTATTCTGCTGAACCATAGGAAAACAAATAGGGAAAGTAAGCAAGCATTCGGGCTACCCTGATTGTTGAATAGAGAGTTATACAGGAAGCATTGTTTAAATTTGTAGAGATTGCATGTATATTTGGTAAAGTTGGAATAGGGACTAATGGCTAGAACATGGACAAAGGCAACAAGACTGGACAAAGTTCTATGGCTTGTAGATAATTGTTAGCTTGGGAATGTTGAAGAACCATGTATACAGACCACATGTACTTTAGACAAGTGTCACAAGTTAGTTTGGGCAATAGGCTATAACTTAGCATGAAAAGATGATAAGTGAATGAGCTAATCAGCTTCAAATAAGAGGAGTCTGTGGCTCCATAAGAAAGCCAACTCTCCAGATGAAACCGCAGGAGTTGTGAAAATTATTGCACATATTCTCCCCTCCAAGTGTGTCAGTGGAAGTAAGTTTTTGCTTTCCTTTCTCAAATTTAAAAACTTGCCATGCCAGACGACGATTTTCATGAAACAGCTAAGTTGATAGAAATTATTATCTTAAGAGGTTCTATTATGTATCAGTTTTTCTCGTTCACTAGAACTGTTAGGACTGAAAACAATCTTTCATTGGACATCCACTAAGAGCTAGAGGTGCTTCATCGGTTGGTATGCGTGATCAATCAAGAATATACTATATTTTCTGTCATCTGTTTTATTTCTTTTTCTCTTGGTTTGCACTTTTGTTCCACAAGCGTAAAATTTCTGCGCTTCAAACTGAAAGGTTCTGAGCCTGAAGATAGTGGCAGTCATTTCATTATGTCTTAACATTGACAACTGTAAGCTGCTAAGTACAATTTGATCAAGTTGGAATTCACATTTATGAACTTTCGTGCAGCTCGCTGTGCACACATTGCCATTCGGAGGAGTTGGAGAAAGCGGAATGGGAGCATACCATGGTAAATTCTCTTTTGATGCCTTCAGCCACAAGAAGGCAGTTCTGCTGCGTAGTTTTGCTGGGGATTTATCTGCAAGGTACCCACCGTATACACCAAGGAAGCAGCGAATACTCAAGGCACTGCTAAATGGTAGTTTAATTGGCATTATTCGTGTTTTCCTCGGGTGGGATTAGTCTGTTATTATTTTTAAAAAAAAATATGCATTTGGAAACTTAAAATGATTTCCCATACTTCTAAGGGGCAGTAATATGTTTGTATGCATTTTTCTTTTAGCCTAAAGTTTGCTTTTGCTTTCTTTGCTTTGAAGATTTTGGGCTATTAACTTATGTATTGAAACCAGAAATTTAATCCACTGAAAGAAGGTTAATCCGATTTGTTGCGTATATCTCGGAACACAGTTTTATGGTAGGAATGTTTATAATGGAAGTTATACATGTAGTAAGAAAATTATTTGAGGATTATAATAAGAGAAAACAAAATTTACTAATAATATTTATTTATCAATCGAAATAATAATATATATCGGCTATTAAAAGAGCGGTAAAAGTAGCAAATAGAAGAATTATAATATATATATAAAGATATAATAATTTGTGAAATATATATATAAAGATATAATAATTTGTTTTTCGCCAAATTTTATATCATCTCAAAATAGTTTGTTTATTTAGAATTAATTCTCAAGTAAAAAATTTTCAATTTTCTAAAAATAGGAAACAAGATCATTTTAGTTATTTTTAATTCTCTTTTTATTTTAAACTTTATTTAATAAAACAATCCTCAACACAAAAATAATAAAAATAAAATTTATCAATCAAAACATCTCGTTTTTATTTCAAAAATATTCTATTTAATTGAAATGGAAATTTATTTTATAAGTGACGATATATTAAATATTCTCTTTAATTGAATTAGAAATTTATTTTATAAGTGATGATATATTTTACAAATTTACTAATAACTAGTTTACCTAAGCTTTTAGAATTATCAATATCCTTAAATCCATTATATTTTTCGTTAACGAAAATTTATCCGAACACAAATAAAATGACTTAATGCAGGTACCATAATTTTAAATTAGTTAATGTACCATTTACTGTAGTTGTTTTGATGAGTGTAGTTGTTTTGATGAGTTGAATTCAGATATCAAATTAAACTAATTTTTTTATCATTCGTTTCGCATAAGATTGAGAAAGTGACATTGAATCCCATTGAATCCTTCAAGCGGGCCATTGCCATTGTCTTGATTTCTTGTGATTGAAAAACTTGCAATTTCTACATCTGTCCATAAATCTCCGTTGTATATATAGGAATAGGCATATAACGAGTTTTGAGGTAAAGAAGTATAAATGTGTTGTTTAAGGTTTATCTTGCCTAGAGGAGATTTGCGATTTGTGCATAGGAATTGAAGGAAGTGGTGACACTTTTAATAGTCTCCTGACTTGATGGATAAACTAAAGTGTCAATAGATCCTTCAATATTTTAAAACTCTACTATCTACCCTATTAAATAATAAGAAATATTTTATCATTTAAATTTTTATGATGATTTTGTTTATGTTTTTGGGAAAAATTTGTATTAAAAGTGTATCTCATGTTGATATTATTAACTAGGATGCAACTTTAATGTATTTATTATGAAGGGCGTCAAAATAACTTTATTATTTTATTTAATTAGTTAAAAACTTTGTTACCTTTTAATTAGTTCAAAATTACCTTTCTTAATTTTTTTTATTACCAATTCAAAATCCTAATCCGTTAAACCTCTTTAATAAAGATAAACGATTATTTTTTTATACTCAAAAAACCAATTCTTTTATTAGTGTAAAAAGTAGCATTTTCTCCTTGCTTACACATGTTTAAGAAGGGAAAAAAAAAATTGCACAGTGGAATTGGTATGCATGAAGCTGGATTCCATTGTCATATATATATGGTCCCAAAATTGGTATGCATGAAGCTGATTACGTTTGCAAATAATACAAACCTCAAATATTATTAAACAAATTGAGAATAAATAATGAGTTTTGGTGATGGTACAAATTGATGGTTTACGTTTATAAAAGAGGTTTAACGATTAATGATTAGGGTTTTGAATTGGTAATAAAAAAATTAAGAAAGGTAATATTCAAATTAATTAAAGGATAAGAAAGTCTTTAACTAATTAAATAAAATAATAAAATTATTTTGACTGAATGATAAATACATTAAAGTTGCTCCCTACTTAAGAATATATACTTGAGATACGCGTTAATACAAATTTTCTCTATGTTTTTAAATATCTTAATACATTAAAATTTACCATTTGTATTTATCAAATATGTGAACGCTATTGCCTGCTCATAGTCAACTTAAAAATATAATATATTTTTTTAAAATTTTATTGAATAAAACAATCATCCAACACAAAAATAAATAAAAACAAAACTTTTCAATCAAAACACTAAATTTTCAATTCAAAAATAATAATCCATTTCTAAAAATGTAACGAGAGATTTCGTTTTTCCAATATTCAAAACAAAATTCCTACAATTTACTGATTTTCTATATGTGTGACAACCTAATCCTCATATCAAAATTATGGAAGGTGCAAATGAGAAGTAAATCTTTGATCATTAAGAAGAATCTCTTAAAATGCCAGCAATTTCTGATCTCTGTTCTTCAGTGAGTTCTTTTGGAAACTTGACTATCAATGTCATTAACAAGTTTCCTCTCTTTCCTTGTCCATTAAGCTTTGGCATGCCTTGTCCTGCTATAATCTTTTGATAACCAGGATATATGATATCATCAATTGACAAAATCATCTTCTCTCCTCCTAATAAAGGGATTGGAAGAGTGCAGCCAGATAGAGCATTTACCAAAGGAATTTCTGCATTTACCTCCAAATCATCCCCTTTTCTTCTGTACAAATGATGTTTTTTCTCTGCAATTGTGACTACAACATCTGCAGAGTCTGCTCCAGGCGTCTCGTTTCCCATGCCTTCGAATGTGATCTTTGTTCCTGTCTTCCATCCTGGCTTTACTTTGATTGTTAGCACTTCATCTTCTTCTATTATTTGCCTGTGATATTTAAGAAAAGAGTTGATTATTCAATAGACTGGTTTACCAATATTAAAAAGATATGCAAACTTAACATCCTACTAATCTGCAATAAACATTCTATAGGTAAACTAAATTAATGAACTAATACATTGAACTAATACAACTCTGTATAATTATAAGTAGTTTGGCTATTATAAATAGTCATGTCCTAAACTTAGAAAAATGAGGAATGTTGTGATAGACTATTACCTTGTGTAAAATTTTGTCAAACGTTATGATATGGATCATATTAAAAATCGTGTAAAGGGTAGGACACCCCGCTTTATAAAGAGCGTAGCAGAATCTGATTGCATCATCTTGGCAAGGACCGCTATATCTCTACGAGAGTTTGGGTGTAATGTCAAATGTGTAAGAGTCCTCACAAATGAGTTTAGATCTAATACAATAGCGAAATTTGGTCCATATAGTCAACTCCACTTAGTGGATTAAAGGTTGAGATGTTGTTGTTATATACATTGAATTAAGAGAAGCTATAAACTTAATCTTTTTCGATTTTGCTTTGAAATTTATTCCATTTCTTCGATTATATTTTAATATTCTTCTTCTTAATATAATGTTATGTGCCCTTTTGTATATGTAAGTGTATGTAGGTTCAATCAACATTTAAATGGATCAAAATATTGTTTAAATGATTGATCCTTTACTAATCTTTAAGCATTGACATAGAACAAGTTATGCATCCTTGAGTTGAACAATGAATGAATGAATGAGAAAAATGAGACTGAACAATAGCAAGAAGATGAAACAGAATGTACCCATCATCTGTAACAGCATCTCTTGTGATCTTGATCTTCTTGATGCATCCAAAACACAACTCCTCGAGGGTGCATTCGAGAGTCTTCCCCATCGCCGGTGGCTTTATTAGCCCGAATGAGTTGGAGTACATAATTGGAGTTGAGCTACGTCGGCTCACATTCCTCGAAAGAGGGCCAGGAGGAGTAGTCGCTTCAACACTTTTTCGCCGACTCATGCTTCTCAAGAGATTAGCCGCAGCAGAACGAATTGGAGTTTTACTCCTCTTGCTTGAACTTCTAGATAGAGGAGAAGGACTCGTACTTCTTGAATGTGAAAGAGGGCTTGAACCTCTTGAAGTAGGAGGACTTGATAAAGGTGAACGCGGGAAGTAAGCTTTATCATAACTTCGATGCTTCGGCATTGCTCTTGGGAATCTGTGATGATCTTCATTGTATCTTAGCTCCTGCATTCCGTTCATGTTTACTTCGCTGCAATTGTTGTGATCATGACCCTGACAAGATGTAATAATCATCATCACTACTATGATCATAGTATAAACATTTCCATCAAGGCTAATTTGTAAACTTTTCCTACACTTACATGCGTGAAAATATGAACATTTCTGTGAGCATTTCCAAAGTGAAAAATAAAGGGATTTGTGAGCATTTCCAAATTTGTAATGAACATGAACAAGAACCAAAATTGAAGAGCTAGACAAATTTCCGTTAATGTTATAGATAGATAGATAGATACCTTATTGTGTGTGTCTTGTATGCATTTAGGCTTGTGCTTCTTCCCTTGTAATTTTTGAGGAGATGATCAACTCCTCTCTAAATAGCAATAGCATTTCTTGACAAACGATTTACATTTTCTACAAACGCCTACAGGGATGCGGGCACTGTGCAAGTCCGGTATTGTTGCTTGAGAATGATGTGCCATAATTGAGAAAAAGAGACAGAAAGAAAAGGGAGAAGGGGTGGGAAGGAGATCATGCACTGTATCCACAAGAATGGATGGTTAGCCAAATATGGAGGTTTTTTGTTACTAGTTTTTTATTTGTTTTAGAAATACTAAACCAGATAAATGGATAGGATAGTTATTTTATGATTTTATTACGGTTTTAAAATGATGTAAATTCATTAATTACACTAAAAAAAAGTATATTAAATTCAGCTAGCGAGTTTTTATTACCTGCAGTTAATCATGATTTCAACACATCTAAAATATTAAATGACGCATTTTAATATTTTCTTAGTTATTAAATGATGCATTTTTATTTTGTTACTCTCAAGTATATTAAATGATGCATTTTTATTACTCACAGTTAATCACGATTTCAACATATAAAAAAACGATAAAATATTATAATTATGATTTCAATGAATATTGATTACCGTTGCATACGTAAAACACGTCTCATATATGAATATATTTCACATGAATATTTATTTATTTATTAAATTAGTTATCCCATCTCATATATCTTATGGCAAGCGTCCTCATGTGACATTTTTTTCTAGTACTATTCATATTCTAGGGAGCATGAGTATTGTTCATTTGACCATATCATTCATTATATCAGGTTCCAATTGGGGCCAAAAGTGTGACAATATTATATGAATTGTTAATATAAAGAATATATCAACCTCAATCAAAAATTATACAATTATGAATTCACTTCTTTTTTACCCTCTTCAAACACTTGAATCAAAGTGGGGTCCACATTCTCCTCAGGCTCCCACGTGGCCTCATCTATATCCGTCCATTTAACCAAATACTCTTTCTTCCCATCCTCTGATTCTCTAAAATCTACAATGGACTCCGCCACAGCATATTCCAACCCAGCCTCAAAATCCGTCGCTATATCCTCAGCAACAAATCCAGCTTTGACCCACTCGTTATCTCCACCGTCCTTCCATCTGATCAAATACTCAACGTTTTCGCCTTTCCCTCTCTTCTCCATAATCTCCTGCACCTCCGCGTACTCGAATATTTCCCCTTCTAAAATATTAATTATACTTTCTAACCCCAATCTTTTCACAAATTGCATTCTCGGCGTCAATTTTAAAATCTCTCGTGCCAAGTCCAACGGCGTCCGACCCTTATCATCGGCTACGTCGGAATCCGCACCCAACTTAACCAATTCCTTAACGACTCCCGGCTTAACATAACCAGCCGCCATATGCAAAGCCGTTAAGCCGCCGTTACTATCTCTACAATCCAAATCAGCTCCGGCTTCGGCTAAAATCTGCACACACGGCTCCGAGCCGAGCCCAGCGACAAATAACAAAGCCGTCCGTCCGTCTTCGTCCACGGCGTTAACATCCCGCCCGTCATTCGCTTCGACAAGATTCCTTAGAGCCGACTCATCGGCTTTCTTAGCCGCCGTCCACCACGGCGTTTCGTACTCGGCTATAACGTCCTTAGCGATGTATTCAGAAGGGACCCACGTGGGGGCATGATCGTCTTTCCACTGAATCAAGTATTCCATGACTTGAGCCCCGTTTGGGAGGGACGTTTTTCTGCTGGCCAAGATTTCGTTAACTTCACCGTAGGTTTCGTCGACATTGTAGTCCTCGAATCCTTGTTCATCCTCTTCTAGAATTTGCTGCTGTTTTTCTTGCTGGTTTTGGAGGGTGGCGGAGACTGAGAGGGGGAATGGAATGGTGGGTTTGGGATTATTAATGGTGGGTTTGGGGAGGGAAGAATATTGGGAAGGAAAAGTATAGATGGTGAGTTTTGAGGGGAGTTTGAGGGAGGAGAGAGGTGGGTTTAACAAGAGGGAATCCATTGTTGGTCGTGGAATTCGGGGCTTGGGAACTTTGTTTTGGTGACTGTGGTGTTATGGGTTTCTGGGTAACTGTGTGAGTGTGTGTGTTGTTGATGAGAAATGATGAGGAAATCTGGAAGTGGGGATTGTGTGGAACTTGTGGATAAGGAAATCCATCCGTAAGGACCATAACTTGCAGGATGCTATAACCTTGGGATATTTCCCAAAATATTGCTGTTTTCAAAACAATTGATAAAGGTGTGGTTATTTTTTCAAAATTGATCAAAATAAGTTTGTCTTATTTATAAATTGACCTCAAAACTTTTAATAAGTTCTAATAATTTATAAAGTAACCTCAGAACTTTAATAAATTCATATAAAGATTAAACATTTATAAAGTGACCCCAGAACTTTTAATAAGTTCACATAAAGACTAAATTTTTTTTCTATAAATATAACTCCGCACTGATCCCTTCGAGGTTAAGTATAACTTTAGTTTAAACCCGTCTACTCTTCGTATCATAGCCATGTGCTCATAAAAATCATATAATTTCTTTCATGGAAATTGAAGATAGACTGTTTTTCTTCTATGAAGAAAATAACATGCATAATTTCATTTTCTATAAGCAGAAAATAGAATTATTGGTAAGTATAGAAACTCCAATTATCATTGGAATATTAAAAGAATTAATGAATAAAAATATAGTTCAAGATCTTAGAAAGATTATCTATGAAAAAATACAAAAAAATCTTGGTTGTATAAATTCTGAAATAGAAAAAATAGAATATAAAGAAAAAATTTATTCTGAAACAGAATATGAATGGAGTCCAGAGGAATGGCCAGATACAGATTAATAAAGTATAAAATAATGTATAGAAGAACTGCTTCAAAAGTTTTTGAATCAACTAAAAAATGCTATGTTTGCATAGATCTTATAGAAAAAATACAAGATGCTAATAAAGAATTAAAAATAAGAAAAGAAAGATTTCAAGAAAATCTTATTGCAGGAGTACACCCAGAAGCTTTAAAATAGCAAGAAAGGGTTATAAATAATTTAGAATCTGAGATTCTATATATGAAAGAAAAAGTAAACTTTCATGGAACTCATGGATAAAATGAGTAAACTTGAATCAATAGAATTGATTCTTCTTAAACAAGAAGAAAAAATAGAAAAGTTAATCCAGTTAGTTATAGGACTAGAAGTAAAAATAAATACAATAGAAAATATAGTTAAATCTGTAGAAGATCAAATACCTAATAAGGTAAAAGCCAGTAAAAAATTTCAATAAAACCAAAAAAAGGTTTTTGAAGAATTTTGGATGAAAAAGGCTCCAACAGGATATAGGCCATATGAAAAAGGAAGTTTAAATGAAAGATTTCATTTAAAAGAAATGAAAAGAATTAAACAAGAAAAAATGAAACAGAAAGTTTCAAATGAAGAAATCAATCCAAGTTCAGAAGAAGAAATTGATTTAAAACAATAAATGGATAAAGAAATAGAAGAATTAATATATTCTTTAGAAGATTTAGTAATAGAAGAACCCGTAAAGGTAAAAATGAATAAAGATACATCTGTAAAATTAGAAACAGATAAACCAAGTACTTCATCAGTACTTATAATTCAAGGAAGAACCCGTACAGTTCAACCTGAAAAGGCAGCCGTAGAATATACTTATTCATCTAGTGGAAAGTATATACCTAATATACATATACTAGCAACTACAAGTTCTGGATTTAGATTTATGAACCTTGACTGCAAGTTAGATGCGTCAAAAATTTTACAACAATGGGGACAAGATATAGGTCTCTATTTTTTGACTGATAAAACATCCAACTTTTAGTTAGAAAAAAAATACAAAATATGCGTAGCGGCATTAGATGAAAATGTTAAAAACTGGTATCAAGGATTGTCAGATTTAACCAGAAATACAATAAGGGTTAATGTAATCAGACATATGGACACTTCCTTAACAGATGGAATTAGCACATTCATTAACTATATAGCTGATGAATTCATGAGATGTGATTAGAATTCAAGAATAGATTCATCAAGAATAGCTGAAAAATAAGAAACTTTAAAAAAGATTAGTCAATTACAAATTTGTAATATGTGTGATATTAATTCATATATATGTGAATTCGAAAAATATTATTATCAGTATTTTGATAGTAATGAAGATATGACTAAAATAGCTGATATGTTATATAAAAAATTACCAGGTATATGGAGTTCATATTTTTTGACTCAGTTTTCAAAAAATCATGAAACAGAAGGATATTCAAATACTCTAGGAGCAAGAATAGTTTTCTTAAAAGAAAAATTATCTGATCTTTGTGCACAACAAAGAATACTTTCAAAAGCCAAAAGAGTTAATGAAACCATATGTTGCAAACAAGTATCCGAAGTAGGCAATTGGGATGCCAATAAGTCTAAAAAACGTAAATCTAAAAATAAAATTTATAAAAAACATAAAAAATTCTTTAAAAAGAATAAAAAACAGGATAGAAAATATTATAAAAGAAATAAAAAAGATGAAGATAAAAGGAAAAAACCAACCAGTTGTAAGTGCTATAACTGTGGTCAAGAAGGACATAAGTCTTATGAATGCAATAAAAAGAAAGTCAAAGTTTCAATACTTGACATAGAAGATATAGAAGACATAGAATCTGATTTAGAAACTGTGTCATCATTTGATTCTGAAATGACAAAAATATTTGAAGTATTTACCGAATCTAAATCAAAATGAGTGAAATAGAAATCAGTAAAAAAGAAGAGGAAGGTATCCTCATACAAGAAGAAGAAGAAACTATAGAAGGATATGCACTTAGAGCATCTTTTGACCCTTCTAAATATGAAAAGATTAGGAATCTAGAGTTAAATCTAAGAGGACCTAATCAAAACATATTAAGTCAAATAGGAAATGCTTTCAAAAGAAAGAAATACGTTTATCATGAATATATGGAAATTAAAAAGGTTATACCTATTCAAGAAACCTCTGGAAACAGAAAATTAAATTTATTAACAAAAAAGACAATAAAAGATTTGTTAAATAAACTGCCTAAAGAAAAGAAAGATAAAATGCAATATGTTTATCTAACAGGCATACAAATTCTTTGTAAATCAACTTTTCAAGAAGGAATTGATTGTCCTTTAGTCATCAATTTATATGATGAAAGATTTACAAATGCTTCAAATAGAAATCTTGGAATAGTAGAAGGCAATTTAGCCTACAAAAAACTACTTTTCACGTATTATCCAAAATATTGCATATCTTTAAAAGATAAAGATTTC
Source organism: Ophiorrhiza pumila (assembly GCA_016586305.1). Classification (NCBI taxonomy): domain Eukaryota; kingdom Viridiplantae; phylum Streptophyta; class Magnoliopsida; order Gentianales; family Rubiaceae; genus Ophiorrhiza; species Ophiorrhiza pumila. The sequence goes on along the minus strand of BLIW01000010.1, from coordinate 9,375,607 downwards.
AATGATGCCTTGAGTTTACATTTTCAGATCTTAAGAAAAGGATTTTTCAAACCAGGCAATCTTATAATGAGCATATATTATTGTGCATTGTATAGTCTTACTAATTCAAACTATTGAAGTATTTTTGATAAAAAAACCAGCAGTTGAATTAGATAAAGAATGCCTAGAAATAGGAAGAATTCTAGAACCAACTAGAAATAATCTAACTATCCCTGATAGTTATTCAATCGAATTCGGAACTTCTAAAAATTTAGAAGAAGGAACCTCTAGAGATATAGTCTCATATAATAAAAATAATATTATAATAGAAAAAGGTAGGAGAAGTTATTCCTTACTCAATCTATCAAGAAAAGAAAATACACCAAATGACTTAAAAGTTTTTGGTAAATATTTTAATTGTAAAAGTTATGTTAAAGGATATAACATTCTTATAAATCCAAAAAGTGTACAGAATCACTTTAATAGTTATTTTGATGCAGGATTAATAAAGAAATATAAAGACACACATAGACATGTATCAAATGATGGAAATGAAAATGAGATCAATGAAATTTTTAAAGTTTCGATAACTTTTCAAGAGACCAAATTTAACATTAATTGTTATTTGGATATTTTAGATGGAAAACAAAACCATCATATAATCCTAGGAAGATCATTTCTAGACAGTTTAGATGATTTCACCATTGACAAATATGTTATTGAGATCTCTTTTGCAGGAAAAACTATTTTTCTGGAAAAGGAAAATGCCTAGTGAACATAAATTTTCTGTAAGTATTTTCGTAGAAATTAAATGTTACGAAAAGAAAGTTCTCACTTGTGCTCAGATTGATACAGGTGCAGAAATAAGTTTAGGAAAAGAATTTCTATTCAAAAATTGGATAACTAATCCAATAAAAGTCTCAATGCAAGGAGTAACAGGTGATAAGCACTCCTTAGACAAGGTATATTTTAAACCTAAAATTATATTATGAAGCAAAATAGTAGCTATAAAACAGCTATATGCTTATTAAGGATTAGATGTCGACTTACTGTTAGGAAATGACTTCATTCAACAGTTTCAGACATATAACCAAACAATCTATATGATTAGTTTAAAAACCCCTTGGACATTACGCACTTCGAGAATTTATACACCTTATAGAGTTCAGCCAGCACCCCGTGGTGATGGGTATGACAAAATTTGGTTACATAAAAATCAGATAAGAAAGATTAATGTTAAAATGTTAGATATAGACAAAGTTAAAGATCTGATAGCTAGCAATTATGGAGAAAATTTTATAGCAAAATGGGATATAAAAGAGAATTAGCTATAATAGAGCTAAAATATCCAAATGTTATCATAGGGGTTAAGCCAATGATATATTCTGAGGAAGATAAAATTGAGTTCAAAATTCAAATAAAAGAGTTACTTAATTTAACATTAATTAGAGGAAGTAAGAGCCCTCATAGTTCACCAGCCTTTATGGTTAGAAACCATACTGAAGAAAAATGTGAAAAAGCACGAATGGTTGTTAACTATAAAGAGTTAAATAAATATAGTATTTTTTATGGATACTTTCTTCCAAACAAAAATAATTTAATCAATTTAGTTAAAGGAAAGAAATACTTTTCTAAATTTGATTGTAAATCAGGATTTTGGCAAATAAAACTTGCTGAAAAATCTATACCTCTAACTGCCTTTAGTACACCTAATGGACAATATGAATGGTTAGTGATGCCTTTTGGATTAAAAAAATGCACCACAAATATATAAGAGAAGAATGGATAAGATATGTTCTATTTTCTCATACATGCCAGTTTATGTTGATGATATTCTAATTTGTTCTAATGAATATCAAGAACACATAGACCATTTAAAAGAATTTGAAAAAATTTGCATGCAAAATGGAATAATCTTAAGTCAGAAAAAGGCTGAGATTAGTAAAACTGAGATAGAATTTCTTGGTATGATAATAACCACTAATGGTATTAAATTATAAAGTCATATATCTCAAAAGATATGTAATTTTCTAGATAAATTAAACATTAAAAAAGAAATAGAACAATTTCTTGGATGTTTAAATTATGCAGGAGAATTTATACCACAACTTGCAAAGAATATGTCTTTGTTACAAAAATTGCTAAGAAAAAATAATATTAGTGGATGGTCAGAAGATCACACTGAAATAGTCAAATCTCTTAAGGAAGAATGTAAAGAACTTCCTAAACTCAGAATGCCTGAACCAGAAGATAATCTTGTTTTGCAAACTGATGCTTCTGATTTATATTGGGTAGCTATATTAAAAACTAACATCAACGAGATATGCAGGTACACTAGTGGTACATTCAAAACTGCAGAAGTTAATTATTTTAAAAACAAAAAGGAATTATTGGCTATAATAAAAGGAATAAGAAAATTTTCTTTTTTCTTATTACCAAAACCCTTTGTGGTAAAAACAGATAATACTCAAGTTGGTAGTTTAATTTTTAATAAATTACCTTCTGAACCTCAATTTAGAAGACTATTGAGATGGCAATCTTTGTTGTCTTATTATACTTTTAAAATTGATTATATAAAAGGAACTGACAATTTCTATGCAGATTTCCTATTTAGAAACTCCGAATATGGAGAAGGGTAAAAAGCAGCAGATGTTACAACTTTGCAGCTCTTTAGCTACAAAAATATCTCAACTAGATGAAAGCATAGTGAAAAGATCCAATATGTTATTCTCTATTAGAGAACAAACAATGAACCTCTTGGATCAGCAAAAGCAACTACAGCAAGAGATGAATAGTCTTGTTGAACAACAGGGAGAGATACTGACAGAATTTGCAGATCTCTATGAACTGATAGAGAAGTTTTCAAACTCTCATGGAATGTTGGGTGATAAACCAACTAAGAATAAAAATGTTGAATTCAAATTAGCATATGATGATTCTACTATTCACATAGAGAATCCTGAGAATATAAATCTCAAAATTAACAACGAGCAACCCAGTTCCTCTGATACTGAAAAAAACAAAGTTGTTCGGATAAAAGGATCTTCGGATTCAAAAAACTTAAAAGAAAAATAATATTATGAATTTGCTTTGCAGGTATACAATTTAAATAATGGCGAAACATTCTTTAGACTGGAAGGATCGAGTATATATCCAAGGATAACAACAATTGAAGGAGTTCCAGCAAAATTCCTATATCAACTGTTCAAATTCAATTTCTGTAATTGAATTTATCCAAGCATGGAGTTAAAAGAATTTCAATTCTTTGACCCAATATTTGTTCAGAGCCTTGAAAAATATGCCGAAGGAAAAAAACTTTTCATTCGAGTGTATAGCATTGCACCTGAATATGAGGAAAATGAAGAATACCATTGCTTTAACCTAGTTCATATCGCCAAGCTCAAAGGAGATGTGAGTCTAAGAGTTAATAAACAGAAAGTGAAGATTCCATTCTTCAATAAAAAAATGGGAACAGTATAGAAGAGCTATGGGAATCAAAGCCATTGCAGGAATAATGGAAACTTTCTCTGTAAAAAATTTTCAAGTCCTCAACAGCTCTGAAAGCTGGATGATCGTGACAGAAGGAAATAAAAGATCACCAACATTACAAGAAAAGGTGAAAGAATTCAAAACCGACAGGTTTTATGGCAGATGCACTACTCTGCAAATGGCATGCAAAATGAGTCAGCATATGCACTCAAGAGATTCTTCTCCAAATAAAAACAGCACCATGTGAAGAATGGTCCATACCATTACGCTCATGGAGCATGTGAAGAGTGGTCCCTACCACTATTGGAAGCAATTGCTGGAAAATAACAGCAATGGACCACATCCATGTGATGATGGAGATAACTCTTACCCCACTCATATAGTAGATATAGATTCTTTTCATCAACTAACCAATGGAAGAAAAGGTTTATCTCTTTACGCGGATTCTCAAACACAATTGAAGCCTATATAAAGGAAGACATTCAGAAAGGAAAGATCATCGAAAAATCTATCAGAAAACCCTCAACCAAGAGTGTTAGAAAAAGAATGAATTTCTAAGTTTTCTTCTTTCCCATAGGTAAAATATAAGTATAGGGATGAGCTGATTCAAGCTCTTATCTATTGTAAATTAGTTTGTTCAAATTCAATAAAAGAACGTTTCCTTTTAGAAATTGAGCCGTATAATTTTTGTTTTAATTCTTAAAACCAAATCAGAATAATTTCTGTACCTAAGGGAGGAGCTTTGGCAGTCAAAAGAATCTATCAAGGACTAAAAGGCGTTGAGGCAGAAGGCCGTTAGCCGTTAAGAAGCCCAAAGGTGTGAAGATTCTGACGTCTTTTAGTGGGATGCCATTAATCATTGCCCAAAAGGTGAAGCCAAGCGACTGATGAGGTTTTAGGAATGAGAACAAACAGCTTAAAGGAAGCGAGGTAAGACCCGAAAAATTTAAACTGCTAAAATACAATAGATATTGTTCTATTATTCTTGTATGAGTACCTAGGGAATATAAAATAATCAAACTAATAAAATTTTGAAACATCTATGCTATTGCAAGATATTTAAAGAGTTGAAGGACTAAAAACAAAATAAATAAATAATGAAGTTGCAATCTTGAATTGCACTTTCTTTATTTTGGGAAGAATATTAAAAGTAGCCATACTTATGTAATTTTGAAAAATTTTAGTATTATTCATGTAAATAACCCTACAATCTTGTTGGAGTATATATTATAGTGATAATGTTTGTGGCTGAAAAGAAATTATGACTTTTTGTATTTTTATTTTTTTTTCTCACAGTATTTAGAAATTAGAAGAATAACGGAAAATGTCATGGCAGTATTTAAAGCAGTAAACGAAAAAAGTGTAAAAAAAACTATTTTAACCTCTATTTTATAAGAAAAAAAAGAGTGAATTCCAAAATAGATTACTATACTTTCTTAGGAGTCATTATATTTTGAAACCGGTTTATATGTGCCACTTATGCATCAATCTAAAAATTAGCATATCACACATTAATTTTAGTTCAAAATATCAATCTAAAAATTAGCTCATCAAGTATAAAAGATTAGTTAATATATAAAATTTTCAGTTTAACATATCAATTTTTACTTTAGAGTATAAAATTTTCATTTTACGGTATCAAATTTTTATTTAGCGTATCAATTTTTGCTTTAGCGTATCTAAATATAGAAAATTTGTTTATCAAGTATAAAAAATTAGGGTATCAAGTATACAAAAATTAGTTTATTAAATATAATATTAGCATATTAAATATAAAAAGATTCACGTATTAAGTATAAAAAAATTCGTGTATCAGCATTTTATTTATGAAATCGTTTTACATGAATTTTTATGTTTTTACTGTCATACTATTCATTATCTAACTTCTTTTTTTTTGGTCAAACAAGGTCACTATACTTTTAAAGTATATTATTAAGGTCATTCTATCAATTACAATGGTTAAATTTAAGGAAAAATGATGTCTTGGACATGTTATTTTTTATAGTCTTTTTTGTCCATTCAAACTGTCAATCCCTAAAAAAGTTCTCACTTCTCAATATATCAAAATATTAAGAAATTATCCTAATCCCTCTTGCAAGGGTAACAACAAGAGGATGAAATTGAACGAGACCATATCCTCTGTCTAATATTTATCCTATTTTATTCTGTCTAATGTTCAAAACGACATAGTTTTAATAAAAGTATGGACTAAATGCATAAATATCACTAAAATTACTTTACAATTATTAGACCCTAACTAAGAGATTAATGAACTTTACAACGTAATTTTAATGAAAACAGAATATGATAGACAAAATTTTGGACAGAAAATCCCGTGTCAAATTAAACTACATTTGGTGGTGGGCAAGCCCAAAGTTGCAACTTAAATTTTCGAGGCTTTGGCTATGCAAATTTACAAAATTTATTGTTAGTTTATTGAAATCGATGTTTTGCATATGCACTTTTACATTTACTGTCCTCACCAAAAATCCATCTATTTCAGTATTTCACCGCTAATCAAGCCATTCTCGAGACTTTTGTGAGTGCCAATGGGCAACAAGGTTACCCCAAATCCATTGCTCTCTAATCGAAGCATGGTTGTTGATACATATTTAGTGCGGTTTAAAATAAAAGCTCAAATCTTTAGTGAAGTAGACTTGACCACTTGGGCAAACCAAACATGGGTGTTCAAGTGGCTGGTTAATCGGTTTCGGTTTGTATCAGTTTTGACAAAATTTTTCATAACTGGTTAACCGATTAGTTTCGGTATTGGTTCTACTAGTTCCGGTCGATTAATCGGTTAACCGGATAATTTTATTTATTTTTTACTCTTGAAAGTTAAAACAACAAACTAATAATAAATTAACTATGTTTGAAATGCAAAATACTAAAATTGAATATTTAATTCAACATATTAAATGATAAAGTTCATGTGATGTAAGGATATGTGGATGTTAAAAAAAAAATCAGTTAATGTACTAATTACTTATATTAAAATTTTATTTACTTATATAATCTATAAATATACTTGTGTATTTAGTTAATGTACTAATGACATATATATTCATGAACTCGTAATATTATTTAAATCTAAAATATACTTATTTTAATTACTTGTTATTATTATTAATTTTAATAATATAAATTACAATATGGTAGTATTAATGTTTGTTCCAACAGGTTGGAAAATTATTCCAACTGAAAATCAGATCGGTTAACCGGTAAAATCAAAAAATTAGAATTGGTAAAACCGAATAATCGGTTTCGATCCAGTTGCCAGTTTTTTCGTTTTTTTTAAACAGCCCTAAAACCAAAGCTCTATCCAAGTTTAAAGCATCTTGGCCATCTGGGTTTGCCAAGTTTTATTAAGGGTTATCTTCAATTTACCCCCATGAAAGATGGCCTTAAATCACTTTGCCCCCATAAAAAATTTTTATTAACACTTTGCATCGTTGACTATCAATTAAAGATGCTAATTGATAACATCATTAATTATTAATTTTAAATGACAATTTTATCCATTAATAAAAAATAAATTAAATTATATTTGTCCCTCTTATATTTAAACATTAATTTCAATTTATCCACCCCATAATTTTGTATTAATACTTAAATATTATTAGTTTGAGGCATAAAATATTTAATCAATTTTTTTAACAAATTAAGATACTTGTTTATTTTTTTCATCTTTTTTTCTTTTCCTTTTATTTCATCTTCTTTTATATAAATAAATATGTCATGTTTCTTGTAATTTATGATTTTTTTAAACTCATTTTAGTTTGTTGTGTCTTTATAATATGACTATTTATCTTATTTGAATTATTGACAATTTAAAGCATTGATTTAACATCTTAATTTTTATTTTATATTATTATATTATATATATTAAAATAATCTAATCAACATAATAAAATTATATAATGACAAAATAAATAAATAAAATAATTATTTGCTTATTAGTTTTTAGGTGTATATTTATTATAAATATATATTTTCTTAATAGATATATCTTTTATACTTAATAAATTTAATAAAAAATTAATTCACTCTAAATTAAAAATCCATAGATATCATAGTGGTAAAATAAAATGTTTCATTAATTTTTTATTAAAGAATAAAAAAAAAATTGGACAAAGTATGTATTATTTTATTACCTTCCAAAAAATTAAATAATTTATATGAGGTTTTTATTGATCAAGTACATTAAAAATAGTTAAAAAATTATAAAAAATAGTAAACTGTATCCAAAATCTAATTTTTTTTAGTAAGATTATATATATTATTCTATTATTTAAAATAATAATAAAAAAATTAATTTGTTAAAGTATATATGAAGCAAAAAGAAAAGAAAATGATGATAAAGTAGGATAGGATTTTGAGAATTAAATTTAAGCTTAAAATAGTCTAAAATATGAAAAAAATAAAAAAGAATAATTTTTTTAAGGCAAAATTTAAACTTTTCATTTAAATATAGTAACAAGATATCTTTTAAATGATGACAAAGTGCTAATAAAAATCTTTTAAAGATAACCCTTTTATTAATGAGTGACTTTGAATATTGATTTGCTGGTAGATTGCTCAGTGATTTACGAGATAAGATTTTTAATCCAAAATTATCTTATCTTATCTTATCTTAGATTAAAACTAGGGTTCACTCATATCTTGATTAGGGTATTTTTATTAATTGTAAAATAATTTTTGTGATATATATGTTTTTAGTCCCTAATTTTAGTTAAACTATGTCGTTTTGTACATTAGACAAAATAAGATAGGATAATATTGGACAGAGAATCTGGTCTCGTAATTTACAGGTAATTTGCCCTTATTGAATAATATGTGCATCTATATTTGGTTAATTTCTAATTTTAAAATTTCTCAATATTATAATTTATACAAAACTCATGGAGGTTTCGGGTAGAATAGTATTTTATTATTATGTTTGCTTGAATATGATTATTGTCGGTGCATTAAAATTCTTTTAACATTTGCTTATTTTTCTATTTTATGTAGTACTAGTGATAAATTAGTATTCTATTATTATATACGCATGAGTTTTAATGGCGAGTAACGAATTAACATCATTGTAAATATGAGCGATGAAAAAACAATTTTCTACCAAACGTGAACTTCTTGCCATTTTCCTATAAATATTCTAGAAATAATTTATGAGAACTTGTAGCCTGTCGGACTAACCAAGTCCCAAGTTCCAACCTCTCAAACAGTTCAGCGGCTTATAAAGTCACTTTCTGTGAAAAACGCGTTGTTCTACAATGTTTCTTCACCAGAAACAGTGAAATTATGTTCCTAAAACAGAGAGAAAAGTCAAGCAAAATTACCAGTACACTTGGAAAGCAAAATCCAAGAAACTGCCTCTGAAAGTGACTTTGATATAGGTATTTAAAGCCCTTTTGAGCAATCTTACAACCTGAATTGTAGTCATCAAAGCATCGCCCAAATCCATCAACATGCATGAGATAAACAACTCCAGAAAAGTACCCTTCTTTCAGGGTTTTTGCTGCTTCTTGGTGGTGTTTTCTGGCTTTTTTCAAGGCTGTTACTCTGCCGCCAATCGCCCTTCTGCACTCAACAAGAAGTCTTTTGGTTCTTCTGTGATTTTCCCTGTTTCTGGAAATGTTTATCCTGATGGGTATGCCATTGTTTCAATTTTTTTCTGGGTTCTGTATTTTTGTTTCAATTGGGATAGGTATGTCATTTGTTATGAACAATCTTGATATTCCTGCGGCATGTATGATGTGTATGTTCATGTTTACGAGTGTGATAGTGTGATTTGATGATTTTCACTGATGGGTTCTTTTGCTGAATTGAATATGTTATTTTAGGAACCAGCAGCTGAAACTGTCTGGAAAGTTCTTGATTATTGTATTTTCTCTCGACTGACTTGCATGCAGTTTCTTCTGATATTCATGGTGACTAAATTTTTTCTCTGATTTCTAGGGAATTTACATTGGTTTGTTGTCTACCCACACTAGGATCTAATAATCTTTCAATTGCCACTGTTTTAATTGTTCTGAGTTCTGTTTCTCTTCTTTAATTAAACGTATGCATATGTTTATTGAAAATGGGCACGTCACTGTGTTGATTGTTTCTTTTCTTTAATTTGTAATCCATTTAGTTTATGGTCAACATTGATATTCGCGTGCATGTACGTGTGTGTTTGTGTGATTGATTATTTGAAGGCTTATGCACATAGTGGGATTGATTTTCTTTTTCTTCAATGATGGGTTCTTGAATTGAATGTGAATTTGTGCTTGTGGCAACCAGCAGCTGCAATTGGTTTGGATTTTGACTCGATTCTAATTTGTTGGGTGATTTTATTCAACAATCTCTTAGAGAATCACATTGATATGTGCTCTGCCCACATTATCTTTTTACCCTTTTTCAACTTGAAATTGCAGGATAAAATTTACCTAAAAATTCTAAATCTTGAATTCCAGAGCTATAGAGCTTTCCTTAGGACCATTTCTTCTCTTATTTTGAGATGCTGCATGTCAATTTCTTTAGTAGAATTTGTCCTGTTTCTTGCATTAGATGGGTGATTTTTGTCATTTTTGTTTCTTATGGACACATGGGTTAGGACTAGGGATCATAGATCTGTTACCATGAGTGTATTGCCAATGCCAGCATCCGTTGAAATTGGATTGCTTTGACTGCTGGGATTTTCTTTTCACTTTTTCTGGTTTTCAACAACTCTTATATTGTTTGAACTGTGAAGTGTGTGCTTCATTGACTGATGCAATGTTGTTAAGCTGATAATATTTATATTATATGCAGGTATTACCATGTGACCCTCAACGTAGGCCGGCCTCCAAAACCTTATTTTCTAGATATAGACACCGGCAGTGACCTTACCTGGCTCCAGTGTGATGCACCCTGTACCAAATGCATGCCAGTAATTCTCTCTTCAGATTTTGGGTCTTTGATTTTGATAACAGTATAGCTTTGTCGTCCATTGCCAAACTTAGACTACGCATCTTTCTCTGTTTTGGCAGGCCCCTCACAACCTTTACAAACCCAACAGAAACCTTGTGACATGCAAAGATCCGCTTTGTACTTCCCTTCAGCCTACCAATTATCAATGTGAATCCCTAGAGCAATGTGACTATGAAGTTGAGTATGCTGATCACGGTTCATCTACTGGTGTGCTTCTGCAAGATGCGTTTTCCCTAAGATTTATCAATGGCAGCATTTCAGCACCTCGCCTGGCATTTGGGTGGGTAATGTCTAAGTTCGTTTTTTATGGGTGATTATTTTGGGTTTTCTTTTGTGATGCTAAATTTAATAAGCCCATTGATATGACATTCTTCTTGTTTCTTCTAGTAAGTTAGTGTTAGATTCATTTAGCTGCTCTTTTGATTCCCCAGGGGTAGAATCACCTTTTTCTTGTCCATCTCATATTGTCATTTTTTCTGCAGCTGTGGCTACCATCAAGAAGTCATCGATTCAACTCATTTGCCTTATACAGATGGAGTCCTTGGCCTTGGCACAGGGAAATCTAGCATTCTATCCCAATTGCATGGCTTAGGACTAACAAGAAATGTATTTGGACACTGTCTGAGTGGACAAGATGGGGGGTTTCTTTTCATCGGAGATGATTTTGTTCCTCCTTCGGGAATATTATGGGCACCATTATCAACCACAGCTCTTGAGTAAGTATTATTGAGCTTAAAAATGCTAGCATCCTCTGTTTCTTTTTCCTCACTCGTGAGTTGTGACGGCTCAATATTATATTTTCAGGAAACACTACTCTTTGGGACCGGCAGACCTCCTTTTTAGTGGCCAGGCAACAGGGATTAAAGGCCTTTCTATAATTCTTGATAGTGGAAGTACTTACAGTTACCTTAATTCTCAAGCTTACAGTACTCTTGTTTCTATGGTAAGATGGACCATCAAGATGCAAGTGTTTTCTTCTGTTTAGGGTAAATGTTAACATGTAAATTCTGCTTTCAGCTAAAAAAAGACTTAAATGGGAAAAAGTTAGAAGATGCGACGGAGGACAAAACCCTCCCAATCTGCTGGAAAGGTCCAAAACCATTCAAATCCATTCGTGATGTCAAAAACTACTTCAAACCATTGGTGCTAGTCTTTAAAAATTCCAAGGATGTTCCGTTTCAACTTCAACCCGAAGCTTATCTTATTGTCACGGTAAGCAGCTATTCGAAATCCATCATTTTCTTGGAAAATTAAAAGTTTAAGAAAGATATCATGCTAAATTAACCACATTTTTTCTCCCAGAAACAAGGCAATGTATGTTTAGGTATCTTGAATGGCACTGAAGTTGGACTGGAAAATGCTAACGTGATTGGAGGTAAGCAAGTACAAAACAGCAATATCCTACACTGGAAATTTTTGCAACATTGTAATTCTCTTAAATTTTTATGTGTAGATATATCTCTGCAAGACAAGTTGGTGATTTATGACAATGAGAAACAGCAGATTGGATGGGCTCAAGCAAATTGCAACAGGCTTCCCAAGTCCTGAACCATACAACATAATGTTTTTTTTCCTCTTGCATAAATGGGTTGGGGCATTCACACAAGAAATTTTTTGTTCTTTATTCACAGTGCCGATCGTGATTATAGAGAAGGCTGTCGGCCTCTTGACGCCAACATCAACATGTTTGAAGAGAGTTGTCCTGCAACTTTTGGTTACAAGAGAAAGAAGGCTGCAAAATAGAGTTGTGACAGTTTTTAAAACGTAACTTGATGTGATGTATTAACATAAAAATTACATACAAAGCTGTTTTTGTAGGTCATTTTGTAACTAATGTAAAGTTGATATATGATAATGTATGAGACATGCTGGTTTCAAACCATTTAGGCATTTACAAGGACACGTAAGTAAGGTATAAGGGACGATGCCCCTTTAGCTGTTGCAGTTTTTGAGTTAGATGCATAAATTACATCCAAAAGAAACCTGGCTTGGCGGTTGTTGCTTGATGCAAAGTTAAGATTTAGTGTTGACTCAAGTTCAAAAATCTACAGCTGCAGTCTGTCAAGGATACCTGAAAGGCATTAGCCATCAAAAACTCATCAGTTAAAAGAGTGTAGAGGCCCCTAATGGTACAAAGAACTCCTGCACAGACCTGAACAAACTGCCATGAAATGATATAATTGAGTACACGGGAGCATAAGACTTCAATCCAAAATCATACTTAACAGAGTCAACGAAGGAAAGCAAAAATTATTAATGCATTTTCATTAGAAAGTTTAAAGTAGAGATAGCTTCAATAAATGAGAAAATAAATGAGAGAATTACACTTAAAATGGTTTGGTAAGTAAATAGAAAATCTTTATGTAGGAAATAGAGAATTATTAATTCAAATGAAAAGGAAAAGAGGATGACAAAAAAGAATTGGAATGATCTAAAACATAATATATGTTACACTTAATTTAAATGAAAAACTGAGTTTAGATCCAACATGACTACGAAGTGTGATATATATAGCCGACCCTATGTAGCAAGATAGAGACTTAGTTGTCATATTTTCATTTAACCTAAGTTAGGATATTGAAACTGATTGGAATTCTTCTCAAAAATGTCCAAAAAAATATTTATCTGGATGCCTGAATCAGGCTTAATTTCGGTTCAACATTTGAATAACTGAGGTAAAACTGAAACAGGTTGAGCTGAAAATGTGAAAATGAAACTCCCTAGTTAAAGGGGACAGCCACACTTTTCTCTGCCCACTTCAGAGATGTGGCAGATCATTCCTTGCGTCGTAATCCTTTTGTTTTGACAACAAAGTGGTCTAAGATTTTATTAACAAAAGGACTGTGAGTCTAATTCATCTTGGTTTTCAAAGAGAACTACAGATAGACTGAAGTTTGTGGTTACAAGCAAAGTTAAGTTGCATGAGTTTGTGTAAGGGGAAGCACTTACCTGAAGAGTAGAATCTGTACCCAGAAAAGGCTACAATGAGATGTGATTTATACACTGCACGTCAAAAAAGTTTTCTCAGTTAGTCGGATAGTAATTGTACACCTGGGAAATAGTTAGTCATTTACAAGAATATATACATGAAAAAAAACTTAAGGAACCCAAAAATAAAAGCCGAGTAATGGAAGTTCTAAAGGCTGTAATTCACTATTCTGTCTTCCCAGTATAGCGAGAAATTATATACTAGAATATAAACACAACAGACATCATTGTAAATTTTCATATCCTGCCAATACGGGAATAAGCGTGCCATGATCGAGACCACCATTATCTAGGAAAATTTTCTATTGCTGCTCCACTTAAACCGATGAATTCTCATTTCTCATGATTATGGCCATTGGATTTGATATCACCAGTAATGTGGTGGCCTCTAACGATCTTAGTGATTAAAACAGAACATCAAGCACTTGAGAGGATGCATCCTTGCTGGCTAGAGTAAGAAAATGCATAAAAAAAAAAAGCAAAGCTACAAAAGGTGATAACTGTCTTGCTAAACTAGTAGTTTGCCTCACAACATGAACCCGCACTTGCACCAAGGGACAAACACATAGAAGCACCAAGTGTCTTGACGGAGAGATGTAGTTAAGAACTCAGCGACTAGGGCCATTAAGAAGGAAAAACTAGTTACAATCTAAACCGGGAAATTATTGGCATTTCATGGTTGTCCTCAACTTTGAAACCATCATCTAATTGACAGCAAAAAGAGCTACTGCTTGCACGGAAACAGTAAGCTCAAGCAGAGAAAAGGAAATGACAAAATGAAAAGCAAGTTATTTTCAGTTGAATTGAGGGCAAAAAAAGGGACATCATTTACACATAATAACTGATGTTGATACAATGAAGGATATGATGCACATCATTGCTAATTTCTAGCCCTGTGCCTGACCTTCAAAATATAATTCATTGCAGGCTAATTTACAGTATATGATGTTTTCCACAAGGAACTCACCTTAACCATGTGGACAAGAAATTTAAGATCATGACAAATTGAAAATCAATCAGATTATCAAAAATCCAGTAGCATTTCACCAAAATAATTAGACAAACCAAAAAGAAGCTATGTGGGGATAACGGAACAGAAAATGTTAGGTATATTCTGAAAGGAAAATATATTCAACCAAAAGGGGTCTCCTTTCCTCCTTTTCCTTTTCTAAATTAATTGAGAAATTTCTTCATCGCGTCTTTTTTTTATTTTTTTATTAAGAGGATCAACAATGGTACCCCATCTACCCCCTTGGCGACTCGAACCCGTGACCTATTCTTCATCGCGTCTTTATTTCTAGACAAACAAGTATTTTAATATGTTCGCTCTGACTTTTATTTATATGTTCCTATATATCGAGTTTTAACCTGATTGTCCACTATTCCAGGGAAAACATGAACTCTTAATTGTATGAGTTCCTAACTACATGAAAATAATAGTAGTCCATTTTACAAAGAGAGTGAGAAGGAAGAACCAAAAAGGGGAATGAGGAAATTGTATGATTCAAAGAAGCCTGTAAACAGCATATTACATATTTTTTAACTAGTATTTCCATGACCTTTCAAGATACATACTCATCCAGGTAACAGGGAATTTTGGTTGCAATCCTATCAAATAGTGACATCCTATGGACTGCAGACCGTTATTTGCAAACCAAGTGATTACTGTGTTAGTAGTAAAGATAAGGTATCTACCAAAAAATGATGTAAAACATCTAAGGAAGATACATAAATTGTGAATCAAACTCATTGATAACTAAAAACCCTAACAAGGAGCTATCAAAAAAAGGAAAAAAAAAAGAAGATATCAACATGAAACTGGGACAACAATAATAAATTGAATGAATCCAGTGGACAAAGATGTTAGGCTAACAAGAACAGTATAAAAAAAAGAAATTTACAAAAATAAATAAATAAATAAAATGTTCCAAAAAACAGCTGATTTTACTAACAGTACTGTAACATTATGTGTGACAAATACCTTTGCGTGGCAAATCTTGGTGATGGCCTCAACATGAAGATTCTGCAGTTCTTCAAGAGTATTGAGATCCAAACCGCCAATATCATCACCCTAAGATAAGAGGGCAAAAGTATAATATTCTGCTTGTTTTGGACCAAAAGAATAGTTAAACGAACTTAAAAACTTATGTAAGCCAAGCTATTCTAGCAGACTCTATAGCCACACAGTTACTGGCTTTGTGACCACACTTGGAAGAAGTAAAAACGAAATGAGCAAGTATATTTTTGCATTTTCGTTTGTTTTCATTGGGCTTGGCTTTTTCTTTTGTAGGGTGTGACGGATTTTGGACAGCAATTGCGTCAAAGAAGACAAATAGCTAAAGAATTTCAAGTGTTTATAGTGCCCGATTTCTAACACATTTCAAATAAGAATCCATGTGCTTTCTGAGTAAAAACTTTTCTAAGACAAAAGAAAATAGGTAAATCAATTCGAATGTGCTAATATTGCATTCCTGCATAAGAAACAGCACATTAAATATCGGTATATGAAAGAGTGAAGCATACACTGAAACCCACTTATGTCTCGTAAACAAGGACTTTTGCAGCTGCAGCATGCTATATAGTGACCCAGCAGCTCTCACAATTAGCTTCAATGGTTTTTACTATATCAAATCTGATTTTGCAACATCCATGATATTCTCAACAAATTACGTTTCCAAAAGACCACATATTTGCTAATTCTGTCTGATTAGATTATTTAAGCTTCTGAAGAGGGTTGGGATTGGAGGTGGCAAACAATTCAACTATCCAACCTATCCTTGTCCAAAACCATTGGCCAGTTCTAGTAAATATGGAGCAAAACAAGAGTAAAATGAGATTCAGGAATCTTGACTCCGGTTCTTTTTTCCTTTTTATAGGCAACATTACAAACTCAAAACTATGTCAATAGGAACCTCTAATCTATAGAAAAGTCAGTGGCACAAACAGTTCTTCAAAAGGAGCCATATCAAAACTGCTGTCTGAGCAAAAGTAAATTTTTCATGCAAAGCCAAAAGATGGGGTTTCAGCTAGGTTATATCAGCTCAATGAATATAAAGATGCATGAGTACCAAAACTATTTCGTACAAATCAAGAGATTGTGAAACAATATGAAAGCCTTGCATGATCTCGGATGCTTGAGGTTCACTATAGGCAACAATACTAATTCCTGGTCAAGTAAACTATAATAAGGGTTGAAAGGTCATACCTTCAATCTCAAAACTAAGCTCTCTAGTTCATTGCACCTCCTCCTTTCTGCATTGTAGCGATCTTTTAATTCCTCAAATTTACTTGGTTCGCCACTATTACATGTTTCCTCCACGTGGCCAATGGATAAAGAAATTCCATTCACAGTTCTTCTTTGCAGAAAATGACATGCATCTTCCGATGATGCATCCTCAGTGTTAGTACCTGACTTGCGTAATTTGGCAACTAACGCCCACGTATTCGCAAGCTCGCTCTCTAGATCCTTTTCACGCTGTTTTACTTCATCGACTCTTTTTCGTAGCTCACCTTCTATTTTGTCTCTTTCAGACAATGCAGCTACCAAAGAAACCTCTCTTTGATGTCTTGCATTAAGTTCTTGTCGAAGCTCCTCAACAATTAAACTGTCATCTGGCTCGTTCAAACATGCAACAGGACGTCCACTGTTAACACCAGTTTGTTTGATGTCAAATGAGGTAGATCTGTGACAGCAGTTAGCTTTACTTGTAGCAGCCAGATCAGCAGTCAGCTTGGCCTTTTGGTAGGAAAGCTTCGTAACTTCTTCAGCCAAGTTGCGAAGCTCGACAGCTGCAGCTGAAGCCAGCTCCTTTGCATAGGAAGCTTCCTCAGCTAGCTTTTGGTTATGAACTTCAAGCCCATTCTTCTCTTCAATAATTTTTACCTTCTCTTGCATTAGTGATTCTATCTCTGCAGCCTATGTCACAAAGAAATGGTAGCAATTGAAATAACTTAAAAAGGTTCCTGAAGTAATGGTTACCAGAACAATGGGTATATTTGTGGTCCAGAATACAGGAAAGACAAAGGTAGATGAACAAATAATGAAATAGGTAGAAAAAGTTCCAACCCAATACAAGTCCGTGAAGATAAAGTAAATGGAAGATTACCTGCATTAGAAGCTGAGAATTCATAAATGTTTCGCAGTTGTGCTCTTTAGAGTCCTCACATTTAAATACTCTGTCCAAGCTTATAACACTGGTTGGGGTATTTTCATCGACAGTTGTCTCTTCATATGAATGACACCCATCCTCTCCTCTAATTTTGGTTTCGGTAGACAATTGATGACAAGTTTTATGCGGGGGAGTCTCATCATGATCACTTTGTTGAGGATACCTGGAGCTTTTATCCAATAATGAATCAAGCTGCCGCCTTAGAAGGACAATGGTATCATGCATCTCAGCATTCTCAGACATCTTTTGAAATGAACCAACATGGTAAGAAACTAAATGAAAATGGACAAAAGAATATATATAAAGAAGATTGAATTTTACCTTCAATTGCAATTGCTCCTGCAGTACCCTGTTGTCGGCAGATTTAATCTTTTACATCATTAAGCCACAACATTAGATCAAGTTAATTACATTTGACTTAGCATCAAACTGCTACTTATGCAAAGAACAATTGAACTACAGTGGACATACCTCAAGTTCAAAAGTTTTCTCATTAAGTTGTGTGGCGAGCTTGGAGAAAGCCTACATGAATGCGATGAATGAGAGGTAAGTTCCAAGAACAAACAGTGCACTAAAAAGAGAAATATGCAAACACAATTATCCCAATTATCCTAGGTTGGCCATGTGCTTCCACTACAGTCCTTAATACTGAACTGAGTTGATTTTCATTGAGTAAACCAGCCTTTATAAGGGTGAAAAAATAACCGCTGGAAGCATGGTCTTCGATAAAAAGATAGTGACAGAGAATCTAAAATGGCTTAAAGCTTATAGTAGCACATGAACTTGAAAAATCATCCAACAAGAAAATTGCGTCAAAGAATACAGGACATATGGTAAACAATCAAATGCAAGGTCACAATATAAAGTTTACCACCTTTTATTTCAAATAAGAACTTTTAGTGAAATACAGGCACGCATATTTATCCCTATTTGTGCAAGCTACCTGAGACATCTCAACACTCTTCGAAATATGTGGGGCACTCTCAACAGATCCAATCATCCGTTGCTCAAGCATGCGCATTTGAAGTTTTTTTTTTTTAATCTCATCCTTTAGTTTCAACATCTGGTCCTAGAACAATAACAAGGCAATCAACAGCCATGAATAGTATCAAAATACTTTCTACCAAACAAAAGAAGGAAAGAAGTAAAAGAGTAAGGATAGAAAATAAAAGTTAACACGCTACACAACTGACCTGAAGATGTGAGTTTTCAGGATTCTTAGTTGCTTGATCCGATAGTCTTTTCAGAGAACTAATACATAGTGCCATTTCACCAGCTAACAATTTTACTTGTTCACCAAGAAGATCCATTTGATCAGTTATGGTATTCCCAGTCTGTAGAATGACATTTGGCATGTTTATGTTAGACAACGAATTGCACTTATCATATCTTAATCTAGAGAGAAAAAAAAGCTCTTGAAGTAGAAGGTTTAGCATCTTATCAAAATTTGCACCAGATCCAATCAGGCAGCCTCTTTTCTGGAGTAAGTTTTGACAGAGAAATATGAGCAAATAATAATAATAATAGCTTTTCTCACCGGTGGGAGATGTCGCCCTCCAATGGCTGCACTAAACAAGTGGCCAGCTTGGGTTCTTTCAGAAAGAGAATCAACTACTGAAGCATCATCCCCCTTTCTGCTGATGGATTTCCTCCGTCCATCCTCCACATCACCAAATGTTTCTCTATGTTGGATTGATTTGGATGAGGATGCAGGCGAACCACTCACAGAACTCTCAAGATCACTTGGTGACAGCCCACCCAGAGTCTCTGGCTTCTGCAGAGAGAGAGAGAGAGAGAGAGAGAGAGAGAGAGAGAGAGAGAGAAGTTAAGTGCGATTTTTCTGTATGCATAACAGTCTTGCAGCCATTGTTTAAAAGTATACATTTAGTTACCCAAGTATGGCAATTACAACAACAACAACTAAGCCTTTAACCAAGTATGACAATTAGCGAAGATAAAATCTCAAGAAAAAAGAAATTGAAGTTTTTGTGGAAGAGAGAATTCTGATTATATTTCCTCAACAAAGACTTATACAACAATATATAGAGTTTCTATACTAAGACTTTCTCTAACAGACACTTAAACTTAAGGAAAAGAAATCTCTACAATAATAACAGAAGATAACAAATCCCACAATTATAGGATTATTGTTGATATTTCAAACTGACTGTATATATATGACGTGTTTCCTAGTCAGATTAATCTTGTAATTAGTTGGTGTATCATAATCCTATAATTGTGGGATTTGTTATCTTCTGTTATTATTGTAGAGATTTCTTTTCCTTAAGTTTAAGTGTCTGTTAGAGAAAGTCTTAGTATAGAAACTCTATATATTGTTGTATAAGTCTTTGTTGAGGAAATATAATCAGAATTCTCTCTTCCACAAAAACTTCATGGTATCAGAGACATGAGCCAAGAATCTGATCAATCATCTAAGGGTTCCACCCCAACCCTATCATCTCCATCTACATCAACCTTCTCATCCTCTGAAAATAATCACATGTCAAATCCCATCACCAGCCACAAATTAACCGATAAAAATTACCTCCAATGGTCACAATCAATGATGATGTTCATCAGTGGCCGTGGACTGGATGATTTTCTAACCAGTGTGGCTGCACCTCCTAGCTCCAGCGATCCAACTTACAAAGCATGGAGGGCTGACAACAATCTCGTCATGTCATGGCTGATTAGTTCTATGACCACTGATATTGGCGAAAATTTCTTGCTGTACACCACGGCCAAAGAGATCTGGGACGCCGCTCGTGACACCTTCTCAAGTCTGGAAAATACCGCTGAGCTATTCCACATTGAGTGCTCCTTGCAAGATATTCACCAAGGAGATAACACGGTAACAACCTATTTCATCTCTCTCACTCGTTTATGGCAGCAACTTGATTTATTCCAACAGTATCAGTGGAAATGTCCTGAAGATGGTGTCTCATTCAAAAAGATCACTGAAACCAAGCGTATCTTCAAGTTCCTCATGGGACTTGATAAATCCTTTGACGATGTGCGTGGCCGCATTCTTGGAAGTAAACCCCTTCCATCCCTTCGAGAAGTATTCTTCGAGGTTCGAAGGGAGGAGAGTCGAAAGCGCGTCATGATGGGTCAATCTGACACTCAGCCTACTATTGATGCTTCAGCCCTTACTACTGCTGTCGATAACTCCGTAGACTCATCTGCCCTTGCATCTCGCAGCTACAACAACAGCCGCCAAAACAAGGGACGACCGTGGTGTGATCACTGTAAGAAACCGGGCCATCTCAGAGAGACTTGCTGGAAGATTCATGGCAAGCCTCTCGATTGGAAGCCGAGTCGTGCTCAGGACAAGGAAGCTCGGGGAAATGTGGCTGCTCAGAATACCCCTCAACCTGGAACATTTTTTTCAAAAGATCAGATCAGCGCTCTTCAACAGATGATCGATCAGGCTGTCCTTCAATCCAATCCCACTGCCAACAAATCCGGAATTGGTCTCCATGTATCTCAATCTCCTTCACCATCATGGATTGTAGATTCCGGGGCATCGGATCATATGACAGGTGATAGATCTCTATTTTTCTTATACTCTCCATGTCACAATTACCAAACTGTACGCATCGCGAATGGAACGCGCACTAGAGTATATGGAACAGGACAAATCCGCATCTCCAATACTATTACACTTAAATCTGTTCTATTTGTTCCTGCCATTGATTGTAACCTTATCTCTGTGAGCAAACTCTATTACGATCTTAACTGGTTCACATTTTTCCGTGGAAATACTTGTCTGTTTCAGGATTCGAGCTCGGGGAAGACGATTGGCAATGCTAAACTATGTTCTGGCCTCTATCTTCTCCCAACTCAAGCTCACACGGGAACCCATCCCTCTTCTTCTCAGCTTAATTCTCAGTGTTGGTCAATCAATAAAACAGAGAGTCTATCCAATAAAAATAATATTATCATGTTGTGGCATTATCGCCTAGGACACCCAAATTTTTTGTACTTAAAGAAACTGTTTCCCTCTTTATTCATTAATAAAAATGTGAGCTCTTTTCAATGTGATGTTTGCCAACTCTCTAAGCATACTCGTAGCTCATATCCTCCAGTATCATACAAACCAAGCAAGCCATTCGCGTTAATACACGGGGATATTTGGGGACCAAATAGGATTCCAAATATCACTGGAGCGAGATGGTTCCTCTTACTTGTTGATGATCATACTAGGTTAAGTTGGACTTTTCTCATGAAAGACAAATCTGAGACCATCCAAATTTTCAGAAACTTTTATGCAATGATCCAAAATCAATTTCAAACTAGTATTAAGGTTGTCAAAACAGATAATGCTCGAGAATTTTTCAACTCCACTCTAGGCCCGTTCTTTCAGTCACATGGAATTGTTCAACAAAGCTCATGTGTGGATACACCACAACAAAATGGTGTTGCTGAGAGGAAAAATCGTCACATTCTAGATATGTCCCGTTCATTGCTCTTCCAATCTAATGTCCCTAAAAAATTCTGGGGTGAAGCTGTTCTCACAGCTACATATCTAATCAACCGGCTCCCATCTAGAGTTCTAGGGTTTAAGAGTCCACTTGATCTTTTTCTTTCTCTATACCCGGGCAGCCACCTTGTCACCACCATTCCTTTTAAATGTTTTGGGAGCACTGCATTTGTTCATATCTATCCTCAACACCGTGGGAAACTTGATGCACGTTCTATACGCTGCATCTTTCTTGGTTATTCAGCCAACAAAAAGGGATATAAGTGTTTTTGTCCTACCACCCAAAAATTCTACAATACCATGGATGTGACCTTCTTTGAAGAAAAACCTTATTTCTCCAATGCCGTGATTCAGGGGGAGAATAATTCCACATTGGAATCAACATTGGAATCACAACACTGGAATTGGGATGCTCTCCTTGATAACTCTATCACACCATCGGGCTCACAGCTTCCTACTAATCGCAACTCTCCTGACTCGGTCTCACCATCTCCATCCATCTCATCTCCCTTCAATTATCCCAAACATCTCCTCCTTCCTGATGATGAGATCCAAGTTTATACTCGAAGAGGAAAACCATCTCGGCCAGAACAAGTTGAACAAGGTCAAGAATCAGTCTCGAGCTCGGATCACTCTGCTTTACACCCAACTGTTGAAACTGATCAACATTCCAACCTCGAAGGGGCTGAACAATCTCCAGAATTACCAATTGCTCTGCGAAAAGGTACTCGGTCTTGTACTCAACATCCAATTCAAAGATTTATGTCATATGCAAATCTGTCCACACAGTATAGGGCCGGAGTTACTGTTCTAGACAAAATTCAGATTCCTCGATCAGTGGATGAAGCCATGAAAATTCCAGAATGGAAGGCAGCCACTCTTGCAGAATTACAAGCTCTCGAAAGAAATGGCACTTGGGAATTGACTCACCTTCCCTCAGGGAAACAGCCCGTAGGATGTAGATGGCTCTTCTCAATAAAACAAAAGGCTGATGGAAGCATTGAGAGGTTCAAAGCTCGACTTGTTGCAAAAGGATACACCCAGTCTTATGGTATTGACTACCAAGAGACCTTTGCACCCGTAGCTAAACTCAACTCCATTCGAACTTTGCTATCTATTGCAGTCAATCTAGAATGGCCTTTGTTCCAACTCGATGTGAAGAATGCATTCCTGAATGGTAACTTGAATGAAGAGGTCTACATGGATCTCCCTCCGGGTTTTACAACTGAACAAACAAAAGGGAAAGTATGTCGGCTCAGGAAGGCTCTGTATGGGCTAAAACAATCCCCGCGTGCTTGGTTTGACAGATTCACAAAGGTTCTAAAGCAAGACAAGTACTCACAGTCACAGGCAGACCACACACTCTTCTACAAACACTTTAAAGATGGTCGAATCACAGTCCTTATCGTGTATGTAGATGATATCGTCCTCACCGGGAATAACAAGGATGAGACACAGCGACTCAAGGAACTTCTCTCGAAGGAATTTGAAATCAAAGATTTAGGGCACCTAAGATATTTTCTCGGACTTGAGTTAGCTCGATCTCACAAAGGGATCTCTGTTTCACAACGCAAATATGTTGTGGATCTCTTGAAAGAGACGGGAATGAGTGGATGTAGACCTGTTGATACTCCTATGGATCCAAATATCCGGCTAATGCCACGGACTGATGAACCAGCCTCAAACAAGCTTCGGTATCAAAGATTGGTAGGCAAA
The DNA here is from genome assembly GCA_016586305.1 of Ophiorrhiza pumila. NCBI lineage: Eukaryota > Viridiplantae > Streptophyta > Magnoliopsida > Gentianales > Rubiaceae > Ophiorrhiza > Ophiorrhiza pumila. The sequence goes on along the minus strand of BLIW01000010.1, from coordinate 9,351,832 downwards.
TTGATATACTTGACCCATACTCGACCAGACATTAGCTTTGCAGTTAGTAGAGTTAGTCAATTCCTAAGTGATCCGGCTGACACTCACATGGAAGCAGTCATCAGAATTCTCAGGTATATTAAGAAGGACCCAGGTAAAGGGTTGATGTTTACCAAGTCACAGAATCGCTCCTTAGAGATTTACACCGACGCTGATTGGGCTGGGTCCCCTAGCGACAGAAAATCGACTTCAGGGTATTGTTCTTTTGTATGGGGGAATCTTGTCACTTGGCAGAGCAAGAAACAACATGTAGTTGCCAGAAGCAGTGCAGAGTCAGAGTTTCGAGCATTAGCACAGGGTATCTGCGAGGGTATTTGGTTAGACAGACTTATGAAGGACTTGAGGATTCCAACCTCGGGTCCAATCCAGTTACTGTGTGACAATCAGTCAGCCATTGCTATTGCAAAGAATCCTGTTCATCACGACAGGACCAAGCATGTCGAGATTGATAGACACTTCATTATTGAGAAGATCGATAACTGTGTGATTGCTTTAGCTTATGTTCCTTCTCAACAACAAGTTGCTGATATTCTGACAAAGCCTCTATGCCGTCCCAACTTCTCCAATTTGATTGCTAAGCTTGGTCTTTCAAACATATACAATGCAGTTTGAGGGGGAGTGTTGATATTTCAAACTGACTGTATATATATGACGTGTTTCCTAGTCAGATTAATCTTGTAATTAGTTGGTGTATCATAATCCTATAATTGTGGGATTTGTTATCTTCTGTTATTATTGTAGAGATTTCTTTTCCTTAAGTTTAAGTGTCTGTTAGAGAAAGTCTTAGTATAGAAACTCTATTTCCTCAACAAAGACTTATACAACAATATATAGAGTTTCTATACTAAGACTTTCTCTAACAGACACTTAAACTTAAGGAAAAGAAATCTCTACAATAATAACAGAAGATAACAAATCCCACAATTATAGGATTATGATACACCAACTAATTACAAGATTAATCTGACTAGGAAACACGTCATATATATACAGTCAGTTTGAAATATCAACAGAAATTTTCATATATATCAAGAAAACACATATGCAATTCTGTAATGAACATTACCATTTCTCTTTCTGTTTCATAAACAAAAGAAATTTTATAATTTATTAGCAGAACTACCACATAGTGGGATAAAGGCTTAGTTGTTGTTGTTGCTGTATTAGCAGAACTACAGTTCTACCAGCAAAAAGCAATTCAGGTTGGAAAGACAAAAGAGTAAATATAATTGTTAGCCAAATTATGAATGCTACTAATAGTCTTTCTGGTAAAAAGTAGCCATAGATACAGTGCGCAATTGCAACCTTACTTGCACGAAAAAGGAAGAGATGTTGAAGAACTTACTTTGAGTTTAAACCAACCAAGCATCCCTCTTCTGCTGTTTCTTTTGTAATCTTGTACTAACTCATCAATATTTGTGACATCACTTCTTTCATTGGCCGAAATTTCAGAATCAATGCTTCTAGTATCATCAACAATGACATATTCCCTTTTTCTATCAGGCAGGTATGCCAGCTGTATCAGTCAAGCAAACGAGCATTTACAAACTGAGAAAGGCCTATCACAGATAAAGAATTACATGCTCAAGACTGGAGCTACTTAAGCTAACAAGCTACAACAAATATGATCCATCAATGAAGGGTTAACTAAACTAAGCTACAAATTTGTGATGATAATATGTCAGATACCTCATCTTCCCCAAAGGAATGCCTTCGTCTGCGGCCTGGCTTTTCACTTGTCGGCATGGTACTCTTTGTGGACACCAAGATTAATTTTGTCAATCTTTGAATCCTTCCCATTAATGCTGCTTTTGCTTCCTCCTCCTCCTCCAATCTTGATCGTAACTTAACCTGTCCTGCCTCCAACTAAAAGGTACAAAGCTTTATCACAGAAAAGTTCCAACCACACGATGAGGACAAATAACTATAAGACAGGCAACCTCCAGGCTCTAGCAAAACAGTTCTTCAACATCAAAAGAGTATTACAAACTTCCTACAACCTACAATTCCACTTTCACTCTCTACATTTTTGTGCTATATAAGATATAATAATCTTTTCTTCAGTAAAAGAAATTTTTGCATTTTACTTGTGATAAAATCACATCTGTAAGCTGCTAGCCAATTAAAATAGATTAATTTAGCACATAAAAGATTTTACAACTAAATTTAACAATACAATACTTTGGGAGGGACAATCTTAATTTCCTTTATTGTAATAAGTACACGGCAATCAAAAGCATTCTTGAGCAAAACAGACATCGAGATTCGATGGTTTCAAGCAAAGAGTCATGGAATTTGTGCAAAATTGTCTACTCACCCAACATTTGAATGAGTGTAAAGCATCAATATCAAGTTTGCTTCGATAGCCATTCAAACATCAATTAATATATTGTATAATATAAGTATAATATTTCTTCCAACTGTACCATACCTGTAACTTCAAGTTAACCAAGTCTTCTTGGCTTGGTGCCATCATACTTTTGTTTTCCATCATGCCACACTTAAGTTGTTGAAGCTCTTGTTTTAAACTGGAGATTTCCCTCTGATACTTTTTAATAAGAGACTTCTCATCCACAATCTGGAAAAGAAGAACATATACCAAAAATGTACAGTTAGTGCTTAGTTCATCAAAATAATAGAAGTGGAAACAATGAAAAGAAAATGGCCCCAGCAAGAATCGAAATGCTATGGTTTTTCAATCTCAGATAATAGCATAAATATGACCTTATTTTGAGAAGCCTTGATCTCCACATGCTTAGTACGATGCGCAAACTTTAATGTGTTGTGTGTTTCTTCAGAATTGCTAGAGGCAGGTGTAACTGTGCAAATAAGCTGCCAAAGATTCAAGAGATGAGAATATAGAAACAAGGTAGAAACCCAATATAACAAACATACTGCTTGAAATAATTTTTACCAAGAAGGATCTTCACATTACATGCGTGTGAAATAGATTGTTTAAACTTAAAAAGTTGATCAAATTAGTCTACTAAGACTCACAGAAGTACGACCACGGCCACTAAGTGATGACTGCAATAAACGAGTAAGCTTTGAATCTCGATAGGGAATATGAGTAGCCTTTTCATCTGTAAGTTTGGAAATCACCTGGATAAACAGAACAAATGAATCATACCATTATTGCACCTATCTTAACAGCACAGAAAACGGATTATAGTGAACCAAACAAGTACTGCTTCACAGTTCACAAAAAAGGGTTTTCGCTGTACTATTTCCTTCAAGATATCACAATTCAAAGTCTATCACATTAATCACTCCTAATCCTATGTACATTTATAAGGAAATGAACAGGTATTATTTTCTGCTTTTGGTTCTTATATTGAAAGAACTTCATAAAAACAAGAGGAAGGAAAACAAAAGAAGTCTGGAAAGAGAACAATGAGCAATTTCTTACCGTGCCAAGAGTGAGTAAGCTTTTGTTTATGTATGAACCTTCTTTTCTCCTCAAACCAGTTGTCTCTGCCTTAGAACTTTCAGATCCTGCCAAGTCAATTAAATGCTACAACAGAAACCTCAGTCCAATTGGTTCTAAAGCCATACTGGGAATTCTCATCCAATCAAACTGGAAAAGTGAAAAGGCAGTAAAAAGAATTGAACATACTAGTTGTGATAATGTCACGTTTTCCTCTTGATTTTCGGCACGTGGACTGCTTTCAATAGTCTGCCAAACAGATGTACTAGTTACACGCTTAAAGCAAAACACTATACACTGACAGAACCAGCCAATTCAACAAATTCTGATTGGCAACACTTTTTCAAAATGCAAATTAGAAAGTGAAGAGCAAAATGCTCCATTGGACACGGTGTTTCACACGACTTGGCACTTCCTCTGGTTTCAACACCAGATGCATTTTAACTTTGACTAAAAACACTGCTTTGACATGCTCTTGAAGCCTTTTCAATGGTTGATACAATCCACTTAAGCATCAATAAATTGCAAAACTCAATGGTAACTTTAAATTTCATTCAGCTGCAATGCAAAGTTAAAAGATACTTTATGACAACTTCTGTCCTCATTACAACAGAACTTAGACTAGAATTTGGTCTTCCGATATAAGTATAGTTCCAGTCTTGTATGGTTGAGGATGTTTTAGTATAGCTATCACTCTATGGTTGGGGACATTTTAAAGTGAGTACAAGGATTAGCTTATGGAGTTTTTGAGTACATCAAGTACTTATGAATAAACACTTCTAATCTAGGGGGGAAAACACTTAGATGTACACAGTTGCAGCCCCACCCACAGACCTTGTGATTGAAAATTTATCTCAATCAGCGCTTGTATTGAAAGTGATGAAATTATTTCACAATTTTATTTTCAAGGTATGCTGATAGAAAGTTTCAACCACAAGGTCCACACATGGGGCCATGAAATGAGTCGATGAAAGTATTTACCCTAATTTAGCAACCCCTAAATATGTTCGGTGTCAATCCCCCAATTGCCAGTCTGCATTCACAAAATGTTGTTGTATGAGGTGATTAATGGAAACCTAATGCTGAATCAGTGGGACAACTTGTCTAATGACTGCAACTTGTCTTTTAAGAATATTTTAGTCAAAATAAGGACATAAAAGCAGGATAGTTGTCAAGCATCAGTCACTGTCAAATCAAGAAACATGTTTTAATTTCAAGCACATGGAAAAGAAGATTATTACCAAAGTGAATATGGTGTGGCTCCGACTGCTGAGTAAATTGACGTTATTGGAACCCACATGTCTATGCTCTGCATCAACATTAAGAGCATTTTTCACCAGATGTGGGAAATCAGTTGAGCGATCAAAAAAAGCTAAGCAAATAAAAGGAATTAAACATTCGCGTATGACATTATTGAGCAGCAAAAGACATCAGTCAACTATAAGCAGTAAGTTGAAAGAAAACTGAGACTGAATTCAAGGCCTAAATAAGCATAAAATTTAGCTACATTAGAGACTCAGCTACAGAAAAATATGTATTGATGTACCTTCTCCTGCTGCAATTAGAGAAAGAGCATGAGCAGGAGATAGAACAACCTCTTCCTTTATGCCCTCAACATATGTTCCCTGGAAAATGCCACATATCATCAGATTTATACTCTAGAAAGCCTAAACAATTTTAGTGAAGGCATCTTAACATGAGACATAAATTAGATATCAACACAGGTTGGCAGCAAGCTCAAGAAAATACATAAGTAATCGATGAATTCATGAAAAAAAAAAGTCGTTAAATTGAGTAATCTCCACCACTATGCCAAAGCTTAAGTTTGTAACTTCCTCCTTGGGATTTTCTCCTCTTTTTTTTCTCGCACCAGTAAGATAAGATATTTAACAAATTTCCTTAAATCTGCTTTCCTCAACTTCAAAATTTTCTCTTTCTATTCAACTTTGTCTGGAAAATTAATCCACATAGCACCACAAGATCAAAGTAACAAGTAACTTGATTTCAGCTGAATAAACCATTGCCCAGGTTAGTGGTACCAAAACAGGCGTAAAAACTCTCCAAATGTAAGTAAAAAGTAACAGACAAATAATGTAGTCTATGCAATCATTTTATTTTCAGTAAAAGTTATTCCTTGCATCCTAGATTTGATTGCTACAGCTATATTCTTTTCCTCTTGTTTGATGTTTTTTGGCCTATACTTCATAATCATTGTGTCTAAATCTTTCCTTTACCCCTGTCAACTCAACAAAGAAAGTAGCACTTGAAATGTCAAATAGCTGTTCACAAAATTTATAAACTAGGAAAATAGAGAACCATCACAATAGATCCATAATTTTCAATTTTAAGCCTTTCCTTTATTCCTATCTCAAAAATGCACTCTAAATACAACTGACAAATTTCTCAGTTTAACATATTGGTTAGAAGAGCTGGTTCAATTTTAGTAATGCTTCCATTGTCCAAAGATGTTTTGGTTCACTCTACTGCTTGCATCTTGTATTACATTTCCTAAGTAGATAGTGCCATGAAACCATTATCATCATCACTTCAACACAGTCGCAGTACAACAGCATAACGAGTGTTATGACTTGTAATTGCTGAAGATAAGAAGGGATACAACTAAAATTGTGTCAAGCAAAGCTACAGCAGGCTGATTCAAAGCTCAAGCTACCAATTGATTTGAGATCTTTCTTGAGATAGACAGTGAAAATCTGATTCCCTCTGTGATTTCTTGGAGTTGGTCAGGTTGATATTAGGCCAGTTGGCTAGTAGTAAATAATCATCTATCAACAGGAATGTTATCACCTATAGGGAAACAGAAAAGTCCAAGAGTTACCAAGATTTCCTGCTCAGGGTGGTTATCTAAATAGCATTTCAAAACATAGCGGAAGAATTATATCTCTCGCAAGATTCTTCCCGACATATACAGATACCAGCATGTTAATATTACATTTCAAGTCAAACGCAAATCAAATCAATCCAAGCATCAAAAGGAAGGCCTGTTCAGATAAAGGCCTTAATGACTGTCAACATATATAAGCATGTAAGGTTAAAAACAGGAAAGAATACCAAATGTTTTTCTCTAGCTTTTTTTCCTGAGAACAGAAACTTAAGCCAAATCCTTCTTCAAGTTTCCTCACTAGTGCACCACTCCTCCCCCTTCCTTTGAGAAGTTAAAACTGCCAGGACCATCATATCCTTGCCCAACCATCAGAATCTTTACTCACAACCACTATCTATATTTAGTTTTTGTTTTTTCTCCTTTTGAGGTTAGGAGACAAAGAAATTGATTGGTAGATCAGTAATTATAATACAACTAAGCCTTTGTCCAACTAAGTAAGGTCAGCTATATGGATCACACTTCATCATCATGCTCGGTCGAAACACATTTTCTCATTTATATTTAAATATAACATCTTTTCTTATAGTTTCTTTTCGATTCTTCTTTGGTCTTCCTCTTCCCCTTTTAATTTCAATTAATAATTTTCTATTTTCTACACGCCTCACTGGAGCATCTAAAGATCTCCTATGTGCATGTCCAAACCATCTTAAGCGTGTTTCTCCTGTTTTCTCATCTATTGGAGCTACCCCTACTTTTTTTCTAATGCATCCACTACTTATACTATCTAGTCTCTCTCTCTTTTTTTCTTTGGGGGGGGGGGGGGGGGGGGGGGATTCTGGGCTGGGTGGAAGCACCCTCCAAAAATAGGCGTATGCCGCTTTTCGTGGCGTGCACACGGTATTCTTTAGTAAGAGGCAAAAGAATAGTTCGCTTTGTGCTCACCACACGGCTCCGTATTATATCTAGTCTAGTATGTTCACACTCAATATTCTCATTTCCGCTACCCTCATTTTCTTCATGTTCGTATTTAATCACCCAACACTCTAAACTGTAGCATCGCTGGTCTTATGACTGTTTTCTAAAAATTTTCCCTTCAATTTCAGTAATTATATAAGAAGATTAAAAAATATACACGAAGGAGAAAGGTAGAAAACACCTTTCAAAATATCAAGATTAACAAGATTTTTACATTCCTAGGAATAAAGAAAGTAAAATGGCAACCGCTGAAATTAGCAGCAAGCCATGCCGGGATGAAAATGGCCTTATCTTTTAACGCAAATTGTTAGTATGAAAAGTATTGTACTTCAAGAATTAGTATAATACTGCATAATCTTGCGTTTGGATTGCACAAGGCATCTTATGATGAGTTTAGTAAAGATAAAAAGGTTAGTAACCTTAGCCTAATTACAACTAAGCTTTCCATGCATTCATAGTGGAGCAAATTACATCAGAAGACAACTTAATATACAAGTTCCTGGTTAATCATAAATAGAGAAGAATACTATATGCCATGGAATGCATGTGTCACTGCTACAAACCTGGGTATCTTCTCTTATTCTTAAGTTCTGCCCCGTTGGATCAAGCAAGTCGTTGATGACCTGAATTTCAATATAAAGAAAGGAATAGCAAATATAAATCACAATAGCAACACAAACTTTTCTTCCGTTGAGACTAATGATTGTACAACAATGTAACTGCCACTATAAATGCATAACAAACAATCAACCATAAGCAACAATACTAAGAGTTAGTTCAATTAACCAAATGTTCACAGATTTTATACAGACCCTTGAAATGGGAAAGTAGAACCCCTTGCTAACCAAGTTACTACTATTGTCATAACATTTAAGAAGAAAAAGCAAAGTCACCTTAAAATTTCTAAAATAAATGGTTACAAAAGATTAAATATGATGCAGATCATCTCAAATAAAATACAATTTCAGGGAGACCTTTTTATATGTAGCCTGTAAACATAAAAAAGTACTGGAAGGGAGCATTTTGATAAAACTCGAAAGCATGAGCTGAGGGAATATTCAAGAACATATTTAAGCTGAAAGCATCCTGTGTACTGCGACTTGCATTTTTTTTCTTCCTTTCTTTCTTTTTATTTTATTTTATTTTATTTTTTTGAAAAGGTGAGGGGAGGGGGTGGGGGGTGGGGTAAGAAAGGTATTAAATCAAGTCATTATGTACACTATCACATTCCCTCCATGGTGTTTCATACATATGCATAAAATACATCGCAAGTACATAGAAGAAAATGGTAGCCTCAACAGTTTTTCTCTTTCTTAAAATTTATTTCTTTAACAAAGACCAAATATTAAAGAATTAGTGGGGTTCCTATTTGGATATCTTAGATATAGAGTAAATTGTCTCGTATAGGCAACAAATATTCAAATACTAGAATTAAAGCCACACAAGCCACCATGAAAGGGAACTTAAAAAGGAACTGACCTCATTGTAGATTTCCAGATAAGAAACGCGAAGGAGAAATTCTCTTCCAGGTGTCTGATAACATGTTTATCAAGGTAGGAAACAAATTATTTACTATCAATGCACAAGAAGCTCTTGATATCTCAATCCTTTTCCATTAACAGCGAATCGCAATTACCTCTTGAATAATTCCAAACACATCCTTCACAGCCAAGGGAATGATCCCAGGTGACTTTTGCTCTCCCTGTAGGAAAAAATAAATCAACAAAAAGCATTTAGTACACTGGGAAAGCATAGCAAAATTTTCAAGCATGGTGTTTCTCTATTCTCTATGCATGTAGAACCAAAGCATTACATCCATGGTAGACCTTCAAGACATAACATCACTGGTACACCAGTACGTAAATGCAGCATCAAAATACGTAGCTTGGACAATGTGAACCTTCATGCCAAAGCAAAAAAAGTTGAATACCAAATAACATGCCTGCTGGCAGAGATTTCTTGGAAGCAATACTGAGCAAGAGGATCTGGCTAGAAATACTGTTGTATGTTAAATTACAAGGTTGAGAATTCATTGACAAATGCATAAACTATCATGGAGCCATTTGCACTAAACTCTTTTAGGAAATAGCTTTTTCTATGTCATCCATATACTGCTTAAATGGCTCCCCGAGATTAGCTGCAAACAACTTGCAAGGTAAGTTATCCAATCTCTACATAGGAGATAACTAAAAGCCAATTTTGAATAATATTGAACAAAAAGTAACTCAGTATCTATGTTGAAACTTGATAAAACTAGTTCTTTCTCATAGAAGAATACGCACCAAGCATAGTTGCCAGCACAAGTCTTTCATAATAACAAACAAGTAAGAATAACTATCATAAAGTTGCACTAGAACAATAAAAAGAAATAAAACAAAAAGGTATTGAAATAAGCACTAATTCTGCTTTCTTATCAGGTTCATATAAGCAATATCATTGAAATGAATAACACATAACATATGACAAACCAAGATATTGCGCCAGACAAAAGAGTAACGCGAACAATGTTGTTACGCTACTTGGACTGCAAAAGGGGAAAAGAAAAAGTTATAACGTGATAAACATTACAGCTTTCCTGTAACCTACTGATTTCCTTCCAACAAAAATTGCCTATTTCTTACCCAATTTTCAAATTAATGCAAGCAATAACACATCATTTTGATTTTTTCCCCAACATCATCACTGAAACTCCATAAACACCTTGCCTAACTTTGCTATATTTCATCATTAACAATTTCAAGGTGATGTCAGCTCCAGTGATATTTCCAGGCAAAGACAGTGACCCTCCAAATGTCACTATGCCAACACAGATTGAACAAGCAACATCCTTCTATAAAAATTTTAATGATTGTTCATAGTCATTTACGATACTAGATCACAATCAAAACTAAGATTCAAGAAATCGGACCTCTTCTTAAATTAAGAAGCAGTTCTCTTTCTTTATGAAGCTTTTAGCTTATCGTCAAATACATCTTATGAAAGTTTGCAATCTATATCTTTTGCACTAAAACTCGTGAATCCTGCATACCAGTAGTCATCACAATAGCAAGAAACATTCAAGCTATGGAACAACCAATTATGCTGCTTAATGGCATTGTTATTAAAGCAACATAATAAGTAAACAGTAAGTTTTCTGCGACCTCCAGGTCCTTCACAGACGTAAATACATCCAAATGAAAGGCCTATTGTGTAGGAAAAAATGCTAAAAAAAAAATGGAAATTCATATTTCTGCTATTGTAATGTGCATCTTCCAAAAGTCCACTTTCATTCTGTCAACAAAATAGACTTTCACAATAAAATCTCATGAGTAGCACCAAAAGTCACCAAAATACTTTGGGCTAGTAAAAATGAACGGTGCAATCAAACAATTAATTTCATAATTGTCATACACATGAATTATTGTAATGAATTATTAAAAGTAGAAGACAGAAATTTTGATATCTCATATAAAATGGTTAAAAGTAACCGTTGATGTCATGCAAAAGATGAATGACAATTATCATAAGATCTCAGGCTCAGGCACCTCCCATCCATGTTAATGCCAATATCACTTGGCATTTCAAGTGACTGAAGTTGTATCTACAGTTCTAAATTAACATAGTGGGAAATGCAGGATGGTGAGTATGAAAATTTGTTTTACTAACTTACATGCATTGTATGAGTCTTTCCACTGCTGGTAACTCCATACGCAAATACTGTACCTGCAACTACGAAAGTTAGTAAAAAAGAATAAAGATGCACCATTTAAGCAAACAGTAAAAAGATAAGAATAAGTCCCTATTGTCTCTTTACACAGAACAAAGGAAAGTTATAGCTGCTTTGCATATCGAGTCTAGAATTCCAGCTGACAGAAGAGCAGAATTTTGTACCTTTTCTGAGTGAAGACTTCCAATGATGATTAAGGGCAAAGTGAGAAAATGCATATACCAAGAATACTACACTTCCAATCTATCAACTAGACAACCAGACAATAAAAACATTCAAGGCAGAGATTTAGAAATGCAAAAGTTTACAACAGCACAGTTATGCTTTAGGGTTAGGAGCAACTGGTATAGCGCATGATTCGCAAACAACACAAATAATGCTGTACAATAGACTTATGTAGTGTTAGAGTCCACTGTGCTATGTAGGATGGCATTTCAATTATATGTTGGAAGATCACGAGTAATTTTCTGAAGAACATAATATGAACTCCATATATTCTGGATAGTAGTTACCATTTATCCCTTCCATAGCCCCATTCACAACATGCTGAGCTGCAACATCATATACATGGCGAGTAGTTGTGGCTGGACCAAACACTCTATCTGGAACATAAACATACAGATACAAACAGTAAATATAACGCACAAATCATAAGAAAGTTCAAGAAAACTCAACTCTTTGTACAACAGTACAAGCCTCTAAAAGTACAAAGAGCATTTTAAAAACCTAATAAATTTGCCAATCAAAGTCTTTCATTCTGTAGAATTCAAATTTCAATCAAAGACACAAGTAAATACATAAAAGGAACGACTCGGTAATATTTGAATAGAAAGTCGTGATTTTAGGAATTGTACATAAAAAGAAATGTATACTATACTGCCCAGTACCAATCTCCATACATCAAGCAACGTATAAATTATTACAGTTCGTAGTGTACAATGCAGCCAAATTATCAAGTCAGAGGAAATGGTAGAACTTTCATCTCTTCATTGTATAAGAACAATTGAATTCACCAGTGTATAACCTTCTGAAACCTTAGGTCATATAATTGTACAAATTCTTATCATTAACCATACGAAACAAATCTCATTTTATCCATCCCTGACATTTAAATAAAGAAATGGAGTCCTCACTGATATAAACTTGTCCCGTGGCTATACCGGGCTTCATTTACGGTTGCCCTTTCATTAGAAAAAGATACAATTATGTTATTTAGCATCCTTTGAACCAGAATGTAGCTGGGTACACCATTAAGGTCAAGTATTGTACATATTTAAACAGATGCTAAGGTCTAAAAAGCTTTAATTAATTTGGAAACATACTGTGGATATTTGTAGCAATTTAACCAAAATTACAATACAGAATGCTCTTTTTTCCTAAAAATAGCGTCACCACAATTGCTGCATCAGGTTTTGTACCTTATGATTTTACTGGTGTCTCCTCTACTTATACTCACACAAAAATAGAGGAAATGTGTGTTTCATTGTGTTGTGTGTGTGGAAGAATCAGTTGTAGAACTAACCAAAACTATAGGTAACAGAGGAATTATACTCATTTCGAACCGTGTAATCTCCGTCAGCATACCAAGCTAGCTCGTCTTCTTTATTAATTTCTCTAGCACTGCAAAAACATTTAAAAAGAAAAAAGAAAAAGAAATAATTAGCTCATTCACCGTCACCGAAATTTCAAATATAACCGCCCAATCGGAAATAGTTAAAATCAACAATTAGGAAGCTCTGAACCTGAGGGGACGGAACCGGATGGTGACGGTTACGTTCTCTTTAGCTTTGTTCGAGTCGGAAGAGGAACGGTCAATGCTCGGCGGAGTCGCCTGAGTCGGAGGTGGAACCGATGGTGGAGACTTGAACGACGGCGTGGAGGACGATGAAGGAGTAGAGGGGCGTTTAAGTGAATGAACAGTAGGATTTGTTGAGGATTTACGGGACCGGAACGGCGATATGGATGATCGGAGAGACTTGGAAGTGGACATTTTGGAGGATCACGTGCCGGCCACTGGTTTGCCGCCTATTGTCCCTCCAAAAATGCGAAGCTGTTTTTGATTTTGTAGTAATGTGAAAGGAGGGGAAGCGTGAGACTCTGTGTTTTTGAATTTGGACTTTTTGGGTTTTTACATTTTTTTTTTTTTGCACTTTTGGTCTGGGGTTAGCAAATGAACAAAAAATTTGTCCCAACAAAATTGACACGAATTATTAACATTTTGTCTCTCTTATTATATTTTAATTAAAACTACGTGTTAGAGTTTACTCTCTTGTAAATTAATTTTAGTATATTTATGCATTTAGTTCTTAGTTTTAATAAAACTACGTCGTTTTGAACGTTAGACAGAATAAGACACGATAAATATTGTACACAATATCTAGTCTCAACAAAATTGAGTTTTGTTGTTTTATTTTGATTTTTCAATTATCAATTAAATTCAATTCAAAATTAATTATGCTTTATTTTTATTTTTTTTTGAATTCTATTGGAATTCAATTCAAAATTAGTTTTGTTTTGATATATTTTTCAAAAAAACTCATGTGAAACTAATTCATATATACTATGATTTATATATAATTCGGATCTGATTCACATAATACCAATTATTCTTCTATTAAATAATAAGTCATGTTAACATTACTATATACATGGCTTTTTTATATCGGTAATTAACCATCACCCAACTAATAATTTGGTTTACAAATTTTGGTTTTAGCTCCAACCAAATAATCAAATTATATAGCAATTAATTTTTTTTTTACATGTATTTGTATGTAATAGAAATATATAATCAACAAATAATACATAATTACACATTTTAAATGTAAATCTATATTAAACAATTTATTAAATTCATTTCATAGTTATAATTCCCTTTTCTTATATTTTCATTTCATAGTGTATGATTGTATATGCATATTACATCAAGTATCAAATCACATAAGTTAAAAGGAATGATTGATTTACTAAATCAAAATTGGCTCTTCTAGTATAAGGTCTTAATGTTGTATCTAAGCTCTACCAGATCCTCTGTCCAATATTTATCATGTCTTATTCAAAACGTCGTAGTTTCATTAAAACTAGGGACTAAATATATAAATATAACTAAAATTACTTTACAATTATTAGACCCTAACAAGAAATTAGTGAACTCTAGGACGTAGTTTTAATTAATATAGAATAAGACAGATAAAATATTTGACAGAATATGGATTTTATCAATTTGTTTATTTGTCTATTAGAGATTTTATTTAACTATACTGCATGCTAATGACAGAAAAATAGAGGTGCTACACTTAATTTTATAGGATGTGGTAATATACTTGGTAAATCCCTTCCAGCCATCCATCCCCCTCAACTGCTGCATCCTTCTTACCAATCCACTCTGAAATCTTAATCCCTAACACACTCCTTCCAATACTGAACCTGAACCTGAACCTGTCTCCCAACTCCCACTCCACTCCCATTTCACTAGCCTTTTGCTTTGCCAGCCCAGCACCTCCAACAATGCCATCCCTGACTTCTCCTACTATGCAGTAAGCTGGCTTCCCCTCCTCACCATTCACACCCAAGTTCACACAAATATCTCATATATTGTAGACACTTACATTTACCAAGTGAAACACAGATTCACACACTGCCATACAAGCTCATACAGAAAATTAACTTTGGGTTATAAAATTTGATAAGTTGCCTTGTTATTTTCTAATGGAATTGTAGTGGGGAATTTTACTTCACACAGATTTCTTCAATTAAGATAAATGCAACCATACTATGCATTGTACTCATTCTTCAAATGTAAAAAGTTAAAGATTTGAAATGACTTCTTGCATAACATAATTGCTTCTAATAGAAAGCTTTACTGCATAAATGAACAAGGCAAGTTTGGAGTAGTTATCAAATGTTACTACTTGAGAATCAAAACTACATAAACTAAGGCAATTTAGAGTGACTCTCCTCTATCTACTGGAAAATATCTCTTCCAATATCTATGCACTCCTCAAATTTTCTTGGACACCTGTGGTTTCTGGTACAAAGAAAAATACGAAGCAAGCTATCGAAAGTGCAACTCCTCCCATAAAGAAGAACATTCCATTTGAGAGTGCACATAAAAGTCGCAGCGTAATATGGCCCATCACTACTGTCATTGCCATGGATATGCTCGACTCCCAAGCAGCACCCAAATTTGAGCTCTTTCCGCGGTAATTTTCATTCGTCCAACCATACGGAGCAGAGACAACAGAAAAGGCAATGACAGTCAGAAGCATGAAGCTGTTGACGCATGTAGCATCTGGTTTCTTCAAATCAACATAGACATACAAGGGATCTGAGTGGAAAACAATCCACACGATGAGCTGCAACACATAAACAAGAAATAAGTCTGTGATGGTTTTAAAAGCTAAGTTTACTTGGTAATAAAAATATGAAAAAACCTTAACTAAAACATAATCGTAAAAGAAATGTACCTGTGCAATGAATATAACAATGCATGATACCATGATAGGGATCCGTCGGCCAATTCGATCAGATAAATAATAAGAAATGCCAGATGATACGATCCTGCATATATTGGCAACCAGAGGACCAAGAAAAGTCTGGTGGAATGTGTGAACAAGTGAATCCAAAAGTAGAGGAGAGAAAAACACCAGAGTTTCTATCCCTATCAATGGAGGAAGAAAGTGTGAAGCTGTGCTGATCAGTAACTTGGGGCGGTTTCTAAGGCAAATGAAATCTTTGAACTGGTCCTTTTCTTGGTTATCTTCTTTTGCTAAAGACTCAAGTTCTGCCTCAACCTCTGCCTCCCACTGTCTAATATTTCTAAGCTCATTTTCTGCTTCTACCCAATGGCCATGTTGAAAAAGCCATTTAGGAGTCTCCCTTATCTGCAATGTGACAATGAGCAGCAAAACGCAAAGGAAGACAATGGAGACAAACGGTAGTCTCCATCCCCAGACAGGATAAAGTGCAGCAACATAATTGACTGTGCATGCGAGTACATGTCCTAACTGGATCATGTACTGAAAGATGATATTGATCCTTTTCTTGTATTTAGGTGGCACAGTCTCCGAACAAATGATGGGAATAATCTACAAAACATTCAAATAGAAAATAAGAGTAGAACTATCTAATTTATATAGTCGAGCAATGCATATCAAACTTGTAACTTCTGAAAAGAAACATACATATGAAGTTTATGACAAAATATTATTACCTGGTATGTGACGCCGAGACCTAATCCAAGAAGTATCATCCCTACGACTCCAACACTAGTCATAGGATTCCATGCAGTTAAACATGATCCTAAAGCCCAACATAAAGATCCTAGAACCAAGACAGGTCTGCGGCCCCAAATGGAAGCAAATGTGAAAGCCATCCAAATGGATGGCACTGCAGATAGAGGTATGAGCAACAAGAACTGCAGGAACCAGGGATTGAAGTAGTGACAAAAATTAGTGTCGATTCCTTTCTTTGTGGCTTTGAAGATGGACCGTGAAAATCGATACAGGAACATGTCCATATTTGCCAAACCGCCTGAAAGACATAATTTGGAGAATTTCTCAATCATCTATAACTGATTAAACCTTGTCTTAAAAATTTCCAAACTTAGCTACATATTGGATTAGGACAATTTGCAAAAAGTGTAACTATTACCAAACTTGAGTAAATACGACAATCCAGCTATATATTTTGATATAATGCAATGAAAAAATGAAATATGTTCACAATTTATATATCATGCTCTCTGAAAAATTGTATTGATCGAATTTGTAGATTAAACTGCTATATCATGCTTTGAACAGACAATTTCACAAGTAGTCCGGCTCTACTGACACAATGCACAGCTTCACATACATTCAATTCCAAAATCATTATAGATTTTTCCAGTTTGGACTTCATTTTTATCTTGAAATTGCAGACGAAACCCATCTTTCTCTCCACTATTTTGAATTTTCACACCATACTTTTAAGTTTTCATCCCAAGTCATAATTTGCATCAAGTCACACCTATTGTCGCTTTTTTATATAATCAATTTTTTTTCCTTATAATCCCCACTTTGTTAGATAAAAGTTGTAGATATTACTTTAAAATTCAGTTTGGCATCAATTCTATTATTCAATTAAAGAGCATGTCCTCTATTCTAGTCAGCAATCACAGAAATCTGTGGTCACTGGTCTTAGAGAAGTCAAGGTGGGCGGTTCTCTTATGAATGCCTAATTTCATGGGAAGTTAGTAGTTATAATTTAGAGATAAAGATTGAAAATATTCTTTGCCCCAAAACACTGATATAGCTGTAGATTCATATTAAAATAGAGATCCAACATCATTTGGGAACATATAATTTAGGTATCAAATCTCATTGTTTTCTGTCCAATGCATTTATATTAGAACAAACTTCAGGCTTGTCTATAGTATTTGTTTATTCTTCCTTGACCTTGTAGTTATAGTTAGTGTAAGTAGAATGACACTGGTTT
Organism: Ophiorrhiza pumila; assembly: GCA_016586305.1. NCBI lineage: Eukaryota > Viridiplantae > Streptophyta > Magnoliopsida > Gentianales > Rubiaceae > Ophiorrhiza > Ophiorrhiza pumila. The sequence continues at coordinate 9,334,369 of BLIW01000010.1, read as the reverse complement.
TTTTTTATTTATTCCATTTCCCAATTTTTCAGTATTTCACTTACCAATCTAGATAATCCCAAGAGCACAAAATCCATATTTCACTTGCCAATCTAGATCATCCCATGCAAGAGCATAAAATTCATATTTCACTTACCAATCTAGATCATCCCAAAAGCATAAAATCCATATTTCACTTGCCAATCTAGATCATCCCAAGAGCATAAAATTAAGGATATAGACAGATTAAGGAGAGACATAGGTTACTATATAAGTATATAGTGTTTGATTTGCATGCTGTCCAAAAGTATTTAACTTTGATGTCATTGTCATTTCATTTTCCTTTTCAATATAAACATAAGGAATTTTAGCAAACTCAACAAGTGTAATATAATATATATATATATACTGATGCCATAGTAAATCATGCATGAATTGTAAAAAAAATAGAAAATTCCTTCAACATTATTAAGAGCAAATAGCTAGAAATTAAGTTTCACTAACCTGGAAAACTTAATGCAAACCCTATCATAATGCCGCCGATCATGGCAAGTAATAAACTTGGTAATGGCATTCCAGAATGCCGACCATCTTGAATGGGATGCATACCACCATCAACTTGTTCCGTCTCAGGCTCAAGTTCAAGTATTTGCTGGTTTGTAGGTTCAATTTTCTCGAGTTGCTCAACTTGCACTACTTCCTGTTCCGGCAACTCAACTTGCACTATTTCCTTCTCCGGCTCCAGCTCAGGTTGCGTGATTACATGCTCTAACCTTGCTGGCCCAGTGCTCTTTGAAACCCTAAGTTGTCTTTCTTCCTTAACTTGCTTGTGTGCACTCATCATATTTTTAAGTTTAGTACTACTGTAAGCAGCAAATTCCAGAATCACTATTGTGAAGTAATTAATATAGAAACTAACTACCAGTACTAATAATTAATAATTAACTAAATTTTCTAATCATTAAAATTAATATGAATTATGAAACTTACAAAATAAAATAATAATTCAACTAAAATAAAGGAAAAAAATTAATTAAGCAATCAACAAGTAATCAAAATAACAAGGATTTATTGTTTACACATGCATGCAAGCATAAAAATTACTTAAGATTTTGATTTCACCAATGCAATAAAAAATGTCTTCTAATCCCTCACTTGATAAAAGTGTATCAACATATCGCATTAAATTCCAAATGATATATTTATGATATCCAATCAATTAAGGCAATCAAGAGATATCCAATCAATAAAAAACAATCAAAAGATATCAATCACTCAACACAATCAAAAGATATAAATCAATATAAATCACTCAAGACAATCAATCGATATCAATCACTCAATATAATCAATGGAAAGAATAAAGTGATTTATATTGATGGTAATTAATTGTAATTATATCATTATTTAATTTATTCTGTAATTAGTCCAATATATATCATTATTATTATTATTATTATTATTATTATATATACATATATACTCATGAAATGCAAGTCATAATTGTAATACAACTATACCCGCTCTCTTGAAAGTAGAAGCTATTGGCTAGTATACTAACGCGGGACAGATTCGTAGAAAAAACATGTTCTTCACAAAAAAAAAAGTCGTAGAATTTGAAAGATATTAAAAATATGAAAAGTCTGAATTCTGAATTATATGAGTTATTCTTCAAAATAAAGACATACAAGAGTTTATATAGAACTAATAATTTATAATTCTAATTAGGAAACAAAAGAAAGTCGTTTAATTAAGAAAATAACCAAATTAAAAAACAAATGTAATTAGTAAAGTAAAATAAACTCAAAAGAAACTCGAGGCTCAAAATAAAGGCGTATATAGAACTAATAATTTCTAATTCTAATTAGGAAATAAAAGAAAGACGTTTAATTAAGAAATAAAAGTAATTAGGAAAGTAAAACAAAAGAAAGACCTCAAAATGATTAATTTAAGGTTCGATCTTGTCCTATATCAAAATTTTAATGTTATATTTCATTCTTTCATTTTTGTTTTTTCTATTTATGACATTAAGTAAAGTAATCGTAAAAGTTAAAAGGAAAAAAAAAATCTTAGATAATATTTCACATAATCCATACAAACTAGTGCAAAGGTAAGATGCATGAATTTTTGTATTGTTATATTGAAAACGTGTCGATTACTTGACGAATATGGCATGGTTGTTGTTTAACCAAAATACTCACTAAATAAATCCACATCCAATATATTATTGAGTGCAATGTAATACAGGACATACTAAAAGCGTAACTTTTTTTTCTAAATGTTTGTAATGAATGAAAAAAAAAATGATTTTGAAGTGCATATCACAGTCGATTGAAAAAAAATACATAATTTTCACTTAAAGAGAATTAAAAATTGCATAATTTTCACAAAAAAAATAATTACACGTGTTTTGTATAAATTTTTGTTAAAAAGAAATAACAAATAAAAAAATTATTTGCATCATGCACGTTCTACTATAGTTAATTTCTTATACTTATAATGGATTGATGTTTAAGAAAATATACTAAATTAGTACTAACATCTTATATGATCTACTAATTTTAATTAAAAAAAAAAGAGATTCGAATTAATGGAATCATCACAACTTAATTTCCCATTTACCAAATTAAAAAGTGCAGAAAAAGCTAAAATATGTGAGTTATGCAATAAACTAATTAAAGATGACTGAGGATGATTGTAAGACTAAGATATAATTAAAACCGTAAAAAACTATAACTATACTTACATTAATTTGACAGAAAAATGAGCAAGAATTTATGACTTGACTTGAGGCCTTCAACCCAAAAAAATCCCACAGGTTGGTAGTATACTAACACGGGACAGATTTGTGAAAAAAAACTCGTTCTCCACAAAAAAAAAGTTCCTAAAATTTGAAAGATATTAAAATATGAAAAGTCTGAATTCTGAATTATATGAGTTATTCTTCAAAATAAAAACATACAAGAGTTTATATAGAACTAATAATTCCTAATTCTAATTAGGAAACAAAAGAAAGGCGTTTAATTAAGAAAATAACCAAATTAAGAAACAAAAGTAATTAGGAAAGTAAAATAAACTCAAAAAAAAAACTAGAGCCTCAAAATAAAGGCGTATATAGAACTAATAATTTCTAATTATAATTAGGAAATTCATTTATTAAAACATCTCTAAAAACCACAGTGCCATCGAGCATCCCAATATAACTCCAGAAGAGCCTCCATATCTGCACTTCTTCACTCCATATCTGAATTCAGAAAAACAATACCAAAACTGATGCTTATGATTAAAGGGAAAAATGCATCTCAACAAAACCAAAATCTCATGCTACGGCTTTTTTGCGTTGCTTTATCTCCTGAATTACACCATCTGCAAGCGAGTCAGTATCATTGTTCTTCCCGAAAAATTTGACAAAATCCATCTTAGGGTCCATTAGATACCTGCACATAATATATTCAATTGTATCAGACCTTGCAAGAAAGAAATGATCCATGCAATTCCATATTTTGGCTTTTCGTCTAATGTATGCACTTTCCATGGCAAACAATTAGTCCTGGTAAATGTTAAGAATCTCTTTTCCAGTTCGTTACGGTAAATGCAGAACACTAACCAAAATCTTGACAAGGTATTACAAAAATTTGATCCACCATGGATTAGAAGAACAATTGCCAAACCAAAACATTTGTAACTCAACTATTCAGAACAGGGAAATTGCAACACTAAGAGCCCGTCATTAGAAGTTTTCAAGGGAAAGGTTTTCATGGAGTTTTGCACATGGAAATTCTCTAGAAACTATGAATTCGATTAACAATAGACATAATTAGGCCTGCTGACTTGAACAACATATTTTCTGCTGACACAAAGCTGTTTCTACTCTAGTAACAGAACCAAAACAAGTAAATAAACAGTGGTTTTCTTCCTTGCATAAGTACCAATCTCTTGATCATAGAAAGGTCTTAAATTTCTTTGCTATGACCAGAAGATTAAGCCACCACATCTCAAAGCTAAAATCCGCCCAAAGGGAGCAGGAAAGTCATGGACTCCAGAATTCTAGAAATCTTAGTGTCTTCAAGACTAGGGTTCTGAGTTTGTAGAAATCCCATTTAGTGAAGTCGCCACCCCCACTTCCCCCCCTCCCCGTGGCACTGCAAACAATGTGAAAAAGTCCAGAAGATAACTTGTAGCAAGAGATATATTAGCAAGGAACAGTAGTCTTTCAACCAAAAAGAAAGCAATTTGCTTCTATTGCATCCGTGTAGACCCTTGTTTAGTTGAGAAATATGCGAATAACCAACATAACCTTGAGTAAACAATGAACATTTACAAGTTCTCTTTTTTTGCTATGGAAAGCTTTGTAAATTTAAATAAACTGCTAGCTTGGACTGACATAGACACACATCATACAAAGAAATATCAAAACCACTGTCTTACACATATGATCCCTCACTTATGGAACTAAACTGTCAGATACATGTTGCCATGGCTTTGAAGAACCACACAAGAGAACCACATAACTGAGCCTTTTAATATCACAGAAAGGTTCAAAGTAATGGATTAGAGAAGTGTTCTAAAGCATGTTAACATATGCAATATAAAAATCACAATGAAGCAATATCATGTAGATTACTTCTAACTCCATTTGAAAAGGTAAATACATACATGACAATTGAGTGGTCGACTAGATAGTCTGAACCTTCCTCTTCTGTCTTCATATAATAAACTCGATATGCACGTGCAGCCTTCTTAACCTCATCCACACCACCGGTAAGGCCAATTAAATTTGGGTGAAACTCTGAAAACTAGCAGAAAGTCAGTTCAGAATTGAACTTCTAACTTATTCAACCAACAAAAGAAAGTCTTGGCCCCTTTCTTGAGACAAGCGCAGAGGTAAAATGCCATTTATGTAGGAAAGAACCTTTAACATATTCTCGGACTTGCTCAACAGTATCTCTTTCAGGATCAACCGAGATGAATACAGGGACAACTTCGATTCCAGATTTTTCTTCTGCAAATATCAGCATTTTAAATAAAATTAATCTGGCAACAATTAGACATTCTGCAGTCACATAAACCAGTACTCCAGGATACAATTAGACACTCTGCAATCACATAAAGCCAAAGCTCCAGGATGCAATAATTAGAGGCATCAGAATGAAGTATTAAACTTTATTGATGCCCATTATTTATGATATCTTTTGCAGATGAAATGAGGCTCCACACATTTTTTTTGCTCAGCAACTTCTTTTTCTACCTTTTCTCGAGTAGAAAAACATGATGAAAAATGGAAAAAAAATACTGACCAAAGATCTAGGAAACACAAGGGATCAAACATGAAAATTCCTATTCCATCTTTCTCATGCTCAAGTTACAACCAAAGGATTCAGTTTAAAAAATGTAAAAATGTCATTCTAATTTATGGATCTGGTCCTTATCAGTAAATATAGCATTATATGATTATCTTATAGCAGATAATTAAAATGTAAATCTAAAGACTGTCTCAGGCAACTTACTTATTTTATCAATTGCAGCAGCAAGCTTTTGTAGTTCATCAGGGCAGATATCTGGGCAGTGGGTGAATCCAAAATACATTAAAGTCCATTTTCCAAAGAAGTTTTTCTCAGTTACAGCCTTCCCGTTATGATCCACGAGGTTAAAAGGACCACCAATTGCAGCTTTCCCAACAGAAGGACCCTGTTTTACCGTTTTTGAAGCACTATTGATTCCTGCAGTGACAGTATTTAACAGTTTTAAGGGAATGTGATGAGAAAATTTTTTGCAGTATCTAATTTCTGTGATAATCTATGACAGCATAATACCACTAAATTTAGAGTATATGACTATTAGCATGTGAACCTGCAATTAGAAACATTCCACACCTTGATAGTCCTTTTAAACTAAAGAACATGGCACATGATTCATAATCAATAGGAGAAATGCTCAAACTGAACATACCTACCTTCAATATGTCTCTTCTTTTCCCGGTCATAGTACCAAATCAACGCAGCTCCAGTGGCAAGTAGTAAGAAGAAGCTTGTCCATGAAACAGGCTGCAAGAAACCACCAAATTATTTGCAAGTTTTCATGAATTAGCTGTTTTCCCTGTATATTATTCACATTCAACTAGAGATTCATAATGTCTACAAGATTAGTATTTCGTAAAGAAATTCTTAAGGATGGAAATCACTATCCTCAAACAATCTAAAAATTGAAGCCTACAAGATTCCAAGATGCCAAATGCACTATCTGTATCTGCTATTAATTGGGAGAAAAGGCAAAAAAGTAAGCTCATAGCATGCTGCTAACTGTTTCTAGTACAAAGCGAAATATAGGAGAGATGAAACTGTAAACATGTTGCTCAAGGGCAAAAACAAATATACGAGAGATGAAATTGTAAACATTGGCATTTGATACAAGTTAAACAGACATCATAACAAACAAATTATAATTACCGAGCCTCGAATAGGCTTCCCTTGCTCAGCAGTCTTCTGCGATTCATCACCTGAGCTTTTGCTCGTTCCAGGGTTAGAACTGGCATTTGAAGATGCACCAGAACTACTTGTTTGATTTGCAGTAGGAGTGGTAGAACAAAGAAACCTACAGTTTATTGCTGAGGATGGTACCATTCCATATTCACCCAACCAAACGCCCTAAAGACCATAAACAACAAAAGTCAAACAAACAATGAACAGTATTCCACCATGCGTAGAAACATAATAGATCACTACGAATTGGCATGTGGTCACATGCATGTGTATATCTATGTGTATGTATGTGTGTGTGTCTATAGATAGATAGATAGATAGAGAGAGAGAGAGAGAGAGAGGAGAGAGAGAGAGAGGGGGGGAGAGACCGATGAAGACAAAAGTTGGTATCTGCGTCGGAGAACTTCGAGGGCGCTATTACGAAAATGCTGCAGTGGAGGGTTGGTTGAAGTTGAAGTTGAACAAAATCGGCTTGATATGTGGTAGTTTGAGGAGAGAGAGCGGTAAATATACCGAAGACGGGAGCTTCGTGACATTACACTGGCCATGGAGCTTGATATGCTTTCCTTTGTCTGGTATAGTACTATGCCCAAATCCCAATCACTCTGTATTAAGACTCTTGAATCTTCACTTGACTATGTTACGCCTGGATTTGCATCCTGGCAATGAAGGTGAAATTGTTATGTACTTCTCTGTGTACTACTAATCCACATCAACTAGTCAACTGGATTCATTGCTTACTTAATGCACTATATAACTCAAGAAAAAACACACATACATGAAACTACATTACAACCTTTTCTCTTCCTTCCCCTTTACTAGCTAAAAGAAGGCAAGTCTCAAATGCATGTTGCACTTCTTTTTATGAATCGATGATGTCATTCCAAATCAATTATTGAAACACCACCTAAAGTAAACTAGAAATTTGTAAACTGCAAAGAAAAAGAACTCCTTGGACACCAGAATAATTTTTGTAGAGAAATAGAGAGAGCAAGGGTGAATCGAACTTCAAAGTTTTTTTGTATACAGGGTAAATAATTTCATGCATGAAATGCAAATCAATGTAACTAAGCTATAACAGAATACGTGAAGCTAGAACAAAAGCTACTTCAGATGTTCCCTAACAATTATTCGTGAAGTACTGACGCGATACACTGGCAGATAAGGTTAAAGTAACATATTTCTTGTTAAGAAGCAAAGAATGATGTCACCCTAATTCAAGGCAGTAATGAATAGTGAAATTAAACCCAAAAAGGCATGCTGCAACAGAGAAGTGATTTCATAGGCCAGTACAATAATCATTTCAGGAAGATGGTTGTTTTTTTTTTTTTTTCTTTCTTTTTTTCAAGGAAATGGAGAGAGAAGGAACAGCTGAAGCAATAAAGAACAAGATTAAGATTAACAATTGAGTAGCCATGTCAAAAATAAGAGTTGGGCGGAGCTAAAGGAAGTTACTTTTCCCAATAATAATTGATGCCCAGTTTTCGAAAAATCGCAACAGCCTGCAGATTTAACATTTCAACTTATTCATTTTCCTTGATGAACTTAGATAAAATTCTTGCATAACATTGTAATAATCCCCATATCTTCAACTGGGTTCATCTCCAAAACAAGAAAAACCATTGATAAATGAGCCCAGAAGTTCACACAAGACCACCATTTACATCCATGTAAGTTCAAACAGAAATTTAATCAAACAGCAACAAGGCATAGAATTTCAAACTTCCAAACAAACAATTACTTCATAAAACAACTAAAAGTAGGAAGGTCCATCAATTAGTAATAATTATAAATCAAATATTCGCAATGCATAAAAAGAGAAACTTTTAGTTCAAGCAAACAAATTGGAACATCCCAACATTGCCCAGAGAGTTTCAAGCTAATTTCAGAAAGAGAAACAAAAGCAAGAAGAAGTTCAAAGTACATGTAGAAGTAAAAGCGAAAACTTTTACCAGAAGAGGATCGCTGGTGGTGGCGCGGGGATTGGGAGTTTGAAGATGCACAGTTTTGGGGGCAAAATCTCTGGGCTTAATTTGTGAACTAGGGAAGGGAATGAAAGTATGAAATGCACTTTTTTTTTTTTTTTTAAGTATAATGTTTTATTTATTTATTTATTTTGGAAAAACTAACACTATTGTTTACAAACAAGAAAAAAAAAATTCTCTGAATAACTTTTTCCAACACTCACAATTAAAATTATGTAATTTTATCATATCCAGTAAAAATATACTCTAAATTTATTCTTCTGAAAAATATACGTGTACACATACATATTTTTTTATTAAAAAATCAAAAGAAACTAATTGAAATGACTTTGATATAATTTTTTAATATGAATGATGAAATTATATTATTTTAAATGCAAATGATGAAAATTAATTTTCTAGCAAATGTGGATGATGAATTTTGTATATTTTTTTTCAAATAAAAATTAAAACAATTAGTTTTATGGAAAATGAAAATTGTGAAAAGGGCGCGAACAGATTTGAGGTACAACTTTGGATTATTTATTGCAAGAACTATTTATATTTGTTCTTGTATATTTGATGTAAAAATTAGTACTAATGCACCCTACTTTAAATATGTTATATTTGTAATTTTCTTGTGAGTAATCACTACAAGCATTTTCATTTTTTTTTGGCAAATGTCCATAATTTATATTATTCATATTTTGTAATAAGTTTAATATAAACAACATTGGAAATTATGAAATTAAATAGAGTAATTACATAAATCGTTTGTGCTTCGTATACATATAAAATCACTTTATTTAGACTCTCATGAGAATTTCATTTTGTACGAGATAATTGACCTTATATATTAACTTAATAATTAAGAAAATTGCATTAATAATTTTTTTTAATAAAAGCATACCTTCATAATGCCCTTATTCCATTAATGAACTATAGTTTCTTTTTACAAAAAATAAAATAAAATTACAAGATCACTTAGAAGAATGAACTTTTGAATTACAAAATCTCCCTTATGGTGTTAATAATTTTGAAATGAAATGCATTTGAAAATGTGCATTCCAAAAGATATATATATTTCCACTAAATTGTTGTCTATTTATTATATGGAAAAGTTACCAAAATCTTCATTCATGTTTATTGAACAAACATTTTTCATTATTTACATTTAAATAATATAATTTCGTCGTTTCACATTAAAAAATTGTACTAAATTTTTTTATTTCATCCAATTCAATTTGACTTTTTAATGAAAAGTTGCACATCTTTAAATAATGTCGCATGCGTTTAACTTTCGTTAGAAAAAAGTAGATGAACTTAGATAAAAAAAAAAATTAATGTAGTACAAATTTTTAGTATGATTGATGAAATTATATTATTTTAATTGTGATTGATGAAAAAATATATTATGTGGGGTGTTTTTCGCAATTTTTTCCTTATTATATTTGCCAAAAAAATAAATAAAAATATAAAAAAGAAAAAGGTGGGGCCAGGAACGAGCATCGATTGGCGCCAAAACCTTAATATAGTTTCCAGGGGAAAATAGTAAAAAGTTCAAAGCTAATCTTGAAGCTGAAAAAATGGCAGAGGAAGTATCCGTCATGGATATCGACGACGATATCACCACCACCACCACCGTTGACGCCGCTAATAACAAGGGCAAGAACGTCGTCGATTCCACCAGCACGGACACAAAATCCATACCCTGGGTCGAAAAGTACCGCCCTCAAACCCTATCAGACGTCGCCGCTCATCGGGATATAGTTGATACCAGTAAGTTTCACTTCTCTTTTGATTTTCTTTTTATCTGTATAAAAATAAGAACTTTATAGGAACACCCATGTAGAATTGTGTACTTTTTCCGATTTATGGACTATTTTTTTATGCGACATTTTATCGAATAGTTTGTAGGCTTATTGGTTTTGACTGATAGATACATGCTCTGTATGATTTAATCGGGAAAATTTTACAGTCTGTAGGCTTATTTGATCGGAAAAATTGGATCAGTTACATTTCTATTTTCGTTGGAGTTGTAACAACTTCAAAATTCAAATCTTTGGGTATTTTTGTTTGTAATTAACCGAACCATTCTTTATTTATTATATTCTGGTGTTGCAGTTGAGGGAAAATGACAATGAGAGAACTCTATTGACAATTTTGCATTTTGCTTCAAAAGTTGCACTTTTGATGTCCTGCGCATGTTTACTTGAAAGAGGCGTTTTTATTAATATATGAAAAATTGGGTAAAATGAACTAGATGTTTAATTACTAACGGGTTTGTGGGTGTTTATTGGTGATGATTGGTAAAACAGTTGATCGGCTGGCTAGTAGTAATAAATTACCGCATTTGCTGCTGTATGGACCACCTGGAACGGGGAAGACATCAACAGTTCTGGCCCTCGCTCGGAAACTCTATGGTTCACAGCTGCATAATATGGTTTTGGATCTAAATGCATCAGATGAACGAGGTATTGATGTGGTTAGGCAACAAATTCAGGACTTTGCTAGCACTCAAAGCATTTCTTTTGGGTATGTATATACGTTCTTTTATACTGAAGTATAATCTGAATTTTTAAATTAAGGTCCTTGAACATTACTACCTCTGGGTTGGATGTGTAAGAATTTAAGCATCATCCCATTTAGGAGGCTTATGGCATGATGAGAACAATCTTGTCTGCATTAGGAAAACAAGCATTAATGTTCACTTGGTTTAGCAATCTGTATGTAGTTTGTATAATCTGTACTGCAATGGAAGGTGAAGCACTGCCTCAACTTGAAAAACTATACTGATAGTGATTTTGTTTTCATCTGATGCTCCAGTTAATCTTTCAAGTGAAATCTGGTTATCGTGGCAAATAGTTTGGAGTACTTAGTTTTGAATGCAAGCTCTCCTTTTATTTGTCTTGTTCATCATAATTCCTTGGTTATCTGCATAATTTGGAGTACTTCGTTTTGAATGTAAGCTCTCCTTGCTTTACTCATCATATTCCTCTTCCTTCTTTCTATCAATCTCTTCCAGTATTGACTTGATCCTAGTGTGAGTTTTGATTGAAATGATTGTTAATTTGATACTTATTCAATATGGTACATGCAATAAACTACAGGAATTATGTTTTCACTGTGCTGGGTCTCTATCTAAAGGATTTATGATATGCCTGAGCACTTTTCATTTTGCAGTGCAAAGTTGTCTGTCAAGTTGGTCCTATTGGATGAGGCTGATGCTATGACAAAGGACGCACAGTTTGCTCTTCGCCGAGGTAAGAAGCTATCAGCAGAGCATTGGTTTCGACTTTCATTTTTATAATCAACATCTGCGCTGTTTTTCAACAGTGATTGAAAAGTACACCAAAAACACCAGATTTGCTCTTATCTGCAATCATGTCAACAAGATCATTCCAGCACTACAATCAAGATGTACACGGTTCCGCTTTGCTCCTCTTGATGCTGTTCATGTCACTGAACGGCTTAACCATGTTATTAGGGCCGAAGGGTAAATGTTAAACGTCTCCTGTTAATTTTGTGGATTTGCTTGCCTGGAGGTTTCTTTGGTGTCCCTTGTTTCGTTTTTCATGTTATCTGTGGATGTGCTTTGCTCTTTACTACAGTTTGCTACTATTAACCAGTTATTAAATCCTTCTTTTATGTGGATTGGTGGGTGGGTAGGTCATAAATCTGTTATTATAAAATGATTCATTTGTGGCTTCTTTACTTTTGCATGATTTCTAGTAATGTTTCTTCAATCCTACTGTAATGGAGTTTTAATGCTGTTATGCGAGTATGGTGGGGGAAAGTTTCTTGATTTTGAAGTTATAAGATGAAAAGTCACAGGGGAAAGCTTATTTTTTGAAATGTTGATTGATCATAGCATTTTAAAATATTTTTAGTTGGAGCTTGCAAATGATACCCAGGCATTGGAGTATTTTGTAACTGTCACAACAAAAGTACTTTTTGTCTTTGCTAGTTCATATTCCCAAGTTGATAAAGAAAAAATATGATATACTTAAATATAAATGAAAACATGTGTATAGATAGAATACGATGGCGAATTATGATCCATGTAGCCAACTCAACATAGTGGGATAAAGGCTTAGTTGTTGTAGTTGATATTCCCAAGTCATTGTAGACATTTTCAAGTTGATAAGTTACCCATATCAATGTTCCCATGAAGACTTGATACTGATACATATGTACATACACTTTATGGTGGTGCTTGATATGGTATGCATTGATGCTCAGGCATGATCTTGTAATTAAAGAAAGCACTCTCAGTGTTTGGTATACCATGATGCTGTCCAATAGCATTAACATTATTTTCCCTAATTTCTCGGGGACTGTTATTCAGATATTATTGCTGTTGTTTACTTGTTCTGGACCATAATATATGCAACATTGTGAGAATGATAAATTGGTGGTTCAGATATACATGCCTTCTGTCATTTAAGTATATCCTGCATTTTCATTACTTGACATCAGTTGAATAAACCCAAGTTAGTAGCCACCATTGACACTCCTGAAATTTATAGATTAGTTACCTTGTGTTGTCTTATAAGGAGTGGTTACTTTTTATACATTATAAGAGAAATTATTCGTTTATGCAAAGAATTTTGTTTGCAAACAACGAGAACAAACAAGTGATACCAATAGTTTCCTGATGAATGGCATTTTAATTTCTATGTCTGGAATCACTTGTTGCTTGGTTTTCTAAGATGTATGTTTCTCATTACAGGCTTGATGTCACTGACAGTGGCCTAAAGGCTCTTGTGAGGCTTTGCAATGGTGACATGAGAAAGGCTTTGAATATTTTGCAGGTACGTTTTGCCTTGCTCATCTGTTTTTCATTTACTTATACATGCAGATCTGAAGCCCAAATGGTTTTTAAATTTCAATATTTTAAAGCAAAAATCATGGCACTCGGTGAGATAAACAAATTTAGCCCCTCTCTGGTTGAACTTTAAGTTTTATTTGTGTATTCTTCTAAGAGAACTTTATTACAATTCATATTTTTTGAGGACTTTCTTATTCAATGCTCACAGAACTAGAGTTTCATAAAAGTTAATGAGAGTTACATTCCTCTTTTATTTTTTGTCTGCTCTCATAAGTCATGCTGAGACTATCTTCACTAACTAATGCTAGAACTGCCATTTTGTATGTGCATCTGCAACTAAAGGATAAATGCTACATAACATATAGAACTTGATATTATGAAATCTTCGATGGTACTTTTTCATGGACATCACTAACATTCTTAAAGACAATTTGGGTGCAATGAATTTTATATGGTTCTCAGCTTGTCTGTTTTGTTTAAGGTTTCCCTACTTTCAATCCAATAATCTAGTCTGATCCTAAACATGTGCATAACGATGTCTTAAAATAAGTTGACATTTTAGTTCATTTGTTTCCTATTGACATTGCACGAATTTGTCTATTCATGGAGAAACTGTAAAGTTTTGGAAGTTAACTTTCTCTTATTTCTTGGAGCATGCAGTCAACACATATGGCTTCCCAGCAAATATCAGAAGAAGCTGTGTATTTGTGCACTGGGAATCCATTACCAAAAGATATTGAGCAGATATGTCACTGGTTGCTGAATGAGCCATTTTCTGTTAGTTGTAGACGTATCCTTCTGTCATATATAACGCCACTAGCTTTATTTCAGCCTTTTCTTTTTAGAATATTGTCCTAGCTTTGTGGCCATAACTATGTCCAGAAATTTCTGAGATCAAGACAAGGAAAGGACTGGCCCTTGTGGATATTATAAGAGAAGTAACCATGTAAGCACTTTAATTCTCGTGTCACTTAATGGTAGATTTGCTTTGGCTAACTTCAAGGCATTGGTTCCAGGTTTGTTTTTATGATCAAAATGCCTTCAGGTGTTCGAGTTCAGCTGATAAATCAACTGTCTGACATTGAGTATGTATCAGTTCTATTTGTCTTCATTTTTTATACGCCTCATGTTATTGTTTGGGAATTGGTATTCTTGGTTTACTAAATAGCATATCCGCTTTCACAAAATTGCATACTATTCTTAGAAAATTTTAATGGATCAGATGTGTGGATGCAATACATACAAAACTTCTCTATAATTTACTGAGAAAATAACATATTTGTTTCACAAAATTGCATATTGATCTCCGAGATGTTTTTGATTGATCCTGCTAATTCAGTGTGCACAAAATTCTCTTGGATTTACTCACAAAATTGCATATTGGTTTCATTTTCAGGTACAAGTTGAGTTTTGGATGTAATGATAAACTGCAGCTTGGATCGCTCATATCTGCTTTTACACAAGTGCGATCTGCGCTGGTTGCTGCTGCAAAATAGTTAGCTTATGTAGGAAGTTCCTATGGTTTGTTTAGGTGTGTGAGAGGTCAAGACCTCAATGCTTCTTTGATTTTGTTTGATAGTTGCAAAATGCATTGCATGGTCTCTACTCTCTAGCTTTGTTCATCTTATGGAATGTATAGTTGACTTCCTCCCAAGATTTTTATGTCAAGAAAGAATTTGTTCTCAAATTATTTAATTTTCAATGCTTTCCTTGCAATGCCAGCATTTGTATCATGTTTCTATTAGAACTTGTAGCATAGAACTATAGGGTTTGCAATCTACAGGTTATTTTCTAATTTCAAGCCTTTGGGTTTTTGGTGTTTTCTGTTATTGTTGTCTTAAGCTTTTAAAAGACTAAAACAAGGCAACGATTGTAGGCTCTTGACATCGGCATTTCTCTACTGCTTCGAAATGGGGGGTGTTGTGTTTGTGGCTTCTGCTGCATGTCTTTGTTATCCCAATGTTTTGTGCTTCCCTTTCTACAACCTATCTTTGTTAAGGGTACAACAACAACAACAACTATGCTATCTTTGTTAAGGGTTATGATTGTGAAAACTTGTTTCAACCTTTATCTTTTAATTTAACCCACAAGTGGTTAGTTTAAACATTGAACTTCAATTTAGACCAAACCAAAAGGTTTTTCTTCTACCTCTTTGGATGGTTTGTTTGAAGAAACAAAATTATTTTGTACCCTTTTTTTTTAACTCTAATCCAAAGCACACCCCAGATGATAACACTGCCAAAAATAATCATTTTTTTCCAAAATAACAACTAAACCATTTGCCAAGGTATTACACTTGAGAAGAGGACGATGTAATTTCTCAACCAAAAAAGGGATATCCCATTTCTCATCAATAAATGTGTTTTTCACTTTTTGTTGGATGATAAATGTTTAATTACAATGGCGACGAGATCAAAAAAACCAGAAAAGGGGCTATAACTGGCCTGAAAAGTTTTCAGCCAAACTATTCTTCCATCAGCAACAACTCTTTGCTTCTGGAGTTGTAATGTATGCTGGAGCCTGGAGGGTACAAAAGTGAAGCAAACAGCTGCAGCAGTAGCCCTTTGGCCATGCAAAAGAGACCTTGGGGCTGAAAGCTCGCTCCGTCCTCCTTTCAACTTTTCTTAATGCTAATCTTTTCAACACTCTAGTAGCAGCATCCACACACTCCTGTACACCAAAATACTGCATTAACAACAAAATTGCTCCCTACCATGACAAACCTTCTCCATTTTCTCTTCTTCTACAAATATTTCAATAATTTACATTCTACGTCGGCATAACTTTTTTCCAGCTATCAGCTTAGCATTCTGGAGATATGCATACTGATTTGCTGACCAGCCAACCCCCCTTCTGCGTTACAGTGGGGGGTGCAATATAACCTGTCTCTCAAAAAACTGTTGAGGAGCTTGTCAGGACCAGTTCGGTGTCCTTACTTATCTCAGGGTGATCTTTACACTCTTTCACCACTTTCCTCTGATAACCTATTAGACCAAGTAATATCAATTTCAAGCGTTCGCGAGGAACTATCTCTGTTGCTTTCATGTCTTAGGCTGAATTGACCACTGTATGTCCCATCACTCACAACTTTGTCGATTTGAATTGTCACTCGCCCTAGAGTTGTCTGAGAAAACACATGCAAACTACATGTTAAAAAACAGGATGAAAGAGAAATGATGTCTCTAAAAGACTAAGAGTAATCTGACTCAAGGGACAGGACATTATCAATGCGCAACTGCAACAGACGTAGTAGCTTTCTTTCAGTAATCAAACTTGCTTTATTTTTTTCCCCTTATTTTCAGTGGAAAGTACTTGGAGCCAATTCTTAACAACAATTTTTGCAGTCACAGGCCAATTCTCTTTTCGTTATAAAGTTATCAAGAGGAGCATCAAGGTTGAGCTTAACATAACGCATCCAAATGAAGTATGATTACCTTTCCAAAAGTACTTCTGTTTTTGCATATTATGTGTAACTTTTGGCCCTTTGGTGGTACATCAAAGGCCCAGGTAAAACCTTCTTTCCATTCTGGAGAGGTGTTATGGCTTACAGTCTGCAAACAAACGATAAGCCTATTAGGATGAATACAGGCTTTCTTTCGGCTAAGAACTAAAGCAAATCTTTTCTTAGCATTTCATATAACATGTAAAAGGTTTAAAACTGGTACACAAATAATGTGACTGGAAGTGGAACCTGCATACAGAACGATTATAGATATTACACAAAAAAATTTATTATCCAGCCTGAACTGCCAGTACAAGTCATGTAGACACCTGAAAATTGCTATCAATTCTAGCAGAAAAGACAATCTAAATAATCCATCTAGCAAAATCTTGGTGGATCAACGAATTCACAGAGTAACACAGTAAATACAATCATGTATACTAACGATCGAAGACACATATGCTAGAATATGAGTTATTCCTTTTGGTAAGAACTATTACACATACAATTATTACCTTTGTTTGCCTTGCAGGACCATTTCCGATGGTTAATCGGCAAAAGGCATTTGTTCCTCCCATGACTTGCTTTAGATTGTTTGCACGTTTAATGGTAACAGTTAAACAGCCAGGCAAGCTCTGCAAAAGGCTGTCTGCTCTATCATGGAAACTTGGTGGGCAAGTATCCATTAGTCTTTGCAGAATTGGAATGGCTTCAGCAGCAACCATTGCTTGGGATCTTGAGACATCTATTGGCATGGATGACCAAGATTGTTTCAACAAGCACAATGTGTTCAGTGCAGAATCTTGTCCAGCCTCATTATCAGATTTAAGTGCTGCTACTAGATGAGGAATACAAAGTGTAGCAGCTTCAGAAATATGGAGCTTCGGAAAGTTGGCAAATATAACATGTATGGTCTTTAGAACCTCCTCATTAATAGTTGCAGTGGACCATAATTCTTTCTCCAATGCAGCTGCATATTTACACGAACTTGGAATTAGTTTCACCCACAGATAACCCAAACTTACATGTAAGTTTGAGAACTCTCTATGAGTTGTTTCAACCAAATAAAGAAATTCTGATTGTCGTCTTGTTAAATCATCTCTGACTACCTAGTCAAACCTACAAGCCACTGCTCAATGCTTGATTACCTAATTGCAGCTCTATTTTATCAAATGCTTAAACCAAGTGGAGTGTTAGCTTGTTTAGTGAAGTTAGCTAGGAAATCAATCATTATAGAATGACGTAAAAGAGCTAAAATTTTGAATATAGAATCACCTGTCAAAGACCTAATAAGCTCATTCGATACGTATTCCTGGAGTGTATGATTTGAAAATAAAAACTTGACGAGCAGTGCTGCCTGCGTAGCAACATCTGAACTAGCAGACAAAAGCATTTCCTGAATTACCAATATGCCTCCTGCTTCAGCAACAGCTCTCCTATTGGTTCGACTATGCATGACAAAGTTTTGCAATGCACAAATTGCCACCGTTGTCATTTCTTCCGTTGGTTGATCTTCAAGCAGGGTTATCAATGCTCGACAGGCTGAAACAGAATCACTGGCTCTGGCAAGTCCTTCGTGCTGCGAGAGATCCCCGAGAGCAAGAGCTGCAAGAAGCCTACTGGACTGTGATTGAGTTTGTGGGTCCAGTAAATACTGTGCCAGAGGTGCTATTGCATACTTAGATGCCTTCATCTCTCGCACCCGTGCATTATTGAATAAAGCTTCAAGTAGTCTTCCCGACACTTCCTCACATTGATGAGATCTTAACAGATCAATCAAAGCATCCACGGCACCAGCTTCTACCATCAGTTCAGCACTTGCAG
Source organism: Ophiorrhiza pumila (assembly GCA_016586305.1). Classification (NCBI taxonomy): domain Eukaryota; kingdom Viridiplantae; phylum Streptophyta; class Magnoliopsida; order Gentianales; family Rubiaceae; genus Ophiorrhiza; species Ophiorrhiza pumila. The sequence goes on along the minus strand of BLIW01000010.1, from coordinate 9,315,850 downwards.
CATCAGTCTTTTCTTGAACAGCCAGTGCACTAAGAGCAAGTGCAACTGTGCTCTCCCGAGAAGAGTGCAACATTTTCACAAGAACCACCAGTGGAACTCTGAGGTAATAGTCAGCATTAGAACGCAAAACATTAGAAAGAACTAGAGCAGCTGATTCCAGTAATGTATCAGTTGGCTCCGGTTCATCCTGAATAATAACCTTTGCAAGCTCAAAAATTCCACCGGCGTCAGCCACAGCCTTTGGCCAGCTTAATGATATATTTACTAAAGCCTTTATTGCTGTTTGCTGCAAGTTTAATATTCCTATCCCTGCAAGATGTACAAGGGGCTGAACTGCATTTTTTGTTGTTATATCTTCTTTGAAATGCTCTTGTTCAAGCAGATGGGAGAGCAATTCTGTCCCAAGCTGCTGGATAGCTTGGGAAGGGGATTCCAGAAATGTAATCAGAGGCTGAATAATTTGGCTTGGAGTAAGTTTTAGGGTTGCAAGGCTTTGTGGTTTCTCTAATATATTAACAAGTGCTTGCAAGGCACTGTGTTGTCCCCACAAATTGAAATCTGACCGAAGCAACATCATGAAGAGAGGTTCCACAATTTTTGCAGCAACTGAACTTTTAGAGATTGCACTACTATTTGTCAATATGCGGAAGAGTTCTGCAATTGTTGAGCATAGTGAACTGGGTGCAGAAGAAAGTAGCTGAAGACAACTGTCAATGATGCCAGCTTTGACCATATCAAGTTTGCGAGGAGTCCTGTCTTTTCCTAACTTAATGAGAGCACAAATGCTTGCTTCAATAAGCCGATAATTTGATCCTGAAACCAGGTGAACAAGAAGATCAACAACATCATATGTTGATGCAAGCTCCACTAGTTGTTCATCATCCAACAATTTTTCAAAAGCACAAACACCAGATTCAAGAGCCGTATCTGCTCCTGACTGTAACAGTGACATAAGGGGCTCTATGAATTCAGCTGCAAGGGGCATTTCTCTGACTGTTGCATTACCAAAAAGGACAAAGCAGAGTTCAGCAGCATCACTTTTCAATTGAACAGAGGACGATGAAGAAAGAATTTTGAGTAAATTGTTGAGAGGATTTCCTTCTATCTCTGCCATTAAAGCTGCCCTCAAACAATTCTGTGAAGTCAACTTAATCAAAGCAGAAAGAGCAGCTTGTTGTTCCCTCCCTGATGCTGAACCAAGCATATCCAGCAACGGCTGAACTGCTTGGGTGGATGCTTCAGAATTTCTGACCTCTTCTGCATCAAAAAGTTCATCCAGAGCCCTAGCAGCACTCAATCTTGCATCTCTGGAGCCCAAATGAAGAACAGCAATGAGTTGGTTTGTGCAACTAATTGCTGCTTCATAGTGAAGAAGATCAGGATTGCTGAACAATATTCTCAACAACTCAGAGATTGTAGCCTCAGTTAAGTCCCGAGGGCTCAAGGACATGTATCTACTCAAGGCATCCAATGCTCCTGCTTCTGCCATGGCTAACTTATTTGCATCATTTCCATCTGCAATTCGAGTCAGGAGCCGAACAACAAATGTAGGTGCACCAGGTCTATCTGGTGTTGGTCTCAACAAATCAACTAATAGCGGGATATTCTTACGTGCAGTAGAACCAATTCTCACATCCTCGATCTCAAAAAGGAGTTCTAGAACAACTTCACCAGGGTTTTTGACCAAAGAAAAATCTTCAGATAAAGCAACAAGGTTTGGCATATCATATTCGATGTGACCAATTAAGCTAATTAACCCAGTAACAGAACCGGAGTTTGCAACTGCAAGATTTATTCCCCTGTTTCCATGGGAAACAAGACTTGCCATTGCCTGGGCAGCAAAGAATCTGTCAATCACTTCGTCTGACTTCAATAAATGTTCAAGTGAAGTGATGAATTTCATGGCTGCTGGGGAGGAAACAACATTGGCTTCCTGGAATAATATAGCCACAAGCAATGCACTAATCCATATGCCCTCTGCATCCTGAAACACTTCCTGCAATAGTAAGCGTATTCAATTCCACAAACAAACATCACAAAACATTCAGGCACAGTTGAGAATTTGCTAATGAAAACTTATTCAGCATTCTAGATCAGTGTCAGGGGCGGAACTACACTCCAGTCCCCACCAAGTTCCCCCAAAATTTTTAATTATATTTTATTTTTTTCTAAAAAATTAAAAAAATTAACCCTTCAATCCCTTCTACACAACAGATTTCTTTAATAATTGGTTACAAAATTTTTTCTAAAATCCTATGACTTGATTACATAATTGTGATAAATTATTCTCTTACTACAAATAGTATTTATGATTTTAATATTACGATAAAAATAACGAATAGGGTTGAAGAAAAACAATATTTAAGGAAGAAGAATTTTTGTTAAGATAAAAATGTGAATTAAAATTGAAGTAAAATGAGAAAGTGATAAAGTTTTATCACAAAATTGGTCTAATTTGGTGTTAATTTCAACTTTAATAGAAAAAACATGTGTCGTCTTTATATAAAATAAAATAAAACAATGAGTAAAATATATAATATCATAAAATGAAACAAGGAGTGAAACAAATAATAACATGTAAGATCCATAGTCGACACAATTGAAAGATGAATTCACAAAAATTACATATATATAGTCGACACAATTGAAAGATGAATTCACAAAAATTACATATATATATATATGTAATTTTTGTGAATTCATCTTTCAATTGTGTCGACTATATATCTTACATGTTATTTTTTTTATAATGGTTGATTTGAAAATTTCGTTGTCAAATACATTGATTTAATAAAAAAAAATTAATTTAGCCCCCACTAAACTTTTGTTCTAGTTCCGCCCCTGATCAGTGTCCACTTCAATCAGAATAATTGGTGTGAGCTTGAGGAAAACTGAATCAGTAACATATTTATTAGTAACTGGAGCTCAGCCTGAATTCCAAAAATCGGAGGACAAACAAAAGTGGTTTCACAAATTGTTACACCATTGGGCACCAAAGAAAGTTAAAACTGGAATTGACTCCACATTTTCTACATATGCTCAGGATTCTCACATTATCTTCAAAAGGAAACCCAACAAAATACATTTTGTGATATCTTCGAGTACAGAGTAAGACTGCAATTTTAAAGTTACAATTACAAGAACGTAATACAAGTGCTTCCAACCATCAAACTCCTAGTTTTCTAGAAACTCAACATTGTTATTGGAAATTCAATCGTTAACCATTAAAAGGAAAAAAAAAAAAATTGGCAAATTCAGTTTGAGGGCTTACAGATGAAATGAGGACATGCAAGCACAAAATCTTTCCGGAAATGCAAGCTAAGAAGAGATTTGAAAACCACATGCCTTAGAACAGCATTTTTTATCATGATAATGACATACTTAAATCTCATTTTGCAGATCCATAACATGCAGAATAAATGTCAAGGAAGTTCAGGGACCCTCTATCACAAAGGAAAATATTGTACCATACCTGCTGATTACAACTGAACGTTGCAAGCTTATCACAAAGGACCTCCAGTCCACCAGCCTCCAACACTGTTATTTTGTTCTTCACATGATATGAAGAAATGATAGATAGTAACCACAAAGCAACAGTTCCTCCCAAAACAGTTGCTGGATCGGGAATATGAAAGTCATCTCCTTCCTGGAAAGCATTTCTTTCACCGAAACCTCTAGGTGTTTTAACTTCAATTTCTAGAGAGCTACAACTGGAATTTTGTTTCATCATATCCACTAGAGCATATATAAGGGGTTTCAAGTATCCAGATGCATCAAGTGCATCCATTGACTGAACTCGATGCCCCTTGGCAACACAGATGAGCAAGGCTGCTCCACCAACTCTCACTTCGAGACTAGTCGTGTTCATTAATCTGTTAGCCAACGCACTGATGGCCCTTGAGCTTGCTACTAATGAATCACTAAGGACTACTGGTTGATCCCCACAAAGTCTAGAGAGAATTTCTATTGCCTTGTCTTGCACCTCAGGTGGTCCCTCAGACAGGCACTTTACAAGGGCATCTAAAGCAGCAGGAGCATCGGCAATTGCAGACCAAAGTGGATAACTGAAGTTGACACCTTGTTTTGTCCTTGCCAGTAGTGCAATAACACCTAAAGCATCAAGAACATCATTCCACTCTGTGTCCATTTGATTTACGGCATCAAGAATTGCTAGAACAGCAAACCGACGCTGAGCACTACTGGTAAGTACATCGCCTAATGGAAAGTGCTTTAATAATTGGTGTAGTGCACGAGCAGCATTTTTCTTCCCTTCCAATGATCCTTCTCCCAATCCTCTTGTCAAAGCTGAAACAACATCTTCTGCCAGTGCCTCAGCTGCTATCTGGGGATCTGACAACAAATTGGCCAATGCAGCAACTGCAGTCTCTGCAGAATCGATTGATGATGTCTTAGCCATCTTAATCAAAGGTTTAACATCCCCTTCAGCCATGCAAGACTTTTTTTTCGAAGACTTAGTCTTAGTGGGACGAGACAAAGCACCCAAGGCGCGAGCTGACTGTGTTGCAATACCTTGAGTATTGCTAGTCAAAAGTTTCATGCAGCGATCTACTACCTCATCTGTTGCAAGACTATCACAAATATCTTGACGGGTGTTAAATAAGTCAGCCAGAACAGATGCGGCATACTCTTGGGTTCTCTCATTTGAAGAATTGAGAACCTGGACAAGTGATCTCAACCCCTTATTAGCAGCAGAACCATTGTTCACAAGATCACTGTATGATGCCATGCCAAGCACATGACCCAAAACCTTAATTACATGCGCTTTTGAGCTTGGAGCGTCACCCAGGAGCAATACCATTAGTTGATTGAAGATTGCTGAATCAGCTGCTTGAATAAGCTTTGTTAGGACCTTAGCAGCAGTTTCCTGTCCCTTTGATCCACCATTCTTAAGAAGCCACAAGAATGCTGGTATGGCTTCAGCACTTTCCACACAACTACGAATGTCTTCACTATGGGAGCACAAATTGAACAGTACATGTGCTGCATCTTCCCTAGCCTTCTGAGATCCCATTTCTAACAACTGTACAAGTGGAGGAATACCACCAGCAGCAGTAATTGCCCATTTGCTGTCATCAACTTGGTCTGTGAGGATTCTAAGCAATCCAACAGCATACTCTTGATGCTGCTCACCAGACAAACCCAAGAATGATATTAATAACTGAATTCCTTCTCTCTTTCCAATAGCTTCCCAGACACTCACATTGTCACAGCATAAATGTATAAGAGACAGAATCAGAGACTCTTGTGCATCACCAGAAGCCATCGTTATGAGTCCAGTTAGCACTTTCTTAGCTTCTGGCTGAGCGGTTGTTTCTGAGAGATGTACATTTGCATACAAACTGGCCAAGGCCTCCAGAAGACGCTCCTGTACCAGCTTATTATCCCGAGGTTTTAAAAGCATAATTAATATCTTCTCAATCTGAGTTGCATCAAAGATTTCCTCCTCGGCACTCTGCTCAAAAACCATAAGAGCATAAGCAAGTGCTCCAACTATGTCAGGTACTGGAGCAGCTAATCGTGGGGACTGAGCAAGCTCTCCAAGATAAAGTATTAGGGCAGACATCCCACCAGATATATTAGCTAAAGTTTTTGTTGCATGTTGCTGAAGATTCTGTCCTCCCTCACCCTGCATACCTTCTTTAGAAGGAGCAACTACAGCCCCAATAAGCACCGGTACTCCCTGGGCATCAACAATAGCTTCCTTGGCTTTGGTTGATTTGGATGAAAGCGCTTCCAAGGCATCGGCTGCATTGGCACGTACAGTAACATCATTTTGCTGATCTAAAAGTCTAAGCAAAGCATTGATTGCTCCAGAATCAATTAATTTAGGAATGCTATCACTAAAAGCCAGAATAACTCGGGCCAAGAGAGAAGCTGCATTAGATTGAGCGACTGTATTGTCGGAAGAGAGAAGCCTTACAATGATATCCACTCCACCAGCCTCCAGTGTTGCAGTCCAGTAACCATCTTTATCCCCACAAAGATTTCTCAAAGCCCCCGTGACAAAGCCTTCTACCACTTTGTCCTGCTTTCTTTTGGTGTTTAGCTGCTCCCATAAGTTGGGCACTACCCCTTCTGTAACAAATATTTTCATGCCAACATGATCCTCTGAAAGCCCACCAGAGGAAACTGCACATATTGCCTCTGCAGCTGCCTTCTTTGCTTCAATTGATCCCGATTTCAAAATAGATAGTAAAGGAGGGATGCAACCCCCAAGTAACACCTTTACCCGCAAATCTTCCTCTCTACACAAAACACTTAGAGTAGTAGCTACATTAACTTTTGCCAAAGCAGTACCAGTTCTAAGAATGGATATGAACAATGGCATTGCTTGGCTGTGCGATCCAATAAGAACCCGGGCTTCCTTTCTAGCTTTAGAAATACCCAGCAAGTGGGCTGTAATAAGCTCCTTCTCATGTGGTGAGGACTTGTTTCCATGTAGCTGTTCAATGAACTTAGCAACTCTGGACATTGTGCTTTCTGGATCAGCCATTTCTGAAGCTCCATTTGATTCCCTGCCAGAAAAAATAAATTTGTTCTTTAGGAAAAGCAATCACATATACAAAAGGCTCTAGAATGGATGTCTCAAGCTATCCAACAGAATAATGGTAGCCAATATTTATGCCATTTGATCTCTCTATATCTATACTTATGTTTATGAGAATAAAATCTAAGGTATTGATGCATTTTCAGAAAGGACGCAAAGAGACCAGTACTGACCTATTAGTTTGAGAAGAAGATGGAGCCTTCTGATCCCTTGGTTCAGGGGATTCAGACTTCGACATTTGCAACAACTCTCCAGTTTACTGCCCTTTCTGGGAGTTTGAATTAATTAGTTCTATCCTGCACAATAATATACTAGAATCAACCAACCGAAATAATTTCCTCAAATTAAATCCCACCATGGTCTAGTTTTCTCTTCACCTTGCCTAAACATCAGAACACCCTGATTCCAACAGCACCACCCATTCTCGGTAATAGCTAAAATTTGGAGTACAGAATGAACACACCCCACCCTTGAAGAAAATAAGAAAAAAAATGAACATTAATCAAAATACATCCTGAAAAGAAGAGGTTATTTTCCATAATCATAAATTCTAGCACAAAAATTAATCAAAACTAGAAAGAAGCAAAAAAATCACAACTCCGCGGATAACGTCAATCTGTGAAAAATCAGAAAAACCTCCCAAACATTCAAAAACAATAATACCATCCAAAATGTGATCGCACCAATACAGCAAAACAAGCACACCCTCATAAGAACGAAGGAAAAAAAAAAGAACACCAAAATTTACCTTAACCAAGAAGTTTTTTTTCAGGATTACACCCAATAACAGCCCTCTTCTTGAGCTCTCCAAGATTCAAACTTTGTCACACGATACGTATCAATCCCTCAAAGTTTCTCCTCCAGCCAATCAAATCATCCAACACTTTGAGAATTGGAATTCTTTGTGTACTTTTATGTTTGTAATACGTATAATAAAGAAATATACGGAGTTCTCTACAGCAATTGGAGCCAATGCCACCACCAAACTCCACCAAAATTTCTGCACAACTGAAAAACCATAAAGGATCACAATTAATCCATGCCCCAGATCTTTATTTCCATAGAACTCCATGTGGGTCTCTATAGATAATGCATTTGTACGTTAAAAATGGTACCTTTAAATTCATGCATATTTATTGTAAGTGTGTGTACATTATAAATAATTGAAAATGCAGATTAATAAATGCGATAATTCAATAGCGGCAAATTGTTTTTCCATTTTAAAAATTAAGGAAAGATCGGATCCTAAGATTATTTTGTAAATTTTTGTTTCAAATGGGATTAAAAAAATCATGACCATGTTCAATTTAATTAACATTAATTTAAGTTTCATAACAAAAATGGAGCAAAACCCACATGGGGTATTGAAAATCTACCTTCAAAATTTTACTATTTCAGAAGAACAACATCAATGGAGGAAGAAATGGAGGTCTGGAAGAGGAAAGAGAAAGAGGGAAAGATGAAAAAAATAAGGACAAAATGTCCCTCTTTCTCTGAGTTTTTCTATTTTTGTTTTTGATTTTGAGGTTTTAAACCTTTTAACCATTTTTCCTATTTGGCATTTTTACCCCACTATTTTCTCATTTTTTTACTTTACTTTGATAGCCATTCAATGTTTTTTTAGAAAAAATTCCAAAAAAATTACCCCAAAAAGTATGGACAAGACAGAAATTATAATTTAGAATTTAGACCACTTACATTTATATATGTATGATATCTATTTATATAAATTTTTGACAAAATTAAATAAAAAAATTTATTTTATAAGACTTTATATATTATAGTACATTATGTACAAAAGTTAGTAGAAATTTCTTTTTTTTTTCTTCCATTCCTATTAAACAGGTTCATATTTCTAACGACGAATTAATCACAATTTTAATATATGATAAAAGCGGCAAGAAGTTAGAATCACGATTTCGACATTGAATAATTGTTCGTATCATATGTGAAATACATAGTTCATGTCTTATATATGAATCGGTTTTAAAAGAGTTTTTTTTTTGTTTTTTTCGTTAAAAAAAGGTTTCAAAATGTATGGTATTTAATAATTCATCATCCAAATTGCACATTCTTAACAATTTTTTCCAAGCAAAATTATTGTGCGTTTTGCTTGTTCCTTTGTTAAATCAATCATATTAACATACAAATAACTATGATAGATTGATAGGTTACAAATTTAAATTGAAACAACAAATAGATTAATTTGTGTAAAGCATGTATTTTTTCACTCATAAAATTAACCAAAAGTAGTTGAACAAAATTATTTATCTTCACATTTTGTAGTTTATAAATGTCTTTTTGCATTCATTACAAATTTGATGGTAGAGATTGTCTACATGTTTTTAGACTCCTTTATTTGTTTGTTATATATACAAAAATTGATTAATCTTCACATCCAATTGAATTGTAATGAAAGTTTTTCTTTATAAAATTAGTGGGGATGAAATGAATTCTATATTTACACTTGGCACAAATTAGTTGATTGATTTGGAAAGAAAACACAAACGAAAATAATGTAAATAATGTAAAGAATTTTAAATATAAGTAATGTCAGTAGAAAAAGAATTGTAACGTGAAGGAGTTGGAATGATTTTATTTATACTTTATTTATTTTAGCTCTATAGCAATAAACTTCGCTTGTATCAAAGTTCAAGTGTTCAATAAATAGTTAGCAAAATTATACTATTTTTGGAATTGTCTTAATATTAAGTGAAAACTACCACAAAATATCATACATTTGACATTTTAATTTGTTTATTTCCTTTCATTTAAATAGAAACAAAATAGCTTTTATATGTCAAAAGTGTAAATTTTTAATTCTTTGTTACAACTCTGTTAAAAAATCCATTAAAGCCAATCATGTCATGTGATATTATTCTCACGGATAAAAAATAAAGTACTATATTTCTTTCTTTTTTTTCCCAATGAAAGAGGGTTACATGATGTTCACATAGCTTTACTTAACCGAGTTTTTAACACAATAGTAATGAATGCCTAAAAAGTTACCTTTTCTGATACGAAACCCGGATCGATTCGCTCCAAACCCCGGCTTGTATGTCACGGAAGCAATTGCAGGACCTTCGAATAAAACCAATGAACAAGAACAATCTAACAAGTAGATTGGAATTTACACGCCAATTGATAAAGCCGCTTCGCGCAAACTAATCAATTCTCAAGATTTGTTAGTTTGAAAACCCTTCGCAGGAAATCAAAGTCACAAAGATAAAAACATTCACTGTTTTATTTCTCAAAATTCTACTCTCCCTCCAAAAAAAATGCAACTAAGATGCCTATTTATAGGCTACAGGCTTACCCTAACTTGCTAAACAAGTAGTCTAATTGGAAAAGTAAACTAACACTTAATTAATCCAAATTAGGAAACTTTTCCTATTTGGAAACAACTTATTAACCTAAATTAAAAATAAATAAAACTGAAAACTTCCTAATAATTCACATGTTAATTCCATGCAAGGATTATTAACCATGTGAGACAAAAATTACTAAAAATTAAATAAAATGCAAAACACTAAAATTCCGAAATTGTCCGCGTCATGATGTGACGTGCGACTTCACGGCGTGTTTTCACCTTGATCCCGTCAGAATCTGGAAAAATGCAAAACATCAAAGTTTTAGCTCTGGATCTTAGCTTTCTAATGCCGCTGGAATCAACCCATTCTGAGTTACGATGAGAGAGATATGGCCAAATTACTAAAACGTGGCAGAATCTCTCAACAAACAATATTTGACGCCTCTTGTCATGATTTCCTTTGTTATCCCATTTTAGAGTCTCGGATCTCCTTGGGACCAACATGAGGCTTATTCTCCATCCTATTCCAGGCCTCCATACATGAGATTCATCTTAAACAATTGGAACAAGTACCTTGGATTTTCTGGAACATGTGATCACACATGATTTTGTATCATTCCCTTCCACTTGAAAAAGATTTGTCCTCAAATCTTGTTGATTGGCAACAAGGGAATCCAACACAAAACCCGGAAAATTGTCAAGACAAAAAGACAAAATATATGGAAATTCACACTCATTATTTTTCCCCTCTTTGCCTTTTTCTACAACCCTCACCTTAAGGCTTTTGTCATTCAAATCAATACTCAATTCTTTTTCTTGTTTATCATAATATAAAACAAAATTATTAATTAATGCAGAATCAATTAAAACAATAAAAGAATTTACATCATCACAAGAAGTTTCTTCAAGAGTAGTAATTTGATCAACCTGTTCCCCTTGAATTGTTTTCATTGAAGGTAATGCTTCCTCCACCAAAGGATCTTCATTAATGGTCTCCACCATTTCGTCAACAATTTCATTAACTTGACCCATCTCCAATGGACTCAATTCATTATCCCCATGATCCTCAACACATTCCAACAATGGTATATTAACAACTTTGACAGTTGGGTCTTCCTTTGGAGGTTCAGCATACAAATCATACCATCTTGGACAACTAATAGCATTATGATCTACAGCCATACATCTCAAACACTTCCTAGCATGGACCCTAGGCGTTGGCGTCCTAATCTTTCTTTAAACAAAAAGATTAGCACAATCACGTTCTTGATGACCATAACCATAACATATAGCACACCGGATGGGTTGTGACTTGCAAATCTGTTCTTGCAAGGTTGCTTCTTGTCTCAAACTTGCCAATTTTTTTAATTCTGCTTCCACCCTGTAAATTGTCTCTCGACGATAGCCATAGCGATCTCCATAGGGATCATACTTCTACAATAAAGAGAAAAAACTTTCGGAATGCAATGACATCTCAAAATATAAAATCCAAATTGTGCCACTTCATATGAACAACAAAGATCCAATTTTTTTTTCACCAAAATCAAAACCAACAAAATAAAAGATATAATTGCTTGACACCAATCACAAAACAAAATTTATGACAGGCTTGCGAATATCAAACAATTTGAATTCAATTTTATAAGGAAAAATTGAAAACCTGATTTTTGTTCGAAGAACTGTGCTCTGATACCACTTGATACGAAACCCGGATCGATTCGCTCCAAAACCCGGCTTGTATGTCACGGAAGCAATTGCAGGACCTTCGAATAAAACCAATGAACAAGAACAATCTAACAAGTAGATTGGAATTTATACGCCAATTGATAAAGCCGCTTCGCGCAAACTAATCAATTCTCAAGATTTGTTAGTTTGAAAACCCTTCGCAGGAAATCAAAGTCACAAAGATAAAAATATTCACTGTTTTATTTCTCAAAATTCTTATCTCCCTCCAAAAAAAATGCAACTAAGATGCCTATTTATAGGCTACAGGCTTACCCTAACTTGCTAAACAAGTAGTCTAATTGGAAAAATAAACTAACACTTAATTAATCCAAATTAGGAAACTTTTCCTATTTGGAAACAACTTATTAACCTAAATTAAAAATAAATAAAACTGAAAACTTCCTAATAATTCACATGTTAATTCCATGCAAGGATTATTAACCATGTGAGACAAAAATTACTAAAAATTAAATAAAACGCAAAACACTAAAATTCCGAAATTGTCCGCGTCATGATGTGACGTGCGACTTCACGGCGTGTTTTCACCTTGATCCCGTCAGAATCTGGAAAAATGCAAAACATCAAAGTTTTAGCTCTGGATCTTAGCTTTCTAATGCCGCTGGAATCAACCCATTCTGAGTTACGATGAGAGAGATATGGCCGAATTACTAAAACGTGGCAGAATCTCTTAACAAACAATATTTGACGCCTCTTGTCATGATTTCCTTTGTTATCCCATTTTAGAGTCTCGGATCTCCTTGGGACCAACATGAGGCTTATTCTCCATCCTATTCCAGGCCTCCATACATGAGATTCATCTTTAACAATTGGAACAAGTACCTTGGATTTTCTGGAACATGTGATCACACATGATTTTGTATCATTTTCGATATGTGAAAAACTATTTTGTCTCATTTTAAATGTGAAAAATTAAATGAATTAAAATATAAAATGTGAACAACTTAGATGGTGGTTTTTCCTACAATTAATTATCATGGCATTTTACTAAAAAAATCATAAAAGCTTAGAACTAGTTTGATTTGCCTCTCATAATCAATGTTATATGGAAATGGAATGGATTTTCGTATAATGGTTTAGATTCCGAATTATAATTGAATGCTGATTATTTATTTGTTGAATATTTCATAACGAGAAACAATCAAAATTTTATTTTTACCCTTGATATTAAATATATTTAAAAGGAAACTTTTATAGGATAAAACCTTTTATTGAATATCATTTGACATAAATAAAATATTTACACACACTAATATTTCGCATGTAATGTGTATAAACATGTATAGTATATGAAAATGTACTTAGTGTATAAAAATGTGTAGTATATATAACTGTCACTCTGTAATGTAAAAATATATATAAAACAACAACAACTAAACCTTTATTCGACTATACAACATACCTGAAAATTTGTGCAATATCTATACATGATTATAGCATGTAAAATATTTAGACTATAAAAAAGTGTGTAGTGTGCATAAATATGCATAAGGTATGAAAATATATATAACTTGTGAAAATATATATATAATATGTAAAAATGTGTTTAGAATATTTAATGTTTGTAAATATGCATAGTATGAAAATGTGCATATACAGAGTGTAAAAGGTAACAAACAAAATGTAAAAAAAGAAAGAGAGGAAGAAAAACAAACCACCAATTCCATAATATCCATAAAGATCAAACTGCCCAAATGTTCAATAAACTTTTCTAAATCCGTATTTTAGTCATCAAACTATTAAATTAGCCAAAAAAAAGTCATTGACCTTTTTAAACTCACGTATTCAAGTCATTCTGTCCAATTCAACCGTTAGTGTAACACGGAAACTAATTTTTTGAGGGTATCTTTTCTCCTTCTCTTTCATTCGGTTCCCCTTCTCGTCGATTTCTTTCTCTTCCCCATCTCTCTCCAAACGAAATTAGAGTTATGAATTCATTCCCTTCCCAAACCCCTATCAATCTCCAATTTCAATTCTTGAACTAAAACATTATCTTCACCGATTAGATCTTTAATAGGAGGATTGCAACTCCAACAAATTAACTGAACAAAAGTGCATTAAATCATAACCTACAAGTGATTTTAGTGGGATATATGCAGGACACCAGATTTGACATTACTACATTCAATTGGGAAGTTTTTAATTTTTTTCAATTGTGGATCTGCATCTTCCGTTTTAACAATGCCTTTTGACGCCTCCAAAGCTTTCTCTTTCAAGGTTACCCACTTTTTCTGAGTTGTCTACGAGTGCAAATTCATCAAATCAATTTGAACAATTTGTTTACACCAAAGTAATTCATTTGACCACTGATGTCTTAGTTCAAGTTGTTGCAGATATGAGTTATAAGCTTGTATATTTCACGAATAGAGACGAAAGTAATGATGTTGACATGAATTCTGAGATGCAAAAAGGGAAAAAAAACGAGCATTTGGATGATTTCCATGAACAGTGGGGGTTGTGTAATTGACGAGAAGAAGATAAACATATTGGATGAAACAATGGAAGAATCTTATGATAATGAACTTTGGCAAAATACACAAAAACACAGTAGATATGGTCAATTGAAAGAGACCCAGTAATTGGAAGATCTCAAAAGCTTCAAACGATTGAGATTTGAAAATTTTTCCATTGATTTCATTGAACTAATTTTTAATTACAAGTAAAACATATGGAGCGGTGTCGATCTGTCGTGAGCTCGCCGCCGTGCTGTTGGCAAATCTGTCGACGTTAAAACGAGGTTGAAGATGACTTGGGTCATTTACATTAATACTCTTGAAGAAGTTGATTTACTTATGCACTAACAATTGAATTGGACGGTTTAAAGAGTTCAGTATTTTTTTTAGCTACTTTAATAATTTGATGACCAAAATGCGAATTTAGAAAAAATTTAGTGACTATTTGGGCAGTTTGTTATATTCATAAAATATATCAACACTCTTGAAATTTGGGGTATAATTAATTCCATTGTCTCAAAGGAATAATTCCATCCAATCAAACCGCAACAGTAGAGTGAATCTCATTCTCTAATTCCCATTATCCTAACCTAAACAACCGCTACTTTTCATTTATGTACATTCTGTATATGTTTTATATATTGTCGGTTACCAATATTTAAATTGAAATAAAATGTTAGCCATTGAGTTGATTAATATCTGTTTAGCCATTAAAACATCCTACTCCTAGACAACACTTTGAATAGAATTTTGAGACAAACTCTCTAAGCACAAAAAAGTTGAGGTTATATTGCACGGTCAAGAGTTAATTAAACAAGACTGGTAAATGACCCTAATAGTCCCTAATTTGAAAGTCAGTCCTTTTTTTTTAAAATTTTCAATTTTGAAAAAAAAAATTATATTTTGATTCGTCAACTTGAATTCATTGCATGTATAAATGGTCCAAAACTCATTTTTTATTCATGTGATGAAAAGTGACACCGTTAATCATGTGACACAAAACGACATCGTTTTAAATAATGAATGGTATTATACGACTAAGAATATGACATTTCAAATAAATGGAAATGAGTTGAAAACCAATATTTAAGCAACAAGTTGGTCGACCAGAACGTAACTTTTTTAAAATTGGGAACTAAAAGTGTAAAACGATACTTGTCCCTAAATTAAGGGACTATTGGAGTCATTTACCCAAACCAGAAATTCAAAAGTGCTATTAATGTTCATAAATAGTTAAAACTGAAAAACAAAAATGTATATTTACTAATTATTTTTGCTTTATATTATTAGAGTTGTTAAGACTAGGGATGAGAATCCATTTGATTTTTTATTTTTTGTTTAGTGTTTTTTCAAAATTTAAAATTTAAAGAAAAATTGAGTCGAAATTGAACCCAATTGTAACACAAGAAAAACCAAAATTTGAATTTGGTTTAGTTCGTTATTCGGTTTTAGGGCTTAAATCAATTTTTTTTATTGGACTAAAAAATAAAGTCCAAACAAAAAAAATGTACGTAAAAAATCCAATAAAATACATTACAACATAATTAAGAAACATTCTCATAATCCAAATTATATTATAACCTAATATTATTACAATCCAATTGATTGCATTACAAGTTACAACTATAAATTCGATCCAATTAAAACATATGACAAGGCAATTAAAAAAAAAAAATTCTCACACTCAATTCAAAATATTATAGCTCAATATGGTACGTTACATTATATCCCAATATTCGATTTTCGTTCAAATCAATAATAAAAATAAAAAACTAAAATTGAACCAAAAACCAATTATATGAATTCGGTTTACCTGAAAGTTGAACTGAAAGCGAAAAGATTGAAATGAAAAACCGAAATTAATTCAGTTCAATTTTATCTCTACTTCTAACCAGTGGCGGAACCAGAATGAAAATTTGGCAAGGGTTAATTTAATTTTCTTTTGACTAAGTAAATGCATGCATTTAACAACTCAATTATCAAATCAACCATTATAAAAAAATGATATATATATATATGTATTGTTTTGTGAATTCATCGTTCAATTGTGTCGATAATGAACCTTATATGAATTGTGTGTTTCACTCTTTGTTTCATTTTATGATATTTAATATTTTATTCCTCAGTTTATTGTATTTTATATTAAGACAACACATTTTTTTTATTAAAGTTAAAAAATAATACAAAACTAGACCAATTTTATGATAAAACTTTATCACTTTCTCTTTTTATTTTAATTTTAATTCTCCTTATCTTCATCCTAATATTAAAAACATAAATACACTTTGTAGTAAGAGAATAATTTTTCACGATTATATAATTAATTCATAGAATTTTAGGAGAATTTTTGTAATTATTTACTAATTTATCATGATTATGTAATTAATTTATAGAATTTTAGGAGAATTTTTATAATCATTTACTAAAGAAATATGTTGAAGTTTAAGTAAAGTTGATGGGTTAAAAGGTAAAATTTTATAATTTTTGAAAAGAAATTTAATATAGTTAAACATTTTAAAAAAACTTGTAGGGGTTGGAGCCCACCCCAACCCATGTAGATCCGCCCATGCTTCTAACTAAACATTGCTCATCCCTAGTTAAGTCTCCATTTATTTATCCATTTTTAATCCAATTTTCATTTTAAAACAAAATTTGAAAGTAAGAGATTCTAGTGAAAAAAACGCAAGTATATGTTATATATCGTGACAAGTATTGTAATTTAAGTAAGAGCAGCTTTTATGGAAAAAAATTACTTATTACCAAACCTTTCAAAACTTCAATTTTAATTAGGATAAAATACACTAAATTCCCTTATACTATTATTTCGTTCCACAATCAACCCTTATAGCTTTAATTGAAATATTTAACTTCATTAATTTTCTAATTTTAGAATAATTAGTCTAATACGTTAATTGTCCTTAAGTAATTAAACGGAATTGAGCATATGACTATATTATAAAATAATAAATGACAAGATTAACTTTAAAATAAATAATTATTTAATAAAAGTAATCAATAACTAAAAATTAAAAATTCTGACAAAAGAATAAAAAGAAATTTTTTTATACTTTTCTAAGGAAGAAATAATGACAAAAATCATAGAATATATCTAGAAAAATCTCTTTCATTGTTGGTGAGTTTCATGTCAATTAATTATATTTTATATTTTTTAGAGTTTAATTGGGTGTTGTAAATATTGAACAATTCTAATAAGAATAAAATTAGTGTTGTAAGTATTGAACAATTCTAACATAGTTAAAATTATTATGGTAAGTATTGAACAATTCTGATAAGGTTAAAATTATATTTATATTGGCTCTATTCATTTTTTTTTCATAAATTAATTGGTTGTAGTAAGTATCGAATAGTTTTAACAGAGTTAAAATTATCTTTTTGTTGACTATATTTAATGTCATTATTAATTTTCTTTAATTTGAAAAGTTAAGAGGTTTAATTGTTGTAATTAAAACTAGAAGGGATAAAGATGGAACAAAGCAATAATATAAAGGGTGTAGTGTATTTTACCCTTTTAATTAATTGGATATAATGATTTAGTTTTAAAAACTGAAAACTAAACTAAACTTAGACTACTCAATTTAAAGTCAACACTTTCAGATTCAATTGACATCAAACAAAAGGGACGATTACAAGAAAATAAAGATGAGGTAGTTTCTTGTCAATCAGATTCATTTATGCAACTCACACGTACATTTTTTTTTCCTGCATGTCACTTTTATCAAAATTTGCATATCAAATTTATGTCGAAGAGTTTCAATTTAATACAAATTTTACAGATTAAATAAAATTCTTATATTAATTTTATGTTGAAGAGTATCAATCCAATACAAAATTCGCGTATCAAATGTTGAATACAATTCAATTATCAATTTTATCTTAAAATATAAAGAAAAGAAAATTGTATAAATGTGCGTATTGACTCGCATCATTAACTATCCGCTTCATATATTAATTGCATTTCACATACAAACATATTTCATATAACTTTTTGCAAATAAACATTTAGGGTTTCGATTTCACCGAATCACACATGCATGGAGAACTTATTTAGGTTAATTAACTATTCATTATTACTATATCCCTAATAAATTTCAATAAATCAACTCCAACACTTTCTCAAGTGCAATGAATTCTACCCTTACTAGTCCAATAGAATTCTTATATTATAGCAATGAACCGACGCATTATATAGTGTGGAATTTTTTATTATGTTATATAAGCAGAAAAAATTTAGTTTTAGATAATGAAACCTTTGATAACCTAATCTACATTATAATTCAATTATCTCTTCTCAGTCTCAAAGTAAACCACTTATCATGCAAAAGTGATCAATCTTTTATAATTAAGACCAAATTAAGTTACTCGGCATCAAACAAAAATTATAATATTATTTTTATAATAGAGAAAAATTAAGCTCAGTAAAATATATAATTTACGTAAATTTCAATTTTTTAAAAATTATATATAAAGAGTGTTCTTTTTCACTAGTTCACTATACATTAATTCCTTATTATTGTTATGTATTTTGTAAAATACTGCAAATTTTTCGTTCTACAAATTCTTGTGATTTGTGGACAAACTTTACAATAAATAATATAATACTGAATCCTAAGAGACTCTCAACTCTTAATCAGTGTAACAAAAACTGCGATGATGAATCATGAAATAAAAAAAAATTAAAGAAGGAAAAAAAATGTGTGACAAACACATTACTCAAACTTTACTGATTAACTAGTGACTAATCGAAGGCCAAAACATTTGGCATTACTCACATCTTTACTGTACAATTTTTTCCACTTATATAAGGGTTTCTTCAAGACTTAATGTCATTTCAAAATGAACAAGAAAAATAATGACCAATGAGGAAACCATGTGTAGTGTTGCAAATATGATACTACTATTGAGCCCCTTGATTTGAAAGAAGAAATTGACAAACTTTAAATTCTCAAAATAAAGAATAATAACAAAATCTATTATTGAAGGCCCCTTGAATCTTGAATTCTTGATGATCTTGAAATAATTAATTTGCAAGAGAAATAATAAAATATAAATGATGATATATCTCCCTGTCTAATCATATAAACAATTGTAGTAGTGACAAAATCTAGAAATGCAGACCCACAATCTCTTCAAATTGAAACTGATGAATCCCTTCTTTGGACTAATTAACCTTTGAACAAAAATTGCATTATTTGAGGCTACAAATCCAGGACTTCTCATGCAACTATGCTTTGCAAAAAATAAAAATAAAAAAACATAAGACAATAGTTCTTATTGAGTTTAAAACAAAAATTTCTTATTGAAATTGCAGAATAATATATATGCATCTTAAGATTATATCATAATAAAAATAAACAACTTGAAATTCAAAGATAATAAAACTTTATATATAATGATCAATAGACACGTGAAATAATATTGTATGATGAACATATATATATCAACACTACTACAGAATTCACTTTCTAAAACGGTTAAAAGTAGTTATTTAAAACGGGTTTTAGATTTTCCAAACCGTTTTAGATATGGGCGGACTAGAAAGTCCTACATTTTTTAAAACGGTTAAGAAACCGTTCTTAATACTATTTTTTACAATGGTTTATAACCGTTCTAGATATTTTTAGTTAACCGTCCTTAATGTTGGTTTTAAAAACGGGTTTCTAACCGTGTTGAAATGTTTTCTTAACTGTCCTAAAAGATTTGAAAAATTCCCGCTTACAGTACGCCGATTGTAAAATGTTTTTAAAATTTTGTTTTTAACACGGTTGATGAACCGTTCTTAAAAGTCTGTTTTCTAACACGGTTGATGAACCGTTCTTAAAAGTCTGTTTTTTAACACGGTTGATGAACCGTTCTTAAAAGTCTATTTTGTCTTTAAAATCAAATATATATTTATTGAATTTTTTCTTATAATTGACTGTTCCCTAAAGTTCGCAGCACAGCCAAATATATACATATAAATAACACATCCATTTCAAATTGAAAAAATAATTGCCGTACATACAAGAAATAAACTATATATATACAACAAATATACTAATATCTACAGAAAAAATACTAACATATATAGTAATGAATAAAAAACAGTACATAATTGCAAGTATGTTCTATCAAAATGACGGGAGAAATCTATTTAATTGCGAACGCTTAGAGCTCACATTTCATTACATAATTGCCCCATATTTCTTGAACCTCATCCAAATCTTTGTTTTGAAATGGTTTCGCGTCCTTCTTGAAGCACTAAAACATTAAAAAAACTATAGTTAATTGTAGTTGATTGAGATATTAAAAAAATATAATAACACATGCAACCATTAATAATGAAATTGAAAAACAAGACGAATACCTTATTGAGACTCAAGTGATCTATGCCTGGATGGAGTGCGATCAATCGCATATAGCATATGACATAATATCAACACTCCCAATCTCCCCATTGCCTCTTGTGCTACAAATAAAAAAAAGCATTTTTTTAGATAATAAAATTTCTTACGAATATATAACAAGTTGACAAAATAACATGTTTACTTTCATCTCTATCCATTGAATTGTTTTATGTGTGGTTGAGCTTTCTTCACACATAGAATGATATACCCTCGCACAGCTGCAAAAAGAAAAAGAAGAAAAAACGGGCATCAACTATCCACGTGTATGAACATGTAATAATGCGTGTTATATAATATTTTAAAAAATTAATCACAAATATAACCTACGTGCTCATTAATAACACAACATCATCTCGGGGGGCCGAATGTACATGATCAAACCAATAAACAGACATATCCCGTGGCATTATGGCCATTAACATCCAGTGATCACTGTTTAAGAAAATGCAACATATATATCAATTATTAAATTCATTATAAGATTGACAATAAATTAAAATGATATAAGTTTAATTACCCTAGAAAATATGGCGCAAGGTAGATGCTGTTGTTGCCATTCTTCATGGCTGATGCCATATATTGTACCCTATCCGTGTCATTATTCCCAATTTTTTGTATATGGTCTGGGGATATGAACCCTACTCCAGTCTGACCCTGTTCATTAGCCAATGTATAAAGTGCCCTATACAATACATTAAACAAACATAACAGTCATATTTATTAATCTGTAGAGGTTGTAAACAAAATGGAAATTGCAAAATATATAAGTAAACTATTGAAATAAATTCTAACTTACTTAATGAACACTTGCATGCAATGACTTGTCACCTTGTCGAACCTAAAAAATTCGTTTAGGCTCTCCTTTGGAATAGATATATCATATGCTTGGCCCACAGTTTCTGGTATCATCTTTATTGTGTAAACAATGTCATTCGCATGGAATTGTTCTAGGACATATAATTGTCGTAAAGAGCCCATCAATTTTGTTATTGCGTCTTGTTGTTCTCCTGTGTGAGCATCTTTCGAAGTTTGGGGCTTAGGGGTTTGCTTTGCCTTTTTGGAAGTGTAAACTTTCCTCCCCTTCTTCGGCACCTGCGAAAAAATTGTAGTGTAATTAGAAAGATTGACAGTTGTAAGGTATTAAAAACTATAATGGATCTTATTTAATTAAACCTGAACGTGTAGCCCTGAACTAAGCTCAACTAGTGATCTAGGCCATAGCAAAATCTGTCCGATTGCTCTCCCCACTGTCGTGGCCTCATCGTCCAGAAATGGTACCAAAGCATCGGCAACATACGAGGTCAATATGGTGACCCTCACTTTATCAGCCATTACCTTTTTTCCATGATGAAGTGATAAAGTATACGCTCTGCCGGTGGCCACAAAACACCTCTCATTAAGTTCATTGTTAACAAAAAGTCGAACTTCAGCTCCGTCCTACGATAAAAGTCAATAATAACATAAATTATACAGGGATAAAATAAATCTTAAAGCCACGTATATAAAAAAAAGAATACATTACCTGAAAATCTCCGAGTGAATCTGGATTGCACGAATTGGAACAACTCACAATGTTCTCTCTCAAGACTTCCTCTCCCACTGTCACAGGCGTCGGATCCTTTTGGGCATTTAGGTTCATGGCTGATTCAACTGTGTGGCTCGTATTGCTCGAGTCAGCCGTAAGCCGTCCCTTTTTATAAGCTGGAACTGGCTTACCCATTGCCTGAAATAATTCTTTGACAATGTCTGACCAAAATTGGAGCTCCTCCTGGCAATCTAATAGCGCATCCGACTTCGACATAACAGTATTGGTAGAGGACGGGGATCCAAAGACTTCTTGCACTCGCTTTCGACCACCAACACCTCTAATACGGCCGGGGTGATCCTTTTTCCCCATCGCTACAACAAGAATGTCTTCTTTTCCCGACGCAATTGTCTCTCCTTGACTTTCGCGGAGCGTCAAATCATCCTACGAGATGGCAATAACAGTCCTCAATTGGTAATGACATTTTATAAACTATATTAAACTATATAGTTTAATTTGGAAATGGGTGAATTATACTTACAATCGCACTGCTAACATTTCTAGCCTCGTCAGTCGAGTATTCACCACTCTTCTTTTTGTGCCCTTCTTTAAATAGCACATGGCTGGGAATTGGTGAAGGTGGTGAAGTTGTCGCGCGTGCCTCCTCTTCGGCCATACCATTCTCAATATTCATCTGTATTTTCTTCTCCCATTTCTCAGCAGTTAATCTGTGGGCAAGCAAAGAATATCCACCACGAGACATTATGTGACGGAGTTTGTTCTGATTGGAGCTCTCTAAACTAGCACTGCGCCTCATCTATTTGAAAAAAAAAGAAACCAAAATTGTAAGTGTGTATTTGTTAAAGATTGAATGAACAATATATTAAAATAAAACAGAATTCCATTACCTGCCATTCTTCAGTGGACCGAATAGTACAGAATAAATTCCATGAATCGTTATTGAGAAAAGGATAATCTACACATGGGTCTTTACCCTTTTTCGAACAAGAAATATATCGATTTAGGCTCGATTTCCAAGACCGCCAACGTTCTCCCGCAGATGATAACCACTTTCTTTTTAGTTTCTTTGTGGTCTGAAATTCAAATGTTGCCTACACCAAATAAAATATAACATTAGTATAAATATAACTACAAAACAATTAAAACCTATAAAAGTGAAACAACCAATTCAAACTTAGGCAATAAAATCTTAAACACATACCACTACTTCTTCCCATATGTTATCCTTTATCCGCTGTTCAACAGATGGCCAGTCTTCGAATTTGACAATATCTACTTTACTGCGCGCCATCAATCCAATGAAGCTAATCCATCTGGTTCGCGCGTCTGATGTCAAGTGTTCGTCATAGTTATCAAATTGGATAGGTAATTTTTCGCCCCTGGCCCTCATGTTCATCAGTTCTTGGCAAATTGTCCCTTTCCTACTAGCTGATGGTTGAGGTTCATCATCATTGGACTGAGTGTGTGAGCGCCTTTTGGGTCCCATTGAATAAATTATACTATAATGTACAGGAAAAGCCAACAGTTGTTAGTTATTTTCAACATAAAACACTTGGAAATTTCCTAAAAACAACTAAATAACACAAGTTTCGATATAATCAACCTATAACAGACATAAAACAGTTGAAATTTCCAAAAAACAACCAAATAAGTGAAGTGTCGACATAATCAACCCAAAACAGACCCAAAACTGTTGAAATTTCTAAAAAACAACCAATTAAGTGAAGTGTCGACATAATCAACCCAAAACAGACCCAAAATTGTTGAAATTTCTAAAAAACAACCAAATAAGTGAAGTGTCGACATAATCCACATATAACAGTCATGAAACAGTTGAAATTTTAAAAAAATAACCAAATAACACAAGTTTCGACATAATCGTCATAAAACAGTCCTAAAATAGTTGAAATTTCCAAAAAACAACCAAATAACACAAGTTCCGACATAATCGACATAAAACAGTCCTAAAACAGTTGAAATTTCCAAAAAACAACCAAATAATTGAAGTGTCGACATAATCCACATATAACAGTCATAAAACAGTTGAAAGTGTTAAATGATAATATCCCACATCGGTTAAATAAGAACTCTTGAACTAATATATAAGGTATATGGGCCACTCCACTCCTTGCCAATTGGTTTTGAGTTAGATGCACATATATTCTTTAACATGGTATCAGAGCATCAGGTTTGAATTTGTGGGCCTTTCAAACATGACTAGGGTTTGGGTTAACATTTGGTTTAGTATTTGGGCTAGCCCATTGTTGGGCTAGCATTTGGTTTAGTATTTGGACTAGGCCCATTGTTGGGCTAGCATTTGGTTTAGTTTAGATCTGTTCGTCCTAGTCATGTTTGAGAGGGGGTGTTAAATGATAATATCCCACATCGGTTAAATAAGAACTCTTGAACTAATATATAAGGTATATGTGCCACTCCACTCCTTGCCAATTGCTTTTGAGTTGGATGCACATATATTCTTTAACAGAAAGTTCCAAAAAACAACCAAATAAGTGAAGTGTCGACATAATCCACATATAACAGTCATAAAACAGTTCAAAGTTCCAAAAAACAACCAAATAACACAAGTTTCGACATAATCGACATAAAACAGACCCAAAACTGTTGAAATTTCAAAAAAAATAACTAAATAACACAAGTTTCGACATAATCTTCATGAAACAGTCCTAAAACAGTTGAAATTTCCAAACAACAACCAAATAACACAAGTTTCGACATAATCGACATAAAACAGTACTAAAACAGGTGAAATTTCCAAAAAACAACCAAATAACACAAGTTTCGACATAATCGACATAAAACAGTACTAAAACAGGTGAAATTTCCAAAAAACAACCAAATAACACAAGTTTCGATATAATCGTCATAAAACAGTCATAAAACAGTTGAAATTTCCAAAAAACAACCAAATAAGTGAAGTGTCGACATAATCAACCCAAAATAGACCCAAAACTATTGAAATTTCAAAAAAACAACCAAATAGGTCAGGTTTCGGCATAATCCACGTATAACAGTCGTAAAACAGTTGAAAGTTCTAAAAAACAACTAAATAACACACGAATTTTATCAAACCAGCAACCACACTCTTAAACACCCAAACGTTTAAGTACTTGGAAGCAGGCATATTTACTTGGAAATGCAAAAAGACAACAAAAGAATCAAATTAAAAAAAACCCTAATTTGTTGTTCTAAAACCAAACACTTAAACACATTTTGTATCCCACATAAACAATTAGAAAAAGAAACCCTGCTTTTAAACACCAATTAACGCCGTATTTCCAAAATCCGAACTCACCTCTCTTTGGTGACTTCGGGGGATTGGCGACGGCGCGAACGGCGGCAAACTCGGGACTGTCACGCGGCGACGGCGACGATTGGCGACGGCGAAGGGGGCGGCAAAGGTTGGGACGGGTGGCGAACGGCGATGAGGTGAAGTGAATGGCGGTGAAGTTATTTGCGCGAAATGAAAACAGATAGGTGTTTGAAATATTTTTGAGTTTCTTGTATATAAATATGTAAAAGGCTAGAATGGTGGTGAGTTTCTTGAAATATTTTTGAGTTTCTAACACAGTTCAAGTGCAACCGTACTAGAAAGTCCGGAAATCTGATATTTTTTTAATTACTTGTCAAAAAATTAAAAGAGCAGTTTCATTAAACAAAGCTGCATTTTCAGAGTTTTTACGTGTATAAAGATAAAAAATCGGGACATTTTTTTCTGAACTGTGATTATGAAGGTAAAAACTGTGTGTTTATTATAAACAGAACCGAAGTTTCTATCATAAAAATTGCATTATTAAATAACCAAGTGTTTTTATTTATTTTTTTATACACATGTAAAATTGTGGTTTGGAAATTAATTTTGTTGAACATATCTTCATAATTTTCAAGCAACTTAATAAAATAATCGGACACTTTCAATAGATCCAATATCCTCAACCATTAATGAAATATACACACGTAAAATCGTAACTACTAACAAGACAAATTATAATTAAAAAAAATTTCAAGAAGTTGTCTTTCTTTTCTTAGAAAATGGATCGTCAACGCATATGCCTTCCACATGGTCAGTACGAAGTACGAATTCATCCATATTACGTTCCTCTTCAACAAGTCTAACTGGGGGTACACCTAGGAAAAATGGCGGCACTTCATTACTCACATCATTATCAATCTCAAACCCAAAGTTTTGTTTTTTTCCTTGTAGAACAACGAACCATTTTTTATCACAAGGATCAGTGACATAAAACACCTGTTTTGCCTAGGATGCAAGTATGAATGGTTCCCCCTTGAAACCTTCCCGATTCAAGTCAACAAGCGTAAATCCCAATTCATCAATTCGAACGCCATTGTTGTTCTCAACCCATTTGCACTTGAATACGGGTACTTTGAATTTAACATAGTCAAGCTCCCATATCTCCTCAATCACCCCATAATAAGACATATTGGCATATACTGGATTTTTATCCTTCGAACTAGCCACATATAATGCCTCAGACACTAATGTAACCCCACTATTTTGCGTTGTACTCTGATCATCTTGACTCTTGATAGCAAATAAAAATCCATTTATGTCATAGCCCAAATATGATAACACAACATGGTTGGGCTTATATGCTAACCACCTCAACGTCTCTGACACTGTTTCCCCCTCATCAATAGTACTACTGAACCAGTTGACAAAGGTCCGATTGTGTTCATTGAGCACATATTTGTCAGTCCATCCCCGATTACACTCTCTTATTTGACTCATATGAGCCGTCACATATGGCACTACTTCTTCAGAGTTGCGAAGGATGTAAAGGTGTGCATTTTGCAATTCATCATATTCAGGAGGGTGCACAACTTGGCAACCGATGTCCCCTTTCCTTTCATCCTTCCCTCATGTCGAGATTTAGGTAGTCCAATAGCATTGGTGTCACACAGATACCCAGTGCAAAACTCAATAACCTCCTCAGCTATATATCTTTCAACAATGCTAGCATCTGGACGATAGCGATTTTTAACATAACCTTTGAAAACTTTCATATACCGCTCAAATGGATACATCCAGTGCAAATATACAGGACCACAAATCTTAATCTCCCTCACCAAATGAACCACCAAGTGCACCATAATGTCAAAAAGAGTAGGTGGAAAATACATTTCAAGCTGACACAAAACCATGACAATTTCATCTTGTAACTCATCAAGTTTGTCACGATCAACAATCTTGCTACATATCGCATTGAAAAAGAAACAAAGTCTGGTTATGCCAAACCTAACATGTTGTAAATTCAAAAAAAACAACCAAATAGGTGACGTTTCGACATAAGCAACCCAAAACAGTCCTAAAATAGTTGAAATTTCCAACACACAATCAAATAACACAAGTTTCGACATAATCAACCTAAAACAATCCCAAAACAGTTGTAAATTCAAAAAAACAACCAAATAGGTGAAGTTTCGACATAATCAACCTAAAACAATCCCAAAACAGTTGTAAATTTCCAAAAAACAACCAAATAGTGACGTTTCGACATAAGCAACCCAAAACAGTCCCAAAACAGTTGAAATTTCCAACACACAACCAAATAACACAAGTTTCGACATAATCAACCTAAAACAATCCCAAAACAGTTGTAAATTCAAAAAAACAACCAAATAGGTGAAGTTTCGACATAATCAACCTAAAACAATCCTAAAATAGTTGTAAATTTCCAAAAAACAACCAAATAGGTGACGTTTCGACATAAGCAACCCAAAACAGTCCTAAAACAGTTGAAATTTCCAACACACAACCAAATAACACAAGTTTCGACATAATCAAACCTAAAACAATCCCAAAACAGAGCTCACATTCCAAAAAACAACCAAATAGGTGAAGTTTCAACATAATCAACCTAAAACAATCCCAAAACAGTTATAAATTCAAAAAAACAACCAAATAGGTGACGTTTCGACATAAGCAACCCAAAACAGTCCTAAAACAGTTGAAATTTCTATAACACAACCAAATAACACAAGTTTCAACATAATCAACCAAAAATGGTATATAAACAAAGTCTGGTTATACCATACCTGATATATTTTGGCAAGATGGATCGAATAGCTACAGGTAACAACTGCTGCATCAACACATGACAGTCATGGGACTTCAATCCAACAAATTTCAGATCTTTCATCGAAACAGTTCTGCTTACATTTGAAGAATATCCAGATGGGACTTTGATGCTATGAATACTCTTACACAAACTCTGTTTCTCTTTACGTGACAACGTAGAACATGCAGGGGGTAGGTATGTGCGCTGTCCTCGAAGCTCAGGTGCTAGATAGGCCCGTATGCCCATATCGACCAAATCAAGTCTCGCTTTATAACCATTCTTTGTTTTTCTAGGTATGTTCAATAGAGTACCTAACAAACTATCACATATGTTCTTCTCAATATGCATTACATCGAGACAGTGTCTAACATCAAGTTTCTCCCACTATGGAGATAAAAAAAGATAGATTTTTTCTTCCAACAACTCTTATCCTTCTTACGAGACTTTGTTTGTTTGCCGAATTCTACATTGATGTCCTTAACACGAGAATAAATAGTCTCACCACTCACTGCAGATAGAGCGTTTCTGAAATCTTGCTTCCCATTAAAAGCTCTTTTCATTCGGCGATACGGATGAGAATCAGGAAGAAATCTACGATGATTCTGACACTTTTTTTGAAACGAGATGTCTGACACTTAGGACATACCTGTAGATTCTCGTACTCATTTCTGTACAGTATGCAATCATTTGGGCAAGCATGTATCCTTTTATACTCTATGCCCATAGGACACATAATTTTTTTAGCCTCATAAATGCGATCCGACAATTCATTACCATCCGGTAATATGTCCTTCAGTAACTTCAATAAAGCTATAAAACTTGTATCAGTCCACCCATTTGCCGCTTTCAGATGGTACAATTTCAAAACTTCAGACAACCGTGTGTATTTTGTACACCCAGGATAAAGAGGCTTTTCGCTATCATTTAATAGGGAAGCAAGCACTTCGGGCTTATCACCAAAACCACCGACCACATCATCCACCATGTCATCCAATCGATCATTCTTAATTGTATCATCATCGTGTGCTTCATAATTTTCTTGAAATTGATGAACTTCCACTCTCACCGTGCCATCTCCAAATTTTATACGCAGGATCAAATCCTCTCCGATATAAATGGTCCCGTATCGTATTAGGGTCGTCGTATACGGCAAAATTTTTACAATCTTTACACGGGCAATATACGAACTTAACATCCTTAAAAACAAATTCAATAAATTTCTCAACCTCTTTTTCAAATACATCTGTTGTCCGATCACCAAATAGTATATCTTTGCGGTTCATTACTTTTGTAACCTTTAAATTATAAAAAGACATGATTTATAATAAGATACCCAACCGAATAAAATGCATACTTCATAAGAACATTATGTATTTTAATTCAATAAAACAAACATTATGTCAAGCATAATAAATAAATGTGCAATTTATTATGCAAATATATCACTACATGCATGTATCAAAATAATATTAACACATTATGAAGCCCATATAAAATAATAAAACATATATCGATCATTATTTAAATCAACACAAAATTTTTAATCCCACAAAAAAAAAATCTAAAATACAAAAGTCATGACCACATGCTTTTTATCAAATGAGAAGCAATATCAAAGAATGTAAAGAATATATAACCTCTCAAAGTTGGGTTTGCACAAAATGCAAGTAGTTGTATCTTCCTACATAAGCCCTTTGGACTGCGCCGCTCGGTTTTTACTTCTTCAGAGTTGCACATCGATCTATAGATCTGTTCTACAGGAGTAGAAAATACTGGGGGAGATTTTTATCGGTACATTTTCTAAAACGGTTAGTTAAAAACCGTTCTTAAAACGGAGATGATAACAGTTTCTAAAACGGTTGTCTCCCGAACCGTTTTAGAAACTGACATCAAGAGACTTTCTAACACGGTTATAATGTAACCGTTTTAGAAAGTTTGCGTTTTCCTAATTCTTATTACAAAAATGCCACCGCCCCAATTATCTAAAACGGGTTATTAATAACCGTTTTAAATAGACCGTTTTAAATTATATATTCTGTAATAGTGCAAGGACATGGTTATACAAAGCTGTATACATAGAGATATAAAAGTTTGGGAAAATTGCAAAAGAGATATAAAAGTTGAGGAAGTTTGTCATCACTTATATTTAAAATAATGCAATTTTGTTACTGACACTAAATATTCGCATGAAATTGGTTCTTTTATCTAATTCTTTCTACTGTTTAAATGAAAAATATATACATGTTATCGTTAGAAGATGTACATACGTGTATACTTTTCGAAAAATAAATCAAACAAAGTTAGATAAAAATATAAATTTAGTATAATTTTTATATGAGTGATGTAATTGCATCATTTTAAATGCGAGTTATGGAAAAAAATTTCAACAAATGTGAATAATAATTTTTGTAATTTTTTATATAAGTTTTTATAGGAAATGTATTTGTATTAGCTTATAAATGTTTCAGTCCAATTAATCTATTTTAGAAGTTTCACAAAAAGATTCTCATGAAATCAATTTATATATAAGACATGGTTTATTTATGAGATTATTGAAATCGCGATTCTTAATTTTCTGTCGCTTTTATTGTGCGTTAAAATCGCAATTAACTTCCATTTCATGTAAGAATATGTTTCACATGAAACCAAAAGAGTTAGTTTTGAAGTGCACCATTTCAATTTTTACGATATAAAAACCAAAACTCAAAGTAAACATTCTACAACAGGAATCCAGCACTGCTTCCAATGGATATTAATTAATGAGCAAATTTATCATCCAACTGTTTGAGTGCGATCAGTGTAAGGTTTACCTTTTATTATGATGATTTGTTGCTTAAGCTAGAAAGTAGAACCCCCTGAGAGCATTGAGGAGTTTCTTCATTGACTGCATATATATATATATATATATATATCTAAATCGTTGTTGCTTGTGAAAAGTTGATGATCACTCCAGTTGCGATAGATCATGGTGAACTTGTTAACATGATTGATTGAGCAATGCATTATTTGATAAGTTGATGACCCATTATTGTCTCAGGTGTTTTTGTTGCCATGATTGAGCCATGCAGTATAATTAAAGCCTTAAATATACTTTCGATCGCTAGAATAAGGTAATTTGCAAGTCCACCATTGAACCTTAAAAGGGAATCATCTTCATGCCGTTGGCTTTGAGAACCATTTGTTCCGATGGCTGTTTACTCAAGAGGACAGTAAATTAAGTTCCAGACTTGATTAGTGTTTATAAACGCCATTTTTCTAATTACATTGCATTTATCATCTTCACTAGGTTTAGATGAGAAAGTTTCTTTATAACATTCGAGTCATCTTCATTATAAACAGTAAATTAACTATGAGAAGATCTATAAATCATAATTGACAATGCATTTTTTTTTTCATATTTGCTTGTTCGAGAATAAAATTCCTTGGAACCCTCTTGGGATTATACTGAAATACTTAAAAGGATGTTACTCTGATTATTTTCAAGATGTTTAGGAACAGTTTCCTGCATCCCTATTGGATTGATAGAAATGTATTAATTAAGTATTGTTTACTAATTTATAGAGTTCAAGGTTGGTTTGGATATGATATTTTTTAGTATTATGAAAAAAAATTTGATATTAGAAAGGAATATTTTCATAGTGTTTGGATTGATGAGGTTGTTCTTTTGGAATTAATATTGGAGAAGTTTTTATTAATAAAAGTTTGAAATATAACTTTGAATTAATATTTTGTGAATTTGTTTTGATTGAAAATTGTGTTAGGAAGAATTATTTAATATTAAAAATTTTGAATTCAAATTAAAAATTAATATTTTATTTATTAAAAATATTATAACAAAAATAATTATTATAACATTGTTTTTTTGTTTTAAAAATTTTGGTAGAAAAAATGAGCGAAACAAACAAGTTATTTTGGATTTGTGAAATAAATCACTAAAACACATGCATCCAAACAGAGCCTTACTTCTATTTTTTCCAAACTATTCACTAGATTGCACATTGCCAACTAGGATGAGTACAAAAAACGGATCGAAAAGAATTTTGAATAACTAGTTTTTGAGTCTTGCCGTTTTAATTTGGTTAAAATGTGTGTATTATAGCTAAAAAATGCCATTTTTTAAAAAAAAATTAAATTTTTTTCTTTTTTTACACATTTACTAGATTTCACGTTCTAAATTAGGAAGAATAAACAAACAGCGGAAAAGAGATCCTATCGGCTAGTTTTTGAGTTTTGTCGTTTTTGGCAAAAAAAACATGTATTATAACTCACAAAAAATGGAGATTTTTTTGAAAAATCTAAAAATTTCTTTTTCCCACACTATTCACTAGATTGTACATTCTCAACTAAGATGGGTACAAAAAATGGCTTGAAAAGAGTTCTAATCAATTAGGTTTTGAATCTTGTCGTTTTTGGCCAAAATGCGTATATTGCTAAAAAAAGTCATTTTTTTTAAAAAAATTTAAATTTTCTTTAAAAAAATTTAAATTTTCTTTTTTTACAAATTTACTAGATTTCACGTTCTAAATCAGGAAGAATAAACAAACGGCGGGAAAAGAGCGTCCATCGGCTAGTTTTTGAACCTCGTTATTTTTGGCAAAAAAAAAACATGTATTATAGCTCACAAAAAATGGAAACTTTTCGAAAAATCTAAACTTTTCTTTTTTTTTCACACTATTCACTAGATTGCACATTCTTAACTACGATGGGTACAAAAAACAGTTCGATCAATTAGGTTTTGAATCTTACCATTTTTGGCCAAAATACGTGTATTATATATAAAAAAATGTCAATTTTTTTAAAAAATTAAAATTTTCTTTTTTCACACATTCACTAGATTTCACGTTCTAAATTGGGAAGAATATAAAAACGGATAAAAAAGAATTCACATCGGCTAGTTTTTGAATCTTGCCGTTTTTTGCCAAAAAAACATGTATTATAGCTCAGAAACAATGGAGATTTTTCAAAAAATCTAAATATTTCTTTTTTCTATACTATTCACTAGATTGCACATTCTCAACTAGAATGGGTAGAAAAAATGACTCGAAAAGATTTTCGATCAACTAATTTTTGAATCTTGTTGTTTTTGGCAAAAATACGTGTATTATAGATAAAAACAAATGTCAATTTTTAAACAAATTTAAATTTTCTTTTTTTACATATTCACTAGTTTGTACGTTCTAAATTGGAAAGGGTGAAAAACAACGGCGGAAAAAGAGCTTCCATCGTCTAATTTTTTTACCTTTGCCGTTATTGGCAAAAAAACGTGTATGGCTCACAAAAATGGAGATATTTCCAAACATCTAAATTTATATTTTTCCCACACTATTCACTAGATTGCATATTTCAACTAGCATGAGTATAAATAACGGTTCAAAAAGAGTTCCAATCAACTAGTTTTTGAGTCTCGCCGTTTTTGGCCAAAATGCGTGTATTGTTCCTCAAAAAATGTAATTTTTTTTTGAAAAATCTAAAATTTTATTTTTTCACTAGATTTCATGTTCTCAATTGGAAAGAATAAATAAACAACGGGAAAAGAGATTCCATCGGCTAGTTTTTTACCAACAAAACGTGTATTATTACTCACCAAAAATGGAGATTTTTTAAAAAATCTAAATTTTTATTTTTTCCACACTATTCACTAGATTGCATATTCTAAAATAGAATAGGTACAAAGTATGATTCGAAAAGAGTTATGATCAAGTAGTTTTTGAGACTTGATGATTTGTCCCCCAAATGTGTGTATTACATGGCTAAAAAAATATCAATTTTTAAATTTTTTTCACACATTTGCTAGATTTCACATTCTAAATTTGGAAGGGTAGAAAAAATTTTCGAGAAAAGATATTCCATTTCCTAATTTTTGAATCTTGCTGTTTTTGGTAAAAAAAAAACCGTATATTATAACCAAAAAATGGAGATACTTCAAAAAATAAATTTCTATTTTTTCTATACTATTCACTAGATTGCACATTGTTAACTAGGTTGAGTACAAAAAGGCACGAAAAGAGTTCCGAACAACTAGTTTTTGAGTCTTGCCGTTTTGGGCCAAAATGAGTGTATTTTAGCTCAAAAAAATGTCAATTTTTAAAAAAATTTAAAATTTTCTTTTTTCACACATTTACTAAATTTCACGTTCTAAATTGGGAAGAATAAAAAATGACTGGAAAAGAACACCTAAAGGCTAGTTTTTGACTCTTGACGTTTTTGGCAAAAAAACATGAATAATAAGTCACAAAAAATAGAGATATTTCAAAAAATCTAAAATTTTCTTTTTTTTCACACTGTTCCCTAGATTGCATATTATCAACTAAGATGGGTACAAAAAACGATTCGAAAAGAGTTATGATCTGTTAGGTTTTGAATATCATCTTTTTTGGCTAAATGCGTGTATTATAGCTAAAAAAATGTTAATTTTTATAAAAAAACTTAAAATTTTTTTTTCACACATTTGCTAAATTCACGTTCTAAATTGGGAAGAATAAAAAAAACACGAAAAAAGAACTCACATCAACTAGTTTTTGAATATTGCCATTTTTGACCCAAAAAACATGTATTATATTTCACAAAAATGGAGATTTTTCAAAAAAAATATAAAATTTTCTTTTTTTTCCACACTATTCACTAGATTGCACATTCTCAACAAGTATGGGTACAAAAAATGACTCGAAAAGAGTTTCGATCAACTAGTTTTTGAATCTTGCCATTTTTGGCCAATATGTGTGTATTAGATCATAACAAATGTCAGTTTTTAAAACATTTCAAATTTTCTTTTTTTTGACATATTAACTAGTTTTTACATTCTAAATTGGGAAGGGTAAAAAACAACGGCAAGAAAAGCTCTCCTGTCATCTAATTTTTGAGCCTTGCTATTTTTGGCACAAAAACCGTGCATTGCTCACAAAAAATGGAGATATTTGTAAAAATCTAAATTTCTATTTTTACCACACTATTCATTAGATTGCATATTCTCAACCAGAATGACTATAAATAACGGTTCGAAAAGAATTCCAATCAACTAGTTTTTGAGCCTCGCCGTTTTTCGCCAAAATACGTGTACTCAAAAAAATGTCAATTTTTTGAAATATTTAAAATATTATTTTTTTTCACTAATTCACTAGATTTAATGTTCTAAATTGGAAAGAATAATAAAACAGTGGAAAAAGAACTTCCATCAGCTAGTTTTTTAGTCTTATCGTTTATAGCCAACAAAACGTGTATTATTACTCACCAAAAATGAAGATTTTTTCAAAAATCTAAATTTTTCTTTTTTTTCACACTATTCACTATGTTGCATATTCTCAATTAGGATGGGAACAAAACATGACTCGAAAAGAGTTATGATCAATTAGTTTTGGCATTTTTTTTGGCCAAAATGTGTGTATTATATAGCTAGAAAAAATGTCAATTCTTTTTATTTTTTTTACACATTCACTAGATTTCACGTTCTAAATTGGGAAGAGTAGAAAAAAACTTCGGGAAAAGATCTTCCATTGGCTAGTTTTTTAATCTTGTCATTTTTTGTCAAAAAAATGTGTATTATAACACAAAAAATGGAGATACTTTAAAAGATAATTTTTGATTTTTTCTACACTCTCACTAGATCGCATATTGTTAACTAGGATGAGTACAAAAAACAGCTCGAAACGAGTTGCGAACCACATGTTTTTGACTCTTCCTGTTTTGGGCCAAAATGCATGTATTTTAGCTAAAACATGTCAATTCTTTAAAAATTTATTTTTTTCACATATTTACTAGATTTTCGATCTAATTTGGGAATAATAAAAAAAAAACGAGAAAGAGCGCCATTCGACTAGTTTTTGAATCTTGCCATTTTTGGCCAAAAAAACATGTATTATAACTTACAAAAAATGGAGATTTTCGAAAACTCTAAAATTTTCTTTTTTCCACACTATTCCCTAAATTGCATATTATTTAGTATGATAGGTGCAAAAAATATCTCGAAAAGAGTTTTGATCAATTAGGTTTTGAATCTCGCCGATTTTTGGCCAAATATTATAGCTCACAAAAAATGGTGATTTTTCAAAAATCAAAAATTTTATTTTATTCACACTATTCACTAAATTGCACATTTTCAATTAAGATGGGTAAAAAAATCGACTCAAAAAGAGTTTCGATAAACTAGTTTTTGAGTCTTGCCGCGTTTGGTAAAAATGCGTGTATTATAGATAAAAAAAATGTCAAATGTTTAAAAAAATTAATTTTTCTTTTTTTAACATATACACTAGTTTTCATTCGATAGTGGATATCCTCTGCCTTCTCTCTAAAATAGGTCATGTACACATCGTCTTCTACCTAATCTTCAGACCTAAACCAACTGAAACTAACTCGACTGGTGCAGATCTAAGGCACGGCGAAGGCCCTTCAGCTTAGGCTGAGAGGGCCTCTCAAAACATGCCCAAATATCAAACCTTTGAAGTAGTTTTTCCCAAGGAGAAAATGGAGACATATAGAATTGGGGAAAAACAGGGACAACCAGCCATTTGTATCTCCAAATATCAGGAATGCAAGCTCGAAGGAACACATAGATGGACTCTAGTTGGGCAGATCTTCAAAGGCCGACTAACCTTGGAGGATATCCACCATTCGATTGCAGTATACCGGATCCAAGTAGATGTACATCTGGGTAGACTTAGCAACTGATGAAGCTCAAATTCACACGTCGGGTAAATTAAGGATACGCAGAGCAAGAAAACCTGAGCTCCAGCAATGATCACCAACTTAATCTGCAAAATAGAATAGCATTAGAGCAAAGTCCCGAGGTGATCCCCGGGAATTCTACTCCGATGCTTAAGTCAGTAATCTTCTATATCTTTCTTGTTACATCTCAATGAAATATATTAAATACTATTACTTTACCGTTAATAAGATTCCAACTATTTCTCCTTGAATCTCGGAAGTTAGTTGGGATTATGCTTGACTTATTCCATGCTGATTTGGAATATTTGAATTATGCCACATCAATACCTCCTCAAGTCGGTATAAATATTTTTATCCCGACTTGATGATTGTATACAAATATTCCCGAGCTGAATTCCTTAGATTTTGAACTGAATGCTGATGCTTCGATATCATCAAAGACGATTCCTAATTGCAACGCATGAATCAATGCCTCGATACTGAAGAATATTGATATCTAATCATTAATCTGCACGCGGTTTCATTCAAAAAGAACGGTTATCATTTGGCCAACGCATGCGTTACATGAGATAACTGTCAAATTATCCGAAACTCTCCTTTCTCAATTCAAACTTGACCTAATCCCCGTTTCCGTGTTTTCCTTTTTTAAAATTAAAATTCAATTTCAGGCAATCAGAAACGTCGATTTCCCTTATCTGATTCTTCATAAAGTTAAACCAAGTGCTTGACTCTCCTTCACCATCTCCAGAATTTCTTTCAAGTCTACGTTTGTCATCAGGTAATGTCTTCTTGAGTATCATTCTAATTCATCTGAACCCATTAAATTTTGCATCTTCATGCTGAACCTTCTACTTCTCATACCCCCATCAAATGAATGTCAGCTAAGAGTCGATAGGCGAGAAAAATCCTACCCTCTGTTCACAGTGTTCCACCTTCCAGTTCCAGCGAGTCCCCCAATTTCTTCTAAATCGAGCAACTCCTCTTAGAAGGTCACTTAGGCAGTCTTTCAAAGCTAATCCTTCGAATAACTCTTATGGCCAAAGTTTGTTCGAGACAGAAGACCTCGAGCAAGTTGGTAAATTGAGGGCAGTAGCAAGTGAACAGTAGAAACCCCCAAATCAAACGATGAAGTTGTAAAAGACATTACTGAGGGAGTTCTTGCAAACTCTATTTCTTCTATTTTGAGTAGGGTAAATATTGACCGAATATTGACAAAATACTTTATTCCAGAAAATTTGCCTGTTAGAGCTCCATCTAGAGATGACCGGGCAATTCATCCCCCTCAGGGTTTTATAGCCCTCTATGAACATCAACTCCAAGCTGGTCTTAGGATTCCCATTACAGCTGCTTTCAAATATCTTAGATCACTACAAAGTGAATTTGAGTCAACTCACCCCAAATTCCATCAGGACGGTTGTATGTTTTCGAGCTGCTCTGTGTGCACTGTAAAGTAGCTTGCAACCTCTCTTTATTTAGACGTTTTTTCTCTTTAAAAACAGTTCCCAATGAGCTATGATGGTTTTATTTTAACCGACGCCCTAACACAATTCCTCTTCTGCAAAATTTTCCTAGTTCTATTCACCACTGGAAAAAACGATTCTTTTTCATCAATTCAGAATTTCTCAACCAAAATCACCCTTGGAAAATTAACAGTAGCATAGCTGATAGGCAGCCTAAAAAATCCTCTAGTACAAGTGGAGAACAAACATTAGAAACTCTAGGAGCCGTCCTCGATGTGTCTCGACTATCCGAGAGAATTTTGATTCAAGGCGGGCTAATCCTGCCGTACTTGATTCTAAATATAAAGGATCCAAGGATAAATACGGAGTTGAATGTAAGTGTATTCTCTTTCATTTCAGAACTTTTGAAAATTTACTCTGATATTTCCTGTTTCTGATGCCTTCTTTTATCACAGTAATGGACATCGCACAATTGATTAAGTCAGGCATTGCTAAAACTACTACGACTGCTTCCTCCTTCGGGTAACTCCAGTCCGGGGACTTCCACACTTCCAGTGAGCCCTACCTGTGGATGCTACTCCTCCATTAAGTACTTTTAACATCACCCCAATGTCCTAAAGTTGTCAGCTCGGGTTTACCTCCATTACCTAAGGAGAGAGAAAAAAAAACGAGAGGTTCCAAGAGACTCTTGCCGACCTCAGCTAAACAGGATATTCCCCCGAACAAGAGAACTACTACTCCAACCACACCGACCTCCTCTGCTCAGGAAATTAGCCAAAACATACCTCTTGATACAACAATTACTATCCCAACTCCTGCTTTTTCCACCCTTCCTTTTAATTTTTCCCAGGACTCTGAATTTGGATTCTTGTCTCAAATCAACCCAGCCAGAGTTCCAATTTCATATGTCCCTGTTACTCACCCTAGGGACCAATTTTGTCCGAGCTGGGGCTTCAATCGCAATTCCCGATTACTCACCCCAGCACTAGCTCATCAGTGGTTGGGTGAAGGAGTTTTACCTCGGGATTTGGATTCACTGAGGCAATTGGACAATGACAGCTTGGTTAACGTTATAGCTTTATATGCTGCGCAGGTATTTAACTAAGTGTCCTCCTCTTTATTTCATTTCTTTTTATCCAATTCATACTCATTCTATCTTTATTTGGCTATATAGAGTGCAACTTTATCTACTAGAGCCATTGAAGTCATTCGCTCTTCAGAGAATTCATCTACTCTTCGAGCCGAGCTGGAAAATGAAAAGACAAAAGTGGCAGAGCTAGAGAGCAGGATCCAACTTTTGGAAGAGGACGTTCAAAAACTCCAGGACTTGGAAACCCACGCTTAACGAGAATTGAATACAACCAAGGCTGAGTTGGAGAAAGAAAAAGAAGAAAAAGACGAAGTTCATTTCAAATTGACAGCTGAGCAAAAGAATTCTGAAGATCTCCACTCCAGGTTGGCAACGGAGGAGAAAAAATCTGGCGACCTCCATTCAAAAGTCGAAATGCTTAGATCCTCTATCTTGGTTTGGGAAAGGCATTGCAAAAGTATGGAACGAAAGTATAACTTCCATAAGAATGAAGGTTCGAGCCAAGCAGTGGGGAACTTCTTGAAATCAAAGGAATTCGCTGAAATGGCTGCCAGAATGAATATTCCAGTGGCTCAACTTGGCTATAATGAGGCCATCAAGAGTCTTCAGCAAGCACATCTACAAGACAAGAGTTTAGAAGAATTGGGCTTTGATGCTGAAGCGGGGGAAAAGGTCAATGCTGTTTTCAAAGAAATAACTGGGGGAGAACCCGGCTTCTCTATGAACCAGTTTATTCCTTCTACTCCTCTATCTGAAACACCCGAGGTGGATCTTACCGAGCTGGAGAAGGAGGGTGATGACCATTAGCCTCGATATTTATACGTTCTTTTAGCGACTTTACTTCTTCTTTCTATTGGCTATATTGCCTTGTAATAATTTCACTAGATGCTTTGAGTTTTTATTCTCGAATCCATGGATAATTCACCTTGGGAAATTTTATCTGTTAAGATGAATACTTTGTTTCCCGGAATTTTATTCTCAGGATTATATGGATGTTTTGTTTTTTCTTTAGAATCTTAATCTCAAAGATTTTATGACCTGCTTTTCCAAAGAATTTGCAAATTTAATTTCTTCTTCTCTTGGGCTCTCGTCCTCAGGATTTTATACAACTTGCTTTTTCTAGAAATTCTTTTCCCAAAATTTGCAAAGCGTATAACGGGATTTTTCACAGGGATCAATTTCCTCCGGAATTCATCACCAGAATATACCTTATTTGAGAAAAGCTGATTTATTACATTGTTGACAAAAATAACAATAAAACTACCGAGCTCATAACACTTAACTATAAAGCTGAGCTCATAACACTTAAAAATAAAACTGCCGAGCTCATAACACTTAGAAACCTCCGAGCTAATAGTACTTCCTCAAATTTTGGAAATTCCATGTTCTTGGAATAATCCTTCCATCCAAGCGAGAAAGTTTGCAATAACCTGTTGGAAAAACATCCTCAACCTTGTAAGGTCCTTCACATGTGGGATCAAGCTTCCCAGTTTTCCCTACTCGTCTAGCTTCTACTTTTTTTAGTACCAGGTCGCCAACTTTATAAGATTTACCTTTCACCCTTTTGTTATAGAACCGAGCTGCTTCTTCTTTGTATTTTACGTCTTTTAACTGAGCCTGCATCTTTTTTTCTTCCAATAAATCA
The DNA here is from genome assembly GCA_016586305.1 of Ophiorrhiza pumila. Taxonomy (NCBI): domain Eukaryota; kingdom Viridiplantae; phylum Streptophyta; class Magnoliopsida; order Gentianales; family Rubiaceae; genus Ophiorrhiza; species Ophiorrhiza pumila. The sequence goes on along the minus strand of BLIW01000010.1, from coordinate 9,274,875 downwards.
AGATTTGTCTGAAGTTCCTCCTGATTATTTTCCTCTCGGAAAAGTAAAATTCGAGGACTCAGTAGTCCTATTTCAGGAGGAAGGACAGCCTCGGTACCATATGTAAGGCTATAAGGTGTTTCTCCAATAGCAGTTCTTGGTGTGGTTCGATATGACCATAGCACCATTGGCAAATGCTCAGCCCAATCTCCAGTAGAACGTCCCAAGCGCGTCTTTAAACCTTGCAATAGTATCCGGTTAGATACCTCTGCTTGACCATTAGTCTGCGGGTGTGCCACAGACGTAAACTTCTGTTGAATCCCAAGCGAATTGCACCAGGACTTAAATGGTTCTTCTGCAAACTGCTTACCATTATCAGAAACAATTACCCCGGGAATTCCATATCAACAAAGGATATTTTTCCAGAAAAAACTGATAACATTTTTTTCCGAAATGTGCACTAAAGGCTCCGCTTCGACCCACTTGGTAAAGTAATCAACAGCTACAATAAGATATTTGTACCGACCTCGGGCTTCTGAAAAAGGCTCGAGGAGATCCACACCCCATTGATAAAATGGCCAAACAGATACAGAAGATTGTAATGGAACCTGGGGATTATGTGTCCTCGTTGCAAATTTTTGGCACTTCTCGCATGTTCTCACCACTTGAGCAGCATCCTCAAACATTGTTGGCAAAAAATAACCGAACAAGAGTGCTTTCTTTGCCAGCATCCTAGATCTAACATGTGACCCACAAATTCTTTCGTGGATTTCGTAAAGCACGTATTGAACCTGTTCAGAATCCACACACCTCAGCAATGGTTTCAAGTACCCCTTCTTATATAGAACTCCATCTTCTATCACATACCGAGCAGCTCGCATTCGAACTCGCCGAGCTGCGGCTCTATCTTCTGGTAGGTTCCCCGATCTTAGAAAATTATAGATCGGGGTCATCCAGTTTCTGGTGCTTTCAATATTCATTACCTCATTTATAACAAAGCTACGTACAGGAAGTGTCTCTACCCATACATGTTTGTTCAAATGCGACGAGGTAGATGAAGCAAGCTTACTTAGTGCATCAGCTCTGCGGTTTTGAGATCGGGATATTTCTCCATATGGAAACTTTCAAACTTCTTCATTAAATTCTGCACGATACCCAAATATTTCCTCATCATCGCATCCTTGGTAGCATATTTCCCAGACAGCTGTTCAACTACTAGCTGAGAATCACTGTGAGCTCTTACATGCCGAGCTCCTACTGAGAGGGCTAGCTTTAACCCAGTAATCAGTGCCTCGTACTCCTTGAGAAGTTTCAACAAGCTACGTTGAATGCGTTCGGAAATATTTTTACAGATCTGGATTGTCCTCTCAGGCATGGCACAATCAATTGAAACCTTCAATATTTCTTCGTCATTGAAATCAAAGTCTACGCTTTTTACGGGATGCTGTTCCCTTACATTCATCGGGCCTTTAACTCCAGCTTTCATTTGTATGTAATTCACACGAACATCTCGAGAAAGCTAGTTCTTTCCTCTCATGGCCACCATATAACACCTCCTAGCTGCTTCTTGATCACCCCGTACTGTTCCTATTCCGGCTTCGGTTGGGAATTTCATCACCAGGTGATAAGGAGACCATATTGCCTTTAATCTCACCATGGTAGGTCGGCCTATTATCACGTTATAAGGGGAAGGTGAGTTCAGCACTGCAAAATCTGTATACACCGTTCTGCTCCTCGAATATTCTCCTATGGTAACTGGCAATGTTACAATCCCCATGGGCTGTACTGCTTCCCCAGAGAATCCCACCAATGGAGTTGGGCTCCTTCGGAGGTACTTGGGGTCTACCTCTAGTTGTTAGAACGCCTCGATGTATAAAATATCTACCAAGCTGCCATCATCTACATAAACCCAATGTACTAGCTTGTTGGCGATGTTAGCCTTTATTATGAGAGCATCAGAATGAGGGAATTTGGTAGGAACAGCATCCTCTTTAGAAAAGACAATGGTCTTTGAAGATTTGAACCATTTTCCTACAGGCTCTTGCTCGGGAATTCTCCGGCATCTGTTTTTACGTACAGAATTGCTTTCTTCTCCTTCTAATCCTCCAAGAATAGCGTGAACTTCACCGGTGACATCCCGAGCTGGAGCATAAGTATTAGGCCGCTGATGCTTATCCTCATTTCGAGCAGCGTTCCTTCCAAACTGAGGTCGGTATTGTGAACGTCTTTCAGTAGATCGGCCTCTCCGAGATACTTTATATGTTGTTTTAACAAACTCCTGCAAGTATCTTTCACGAACATAATCCTCAATTTCCTTCTTTAGGTCGGTACAGTCTTCGGTATCATGCCCATGTTGCTGATGAAAGCTACAGAAGAGATATCGATTTCTTGTATGGTTGGGAGCGTTTATCTTGGCAGGGGGCTTCAAGATACCCTGCCTACCAACAATAGCTAAAATCTCGGATCTAGTTCTACTAAGCGGGGTTGTTATTCTGTCCCTTATCGTTGGCTCCGTAATACGGCGGGGAGGATTGAGGCGATCAAAGACTTTTGACTGCCTATCTGGTATCACATTCCTTTTTCCGTCGTCCCCGGTTTTTACTCCTCGCTTATCATTGTCTTTTTTCCGTTGGTCTGCCTCTTCTCCTTTGGCATATTTCTCGGCTCAGTCCATCAATTCCTCCATATCACCCGGTGGATCAGTGGCTATTTTAGTATAAAAACGCCCGGGTCGTAAACCATTAAGGAATGCTCCCACTAGAACATCTTCAGAACAATTTTTCACTTACAAACTTTCATCATTGAACCTCCCCATATAATTCCGAAGAGATTCATTATCTCCCTGACGGAGATTCAATAAATCTGCTGTAGACTTATCGAACTTCTTTCGTTGTATAAAACGGTTGAAAAAGAGATCACAGAGTTGGGAAAAAGAATTCACACTTCTCGGCCTCAAACCTTCGTACCAAAGACGGGCTTTTCCTTCTAGAGTGGTGGGAAATACCTGGCACTTCGTTTTCTCTGGTGCCTTCAAGAAATCCATTGTGGATTCGAAACGATGAATATGATCATTGGGGTCAGTATCCCCAGTATAAGCTTGCAACTGAGGCAACTTGAACCGGGGTGGTAAAGGAAAATCAGAAATCTCCTGGGATAAAGGGGTCTCCCTCCGGGGCCTTCTTTTCCCTGGATTATTACCTATCTCTCGATTTACATTCTCTCCGCCTCCAATTCGAGGAAAAAGTTGAGTTTCAGACTTTCCATTATTCTCCCCGTCAGACTCACCGTTGATCACCAGGTGTGCTTTTCCCCGATCTTTTTGTTGCTCCTCTTTCTTCTTTCGGGCTTCTTTCACCATAGCTTCCATTTCATCGTAATGTTCAGCAAATATTTTCATCATCTCAGGGGTAATACGATTATCCCCTTGTTGCGACTTCTCAGGGTCTCGTTGATAAGATGGTGAAGATGCTCTTCTTTCCTCTTATCGACTGGTCTGACCTGTTCTTCTCATCGACCTTGTGTTTGCCATCACAATTCAAAATTTGTTGTGTGAACCTTTTGATCAGTTCCCACAGACAGCTCCAATTGATGAAGCTCAAATTCACACGTCGGGTAAATTAAAGATACGCCGAGCAAGAAAACCGAGCTCCAACAATGATCACCAACTTAATCTGCAAAATAGAATAGCGTTAGAGCAAAGTCCCGAGGTGATCCCCGGGGATTCTACTCCGATGCTTAAGTCAGTAATCTTCTATATCTTTCTTGTTACATCTCAACGAAATATATTAAATACTATTACTTTACCGTTCATAAGATTCCAGCTATTTCTCCTTGAATCTCGGAAGTTAGTTGGGATTATGCTTGACTTATTCCATGCTGATCTGGAATATTTGAATTATGCCACATCAGCAACTGACATATACTAATTCGGTTCTCATCTGAAACTGATTTCATACGCTGTTGGGCCAGAGGATCCTGGAGGATACATGATGTGCGAATCAGAGTGACGAAATGGACAATGGATTTCAGACCGGGAAAACAATTGATGTCAGCCCCGGCATGGGTAACTTTACCTAATCTGCCTTGCCATCTTTTTGATAAAAGCTTCTTGTTCTCAATTGCTAGGGTAGTAGGGATTCCAATCATGCTAGATGCTCCTACTGTAGCTTTGACCAGACCTAAATGTGCAAGATTAGCTGTTGAAGTAGACCTTAGGAAAAAACTACCAAATCGAATATGGATTGGAGAGGATGATGGTTTCTGGCAGTCCATTGAAGTCCAAAAGATCCCAGCTTTTTGCTCAAATTGTCAAAAAATTGGACATGTGGCTCAGAGATGCAACAATGAAACACAAAACGCGAAACAGGGCACTGAATTAGGCAAAGCTGGAGAACCTAAACTAAGTAATGATAATGAAGAGAGGCCAGATGGTAATGTCAACGTTGAAGTTTCAGAGACAAGATTAATAACAATGGCAAAGCCGGATATTGTAATGGAAGGACAGAACAACTTTACCATGGAGGATGGTAGAGAAAGATTGGCCATCCACAATGATCAAGCACTAATGGCAATTCAGGACCTGGAAAAAGATAATCGTGAACCGAAAATGGAGGATTCTGGACTGACGAATCTGCTACAAAGTGATGAAGATACACATGGGAAAGGTACACCTATTCCTCATTCTAGGAATGAAATAGTCTCACAAGGCATGGAAGGCGTGAGCATCTCATCTGATGGAAAGTGCCAAAATTATGAGCCCCGGACCTTGTCTGTGAATATGGACAATGAGGGAACACTTGTTGCTGGAAGACCAACTGAAAATCACCACATCAATGTGGTAATTTGTATTGAAGATGAGGAATCCCCAACTGCCACAAACCTGGATACATCTTCTCCTAATGGGATAATGAGTGAGGAAAAATCAGCTATGAAGACAACTAGTAAAAAATGCAATCTGAGCAAACAAACTCCTGAACCCCCAGAAGAGCTAGCTGAAAAAGAGGATGATGTTACAATGAAGTTTAAAGACCCTGAACCCCTTGCTAAATGCTTCAACCTGCGGCCAATCAGGTATCGTTCCAAAATTGAGGTCCAACAGAATAATGAAAAACAGACCACCAGGAGAAAGAAAAGAGAAAAAAAGAAAAATGATGCTTTGTTTGACTGGAAATCAGATTGAACAGCTAGTGTGTATTGAATCGAGGTTGCATTTTGCATGAAGATCAGTGGCTTTACATCTCTGATCCTGTCTTGTTCACTATTTTGACTGTTCTGATTGTCTCAGTAAGAGTAACTAGTTAGGAGGTAATTTAGAAATTTGATAATTTGAACTCTGTTGGAATATTGCTTGGATAGGCTTGTGAGTTGGAAATTGTTTTTTGGGTGGTATTTGATACTAGGGATGTCAGCATACTTGGGGATTTTCATGATAAAAGGCCCGAAATGTATTGATTGATGCTATGGAAAAGTGAGAAGGAATTTTGTGCAGGTATGATTGTGATAGCTTGACCTCAATTCTTGAACTATGACTTGAATGCCCAAACTGGTAGACATGAAATGCTGGGTTGCTTAGGAGCATCAAACAATGTCAAGAGCTGTGCATATTAGAACATATAATTAGCTTTAAGATTACTTTTGCCTATTTTTTGGGTAAGAATTGAGAAGCTTCTACTCTGGACTTTGACCTAATTCCCTTAGATATCTGGATTGATACGAAGTACGTGTAATAATGGAGTAGTACTCCAAAGTTACTACATTTACTTTTGTAATTGTGCAACTGGGTATATTCGGCACAGTATTTTGTTCAATTTATAAAACATATACACTAGTTTTCACATTCTAAATTGGGAAGGGAGAAAAGCAACAACAGGAAAAGAGCTTCCATCTCCTAATTTTTGAACCTTGTCGCTTTTGGCAAAAAAATGTGTATTATAGCTCAATAAAAAATGGAGATATTTTCAATAATCTAAATTTCTCTTTTTTCCCACACTATTCACTAGATTGCATATTCTCAATTAGGATAAGCACAAATAACGGCTCGAAAAAGAGTTCCAATTAAATAGTTTTTGAGTCTCGCCATTTTTTTGCCAAAGTGCGTGTATTATAGCTAAAAAAATGTCAATTTGTTTTTAAAATTTCAAAATTTTATTTTTTTTCAGACATTCACTAAAATTCACGTTCTAAATTGAAAAGAATTAAAAAATAGCGCGAAAAGAACTCCCATCGACTAGTTTTTTAGTCTTGACCATTTTGGTAAAAAAAACGTATATTATTGCTCACCAAAAAATGGAGATTTTTAAAAAAAATCTAAAATTTCATATTTTCCACACTATTCACTATATTGCATATTTTCAACTAGGATGAGTACAAAGTATGACTTGAAAAGAGTTATGATTAACTAGTTTTTGAGTCTTGATTTTTTTGCCAAAATGTGTGTATTATATGGCTAAAAAACTTCAATTTTTAATATTTTTTCACACATTCACAAGATTTGAAGTTCTAAATTGAGAAAAGTAGAATAAAACCTTCGGAAAAGATCTTCCATCGGCTAGTGTTTGAATCTTGTTATTTTTGGTAAAAAAAATGTGTATTATAACAGAAAAAAATGGAGATACTTCAGAAAATAAATTTCTATTTTTTCTACACTATTCACTAGATTGCACATTGTCAACAAGGATGAGAACAAAACATGGCATGCAAAGAGCTTCGAACAACTAGTTTTTGAGTCTTGACGTATTGGGCCAAAATGTGTGTATTTTAGGTCAAAAAATGTCAATTCTTTAAAAAAAATTATTATTTTTCACACATTTACTAGATTTCACATAATGAATTGGGAAGAATAAAAAAATGGCGGAAAAAGGACTCCAATCGGCTAGTTTTTGAGTCTTGCCAATTTTTGGCAAAAAAATACATGTATTATAGCTCACAAAAATGGAGATTTTTTGAAAATTTTCTATTTTCACACTGTTCACTAGATTGAAAATTCTCAACTAAGATGGGTACAAAAAACGGCTTGAAAAAAATTCTTATCATTTAGGTTTTGAATCTTGATTTTTTGACCAAAATGTGTGTATTATAGTTAAAAAATTGTCAATTTTTAAAAAATTTAAAATTTTCTTTTTTTTTTCACACACCATTACATTTCACATTCTAAATTGGGAAGAATAAAACTAACAGTGGTAAAAGAACTCACATCGACTATTTTTTGAATCTTGTCATTTTTTGTCCAAAAAACATGTATTATAGCTCACAAAAAATAGAGAATTTTCAAAATATTTGAATTTTTCTTTTTCCATACTATTCACTAGATTGCACATTCTCAATTAGAAATCATGTAATGGAGTAGTACTCCAAATTTACTGTATTTACTTATGTTAACGGTGTGTGGGTACATCCAGCTCCCTATTTTGCCTGACATATATATATAGCCTTTTTATTAAAAAAAAGAATTGGACTAAAAAAAATGGATAAAAAAAGTCTCGAAAAGAGTTTTGATCAACTAGTTTTTGAGTTTTGCCATTTTTGGCCAGAATGCTTGCCTTAAAAATCAAAAACAAATGTCAATTTTTAAAAAAGTTTAAATTTTTTTAACATATTAACTAGTTTTCATGGTCTAAATCCGAAAGGGTGAAAAACAACAGCGGGAAAAGAGCTTCCATCGTAATTTTTAAGTATTTCCATTTTTGGCAAAAAAAATGTATAGCTTACCAAAAATGGAGATATTTCAAAAAATTTAAATTTTTATTTTTTTTCACACTATTCACTAAATTGCATATTGTCAGCTAGGATGAGTATAAATAATGGTTCGAAAAGAGTTCCAATTAACTTGTTTTTCAGTCTCACAGTTTTTGGCCAAATGGGTGTATTATAACTCAGAAAAATGTCAATTTTTCTGAAAAATTTAAAATTTTCTTTTTCTCTTACGTTCACTAGATTTCATGTTCTAAATTGGAAAGAATAAAAAATAACGTGAAAAGAACTTCCACCGAAGATTCTTTTTAGTCTTGCTGTTTTGGCCAAAAAACGTGTATTATTGCTCACCAAAAATGGAGATTTTTTAAAAAATCTAAATTTTTGTGTTTTGCACACTATTCACAAGATTTCATATTCTCAAATAGGATGGGTACAAAGTATGACTCGAAAAGAGTTATAATCAACTAGTTTTTTAGTTTTGGAATTTTTTGCCAAAATGTGTATTATATGGCAAAAAAACTTCAATTTTTTAAATTTGTTTTTCACACATTCTAAATTTGGAAGGATAGAAAAAAATTAAGGAAAAGATCTTCCATCGGCTAGTTTTTGGATCTTGCCATTTTTGGTAAAAAAACCGGGTATTATAACACAAGAAATGGAGATATTTCAAAAAATAAATTTCTATTTTTTCTACAATATTCACTAGATTGCACAATGTTAACTAGAATGAGTACAAAAAATGGCACAAAAAGAGTTCCGAACGACTAGTTTTTGAGTCTTGCCGTTTTGGGCCAAAATGTGTGCATTACAGCTCAAAAAATGTCAATTCTTTAAAAAAATTAAAATTTTTCTTTTTTTTTCACATTTACTATATTTCATGTTCTAAATTGGGAAGAATAAAAAAAACAGCAGATAAAGAACTTCCATCGGCTAGTTTTTGATTCTTGTAATTTTTTGTCAAAAAAACATGTATTATAGCTAAAAAATATAGATTTTTGAAAAAGTCTAAAATTTTCTTTTTTCTACACTATTCACAAGATTGCATATTCTTAACTAAGTTGGGTAGAAAAAATGGCTGGAAAAGAGTTCTGACCAATTAGGTTTTGAATCTCGTCATTTTTTGCCAAAATGCGTGTATTATAGCTAAAAAAATGTCAATTTTTTATAAAATTAAAATTTTCTTTTTTGACTCATTCACTAGATTTCACGTTCTGAATTTGGAAGAATAAAATAAATGGTGGGAAAAGAGATCACATCAGCTAATTTTTGAATCTTGCTATTTTTAGATAAAAAAAAAACATGTATTATAGCTCACAAAAAATGTAGATTTTTCAAAAAAATTAAAATTTTACTTTTTTACACTATTCACTATAGTGCACATTTTCAACTAGGATTGGTATAAAAAACGATTTGAAAAGAATTTCGATCAAGTAGTTTTTGAGTCTTGCCATTTTTGGGCAAAATGCGTGTATTATAGATAAAAACAAATGTCAATTTTTAAAAAAATCTAAAATTTTTTTTTAACATGTTCACTAGTTTTCAGGTTCTAAATGGGAAAGAGTGACAAACAAGGGTTGGAAAAGAGTTTCCATCGTCCAATTTTTAGCCTAGCCAGTTTTTGGCAAAAAAAATGTACATTATAACTCATAAAAAATGGAGATATTTTCAAAAAAATTATATTTATATTTTTCTCACACTATTCACTGGATCGCATATTCTCAACTAGGATGAGTATAAATAACGGCTCGAAATGAGTTCCAATCAATTAGTTTCTGAGTATCGCTATTTTTTGCTAAAATGCTTGTATTATAGCTAAAAAAATGTCAAATTTTTGAAAAATTTAGAATTCTCTTTTTTTTTCAATACATTGACCAGATTTCTCGTTCTAAATTGAAAAGAATAAAAAAAGGGAAAAAAGACCACCCATCCGCTACTTTTTTAATCTTGTTGTTTTTTGCCAACAAAATGTGTATAATTGCTCATAAAAAATGGAGATTTTTTCTAAAATCTAAATTTTTATTTTTTTCTACACTGTTCACTAGATTGCTTATTTTCAATTAGGATTGGTACAAAATATGATTCGAAAAGATTTATGATCAACTAGTTTTTGAGTTTTGGCATTTCTTGCCAAAATGTGTGTATTATGTAGCTAAAAAATGTCAATTTTTTAAATTTTTTTCACTCATTCACTAGATTTCACGTTTTAAATTATGAAGGGTAGAAAAAAAACTTTGGAAAAAGATCTTCCATTTGCTAGTTTTTGAATCTTGCCGTTTTTTAGTAAAATATAACATTTAATGTAACACAAAAAATGGAGATATTTCAAAAATTAAACTTCTATTTTTTTAATAATATTCACTAGATTGTACATTGTCAACTAGGATGAGTACAAAAAACGGCTCGAAAAAAGTTTCGAACAACTAGTTTATGAGTATTGACATTTTGGGCAAAAATGCGTATATTATAGCTCAAAAAATGTCAATTCTTTAAAAAATAAAAAATTTATTTTTTCACATATTTACTAAATTTCATATTCTAAATTGGGAAGAATAAAAAAATGGCAGAAAAAGAGCTAACATCGGCTAGTTTTTGAGTCTTGAAGTTTTTGGCAAAAAAAAACATGTATTATATAGCTCACAAAAAATGGAAATTTTTTGAAAAATCTAAATTTTTCTTTTTTTCATACTATTTTCTAGATTGCACATTCTCAACTAAGATGAGTAGAAAAAATGGCTTGAAAAGAGTTATGATCAATTAGGTTTTGAAAGTGGCCGTTTTTAGCCAAAATATGAGTATTATAGCAAAAAAATCATTTTTCAAAAAATTTAAAAATTTTCTTTTTTTCACACTATTCACTAGATTGCACATTTTGAACTAGGATGGGCACAAAAAATGATTTGAAAAGAGCTCCAATCAACTAGTTTTTGAGTTTTACCGTTTTTTGCCAAAATGCGTGTATTATAAATCAAAACAAATGTCAATTTTTAAAAAAATTTAAAATTTCATTTTTTAACATATTCACTAGTTTTCACATTCTAAATGGGGAAGTGTGAAAAATAACGGTTGGAAAAGAGCTTCCATCGTCCAATTTTTTAGCCTTGCCAATTTTTGGCAAAAAAAACGTGTATTATAGCTCACCAAAAAAGGAGGTTTTTTCAAAAATCTAAATTTCTATTTTTACCACACTATTCACTAAATTGCATATTCTCAATGAGGATTAGTATAAATAACGGCTCTAAAAGAGTTCTAATCAACTAATTTTTCAGTATTGCCGTTTTTTGCCAAAATGCGTGTATTATAGATAAAAAAAATTTAAAATTTTCTTTTTTTTTATACATTAACTAGATTTCACGTTCTAAATTGGAAAGAAAAAAAATAGAGGGAAAAGAACTCACATCGGCTAGTTTAGTCTTGCTGTTTTTTGCCAACAAAACTTGTGTAATTGCTCACCAAAAGTGTAGTTTTTTTCAAAAATCTAAGGGTTTGTTTGAATATGTGTTTTGTTTTGAGAATTGGAAAACAAAACATCTCGAGTTGCGTTTTAAAATAGAAATATTTTTATTTTGATAATTGAATATTTGGATTAATATGTTTTGTTTCTATTGATTTTTGTCTATAAGGGATATTTTATGAAATAAAATTTAATATTAGAAATGTTTTAAATTAAATTATTTGGATTAATGGTGACAGTCAAAGGTTTGTTGTTGTCGGTCAACCGCTTTTGCCTGTCGCGGCCACCACCAGTTGGCCAAATTTCAGCTAAATGACAAGAATTCGTCCAACTGCTAGCGGTTGCCACGTCAGTGAATGATGGTAGTCAATCTTTGACCGTTATCGGTCAACTCAAACAAATAAAAAAAATTAGAAATTAAAAGATGTTGAATGGACTGAACTTCTCACCGATGTGCAGTTAGAAGCTTGTGGGATTAGCCTGAATGGAGTGCATAACTAAGAATTCAATGATGATAGACAAGGTTTCTATAAGTACTAGATTGGCTTGGTAAAATAGTACGTATTGTAGTAAGTCATAGAACATCTTTTCTCTCAGAAGAAAATTGGGACGGGAGTTAATTATAATTTCAAAACATAATAAAAACGACAAAAAATTAGAATCATAATTTTAAAAGCTACTAATATATGAACTCGTTTCAAGGTGCTTTTTCTCACCTATTTATAGGTTTTGGAAAAAATGAAGTTTGTTGGTTTCAAGTTACTTAGAGACAAACAAAAAATGCCAAACGAGGCATTGCATGAGCTGGTGGAACTCCAAGTCTCCAACTCCCTTTCATTGGTAGACTAGAGATTAATTTCCTTATATCAAGACTAGACATGGCCATTTAGGCAGTTCCGGAATCGGGGCCCAACAAAATCGGAATCGTACCTGAACCGTCTATGGACGGTTCTTTAAAATCAGGAACGAAATCGGAAATTAAAAAAAAATTGCTACATCAGCAACTGTGAGGAGCTCATATGCACGCGCCTAAAAAGTTTAATATATAAAAAACAAATAGGCGCATGTTTCACACGCGCCTGTAACAAAAAAAATATAAAAAAAATTTGCAATGGTCAAATGACCGTTGCATTAATATGCTGATCGTTGCTAACATGGCAACGGTTCAATTAACTGAGGAACAGACAATTATTTGACCGTTTCTCACTTCCTTTTTTTTTTTTTACTTTTTTTACTTTTCCTAATCTATAAATACCTCCTTAATTTTTTTATTTTTTCCACACAATTTCTACTCATCTTTCTCAATATTCTAATTCTCTTCTTCTCAATTCTCAAGCATCAAAATTCTATAAAATTCAATTCTAATTATTGTTTCTATTATAATTATTAGTTAAATTAATATTTTTAATATATTATTTGATAAGTCGGGTTTATATCGACTTATATGTCATAATTCCTTGAGCTTTTGCATGGTTTTATTGTGAAAATCATACTTGTTTGTGTGAGTTATGTGCTAAATGTTTATGAAATGATATGTGTGGAAATTGTGAAGAATTGTTGAATTTGTGCATAAATTATGTAAAGCATACATGAATTTGATTGAATGCACATCTTGACACAACTATTCCCACAACTCACAAGCACACAAGAAAAGTCCCGAACACAACAAGCATATCACAAGCACATTACAATACTAGCACACTGATGAGGTGAATTTATTCACCGATTATGTAGGGTTTATACGTAATTCTTTAGTCGTTCTTGTTCATTTTTATTCGTTTTAGTGTTTTAATTGTAGGTTTGTTGACCATGGTGTGTTCTTGGAAGAGGGAAATCACAAAGGAGTCAAATCGGTTGCAAAGTGGAGGAAAAATAGAAGAAAGATCGCGAAATTGTTGAAGGAAAATCTACACGTCGCGACGTCAGACCCTTCACGTCGCGACGTGGGTGCACGTCGTGCTGAAAATCCTCCACGTCGCGACGTTAAAAATGCGATTTTTGGTTGAATTTTTGGACAAGTTTTGAGAAATTTCCAGTGAGATATGTCGCGCGACGTCGGGACCCCTCCCACGTCGCGACGTGCCTCGACGTCGCGACGTCAGACCCTCCACGTCGCGACGTGCGTGGACGTTTTTACGCGCGACCATGGACGTCGCGACGTCGGGAAATACGCAGGTTTATGACCTAATTTTTAAAAATTTGCGATTTTGGCCCACTTTGGGTTTCCTTTTTCAACAAGGCATCCATTAAGGACTTATTAGCAAATATCTTCATAGAATTACTATAAATAAGGCTAGGGTTTACATATTTTGGGGTGTGACAACTTTGAGAGAGCTTGAGCAAGGGTTTTATTTCTTTGTAATAGCTAGGGTTTCATTCTTTTAGCTATTCACGGAGAATTGAAGCTGTAAGGATTGGGAACATCGTTGAGTATTGATTTCATTAATTTAAAGACAAAGATTTCATCTACGGATTCTCTATTCAAGGTGTTATCTTTCTTTTTAATTTATGTTGTCAATATTGTGCTTAATTAACATTAATATGATGATGTTTGATTTAGCCATGCTTAGCTAAATCTATTGTGCTCCCGGGATTATGAATATGGGTTTGTGTGCTTAATTTACATACTAAGTTCTATCTTTTGGTCTTTGTGAAGTAAGTTTTGCTGTGTTCTTCATAATTATGCATGATTTTGGCCGGATTATGTATGATGAATATTTTCTTAAAGTGCAGTAAATTACTTAGAGATTACTTGCTTTAATCTTACCTTTAGCCTGATAGGAGGATTAGAGTGGGTTGTTTGGGATCTATTGTGGGTTGGTTGTGAATTTGTTAGATTAATTCTTCCTTAATTCTTACCTTTAGCCTAATAGGAGGAATTTGGGGGATTAGTTTAACATTAGCGTGACTGGTTCGAGCGTTGCCTTAACCTAATGGAGCGGTTGAACTTGAGGGTTTGGATGAGTTGGTTAGTTGCATTAGATTTCGGATTAATTAAGGAAGTAAACCTTACCTTTAGCCTAATAGGAGGGTTTATTGAATTAGTCAATATCTAAGTAGGTAAGTGCTTAATTCATGCCTTGCCTTTAGCCTAATAGGAGGGCGTGAGTTATAGTATTTACTCTTGTTTTGCATGACCATAGATAGGATGTATGTGTGTGCTTTTTATGTAACCCTAAAATATAATCTTGGGAGTACACTTGCTTAACTTGAGTTTTTAATTAAATCACCGTCTTGTTTTAGTTATTTGTTATATGCTTATTATTTTCAGTTTGATAAACATAAAAACCAAAAATATTTTCTTTAAGTTTCAACACAGTCCTTTCCTCGTGGGAACGAACTTGCTATACTATCACCTTCACGGGGTTGTTTAGCTTGATTTTTGATTAGGGGTAAATAGCAACCACGACCGCAATTTTTATACACATATTTGCTCCACATCACACACACACTTGACATATGGGGTGCGCTAATTTCTCAGTCGGCAGAATGGAAAATGAATTTCAAATGAGTGTATCTCTCTCAATACTTATCCAAATGATGAGAACTAAGATGTTTTGGAAAGCTCTTTGAGTGTAATTCATTTCTTATGTTTTGACCATCTCCCAATTCCGTAGGCATATATAAGAAACGGGGGATTCTTTCTAAGCACTCACCCAGTTTTGATATCACTGACACATTTTGGGAGAACACTCATATCTTGAGCTACAGAACTCCAACATTGATGATTCCTGAACCTATAGAAAGATAAGAGAGAGATCTATATTTCTTATGTTTACCACAAAATTCAATTCTCAACCGAAAGCCTTTAAAACTGCATCAACACACACTCACACACCACACTTGCACACACAAACGCATGAACACACACTCACTCACACACACTCGCACACACTCACTCACACACACTCGCACACTCTCACAGCATTGCAAGCTTTTAGTAAAATGACCATAACATTCTCATCTTAACTCCAAATCAAGTGATTCAAAGTGCTATATTTAGCTAAGAGTCTTGTCTACAATATTGATGTTTTATACTTTATCAGACTCGACATGAATCAAGGGCTAAATGGGGGAGAAAGATGAAGCATGTGCAATTGCTCACACACAATCACACTCATTTACTCACACACTCACTACACATGCACACAAACACTCACTCACACACACAACACTTGCACACACAAGGCTGCCACTCCACACACTAACACACCGCCACTACACACACTAACAAACCGCATCAACACACACTTGCACACACTCACTCACACACACTCACTCACACACACAACACTTGCACACTTGCACTAGTTATATACATTACACTCACACCTAATTGCACATTTAGCATGCATAGCTACACATAACCATTCAAGGCACAAGATTCGGCACACACGTGAACAAGCACAAACACAGTTACTCATTTGTTCACCAAGTGTTTGAGGTATTTCAATTTCAATTCTTAATGCTTAAGACTACACCTCGACACGTGACCTCACTATACTTCATGATCAACATTTACAGGGCACATGGAGAAATCTTAGAGCTGAAGGGAACGCTTGGCCAACCTGATGGAGACACACCGAAGAAAGGAAAGCTATAAATACCAAAGAGATTAACACATGGAAAAGGGGGGGCCGAACACACGAGACACACAATAGGATTAGGGTTCCGAGTTCATAGTTTAGTTTAGGATTTTCTCTCTCCTTTCTCTTTCACACATTTTACTATCTTGAGGGTTCAATTGTACAGCTCTCAACCTGTTGAGACAACTGAATTGATTTTATCTGTGTTAATTGTTGTTACTTGTTCTTTACATGTCTAGATTCGATGGGCTTGTATGATTTTGTTCAAATCCATGTCTAATATGCGGTACCCACTGAGATTGGTGTGGACCTACCAAAGACAATTGAACTTTATATGAATTGAATCAGTAACATTCTTGTGTGAGTCTCATGATCTGTTTGCGTAGTTGATACGAAATCATGTGTGATCACATATTCCGAAAAATCCAAGGTACTTGCTCCAATTGTTAAAGATGAATCTCATGTATGGAGGCATGGAATAAGATGGAGAATAAACCTCATGTTAGTCCCAAGGAGGTTCAAGACTCAAAAATAGGATAACAAAGGAACTCATGACAAGAGGAGTCAAATATTGTTTGCTGAGAGATTCTGCCACGTTTTAGTAATCTGCTTATATCTCTCTCAATTTAACTCGGAATGGATTGATTCAAGTGGGCATTAACAGCTAAGATCCAGAGCTAAAACTTTGATGTTTTGCATTTTTCCAGATTCTGATGGGATCAAGGTGAAAACATGCCGTGAAGTTGCACTTCATGTTTTGAACGCTTGCATTAGTTAGCACTTCATTTTTCCAGATTCGATGGGCTTGTATGAACGCTTGCATTAGTTAGCTGCCCTATCAAGGGAGATAACTGAGAATTGAACTAGGATTGTCCTCTAGAGTAGGGATCTGGGTTTATTATTTGTGCCAAGAACTTGCCCTACCAAGGGATGTTTGAGGAGTTTTGTGAAATGAATCTGTGAGAACCACAAGATTGATCAAGTTCATGACACTAGCAGAATAGTCTCCTTACACATGCATCTACACGAGTCAATGATATTAGGAAGAGATAGGTATATGTTGAAATCCCTCAAGGCAGTACTTGCATACTAACCCATTCATTCTTATTTTGCATTTCTTATACTTAGCGTGCATTTGTCTCATTTTCTTCCGTTCATTTCATACATTTGTAGTGTTGAGTAAACAATTAGTCTCTGAACAACCAACCCTTCTCTGTGGGAATGATCCTTCTCACCGCTACTACCGTAGTGTTTGGGTTAAATTGGTGAGCCTACAATAGCTCATACCATTATTCTTTCAATTTTGTATTCTTTTTTAATCTTTTTGAATTATTTTATAAAATGGATAACTTTGGTTCTTCATCCCAACCAATTAATATTGGTGATGAAAGTGTAAATCTATCACTATCAAGTCGTCGTCCACCAATGAATCCAAAATTCGACATGTTTGTGAAATATTTCACAAAAGTTTTTTATGCTGATGGAGTTCTTATTAGAGCAAAATGCAATTTTTGTGAGAAATCATACTCCTACAAAATTGGGAGCGGATATGGTACACTAACCAAGCATTCGGAGAAAATACATCCTCAAGAAATCGGCCCTCAAAAGTCACAAGCGCAATTAACTAATTTTGCTCAACAAGGTTCTTTTTCTAGTAATTGCTCACCAAAAATGGAAATTTTTTCAGAAATCTAAATTTTTATTTTTCCACACTATTCACTAGATTATATATTCTCAACTAGGATAGGTACAAAGTATGACTCGAAAAGAGTTATGATCAACTAGTTTTTTAGTCTTGACGTTTTTTTGCCAAAAATGTGTGTATTATATGACTAAAAAAATGTCAATTTTTAATTTTTTTTTCTCACATTCACTAGATTTCACATTCTAAATTGGAAAGGGTAGAAAAAAAACTTCGAAAAAAGATCTTCCATCGCCCAGTTTTTGAATCTTGTCGTTTTTATCAAAAAATCGTGTATTATAACACAAAAAATGGAGATACTCCAAAAAATAAATTTCTATTTTTTCTATACTATTCACTAGATTGGACATTATCAACTAGGATGAGTACAAAAAATCGCACGAAAAGAGTTCCGAACAACTAGTTTTTGAGTCTTACCGTTTTGGGCCAACATGCGTGTATTTTCGCTAGAAAATGTCAATTCTTTAAAAAATTTAAAATTTTCTTTTTTCACACATCTACTAAATTGCATGTTCAAGCTTTGGAAGGATAAAAAAATGGCAGGAGAAGAGCTTCCATCGGCTAGTTCTTTGAGTCTTGCCGTTTTTGGCAGAAAAAACATCACAAAAAAGTAAAGATTTTTCGAAAAGTCTAAAACTTTCTTTTTCCCACACTATTCTCTAATTGCATATTCTTAACTAAGATGGGTACAAACTTTCTTTTTCGCACACTATTCTCTAATTGCATATTCTTAACTAAGACGGGTACAAAAAATGGTTCGAAAAGTGTTATGATCAATTCGATTTTGAATCTCGCCATTTTTTGCCAAAATATGTGTTTTATATCTAAAACAATGTTAATTGGGAAGAATGAAAAAAATGGATGGAAAAAGAACTCTAATCGACTAGTTTTTGAATATTTCCGTTTATGACCCAAAACATATGTATTATAGCTCCTAAAAATGGAGATTGCACATTCTCAATTAGGATGGGTACAAAAAACGAGTCGAAAAAAGTTTTCGTTCAACTAGTTTTTGAGTCTTGCAGTTTTTGGTCAAATGCGTGTATTATAGAAAAAAACTAATGTCAATTATTTTAAAAAATAAATTTTCTTTTTTTAACGTATTAACTAGTTTTCACGTTCTAAATTGGGAAGCGTGAAATCAACGGCAAGAAAAGAGCTTTCATCGTCTAAATTTGAGCCTTGCCATTTTTTGCAAAAATAAACGCGTATTATAGCTCACCAAAAATGAAAATATTTTGAAAAATCTAAATTTCTATTTTTCTCACACTATTCACTATATTGTATATTTTCAACTAGTATGACTAAATAACAGCCTGAAAAGAGTTCTAATCAACTAGCTTTTCAGTGTCACCATTTTTGGCCAAAATGCGTGTATTATAGTTCAAAACAATGTCAATGGATTGAAAAACTTAAAAAAAATTTCACAAATTCATTAGATTTTACATTCTAATTTGGAAAGAATAAAAAATAGTGGAAAAGAACTCCAATCGGCTAGCTTTTTACTCTAATCATTTTTTGCAACCAAAACGTCTATTATTGCTCACCAAAAATGGAAATTTTTTCAAAAATCTAAATTTTATTTTTCCACACTATTAACTAGATTGCATATTCTCAATTAGAATGGGAACAAAACATGACTCAAAAAGAGTTATGATCAACTAGTTTTTGAGTTTTGCCATTTTTTGCCAAAATGTGGGTATTATATAGCTAGAAAAAATGTCTAATTTCACATTCACTAGATTTCACGTTCTAAATTGGGAAGGATAGTAAAAATTTTGAGAAAAGATCTTCCATCTGCTAGATTTTGAATCTTCCTATTTTTGTCAAAAAAGTGTGTATTATAACAATAAAAATAGAGATATTTCAAAAAATTAATTTCTGTTTTTTCCATAATAGTCACTAGATTGTACATTGTCAACTAGGATTAGTACAAAAAAGGTTCAAAGAGAGTTCCAAATAGCTAGTTTTTGAGTCCTGTTGTTTTGGGCCAAAATGCATGCATTTGATAAGGGCAAATTACATGTATATAAATGCGATCGTGGTTGCATTCACCTCTAATCAAATATAAGCTAAACAACCCCCATAAAAGTGGTAGTATAGCGAGTTCATTCCCATAGAGAAAGGACTGTGTTGAAACTTTAAGAAAATATTTTTTGTTTTTTTTATGTTATTAATAAACTGAAAATACGAAAGTAAATAGCAAACAACTAAAACAAAGACGGTGATTTGATTTGAACTATGAATTAAGCAATAGTACTTCCGAGATTATACTTTAGGGTTACATAAAAAGCGCACACATACATCTTATCTATGGTCATACAAAACAAGGGTAAATAACATAACTCATGCCCTCTTATGTGGCGAGAGGCAATGTATGAATTAAGTACTTACCTATTTAGATATTAACTAGTTTATTAAACCCTCCTATGTGGTAAGAGGTAAGGTTTACTTCCTTAATTAACCCGAAAACAAATGCAACTACCAATTCAACCAAACCCTCAAGTTCAACCGCTCCTTTATGGCAGAGGCAATGTCCGAACCAGTCACGCTAATGCTAAACTAACCCCCCCCCCCCTAACTCCTCTTATATGGCAAGAGGTAAGAGCTAAGGTAAAATTAATCTAACAAATTCACAACTAACCCACAAAAGATTCCAAACAACCTACTGTAATCCTCCTATGTGGCAAGAGGCAAGATTAAAGCAAATTATCTCTAAATAATTTACTGCACTTTAAGTAAATATTCACCATACATAATCCAACGCTAAATCATGCATAATTATGAAGAACACAACAAAACCCATTCCATAAAGACCATAAGATAGAACTTAGCATGTAAATTAAGCACACAAACCCTTATTCATAATCTCGGGAGCACAATTAATTTAGCCGAGCATGGCTAAATTGAACATCATAATATTTATATTAAAGAGCATTATTGAAAACATAATCTTAAAAAGAAAGACAACACCTTGAATTGTGAATCCGTAGATGAAATCTTTACTCCTAAAAGAATGAATTCAATAATAATTGATGTTCCCAAATTCGTACAGCTGCAATTCTCCGTGTAATAACCGAAGATGAAACTCTAGCTATTACAACGAGAAAAACCCTTGCTTAAAATCTCTCAAAATTTGTCACCACCCTAAAGCTATATGAAACCCTAAGAAAGAAAGAAACCCTAATCTATTCTAAACTATGAACTCCTCTATTCTTCTATGATCTCCCCCCTCCCCCCCCCCTCCCGCGAAAAATTACATAATAGATGGCCTTATATAGACAACAACTCAAAACCTTATCAAACATTAATAAGATGACATGTTTTTGGGCCCTAACATATAAGGAACAAGTTAGGAAACAACCCATAACAAAAGAACATCTTAAAAATCTCAAAAACTAAAAAAAAGGAAACTTTTCGTGTTGTTTTGGTTCCGGACGTCGCGATGTCCAGATCCCCACGTCGCGACGTCCATGAATTACTAGAAAAAAACGAAATCGGTGACCCACGTCGCGACGTGGAGCTTCTCCCACGTCGCGACGTGGAGCTTCTCCCACGTCGCGACGTCCAGATATGGCCATATTTCTAAATGATCCTGGCAGAATATGGAAAAACCCAAAACATGCAAGTTGTAGATCTATCTCTTAGATTTCCAATGGCTTGAAGCACTCAATTTGGATGTCTATTGAGAGATATATGATGAAAATACTAAAGCCTATCAAATTTTCTCAGCATTTGTTCTTCATAGCCGTTTGACGTGTTTCGTTATGTTAACCCTTCTTGGAGTCTCGAGCTTCCATGTGATCAACTTGGGACTTATTTTCCACTTTATCCAAGGTCTTAATATATAGGATTGATCTTCAAAAATTGGAATTAACATCTTGTGAAACACGGAACCAGATTCTTTGTGACGAAAGGCACATTTTTAACCTAAATCACATATTTCTTGATCTTTCTCAATATTTTCCTCTCATTTTGGCCTACACACTAAAAACACAATAAATAGCAACAAAGATAGTGCAAAGTATAAGTAAAAATAGCATATATAAGGTGAACATATTTCGCCTTATTAGCATTATAGCTCAAAAATGTCTATTATTTAAAAAGTTTAAAATTTTCTTTTTTCCACACATTTACTTGATTTCACGTTCTAAATTGGGAAGAATAAAAAAAAGACGAGAAAAGAGATTCCATTGGCTAGGTTTTTTAGTCTTTTTGTTTATTGCCAAAAAACATGTATTATAGCTCACAAAAGATGGAGATTTTTCAAAAAAGTTAAAAAAAAAACAATTTTCCACACTATTCACTAGATTGCACATTCTCAACTAAGATGGGTACAAAAAAAGGGTCAAAAAGAGTTCTGATCAATAAGGTTTTGAATCTCGCTGTTTTTGGCTAAAATGTGTGTATAGCTCATAAAAAATGGAAATTTTTCAAAAAAATATAAAATTTTCTTTTTTCCATAATTCACTAGATTGCACATTCTCAATTAGTATAGGTACAAAAAATGATTTGAAAAGAGTTCTTATCAACTAGTTTTTGAATTTTGCCTTTTTTGCTTGAATGCGTGTCTTATAGATCAAAACAAATGTCAATTTTTAAAATAATTTAAGCTTTTATTTTTAACATATTCACTACTTTTCACATTTTAATTTGGGAAGGTAAAAAACAATTGTGGGAAAAGAACTTCCATCATCAAATTTTTAGGCTTCCCATTTTTGGCAAAACAAAATGTGTATTATAGCTAACATAAAATGGAGATATTTCAAAAAATCTAAATTTCTATATTTCCCACACTATTTACTAGAATGCATATTCTCAACTAGGAGTATTATAAATAACGTCTCACAAAAAGTTCCAATCAACTAGTTTTTTAGTGTCGATGTTTTTGGCCAAAATAAATGTATTATAGCTCAAAAAATGTCTGTTTTTTAAAAAAATTAAAAATTTCTTTTTTTCAAACATTCACTAGATTTCATGTTCTAAATTGGAAAGAAAAAAAAATAGCGAGAAAAGAGCACCCATCGAATAGTTTTTTAGTTTTGCCGTTTTTGCCAACAAAACATGTATTATTGCTCACCAAAAATAGAGATTTTTTCAAAAATCTAAATTTTATTTTTTCCATACTATTTACTAGATTGCATATTCTCAACTAGGATGGGTACAAGGTATGACTCAAAAAGAGTTATGATCAACTAGTTTTTGAGTCTTGGAATTTTTTACCAAAATATATGTATTATATGGCTAAAAAAAGTCAAATTTTAATTTTTTTTTTCACACGTTCACTAGATTTCAAATTCTAAAATTTGAAGGGTAGAAAAAACTTCGGGAAAAGATCTTCCATCGCCTAATTTTCGAATCTTGCTATTTTTGTTAAAAAAAACTTGTATTATTATTACATAAAAAATGGAGATACTTCAAAAAAATCTATTTTTTCTATACTATTCACTAGATTGGACATTGTCAACTATGATGAGTACAAAAAATGGCACGAATAAAGTTCCGAATAACTAGTTTTTTACTCTTGCTATTTTGGGCCAAAATGCGTGTATTTTAACTAAAAAATGTCAATTCTTTAAAAGATTTAAAATTTTCTTTTTTTCTCACATTTACTAGATTTCATCTTCCAAATTGGAAAGAATAAAAAAATGGCAGGGAAAGAGCTCCCTTCGGTTAGTTTTTGAGCTTTGACGTTTTTGGCCAAAAAACATGTATTATTACTCACAAGAAATGGAGATTTTTCAAAAATTCTAAATTTATCTTTTTCCCCACAATTACCTAGACTGAATATATTTCCAACTAAGATGGCTGCAAAAAATGGTTTGAAAAGTCAATTAGGTTTTGAATCTCACCGTTTTTAACCAAAATGCGTGTATTATAGCTCAAAAAATGAAGATTTTTCAAAAAAATATAAAATTTTCTGTTGTCCACACTATTCACTAAATTGCACATTCTTAATTAGGATGGGTACAAAAAACAACTCGAAAAGAGTTCTTATCAACTAGGTTTTGAGTCTTACCATTTTGGCCAAAATGTGTGTATTACAGACCAAAACAATTGTCAATTTTCAAAAAAAAAATTGAAAATTTTCAGTTTTTTAACATATTCACTAGTTTTCATGTTCTAAATTGGGAAGGATGAAAACAATAGCAGCAAAAGAGCTTCCATCGTCTAATTTTTTAGCCTTGCCGCGTTTGGCAAAAAAACGAGTATTATAGCTCACCAAAAATGGAGGTATTTCCAAAAATATAAATTTCTATTTTTCTCACATTATTCACTAGATTGTATATTCTTAACTAGGATCAGCATAAATAATGGTTCGAAAAGAGTTCCAGATAAATAATTTTTGAGTCTCGCAGTTTTTTACCAAAATACATGTATTATAGTTCAAACAAATGTCAATTTTTCGAAAAAAATTAAAATTTTATTTTTTTTCACACATTCACCAAATTTCACATTTTAAATTGGAAAGAATAAAAAAAACAACGCGAAAAGAACTCCTATCGACTAGTTTTTTTAGTCTTGCCGTTTTTGGCCAAAAAAACGTGTATTATTGCTCACCAAAAATGGGCTTATTTTAAAATATCTAAATTTTTATTTTTTTCCACACTATTCACTAGATTGTAAATTCTCAACTAGGATAAGCACAAAATATAACTCAAAAAGCGTTATGATCAACTAGTTTTTGAAACTTGGCGTTTCTTGCCAAAATGTGTGTATCACATAGCTAAAAACAATGTCAATTTTTAAAAAAAAAAAAATTACACATTCTCTAGATTTCACATTCTAAATTAGAAAGGGTAGAAAAAAAACTTTGAAAAAAGATCTTCCATAGGCTACTTTTTGAATCTTGCCATTTTTTGTCAAAAAAATGTTTATTATAAAATTGAAATTTTTCAACAAATAAATTTCTATTTTTTCCACATTATTTACTAGACTGCACATTGTCAACTAGGATGAATACAAAAAACGGATCAAAATGAGTTTCAAACAACTAGTTTTTAAGTCTTGCCACTTGCCATTTTGGGCCAAAATGCGTGTGTTATAGCTAAAAAAATGTTAATTCTTTCAAAAAAATTAAAAATTTTTTCACACATTTACTATATTTCACATTCTAAAATAGAGAGAATAAAAAAAAGGCTAGAAAAGAACTTCCAATCAGCTAGGTTTTGAATCTTGCCATTTCTTGTTAAAAATACATGTATTATAGCTCATAAAAAATGGAAATTTTTAGAAAAATCTAAATTATTTTTTCCACACTATTCACTCGATTGCACATTCTGAACTAAGATGGATACAAAAAATGGCTGCCAAAATACGTGTATTATAGGTTAAAAAATGTCAATTTTTTTAAAAAAAATTAAATTTCTTTTTTTCACACATTCACTACATTTCACGTTCTAAATTGGAAAGAATAAAAAATGGTAGGAAAAGAACTCACGTCGGCTAGTTTTTGAATCTTCCTATTTTTGGCCAAAAAAACATGTATTATATCTTATAAGAAATGGAGATTTTTCAAAATATCTAAATTTTTCTTTTTTTCACACTATTCACTAGATTGCACATTCTCAATTGGGTACAAAAACTAATTCGAAAAGAGTTATGATCAACGAGGTTTTGAGTCTTGTCATTTTTGGCCAAAATGTGTGTATTATAAATCAAAACAAACGTCAAATTTTTAAAAAAAATTAAAATTTTCTTTTTTTAACATATTAACTTGTCTTCGCGTTCTAAATCGAGAAGGGGGAAAAACAACGGCGGGAAAAGAGGTTATATTGTCTAATTTTTTAGTATTTCAATTTTAGGCAAAAAAATGTGTATTATTATAGATCACTAAAAATGGAGATATTTTCTAAAATCTAAATTTCCATTTTTTTAACAATATTCACTAGATTGCACATTATCAACTAGGATGAGTACAAAAAAAGGCTCGAAAAAAGTTTTGATCAACTAGTTTTTGAATCTTGGCATTTTGGGCAAAAATACGTGTATTAATATAGCTAAAAAATGTCAATTCTTTAAAAAATTTAAAATTTTCTTTTTTCACACATTCACTAGATTTCACATTCTAAATTGAAAAGAATAGAAAAACAGTGGGAATAGAGCTCTCATCGGCTAGTTTTTTAGTGTTGTCATTTTTGGCCAAATAAACGTGTATTATTGTTACAAAAATGGAGATTTTTTCAAAAATCTTAGTTTTTATTTTTTTTCTATACTATTTAATAGATTGCATATTCTCAACTAGGATGCGCAAAAAATATGACTCGGAAAGAGTTATGATCAACTAGTTTTTGAGTATTAGCATTTTTTCCAAAACAAAGTGTGTATTATATGGCTTAAAAATGTCAATATTTTTATTTTTTTCACACATTCAAAAGATTTCACGTTCTAAATTAGGAAGGGTAAAAAAAATTTGGAAAAAAATCTTCTATCGGCTAGTTTTTGAATCTTGCCATTTTTTTGTCAAAAACGTGTATTATAACACAAAAAATGGAGATGATTCAAATTATAAATTTCTATTGCTTCCATAATATTCACTAGATTGTACATTGTCAACTAGGATTAGTATAAAAAATGGCTCAAAAGAGTTCCAAACAACTAGTTTTTGAGTCTTGACTTTTTAGGTCAAAATGAGTGTACTATAGCTAAAAAATGTCAATTCTTTAAAAAATTTAAAATTTCCTTTTTCACACATTTACTATATTTTCATGTTCTAAATTGGAAAAGGATAAAAAACGGCGAGAAAACAACTCTCATCGCCTAAGTTTTGAGTCTTGCCATTTTTGGCAAAAAAAACATGTATTATAGCTCACAAAAAATTGAGATTTTTTGTCAAAAAAATGTGCATTATAACACAAACAATGGAGATATTTCAAATTATAAATTTCTATTTTTTCCACAATATTCGCTAAATTGCACATTGTGAAATAGGATGAGTACAAAAACTGCTCGAAAAGAGTTCCAAACAACTAGTTTTTGAGTTTTGCCGTCTTGGGCCAAAATGCGTGCATTATAGGTCAAAAATTTGTCAATTCTTTAAAATTTTTAAAATTTTCCTTTTTTACACATTTACTTTCATGTTCTAAATTAGGAAGAATAAAAAATGGTAGGAAAAGTGCTCCCATCAGATAGTTTTTTAGTCTTGTCATTGTTGGTAAAAAAAACGTATTATAACTCACAAAAAATTGAGATTTCAAAAAATCTAAATTTTTCTTTGTTTCCACACTATTCATAGATTGCACATTCTCAACTAAGATGGGTTTATAAAAAATGGCTCGAAAAGATTTCTGATCAATTAAGTTTTGAATCTCACCGTTTTTGGCCAAAATGCGTGAATTATAGCTTAAAAAATGTCAACTTTTAAAAAAAAATTAAAATTTTCTTTCTCACACATTCACTAGATTTCACGTTCTAAATTAGGAAGAATAAAAAAACGGTTGGAAAAGAACTCCCATTGGCTAGTTTTTGAGTGTTGCCATTTTGGCCAAATAAATATGTATTATAGCTCACAAAAAATGGAGATTGTTCAAAAAATCTAAATTTTTCTTTTTTCCACACTATTTTCTATATTGCACATTCTCAACTAAGATAGGTACAAAAAATGGCTCGAAAGGAGTTCCAATCAACTAGTTTTTGAGTCTTGCCATTTTTTGCCAAAATGCGTGTATAATAGATCAAAACAAATGTCAATTTTTAAAAAAAAATTAAATTTTTTTTAACATATTCACTAGGTTTCACGTTCTTAATTGGGAAGGGTAAAAAAAATAGTTGAAAAGATTTTCCATCGTCTAAATTTTTAGGCTTATCATTTTTTACTAAAAAACGTGTATTATAGCTCAATAAAAATGGAGATATTTTCAAAAATCTAAATTTCTATTTTTCCCAAACTATTCACTAGGTTGCATATTCTCAACTAGGATGAGAATAAATTACAGCTCAAAAAGAGTTCCAATCAACTACTTTTTGAGTCTCTCCATTTTTGGCCAAAATGTGTGTATTATAGTTCAAAAACATCAATTTTTTGAAAACTTTAAAATTTTCTTTTATTCACACATTCACTAGATTTCACGTTCTGAATTTGAAAGAATAAAAAAACAGCTGAA
This sequence comes from Ophiorrhiza pumila, assembly GCA_016586305.1. Classification (NCBI taxonomy): domain Eukaryota; kingdom Viridiplantae; phylum Streptophyta; class Magnoliopsida; order Gentianales; family Rubiaceae; genus Ophiorrhiza; species Ophiorrhiza pumila. The sequence goes on along the minus strand of BLIW01000010.1, from coordinate 9,247,362 downwards.
AAATAGCTCCCATAGGCTACTTTTTTAGTCTTTGCTGTTTTTGGCCAACAAAACATGTATTATTGCTGCTCTTACTTCAATTGCATTAACTTTCTTCTCTAATATTTTGTTTTGAGCTTTGCACTTTCTGATGCGGAATAGCGTCTTTGATCTTTTCGTAAATCAATTTGGTTTATCGAATCAACCTATCTTTATAGGATGACAGTATGCACAATTATTTGACGGCTCCTCACCAACAAATAACGAGACAGTCACCTAAGATTTAATCCCCTCCTCAGGAACTAAAACCCACAATGTAAATTGGAATTCCCTCCTCAGTAAAACAACTCACGTAAAAAAAATAACTCTGTGTTTTTATTTCTCAAAATTCTTCTCTCTAACTATTAAAACTAAAAGAAAGCACCTATTTATAGGCCTAAAACAAACCCTAGAAGAATTATTCCATAAAAGGAAAGTTTAGTTAACTTAAATTCTAAGTTACTAAAAATAGAAAAATAATTAACGCCTAACTTTCCTGCACGTCAAGACGTGGGGAGACGTCGGGAAACTAACCCTAAAATAAAAAAAACTCAACGATGTTAGACGTCGCGACGTCGGGTATGTTGCTGGTTCAGATGAAAAAATTCCAGAAGTTGCTGCTGGTGTTCAATTGCTAGCAGATTCAGTTGGCCTTGTGCCTGATGCTGCAGAGGATTCTGAGTAATATGACTCTGATGATTGTTTATTTTACTCTACTTAAGACAATTCTTTATGATTTATTGTTGTTTTTGTGCCCTTTTGTCCTTTTATGGCAAAAAGGGGGAGTAATTTGGCTATTTTGGATATTTGGTTTGTAATCCCTTAAACATTTGTATGCTGGGAGCTTAGTGTCTTTTGCTGTGTCATGCACAATGTCTTGTGCAGTGATGTTTCTTAAGGAACTTGTTACCTAGTTCCTGTTCAGGGGGAGAGTTCAGAGAACTTCCGATTCAGCATACAGGGGGAGTTTGGATTTTGCCAAAAAATGCCAAAGGGGGAGATTATTAATGCACACGTGGCGTGGCATTTATTTTTAATTGGCATTGATTTTTTGGCAAGATAAGGAAAGATCTTTTTGAAGGCATAAATCAAATTAAATCAATCTATGCAACGAAGATTAATTTGAAGATTAATGCTATCTCGATATTTATGGGAGCTTATCTTGGTATTCTTGGAAGTTATCATTGGAGAGCTATCTTTGGAAAAGATAAGTATTAGAAGGCACATGTTTTTCCATCTTTCCATTTGAAGTATTTGAAAATAATCTTGAGATAAACATGGAAGGATTTTGGGAAGCGCCTATATGATCTTTCCAACCACACGTATTTTCTGTGTGGAGAGTTGATTATTCTTTCGATCTTTTACAAGACTGTGAACACACTTCTTTGTTGGAGGTCTTTGATCAAAGTGTGTTGGCTGAAAGCATCTTAATGTCATATTATTGAAGATGCAATCCTTGTGTTCTTTGATATAATTCAGCCTCGGGAGGAGGTTGCTAAGGAGCTCGGGAGGAGTTCAATCGTGGGCAAGGGGATCTTGCATTAACCATGGATTCCGGGAGGAGTCACCATTGACAAGGGGGGCTTGTCTTCATCTTGGGCAAGGGGATCTTGCTGAACCACGGATTCCGAGAGGAATCAACACAAAGTCGAGGGGAGCTCGCACAATCTTGTTCACACGAGAAGTTAGGAAGAAGCGGTAACAAAGATAAGATGGTGTCTTACTTTGTGTCAGACCGAGTGTCTTGTAACTTATGAACTTAGTGGATTGTTCTTTCTGGGCGTGGCCCCGCAGACGTAGGCAATTGCCGAACTGCGTTACCAACCTCCTGTCTCTTTACTTTCTGCATTTTTATTATTGTCCATTACTGTTTTATTATCGGGTGTCACACCTAGTGTTTCTAACCCACTGAGACACCGCGCATCTAACATTGATCTTTCAGTGTTTAAACGTGGAAAAAAAGATCATCAAGAAGCTCGAAACGCTGGCTGTGGTACTGCTGATGGGTCTGTTGATTCTTGAATCAAAAAGGGATGATCATAATTTAGAATTTAATTACATATAGATATGCTTTTGATTTGAGTCATTTGTGTTTTTGCTTACTTGTAGCACTGCAATGATTTTCGGATGTTCTTGTTCTTCTAGGATATATATTGAAATCTGGGATCTTTTAATTTCTTCGGGATATTTCAAAAAATATATATATATATTATTGCTCATAAAAATGGAGATTTTTTTAAAAATTTATTTTTTTTTCCACATTATTCACTAGAGTGCATATTCTCAACTATGATGGGTACAAAATATGAGTCAAATAGAGTTATGATCAACTAGTTTTTGAGTTTTGAAGCTTTTTGCCAAAATGTGTGTTATATAGCTAAAACAAATGTCAATACTAACGCCTCCTCTTTTGAGTTTTTAGTCTGGTCTTTAGGTGGAAGAGGTTTTTTTTTTGGGCATTGTAGTGGAATTGGTTAACCAAACTGAGCTTGAACTACTACAAACTAACAGTCTAAATTGAACTTAAATTGTGAACTCAAAAAGAGAGTGATTCTCAAAGAGGAACACAAATTAATTGTGAACTAAAAAAAAGAGTGGTTCTTGGGAGGAGCAATGGGAGTAACAAACTGCTTAACTCCAAGTACATTTCTTCTTGTTCCTATTTAAGAATGAAACGCTCGAGCTTAACTCCAAGTACATTTGTTCTTGTTTCTATTTGAGAATGAAACGCTCGAGAGGAATGAGGGTAACAATCCACTTAACTTAATAGTATAACTCGAATAGGAATGGGTGTAACGAATCACTTAATTCCAAGTACATTTATTCTTATTCCTATTTAGGAATGAACAGGGGCGGAACTAGAAGGAATTTTTAGAGGGGGTTGAGTTTAAAATAAAAATTTAAGTTCATTTCTTAATTTAGCTAAACATTAGGGTAAATTGATAGTTTAGTCAAAGTTTAAGGGATTTAAATGTAATTAATCCTTTTCATCTGTAAGGACAATCATTTCCTGTTGTGTTGTAGCTCCGGAGCATGGAGAAGCTGAAAGCGAAAGTCCCACAAACTCTGAAGCGGAGAGTCGCATAAAGTTCTCTCCTCTCCCTTCTACATCCTCTTCCCTCTTTGACTTCTTTGATCATCTAGGCGGAAGTCTCCACCTAACCCGCCTAAATCCGCCACTGGATATGAAACGCTCCAAGAGTGAGAATAAAGGTACGATACACTTAATAGTTATTGCTCAAAGAGAAATAAGGGTATTGCTCAAGTGAGAATCAAGGCAATGTTCCACTTAATAGTTATTTCTTAGTTATTGCTCGAAGAGAAATGAAGGTACCAAATTGCTTAACTTAGTGCATTTTTTCTTTTTCCTATTTAAGCTGGAAGAAGATACAATGCCGAATATAAAGCCACCTTCTTCGCTTCAATTTCGAAAATTAGATTATGTCAAATTAAAAGGCCAATTGAATTCAATTTTCAGAAAATTTTTGCTCCAATTTTCTATTCTATTCTCATGTTAATAGCTCTGTTCTCTCCTCTCCCTTCTACATCCTCTTCGTCTGTGCTCCGTTGCAATTTTGCTATGCTCATTGGATTGGATTTGATGATTGGTAATGGGAAATTTTTGTCAGGGCAAAACATAAGGAAGTTGGTCAAGGATGGATTTATCATTAGGAAACCAACAAAGATTCATTCTCGTTCTCGTGCGCGCAGAATGAAGGAGGCCAAGAGGAAGGGAACACCATTCTGGATATGGTGACTATTTGTTTCAGAGCATAATGTTGTGGATTTGCAATTTTGCTCCATTTGCTACCAGTTTGTTGTCTTTGTTTCAGAGCATAATGGTTGGTGAAGAATTCTTCTAAGGTTTTTCTCACCAATCAAATCTTAAAATATATGCCCAGCACCTGCACCACACGCAATTCTGGTGTGGGTTGCAAAAGATGCAATCAATGATAGAGTAAAGAAGATGGTAATATGTTGAGATTTCATAATGTAAGTTTATATTGGTTTGTGTAGTTTTCTTTTCTATTCTTTTCCTTTCTCCACCAATTCATCTCTGTTTTGGTTTCTAAATACTCTGAGTGGCTCAGTGGTCACCAAGCTAGAGCCCCTCCTTGAGGAGAGAAGAAGCTCCTTGAAGAAGACGGTAGTGAAAATGAAAAGAACAAAGAAGACAGAGAGTCTAACGGAGCAAATGATGGATCCGTTAAATATCCAAAATTTATGTTAAAAGTATTTAATTGGACAAATTTTAAAATATTGGGACTTCTTTGGTCAAAAAATAACATTAGGGACTAATTTTGCCGCACATTGGGAACTAAAATTGCTATTTCGCAAAAAAAAAACAGAAATTTTAGTTTCAAGCATTAGCAAACTAAAACAACAACCATAAAATTACTAAAATGCAAAATGTCCAATATACCCCTCCATAAAACTATTCATCATGCATATACAACTCATTGGATATTATATACACATGAAATTCTACTTTGTATTAACAAATAATGCCCCATTGAACTAAAACTATTTTCCAATTTTACCCCTTCACTATTAATACTGGTATTTTAATTTCTTTTTTCCACTATATTTCTACTTTGTCTCTAGTGGCCTATCCTATGCAACTCGCACGTGCACGCTCATAGACCTAAGTCTCATGTTACACGTGCGAGCTCATTACAATAGAGCACAGTTTACTCTTCTTTTTTTTTTAAACTCCGTTTTCCTCCACATTCAAAACGGCTTCTGCAGGTACATGAACATATCCTGGAGCGGCGACATCTGATAATTCCCCTGAAAATGAGAACTCAACAAAGCATTTCCACCGTTATCCATCGCAGCAGGGGCATCCACGTAATTAAATGGAAAATCAAGGGCGGCTTTCTCCCAGTCAGTCAGCTTCGGCTCGCTCTGAACTTCGCATGTATTGTGTGAGAATTCAGGGGAAACAACGTGCTCCGAACAACTCGAATCGGTGTGCAGCTTTGGGACTGAATCTGCTGGGTCGAAGTACATGTAATCATTGTAGACCACCGCCGGCGCCGGCGGCGGTTGTGATTTCTCCGGCACCGACGACGTCATTATCACCGGCTTCTTGTCCTCTTCTATTATTTCGTCCTGGATCATCACTTTTCGAGCGCTGAATTGTTGCTTCTCAATTGATCCCTTTTTGTTGTATATGCGGCACAGCACCCAATCATCCAACTGCACAATACAAACCGTTGAATTAATTAATCAGATTAAATCAACACCGTTCAAATATTTCATCATAATTATTTTTCAATAATTTTCCATTATTGGCCCATTTTCAGTCCACTTGTTAAAAAATCTAAACTAACTCGGGTTTGTAGTTTCAACTTGGTATCCCAACCGGACAATCCGGGTAATAAATAAAAGACCAATCCTACCCCGATTCACACTCAATGGCATCAGCATACACGGGGTAGTTTACGGTCATTTCACATGCATTCCAATAACCGAACTCGATTACCCACCCTTAAATTGTTGGTCTTTTTCCGGGCAGAACGATCGACGTCGGCGAGACGGTACTCGTGCATGATCCAATTAGTCTTCTCACCCTTGGGAGCTTTTCCGGCGTAAAAAACCAACGCTTTCTTAATTCCGACCGCTTTCGGATTCCCAATCGGTTTATCAGCTCCAGTAGCCTTCCAATAGCCACTCCCCGCCGCCCTATTCGGCCGCGAACCGTTCGGATACTTCCTGTCCCTCGGCGAAAAGAAATACCATTCTTTCTCCCCATACAAAGCCAAACCTAAAAAGAAGAAACAGATTTTGAGAATTAAAAAAATGAATTTTCTTTTCCTTTCTTTTCTTTTCTCATCATGAAAATCCTTGAAAATTAATGATAAAAAAAAAAAATTTATACCAGGCAACTCCCATGGATCATACTTGTAGAGATCAATCTCAGCAATAATTGGAACAGCAATGAATTGAGTCGCACATTTTTTACACAAATAATGCATCACAAGTTCTTCATCAGTCGGATGAAATCTAAACCCAGGAGGCAACTCTAAATTACCAGTCATTTTTTTTTTCTTTTTCAAAATCGCTCAAGAACTTTCTTTTTTTTTCTTGAATTTTTTTTTTAAATTTTTTTCCCCACACTTTGCCAAATGAATGATATGAACTCGGAAGGAACACTGAAACTTAATACACAGATGAAAGCGGAGAATTTATAGGGAAAAGGGAGGGACACGTGGCAAGAATAGGCGGCTGGTTTCTAGAATACACGTGGGCGATAACGCTATAGTGAATGGACTAAGGGCTAAAAGGGGGAAAAGATGAGGTTAGAAAGGACACGTGTCGAGTAACTAAGTGGGGTGCGTGCGTGTCGATAGCCCACATGGGTGTGAGGATAGTGTCACTGCTTACGTATATAAATTTGGACGGTTGTGATACGTGTAATCATAAAGAGTCGGCTGATGATCATAACGGTTTCCTCGAACTTGCTATTAAAATTCTGGTTTGCGATTGTGAGTCAGAGTTGGGTGACCGTACTGAGAGAGAGTGAAAAAGAGTAAAATTGAAATGATAATCGGACGGTGGAGGAGGGGACGCGTAAGCAAGATGAAGTGTACATAGCCGTAGGGATGAAAGATTGAAAGGGTGTGATTTGTCTTGTAATAATTAAGAGAATTTGTGAGAGATATGGGTAATGGGATGATGATCAAAGTTTGTCAAAAAGTGAGTGAATTGCACCGATGTGATTGCCACATATGCTCAGACATTTGTAATGTTTGGTTCTTGCATTTATTGCAATTAAGTTTTATATTTATGTTTTTTTTTCTTGGGGTTTTAAATTTTGGAGTAATAAGTGGGATGAAAGTTATGAATTTGATTTTTTTTTAATAAGAATTTTGATATTCTAATTTCATATAAAACAATGTAAGAAAATTGGGATTCGTTTATAAGTTAAAGTTGAACGTACAAATCTAATTTTAGAATATTTTATTTTGATATAGCGAGAGGATTTAGGTGCAAAAAAAAAAAAAAAAAAAAGAGAGAGAGAGGATTTAGGTGCAACAAATTCTAATTAAATCACGGGTTTAAAGTTGTCGGTCAACTTATGATCTTGAAACAAATTCAAATTGCATCACGATTTTGAATCTATCGATGAGCTTATGATTTTGCAAAAAAATTCTAGCCGCATCACGGATTTAAAGTTATTGATCAGCTTTAGATCTTACAACAGATTCTAAATTGCATCATCAGTTTAAAGCTATCAGTGAGCTGCTAATCTTGTAACAAATTCTGATTGAATCAAGGGTTTAAGGTTGTCGATGAGCTTACAATCTTGCAATACATTCTAACCGCATCACGGGTTACAGGTTTAAAGCTGTCAATGAGCTAACAATCTTGTAACAAATTCTGATTGAATCAGGGTTTAAGGTTGTCGATGAGCTTACGATCTTACAATAAATTCCGATCACATCATGGTGAACTTACAATATTGTATCACAAATTTAAAATTATCAGTGACTTTACGATATTGCAACAAATTCTAAATGTATAACAAATCTAAAACTATCGGTGAGTTTATGATCTTGCTACAAATTCTAATCACATCATGGATTTAAAGTTGTCGGTGAGCTTAAAATCTTGTATTGTAATCACATCACAAGTTTAACATTTTCAGTGAGGTTACGATCTCATTACACTCACGAGATTAGCATGTGACATAAAACGATCTCTTTAGACTCACGAGATTGGCACGTGGCATATGTGACACAATCCAAAAAAAAAATTGCTAGAATTATGTGAACTCCAGTAATATTTTTAGTATATTTAGAATGGTGTACCTTGGAAAAAGCAAAAATAGAAAAAAAGACCTTTTCATTGGAAATTTAATATTGATGAAATATTTTCATAGTAGTTGTGTTTATGATGAAGATAAGTTTAAGAAATTATTAAAAGACTATATAATTTAAAATTTAGATAAATTTAATTAAATAAAAATAAAATTTATAAAGTCTAACTGAGTTTGAGATTTAGTTCTAGGAAAAAAAAAACATAATCATGGAATTTAATAACTAAACATCATTATCAAACGTCAATAAACTTTCATTTGACTGCGCATGCATAAGAATATGAGTATATGATTGGTTATTATTTTATCAAGTTAGTCAGCAATCCATGTTTGAGCTCTTCTTTTTAAATTTGATGCATTGTTATATTTTAAAATTTTAATGGATAAAGTTCCTTAATGTTTAAGGGGAAAGATCTCAAAATCCAAAATTATTTTCTATGTGCTTGTTTGGTGGGAGTACCTATGTTGAAATTGTCTACGAGTCTTACTTGGCGTGATTCTACTTTTTTCAAATATTATGTTAATTAAGATTTCACATTTTTTTAATTTATAAAATCGCTTAAAATTATATTACTTCCTGTCATTACTCTTTCATTTATATATAAACTATATATATCATATTATTTTTTTTATCGTTAGTTTCCAATATGTTTTCTGTCTCTCATTTTTTTTTAATTTGAGTTAATATTTTTTTTATTTTTTTACATGCGTCACTAAAACATATAAATGTCTCGTATGCACATTATGTATTCAAACTAGTTTAAGTGTGTTTCTCTTATATTATCATTTATTAAATATTTAAGTAAACTTATTATATCGTATAAAAAAATTTATACTCATTATTATTATTTTAGAATAATATTAAAATCCACAAACTCTTTCCTTTCCCTCACTTTCCAAAAGGGTGAAAAAACAAACACTAACAACTCATGCCAATCATTCATTACTAGAGTGTCACATATTAAATAAAAATTAATACAATATAAAAATTAAAATAAGTATCTTGCCAGTGCAGTGTCCCCCTCAAAAAATGCTTGATTAGGTCATGCATTGCGACTTCACTATGTCACTCCATGTCTTGTTTTGACGTGTCATAGGATGATTTGGTGATTTTGATGACAATTTATTAAGATAATAATAATGAAGATATTGATTTATTATGGACTTCAAAATTAAAAAAAAAAAATCCTAGTCAAAGCCTTTGACTGTATGATCATTTCTTGACGGCTGACCTTTTATCTTTTCAGAGAATTAAGCATTTTTGTGAGGAATATACTTATGGAGGAATAAAATTCTTGGTATGACTAAATTACAATTTTCTAAATGTGTATCAAAATAAAAAGAAAAAGAAACTCGATCTACAATTAGAAGAATATGGCCAAAACAGCAAAAGTAAAGATATGAAAAAACGTGCATGACCAACTTTTGTTGAATAAAATTAGGACTTATATTCTGAATTATTTGAGGATTTACAAATTCTTGGCAGTTGAGATGTTGAACCTTTATAGACTTTCTATCCTCAAATTTAGAGTTTGAAATTAAAAATATACACATTATGTAAAAGAGTGTGAGTGTAAAAAAAAATGTAATGAAAAGGAATTTCAACTTTAATATTTTCACATTGTCGATTGGAGTAAGAAAACTCATTATATTCTTGAGCAATCTTTAGGGTAAAAAACCTAAAGTTGTCAATCAATTTTTATAATCGTGTGCTTTTAGTCGTTAAAATTTTGTTTTTCATTTTTAAATCACCCATTCATCTAATTAAAATAATCACGATTGGTCATTTAGTCACATTTTTATTCCTTAATTATCTCATATTTTTATTTTTAGGTTCAATTTATTTTAGGGCAAAATCGAGTTTAAAAACAAGGGTAATTGATATATTTAATTGTACACTAATGAGTGTTAATTCAGCAAAAATTCTAAACAAATTTACACATCTTAAAATCGTGTGATAAAAAGAAAAAAAAATTCTTAATTTAATAAAAAATATAAGAAATAACAATTAAATTTGACGAAATGACTATCAGTATACTGATTTTATTAAATGAGTGGATAAATTAAAATGAAAAGAAGTTTAGTATTCAAAAGTATACAATAAAAAATTTTTAATGCTCTGAAGTTTTTTTGCTCTTATGGTTTTTACAATTAATAGTTGGCATTCCAAGAATTTTTATTCCATAATAAGTTTTTAAAAAAATGTAGTTAGCAATTTTCTCAGACTTTGCAATCAATACTGCCTGCGCCTCCGCTTCTCCCGCCCCCCTCTTCAAACTCCGATTCGTATTTTTCATAGAGAAATCTCTGATCAAGGATAGAACAAGATCCGCTCTACATCATATCTAAGGGATTCCTCGGTTCGGGCCAAAGAAGCAATGTTACTCGATCATTATCAAACTGACTGCAATCTTTTTCTATCCGTGAAGATCTAACCAAAGCGCCTTCTACTTCTAATAGGCCATGAACTAAATCCGAATCATTCTCAACGAGTCCATAAGAAGTGATCCCGTTTTTTTTCATTGGGTCTGGGTAGAGACCAAAGATCTTGAGCATTTTACATAATATATACAATAATAGATTACATGTTTAAAAAAAATTACTTTTTGTGTTTGTGTTTGGCAGTGATTAATTACGTTGACTGTCTCAAATAAAGAATAGCTCAAATCTGCATCCATCAAACAAAACCTAATTACATATATATGAGTGTACTCATTTTCCTTAAATTAATTAAGCACAATTTTTTTTTGAAAAAATAAAAATTTGTGTTTTGGGATTGTTGAAGAAATATCTTTTTTAGATTATAAGATTCAAGACTGAATAAAAGTTCTTGTTTAGATCGTTTATCCTATCAATTTATTTTACCAATTTTGAAATAATTTACAAATTTTATTGAAAGGAGAAAACCCTTTAAAGAATATATAAAAAGGGCTGGATTAATTCAACAATACTGATAATGAAAGACAATAAAGTATATTAATTAATTTTTCTTTCTTTTTTAATTCAAAAGCGATAATTTCATTAATATACAAAATAAAATATATGTACAAGATAGCCAACAGGCCAGAATTGCTCAGAATTTCACAATGCAGGCAATTTTGAAAAATCAAAATATATCTCAACTGAACCTGAAACATCAGTTGTGAAAGAACAAACTCACTATTCTGAATGGAAACACAAGAATTTTTTATAGTTGTTGATTTTTTTTATATTAATTAATTTTTCTTGTTTGGTCTTCTTAAAGATTAATTTCTTGAAATTGTTAAAAGAGACAGAAAATAACGTTTCAATCACAATTACTCACTGTCTCGCAATTTCTCATAGCAACGTGATAATTATAGTGTCATAAATCACATCCAAATTACACAATTGAAAAAAAAAAAACTATACAAATGAATTGTCACATTTTTTCAATATCACGCATTAGAGAAAAGTTATGGAATCATTTGCGTTGATTTTGGCATGTTTTTGTGGTTATGCTATTTGAAGAGTCGAATTCCCAACACTATTTCTAGACAAAATGATAAGGAAGAATAATCTTATTCCAATTGGACACTAATGAAGTTTTTTTTTTTTTTTTAAGCATAGATTGGTTAATTACGATTCACATAATCTTAAAATTGTTATTTATAAAATTATTGTTTTGAAAAAGATAATTACACCATTGTGTCATAAAGCAATTGTTGAACTCCCTGATTAGGATTCACAGTTAGTAATGTTTTTGGATCACTTTAATAGTTTGATAATCAAACAATTTAAAAAGAGTGTAGATACGTTTTGAACCTTTTACTCTTGAAAAGAACTTTTAGATTATTTTCTTCTTGCCACATAAATGTATCCATATATATATGGGAACGTATGTCTCCACTTCTTAAAACTATCTCATTATAAATAGAAATTCCTCATTTTGTTTCTTTCTGGATGAAATTGTTTGATTTTGTTCTTTGATTAAATTAAGGATAATAAAATACGTTGTAAACAAGTTAATAATGTTCTTAGCTTAAAATGCCATCCATGCTTGATACATGGCACGATTCGCAACACATTGTTGTAGAAATTGTTGAATGTAATTAATATTCCACAGTTCTTTTATTATAAAACTCAAAAAAAAATATATATATATATTCTTTGACTAGAATTTGATAAACTAATTCGTTTCAATTCATGCAACATTAATATCTATTAGGTATGCCGTCCATTTATTACGTATTTATATCAATAAAATAAAAACATTGCATTATGTCAATTTAGAATGATTGAAATCATCCACAATGTAATTAATGTATGACATAAGTCATGAGTAATTCATCATCATTTAATATTGACTAAAATATTTGCATGATAGTAATTAAATTATAAAATAATAATGCATGGATAGTTACGAAGAATATCTCACATAGGAAATATTACTTTATGACATATATCTCCAATTAATATAGTAATAATTAATATGTTTTGCTTGTCAAACTATGATATTTATATGCACCTAAAAAAAGTAAATTAAAGATGATCATTTACTATAAATTTACATTAATATTGTATCCATTGTTGGAGAGAAATTTGCATATAGTAGTAATTCAAAACAATAAATCTAAATCAGGTTTGTAATTAATCTTTCAAAAAAAGAAAAAGAAAATGAAAAAGTCATGTTCAACAATGGTTAATCAGTCATAGTATATGTTAATTTTTAACATGAAGAAAATGTTTAAAGCATAAGGGCCATAATTGGTTGTGAATATTAGAGGTGTGACAATAAGAAAAAAAATGAAAATTCATGCCATAATAAGAAAAGTATGCATATATTGTCATCCAAATCCAATGAGTTGTCTTATTGTTGGAATTCGGAAATATAATATAACAAAGACATTATATTTTTTTTTCTTGTGAGAAGTCAGAATCATGGAAAGCCTAATTTAGATTATCAAAATTTTTGTGAGAAGAAATTGATGCAGATAATTAAATTGTATCAAATAAAAATTGGCTGCAATGGTCAGTACAGAACCTTTAAATTTTAGTCCATGTTAATGGAGGGTTTGTCTTTTTATTCCTACTTTTCTCTTCCCTCATTTATTATTATTATTATTATTATTATTATTATTATTTAAAGATACATACCGACAGTGCATAAGAAACAAATTTAAGATCGATGTGTTTGCGAGCTTACAAGAATATGTATACATTTAAAGAAAGGAAAAAAGAAAATTGAAAAATATGGAACAACAGTTGGGCACTGAATCAAGAGGATTGTGTACAAAGTTACCATTTTCTGATGATGACATTTGTCGGATAATATTATAGATGAAGAAGAGGTAGATGCTTTGCATAATTTTCATATATACACACAATACCAATCTCTCTTATTTATTTATTTTTTTATCAATATTACTAATAAAATCTGGTCTACTTTTAGTTTACTCCTAATTTATCTATCAAAATTACTTTGGAGGGGGACTCAAATTAAGGATCAGGTTTATTGTTTCCCTCCCTAATATATTTTATAATAACTTGACATGTGTCGTTTTAGTTAGTTATATAATTTTTAAAAGTTAAATTAAAACTTAATTTATTAAGTGATTAGTGAACTAAGAGATAATTGATTATACATGTATCAATTTCTTATAAAATGTAATTGAGAGTGACACATGAAGATGAAACAAAAAATCCAATGATCTCGAATTGGGTCAAGCGGAGGAGATAGAGCACTAGCCTCACAAGCCAGAATGGTGCAGTATAGAGGAAGACCCAAATTAGGTTAAGGGATTAGAAAGAAAGGACCTATCTTACAAACTAGAATGGTTTTTTCACATGTAACTATGTTTTAAAAACTAGGATAAACTTAGCAAATTTAGTAAGGGTTAGAGAGAGAGATAGCATCCTGTTCCTTATAAACTTGAAGAGACGTGATGTGGTAATTGGCACATAACTGAATTTTGAATATTAGAATGGATAGAAGGAGAGTACTGTACCTCACATACTTAGGAGGGTGTAGGGTTGACACTTAACTTGATTTTAAAGACTAGAATAAACTTGGGTTACCGATAACTTACAGATGAGAATGGTATATAGTTGGCACCAAAATGAATTTTAACTATTAGTAACAAAGTCATTAGAACATGATCTATTATTTTTTCCAAAATCGATATTTTTATTATATACAGTAATATTACACAGCTAAATAGCTGAAATTCATTGCATTGTTCATCATCATGAACAATACATTACAAGCAGCTTAACAAATAGCAAAAAGCTATAAGCCACAATGGGACATAACCCCAAAGAAACATATACTACACCCAGGGTAATGTAGCTAATGACAAAATTGTGTTCTATCAATTTGTTTTAAACACAATTAAAACTGAAATAGATTCTACTCCCTAGAAGCAAAGCTAAAACTGAATTTGAATCTTCATTCCTAATAGTTGGGCAAAAACAACCGCATCACAAAAAGTAACATTAAAGCTGATCAGCCTGATCCGGACATTACTATGATAAAGATGAAGAAGACAACCATCTCTATCACCTTCTCCTTGCTATCCTTAACAGACATTTTATCTCCATAAACAAAACATTCCCAAAAGTGGAGTCTTTTATCCCTATCTCAAGACACAAATTCTCAAAGGTGGAGTCTTTTGAGAGCCATTCCATTCAAGAGATGAAAATTAATTCCAGATCTAGTACCAAAACGATAAAGATCTAGCTCAAAAATATAAGGAAAAGCCTGGAAAAAATAGGCAATGTTATAGTGACTTTAGTTTTGTTTTATCTATATATTTGAAAGAAAAACTCCAATAATGGAGACACATTCTCTCACAAAGACAGAAAAATACTCCCACAAGGGAAGACAAAACAGTCCCAAAAGGGAAGCAACAAGGGAAGAAACAAGGAAATATAAATAAAAAGTGGGGAGGTGGGGAGGCGGCAGCAGCCCTTGAATTTTATTTGAGGTGAGTTTAGGTTTTTTAGAGAGAAGGGAGAGATTTTCTTTTTTTAGAGAGATAAAATCTCTCACAACAAATTTTGATGACCAGAACATGATCTATTACACACACTAAAATGCGTACTCTTTGCTAGTAGCCAACTTAAGAATTTCAATTTTTTAATTTTTATTATATTTTTTTACTCAAACATTCAAATTATTACTCATTCAACAATAGTAAAAATATACACCATTAATGCTAGCGGACGACATTGATTCAAGTCATAGAAGAAATTCATCAGACAAAGTTAACAAAAGTGCGGCGGCGTGACTAAAGTTTGTATTTTACAGAGGAAAAAAAGTGTGTGTCTAAGTTAAATGGATCTAAGCTTTCATTTTCAATTTGGGTTGGAACTTGGAACAATGTTCATCACGAGAAACTTCGTGCATGGTGAGGCTGAGGCAGCTAGCATAGCAGTGGACTGTGGACCTCCCACAGCCAGCCAGCAGCCATCAGCCATGCATATATGTACAGCGACTGAGCTTAATTGGTCTTTCTTCCACATCCTTCCACACTTCAACATCATCGATCAACCGGCCTCCATCAAAGGAAGAGTCTTCCCTAGTCAAAATTCTTAATTAATTACATCCAACATCAACTTGTCACTAGCTTGTTTGTTAAGATTTTTCAAAATCAAAGTTCAAAAAGTAGGAAAATTTGCTGTCGAAAAAAACTTTTTCTTTTAAATTATTTATATTTAACATAATGCAATTTTGTACTAAATTTATGTTCTCATTTAGTTTGATTTATCTTTCTATATATCAAATTATGTTTGATCTTTTAACTGGAGACGTGCATACTAACGTAATTGTATATTTTTCGTTAAAAAGTTAAAGAAAAAAGGTAAATGAATTAGATAGAAGGAGTTTACACGTTTATATTTTTCGTTAAAAAGTTAAAAACTCATTCCAAATGTATATTTTTCATTAAGAAATTTAAAGAGTAAAATGAATTAGATAAAATAACTAATATAATACGTACTTTTTAAGTGCGAATAAATTTAATCATTTTGAATGGGAATGATACAAGTTTTTTGAAAAATATAAAGAATGTTTTTAAATTTTTTTCCTATAAAGTATTATTTATGTAGAAAATAAATTTGATTCCAAAGACTCCAAAGGATTCTTCAAATAGGGCCAAAGTACATGTTAAGTTTTGCAAATAAGAATTCTATACAACTTAACAGTGAATTACTAGTGTTTGTTTTAGCTTCTGTTTTGTGATTATCAAGGTTTAGGTGAATTAATTAGAAGAAGTGTTTTAGCTAAATATTATCATAAAAATGTTTCTAAACAAAAATTGTTCTCAATCAGCATCCGTAAAAAATGCTATTCTTAACTTGAAATATATATCAATATAAATAGTGGTCACAAAAATAATCTGACTGTAGATTGTTTTCAATATATAAATAAATTAATATCTTTGAAGATAAAGCTTCTTTTGAATATTTATCTTGACCAAAACATTGATAAAGTAGTCAAATGAAGGGTTCATGTATGTTAATTGTTTGACATAAAAAAGATTATATTTCTAAGAAAAATGTGTGCTCCACCTCAGACCACAGTAAAAGATAATAATCTTTGAATTTGACCTTATTTCATTGGTTTTACTTTAATTTATTTTGATAATGAAAAGTACTTTGAACAAATTAATTTTTTTCTAGTGTAGTTGTGAAGAGTATTACATTTAAAGAATGATTCTCATCTAATGATGTTTTTCATTTCATCTTCACAACATATATTGTGTTGAAAGAAATAGACTACAAATAACAATAAAAGAATTAAATTTTGGAATTTAGAAGAGTAAATTAAATAGGTTGTTTTAATTTAATTTACATATATTAATTTTATCACTCAAAAGAACCCAAGAAAACTACAAATGATAAAAAAAATATAAATATATTGTTAGTGAGTAAATAGAGAATATTCTTAACTAAACGACAAAGAATCTGAATAAATTATTTCATGAACTATTAATTTCTTCGTCCCACTTTTTCTTTTTTTTCCACCATTAAATCAATGCTTAAAGATTAGTGAACTCCAACTCATACGAAAGCCAACTTTCAACTCTTCATAACTTTTGTTTATGGATATGTAATTTGCTGACTTTTGAACATATAGAGACATATACTCAATTGGATAAATTTAAAATAATTTCTTTTTTGATATAATGACATGATTAATTAGCCTAAATTCACCCAATATTGCAGAGTTGGCATGCATAATCCTTTGCAACAAGTCAACGATAGTTGTATGTTTCCAATATTAATTTCTCTCACCTTCATAAGAATATCACGATTTATACTGTTCTTACTCCACGCTTTCATCATTATCCCTTCAGGTGGAAGACATCATCATAATTATAAATGGGATATTTTAAAAAATTCATTTTTAATTTGCTTGCATCCATTAATCCCATGTGATTTTTAAATATATTTTTTTTGCAGTAAAGTTTGAAATAATTAGGGTTTTTGTTTCTTAGTCAAGTTGGGGGACCAAAACCCTAATTAATTTACTGTGGATTTGATGTTAATGTTTGTTTTTTTTTTTTTTTTTTTTTTTGGCAGGGCAGGAGTAGTTGTGGACCTATCTAAATTCATGGTAATGCATGCTTGAAAATCAAGGTTTTGTTGCATATTCTTCTGGGGTTGAGATGTCTTCTACCAACCAAAGGATTAAGTTCATCCAAAAATTGATGTTAAGGAGCATTCATTCTTTGACTTGTGGGCATTTTCCATGTGCCAATATATAAGTACAAATATGCAACATCATGCTGCTAAGTATGCCAGCCTTGCATCTCTTCTATATATATATATACGCATTGAATTTTGACAAGTTGTTTAAAGTTTTTTAATGTTAATTTGTCATATTGCTTGTATAGATTAGATATGAAAAAGTCATACATGATTAATTAGTTGATTAAACCAATCCATGTTAATTGGTTGATCAAAAGAGTTATAAACGATGATTTAGATTCCTCTCGATTTCTAAGTTTAGAGTTCAAAAATTGGGTTTTGCGTGCGAAAAACTAAATTTTTATAGTGTACGTTATAGTATCACTCAACGTAAACTAAAATGTTGTGTAATCCCATCAATAACTTAACTAGGCATTTGGTAAGCATTTCAGAATCAGAATAAGAATGGAAATAATAAATTATACTGTCATTATGTGTTTATATAGTTAAACCTATCATAGTTGATTGAGAAATAGTATAAGTTTCATTTCTACTGTAGTTGATTAGTAGGGTAATCAAATTTAATAACAAACAAATTACTAGTTAATGATATATAGGTAATTTGAGATCCTATTAAAGTGATTGAATGATATTAATAGTGTTTAACTAAACATTATTTATATTTTTTTAAATTAATAAAACCTGTTAGTAGGGTATTTAAAATTTACCAAAGTTTTTTTTAGAGTCTTAAATAGGGGTGTTAAACGAGCTAGCTACTCGCGAGTAGCTCAGTCAACTACTCAACTCGAACCCGGTTTGACCGAATTCGAGTCGAGCTCAAATTACATATACTCGAGTAGCTCGCGAGCTACTCGAGTATATATATATATTTTTTATTTTTAATATTTATATTTATGTTTTAGTCCCTGTAGTTTAATAAATTATAATTTAATCTATTTATAATTATATTTTAATCCTCAATTTATAGTAAATTATAATTTGACCTCATTAAATTTTAAAAAATTACAAATACATCCTATAATTTTTATAAAAAAATTAAAAAAAATTTAAACAAATTTTAAAAAATTAAAAAAATTTAAAAAAATAAAATAATAAAATACTCGAGCTCGAACTCGAGCTCGAGCTCGATCGAGCTACTTGCGAGCTTGATTGCTCTTAGTCGAGCTCGAGCTCGAGTAGGTTTTTTTTAATGAGCTACTCGATTAGGGGAGTACTCGAGCTCGACTCGGCTCGATTACACCCCTAGCCTTAAGTTCCAATTGAAGAATCCAATGAATCAATTTCTACAATTAACATTAACAATTTATATCCAATTCTTTTCAAGAGATTGGGATAATCAATTCATTATCTTTTGTCAAGCCAATAATTCATTATGTAAATTGCAAGATGCACAAGCTTAATTGCCAACTAATGGTTGGTTTAATGGTAAGGGATTCTCAATGATCTTAAGAAATTTGGAATTTCAAAGCAAATGTATATGTAGGATATTCATGATTTCATATATCCCTAGCTAGCTATATAATAAAACTCCACTAATAATAGGCATGAGAATGCTTGCTTTCTAACCTACTTTAGCTAGCTACTAGGTTTAATCAACTTAATAAAGTGGCGAATTCAGAAAGTAAAGTTTGAGACGACAAAATTGTAAAGTATTAGTAATAGAAATTATATTTTAATTTTTAGTAGATTTTTTTTTATAATTTGTTTAAAAATCTAATAAAAAAATATTTTTAAATGTATTTATAAAAAAAATATAAATTTTCAAATTTTGAAGGCAGCCATCACTGATTCACTCTCCCCTTCCTCATAATGACTTGTGATCACATCATATATAGTTTATTTGAAAAAGTATGATGGAGGATTGGTATGACATTATTGTTCCAAGTTTTTTAACTGGATATATTTCCCTCTCATGATATTAGTACTATTACCAAGCTTCAAAAGGATTGATATTGAGGGATTCATTGTCAAACTTACACTAATTTTCCTTGTCTAAAAGTAATCAAAGTGCAAAGTCAACCTCTCATTTTTCTATATATATACCAAGTAATAGTGCATGCACACTACAGTTTTACCTATTCAAATACTTACTGTATAAGGCAATATTATGAATGGTTTGGGTAATTTAATTAATTTTTTTTAATGAGAGTATCTCAATTTGAAGTTTAAATGTACAACACCATTATTTCTAATAAATAATGCAAAATTTAACAGAAAATAAGGGGTGAACTATATATATATATATATTCAAATATTAAATAATTAAGACTTATTCATTCATTTTAGTGATCATAATATATATATATATATTTATATATCATTGCCTTAGAATTTTATCCTAGTTTTTGTTTGAAGTTTATTTTGTTTAACATATGCCATGATTGTGTTTACATTGAAAAAGTCTTGTTAACAAACAGATATTATGAGTTAAAAATTTGAACAATGAAAAGTTGACAACTATTAAGTGGTTATACTCTTCTTGATCATTCTAAATACATGGCATTTAATTTTGTTATTGACTTTTATGGGTTGTCAATTAAATTTTGCATATTAATTTGAGTTTTATCCCTACCAAAGGTCTCATAAGTCAGGCAAGGGAAATGTTTTTGAGATATATCCATCATATGAATATAAGGGGAAAAAAAATAATAAATGTGTTTATCAATTGTTAATTAATATAGGTAAGTACCAAAATTAATTTTCTTGTATGGATTAATTTAAGTAAGGAATTTTAGCCAATTGGTGGAACTGCTGGCAGATTTGAAAATTTTTATTTTTTCCCTGATGAAAATTTGTTTTAAAAAAAATACTAATTACATTTATGAACTTATAATATTTCCCTCATCTAAAAATTTAAAAGTACTTTATACTTATAATGTTATACAATTTTAACTTCCCAAACATAACTTAATAGATTCACCACTACTCATCAAATTAAAAATTAGAACCAAAGTGGCTTGTTTCATGAGAAAATCCTAGGAATATGTCTTTGCTCATGTAAAATCACGTTACTCATAAATTGGACACAACGATTACGTATACGGATCAAATATATCAAATTAAAAGTAATAATGGAGATTAAGAATGTTTTTACATGAAATTAATTTTACTTTCGTAAAGTTTTATTATCACTCAATCATTTATCAATTCAATACAAATGCTCATTTATTTAGTAATATATAATAGGACTCGAATTACAATCCCGTATAAAAATATTGATACCTTTATCAGTTCTCATTCAAATAAGAGTTGATTTTTTATCAAATAGGTTCACATATGCAACGGGCCACTTAATTGTGATTTTAGTGATTTTAAAGGCAATTAATTGTCTGATTTATATATGAAACAAATTTTAATAGTGATTAATTATCCGTTTTATATATAAACCCGTTTCTCACAAGTTTTTGTGTTCAAAACTATATACACAAAGTTTCTTTTAATAGCTAGCTATTATTTCCATTTTTGTTTAGTATTTGTCAAATCCCATAAATAGCACAAACATACATTTTTATTAATTTAACACATATATGGTACTTTAACCATGAGTGGTCAAAATGCTTAAAACTTATATTTCCTGCATAAGGAATTCAATTGAATACAGAAATAGCCAGAATTGTGAACATAACTTCTATAATTTATAAGCAGGACTAAGTAACGTGATTTGACATGATTATAAGTGTATCATCGTTAATTAAAAAAAAAATTGTAATTTGTACATTTGGATTCATGATTTCCGTGGTTTTAATGCTGCAATTTGAGTTTGTGTCATTTGATTAGATTAGACTCCATGCATATATAAGTATAAATATATGATGTAACTCATGAATGATGAAAGATCAATGTCAAATTCCTTTATCAATTAAACAAGCAGCTAGAATTGACCACCACAAAAGATAGAACAAGGAAATGAACAAAAGAATTGCGCGATAAACACAAAAATACAACATGGGATTATTATTAATTCTCTTATATATGCAAATACAAATACAAGAATCTTTCAATTCAAAGTTAGTGTGATCAGCAGAAATCAATTGACTCTTGTTGACTGAAAAGTCACCAAAAATCCCTCAAATGAACTAGAAGAGATGACAAAGATTGATGAAGTTGAGGGTTTTTTAAGTTTTATCGTCTTTTACGAAAAATTTTAAACTCCACAGACATAAGCATGTTCATGCATGGGGGCAAGTCTTTGTCTGTCAATATGGATGTTTTTGTTGTCTTGTGGTGGCCATAAAAATCCAAGTTAAATATGTGTGTAGAAATTAAAGAATTTCTTGCAATCTTTTCAATTTTCAGCAGACGTTGAGTTGGGTGGATTAGCCTTAACATATGTACAAAGCTGACATGACTTCTTTCATGGTACGTATTATCTTCTCCTAAAGAGAATGAAGTCATGACATTTGACAAAACACTCTTGTGATTTATGATGTGCTACTTATGTACCATATACTAATATCATATTTGTGTTTCTCATGTCAAGGTAAGGTAGATATTATTATACAAGCATTGGATAGCTAAATTAAAGCGGTAGTCATGTGGCACAAAATTAACGATGTGGTTTTGATTGATAAATAGTGTCATAGGTTGTAGATTCAGAAATTAATATTTGGGTCCGGAGTCAAAACTTATCCTTAGATCCGCTAGTAGTGTTACATGACAAACGATATTATTAGTAGATGACAAATTTTGTGACAAAATTCAAACTGAAAGAGTAAAACGTAATTTTTTGAAAATTGGAGATCAAAACGATACTAACCTTCAAATTGATACATCATTTACCCTTTTTTTTAATTTGTTAGTTAATTTAATATTTTCAGAGTTGAAGGCCTAAGAGAGTGCGAAATCCATTTCATTGATTTCTTAAATTAGTAACTCTAAGCTTAACATATAAAGTTTTTCTATTTACATCTTACTTAGCTTGTTAATCATCATTATATTTGTTTTTTTTTTTATTGTGTACTCATTTCATGTTAATATTTCACGAAAACTTGTGCTTTCTTTTGGAATAAGTATCTTTCAAACTTTTTTGTTTAAACATCTTTTGGAATAAGTATCTTTCAAACTTTTTTTGTTTAAACACTAGTGATGTATTTTTTGACATGAAATATATATCTAACCTAATTCTACAAGATCTATGGTAAGCATTAAAGATTAACTTTTAAATTGTAGCCAATTGGTTAAATATTTTTCAACTCATGATCTGGTACCAATTCAAGTACTTGGTATTGACTAATACATGCTCATCCATAAACTATGCTCTTAATAAATTAAATGAATATTTTCAGTAATTCTTTTACATGATAGCATCATGTTCACAATCAAATTTCTTTTTTTTTTTTTTAATTTTCTTTATAAAAGCAATTTCATACGAAGTAACTCAGGGTATAAGTTGATTTCGTGTTAAAAGAATACAAAACATAGACTAATTTGCATAATGCACATTAAAAGTGAGGGGTACTTTATGTTATACAAGGTTTGAAAGTAAAATTGAATCTATCAATATATACAATTTCAAAATGAGCAAGGAAATCTGTCAAGTAAAACCTAGAAAATATATTAAGCACATAATTTGTTTTTCTAAAATCATTTTACATAAAAAGAATGAACAATTTATTTGCTAAAAAATTATTGATATAACTTAAGAATATTTAGAATGCCTAAAAATATATAGTCATATTTTAAAGCATTAATTATGCTTCACTTATAGTGCAACTTAGTGCTTTTTGGGAGAAAAACGCAGTTAGAACTGCTTATAATATAGTTATTTCTTGGAAAACATATATATATAGTTTCAAGTGCACATTGAAATTTTTTGGCTCCCATTGGAGTGAAATCATTCAAATTGTTCACACCATGAAAGATAAAATCGTGATGTTTTAAAAATCTCTATTAGGACCTTGTTGATTATTGATTCAAAATTTTAGATCTGAAATGGTTATATTGTGCTGAAAAAATAAAACAACTTCCTCTTAGTATTTTTGTTCTTCATCAAGAACAAAAATACTCAATATGTCAAAAATAAAAATGTAGCCATCATAATTTAATACACAACTCTACTTTCTGAGAGCTCATAAAGAAATTCAACAATATTTTCACTGGTTATGACTTGAAAAAGAAATTCATCTTAAGTCAAACTTCAGAATGTGAACTTCTTCAAATTTTTGTGCACGGATATGGATACAACTTAATGTAGACAAAGCCCAAAAAACTTTAAAAATTACTTGAGAAACTTGGGATTAATTATTGAAAGAAGATAAACAGTTAGCTAGTAAAATCATGTGTGTGTGTATATATATATTTGTGTGTATATATATATATATATATATATATATATATTTGTATGCATGATGTCTTAATTTCAACTCCAAGATTAAGATCGATCCCAGAAAAGAATAGGTATATGAGACGTGTTTTATATATGAAATGGACAATTAATGGGCGTTGAAATTGTAATTCTAATTTCTTGCTATTTTTATTGTATGTTGAAATTGTAATTAACTTCCGTCTCATATATAAACCGTTTCACATGAGTTTTTCCCTCGTACTAATATAGTAGAAGCATCGTGGAAATATAGGAGGAAGAGAACTACAAAAATCATGAATGCATCCTAAAATAAGCAGAAGATCATCAAACGTATATATTCTTACAATTTAAACAATTATCCCTGCTAGCTCCCAGTCCTCAAAAAGAACTCTGCAATAATCCTTCAAACATTTAAATGATCTCCAAACCAAATTTTACAACTAAAAATGTTAAGCTGCGATGGGCTATGGTTCCAGCTAGACGTGTTCGAATTCCTGTTTTACAAGAGATCAACTGTAATATTGCTTCAACTGTAGAAGGTTAAGTCTCCTACATATACAGATAGCAATTTCAAGAACTTAATTAAATCTCTTTGTATAGGGAACAAATGGTTAGAGGATGAACCTGTATTATTTCTTCCAAATACTAATTCTGTAACAGCAAATTAACAACCAACACAGATAAAAAGAAATAAATAAAAATTGATCAATTTTAGGTCAGAAAAACAAAGTTTTTTATTACAATATGAGAGATGAGAGAAAAAGCTATGATCTGAAAGTTAGTTACAAGTTCATTCACAATTTTTACTTGCTTGCTTAATGATTTGATATAAGGAAAAAAAAACAAAAGCCTTCTAAATTACTTTTTACCTGTACCGATTACAATTTAAACCCTTGAAACTACCCCTTTTTTGTGCAAAATTTGATGTTCTAGTCACTCTAATGTGATCAACAGGATTAACATTATGTTCATGATGCTTCTTGGAATGCTTTCTCTTATTTGAATGAAATGATTCTTCACTGATCCCTACAGAAACGCGATGACTTTTAGGCCTCAATGCCCTCCTCATATGTTCTTCTCTATAATCCCTTCCTCGACGAGATCGTAGTCTTTGTCTATGTGAGATGTGTTTTGGTGATTGATGAATTGAAATGCTCCCTTCATCATCATCATCATTTTCTTCAGTATCAATCGTTAATGCTTCGATATCTCTTGCTCGCATTCTTCGTCGTTGATTGTGCTTATCAAGTTTAGAACATAAGAAAGTGCAGCAACATTCTAATACAGAGAAATATGTTGCACAGCATGCCCATATACTTCTGCAAATGGTATGGCAGATGCATTGACAAATGCCCAACTTGTATGACAAGTAGAAGAACAATAGCACTGCACCATTGCAACACAAGTTTTATAAAGATCATTATAGTTGTAAGAGTTCATTATTAAGCTATGAAAGTAACCAAATCCAACATGATCATAAGATGGTTTTGAGTTCCTTTGAACAATATAATTTCAAACAAATGGAATGAAAAGAATTCTTCATTAATGTCATTTTGTACTTATGATGACATTGGTTCTTATCAAAAGAATTCATTCAACACAAGATCATTATAAAGGAATCATGGCCTCTATGGCTCCCAAAACAAAAGTTCTTTTCTTTCTCTTCTTTTTTCTTGGCTAAATAAACAAAAGTTCTTCTAAGCATATCAAAGTCTTTATCCTTTCTCTCCTAAAACTCTTCATGAGGTTGTGTTCTAGAAAATCCATTTTGTTGCCACTAACTTCACTTATTTAGCCACTCATGCTTTTCTATATCAAGAAACTTAAGATTTTTTGCTCTTTTTCCTAATTAACAGTCAACAATTGATCATTAAAAGTCACAAACAACAACATTAGAAAAACTAAATCAAACCCTATTCTTTTGATTTTTCTCCAAGATTAGGATGTTAGGATTTTCCTCCCAAAACATCCTTCAAATTCTTGAGGTTTTAAACTAAGGACAACACTTTCATAAAAGATCAAAAACAAAGAAAAGCAACAAAATACTTTCATAATAAAAAAAAACTCCTCAGGCCTCTATTTCTCCCAATTCATTCAAGGGACAAGATGAAAAACTTACCAAAGTATAACAACAATATCACCAAAGCCAACTTCAGCAATTGTGAGATACAAAAGTTTTCAATGTAACACATGAAATCCCATGTTGGTCCACATTTAGTGCTGCATGATATAAACCAAGTAGGAAAAAAACAAACACATTTTCAGAATATTATCTTGCTTTCTAAAATCAATTCATGAAATTGAGCAACACTATGAATCCCCAAATATTTGATTGGGAACTTACCTACATAACTTCCCAGATAGAAAATCAAATGGATGGCCCAACAATCTCCCTAAAACTTCAGAAAATCCAGTAAGAACTGAACC
Source organism: Ophiorrhiza pumila (assembly GCA_016586305.1). NCBI lineage: Eukaryota > Viridiplantae > Streptophyta > Magnoliopsida > Gentianales > Rubiaceae > Ophiorrhiza > Ophiorrhiza pumila. Next base: position 9,221,116 of record BLIW01000010.1, on the reverse strand, counting down.
AACTACATTTCCCATGGTACCAAACTAAGCCAATAATCAAGGGATTGAAATTTTAAAACATCATAACTGCTCTTTATCTGATTCAATAAAACAAACATCATATCAAATCTCGGTAATTTTCCTGCAAAATAATCAAACATTAAGAAAAAAAAAAGATCACACGCAATTACGTCTAATTCTCATGCATTGGCTAAAGATCGTGATTTAAAAAAATATAAAAAAAAAATCAACCCAGGAAAAAACGACTTTAACATCACATGACTTATGTTGGGTTTTTAGAACAAGAAAAAAGATACAGAGATGGATCCATAACTTACTATCAAGTGGGTTATGGAGATCAATTTTCCAGACTCCGATAATGAGAATATTTGCTTTTGTTCTTCTTCTTCTTCGCCGCCAGTGTCAAAGAATGCCGTTATATTTAAAAGCGGTTGGGAACTTCTCAGAAAATAAAAGTCTAGTTTGATCTATATTTACCAGATGAAGAGTTTAAGAGTAAATAAAACGTCTATTAAATGGTTAATTCTTAACTGTCAATTTTAATCTTAACAAGTATTTATTAAGGAAAATTAGTATAAAGAACGGTTAAACATAATTATATATATATATAATTAATGAAATGTTTGGTTACCTTCTCACCAATTATAACAAATATTTCCTTTACAATGTTTAATTTTCATCTTTTATCTAAAGGTTTTGGATATATGTGTTAAAATAACCAATTTCAATAAAGATTAGAAACTAATAATTATGTTTATTTACCATTTCATAAAGAGTAATGATATATAGATACAAAGTTTTCAATAAAAACATAGAGTGACTTCCTTTGTATTTTCCATAAATTAAGTTTAGGGTTTAACATAATTAATTGATAATGACTAATGAGTAATATTAGCATTAAAGTTTATCCACAATAATTATGAAAAAAAGAGATGAAGAGTTTATAATTAGTTGGATATTTACAAGATGAAGAGTTTATAATTAGTTGGATATTTACAAGATGAAGAGTTTAAGAGTAATTAGGGATTGAATTATTATATTTTAGTAATAAAAGGATATGTGAAAACAGTATTTTGATACTAGTTTATTTTATGGTTGGTAGGAAGGATTATAAAATCTTTCATTAATTCTATAAAATAATAAATTTATTTTAACATTTTTAATAATAAATATATTAAAATTTCACTTTATTTAAAAATAAGAGTGTGAGTCGCGTCCTTAATATTACACACCCAAAATTTGTTGCAATATTCTCCTAATCTAGTTCTTTCAACCTGTGTATATATTTTCTCTCATTCATATGAATGAAAGTTATGGCTTTTGGACAAAAAAAAAAAGTGTTGCAACTTTATAAAAGTATTTTTTTCATATTTAAAAAAACAATCATGATAGCTATTACAATATAATGTTATTTTTTCGTATATTTTTTTAACTATAGAAGTAAAATATAATTTAATGTTATTTATGTGTTTATTTCAAATAGGTAGTTATTTATGTGTTTTTTTTTTTAAATAAAAGATTTAAAAAGTGAGAAACCATTGACGAAAGGTAGTTATTGTATTTTAAAACTTTAATATCTTAAAATGATATAATCATTAACAATGTAATTATTGGCTTAAAATACAATAGTTTACCCTTCTCTTTTAACTCAAATTCTCTTAATCAAATCTCTCCATTTTCCTTCTTATTCTTTTTATTAAATTATTAAAATTCATCTCTAATACTTGATAATTAAAGTAGAGCAGAGAGATCAAGGGAAATGATGTTTGGATCTTCAATTCCATCTATAAAACTGAGCTTAAAGTATTGCAAAGAGATCAAAGAGAATGGTTAAAATTTGCAAACATAAGCTTAAAGTAGTGCAAAGAGGTCAAGGAGAATGGTTAGAATTTGCAGAGATAAACAGGACAAATGAATATGGTAAAAAAAGAAAATAGAAGCAGGGAAGAGAATGGGAGAGAGTAAAAATTCAGTTAGATGCAGTGGCAGTAGTTGCAAGGATTGGGGTGTGGCTGCCTCTAAGATTTGAAAATTTATATATATTTTTTTAATATAAAAAATTAAAATTTTAATTTAGATAGGTTAGAAAATTAAAATTTCGTCTCTTTAAAAAATTAGAATATAATTTTTATTAATAATCTTATACAATTTCATATCAAAACTCGATCGACATCCTCAATTCGACACTGCTAAAATGTTAAGACTGCTGTGACCTATGGGGAAAATAAGGGAAATCAAGAACAAAAATGTTTAGATGTTAAAGACTGTTATGAGAAATCAACAACAAAAATGATGGTTGTGAAGTAGGCAGGGGGAAGCCATTTTTTAGCTTAAGACTCTCACGATGAATCAAAATCAATAACAAAAATTGATAAGTCATCGTTTTTGGGTAGTAGTATGCTAGAAGAATGCAATATATAATTTTTTTTTACTTACTAATGGTAAAAAGAATCCCAGTTTATTTTTATTGTGGATAAATTTAACCTGAATGCCTCTTCTATTAAACTTAATAGGATTTTATTTACAAACACAAACTAGAGAAAAACTGCAAAGAAACTCGCCAATGATTTTTTTAAATCAACCGTTGAAAACTCTCTCAGTCATTTTGACTGTGTACGACATATTAAGACAATAAAATTTATCACTTTTGTCAAAAAAAAAAAAAAAATACCTTCAAATTTTAAGACCTGCAACCTAAAATAAAATTTTAAATATTTTTTAAAGTTAAAAAAATTCAATTCCAACATCAACCAACTTAAAGTCATAAACTCACTCCAACATCACAACTGAAATTTTAAAACTTTAAAGTAATATCAAACTCGACGGTTCCTTTCCAAACGAGACAAAATCATCATCCAATATTATTTTATTATATTCTCTATAATGTTCAAAATGACGTAATTTCACTAAAACTAATGACTAAAATAGTGAATATCGCTAAAATTATTTTACAATTAATAGACTCTAACCAAGATTTAAATGAAATATACGACGTAATTTTAATCTAACACATGATAAGACAAATTTTAATCTAACACATGATAATGTTGGATCTCATCTCTTTCCAAGCCATCTTCTCCCGAGATCAAGACAAAGTATTCAAAAGAGTTTTGTAATCTAAGGAATAAAATAATTCCAATTTAAGTTAATTTAATTGTGAAGAAAAGATATTATAAAATTACCAAAAAATATTAGTTGTTTAATAAGTAATAACCACAAATTCATCAATACTTTGTATACTATTATGTCCCACTATTAATTGAGAAAAAAATATTTTTAGTCCCCAATGTTTGTCTATTCGACACTTTTAGTCCCCAATGTTTTAACGTCAACACTTTTAGTCCCCAAACTTGTAGAGAGAAGCGCATTTTAGTCCCTAATGTTTGTTACTCGACATTTTTAGTCCCCAATTATTTAACTTCAACATTTTTAGTCCCCAAACTTGTAGAGAAAAACGCATTTTTAGTCCCCAATGTTTTACCTATTCGACACTTTTAGTCCTCAATGTTTTAATTTCAATAGTTTTGGTTCCTAAATTTATAAAAATGTTTCACTTTTAATTTATTTAACACAATTAAACAACTACAAGCGGAATTCCCATGTGACAATTAAATTTATCATAAATCTAATGTTTGGTAATTATTTTTTTAAGATTTTACTTCAAATAAAATAATAAAAAAAATTAATGTGTTAGGATAGGTATTACAAATGTGTCAATTTTATTTTACTTTATTTGAAGCAAAAGTTTAAAAAATTTATTGCCATACGACATTAGATTTATGAAAAATTTAATTGTCATGTGAAAATTTCATTTATAGTTGTTCAATTTTGTTGAGTAAACTAAAAGTGCAACATTTTTATAAATTTAGAGATTAAAAATATTGAAATTAAAATATTGAAGACTAAAAGTGTCGAGTAGGCACAACATTGAGGACTAAAAATGTTAATTTTTATACAAGTTTGGGGACTAAAAGTGTTGAGATTAAATCATTAGAGACTAAAAATATTGAGTAACAAACATTGGGAATTAAAAATGTCCTTTTCTCTACAAGTTTAGGGACTAAAAGTGTTGATGTTAAAACGTTGGGACTAAAAGTGTCGAGTAAACAAACATTGGGGACTAAAAATGCTTTTTTCTCCTATTAATTAGATATCGTGCATTGAGTAAAAACCATGACATTATGATACACACAACCCTCTATTATAGATAGTTAACCACCAATTTTAACTGTCAAATTTAACCAAGAAAGAAAGAGAGAGAGGGACAAAAGGGGATAAACAAAACAATAGAGTTTTGAAATAAAAAATATTTGGATACCCAATCAAAACACAATTTCACTAATAAGTTCCCCAGATATTTTAATAATAATGATGCTTTTGAGTCATCAATATTAATTAATTTTTGCATGTATAATATCCCATTCAAATTCCGATTACAGACCATGAAACAAAATGTCTTCTAAATGTCAAATTTCAAGAAAACAAGACAAACTTGCAGCTCTGTCAGTCCATCCTTCCCTTCAAAGTCCTCTCTATCACTTCTGTAGGTGTACTGCAGCAACGTAATTGAGAATACACAACATGACAATTAGTCTACAGCTTTAACAAATTTAAAGAAGGAAGAAAAATTAAACTTTAATATCAACAACAACAATCAAGTGTTCATCCCAGTATATTGGGTCTGCTAATCTTGAAATTTGTTCTTTTCCCGATTTGAGACTGGCTACTTATAGGCAAATAGGCTATTTATAAGCAAGCAGAATTAAAGAAAAATAAAATTCAGAGCAACAAAAAAAAAAAAAAAAAACAAAGAAGAAAGCTTACACGACATAAACATGTCCTCCCCACCCACTTAAACAGTCACGGTCTACTGATGATAGCAGTGCCTGAGAGATGGTCTCAAACAATTCTTCAGATTCCTACATTAGCGATAGACACAGAAAATGTCATTAAGATGTTACAAACAGTATGGAAAAGCAAACAAATGCACAATCCATAAAGAAGAAAGCAGATTTGAAAAGAAGGGCAACTCAAAACATGTCTTCTTGGTATATTATTACTTACAAAACCACATTTTGTAAAAATTTGGAACCCTACTGAGGTAAGCTAATTTTAAACCTTCACCAATCTTATGATGGCTTCAGAATACGGGATTCGAGTTTGGTGTGCTTGACAAACTAAGTGACCAAAGTAACATATCCGAGAAGAGAAAATTTCCAATGTATACATCATGTTGTCATAGAAAACTCCACTCCCAAATATACAATAATTGACCTCTGTTGACAAAATCAATATTTGAAAACAAAGAGTCAGCAGGACAAACTCTAAAATGGGAACTTATAACGAGGAATAAGTCCGTGTTAGAGTCAAAATATTTTCAATAAATTTTTTGAAGGATAATTAAGGATTGCACTAAACAATGATAAGTCAGAGCAAATCAATGAGCACGACTAGAAACTAACACCTAATTCTCCATTTTAATGAATAAACCCACCATAATTTTAGCAGACACAGAAATCTACAACTTAAAATTAAAGTTATTTTTCTGTTCAGGTTCACAGATTCAGATATGATATCATTTCAAAAACTTTCCCCAGAAAGAATCAAGGTAGCTATAAACAAATTCAAAACTAGCCATCAAAGAGAAGTTTGTAATCCCTCCCAATATTCTCCACCAAATGTAGCCAAATAAGATCAAATAGTGATAATCCGGAAGACCGAACATTTCATAATTATAGGCAGAGTAACCTAGCTTTAAAATGCCTAAATCCATGATAATCTCATCTAATTTACGTGCTAAATTCTCTCAACGACATAAGCTTATGCCTGCAAACATGCTTCTTTCATGACAACCAAAATATATGATGGATATACTTCTATATTGTCACAAAAAGAAATATTAAAAGTAAAACATATGAATTATAAACTAAGCAATTGCAATCATGACAAGAACAGCTACGAACCATCTCAGGTTTGTACATTGCTTCACATGCACCATATAATGATTCTGAAGCGGTTCCGGCAACAACAAAATCTTTGGCAAGCTCCCTATAAAAGGAAAGCATGTAAAAATAAAGCTTCAACAAGAAAGCAACTTAACATGCCCATGGCTGGATGTATCAAGATGGAGATTTACTTGTTAATTCCTGTCAACTCAACATCTTGATGCATTGGGAGAAAAAATACTCGAAGCATCATAATATTTCACACATCAAACAAGTCAATCAAGTACATGGGTCAAGAATGACGAAAATATATCAGGGAAAGTTCAAACTTCTCATACAGCTTTAAGCCCTAAGCCTAGTACCAATTGTAGAAAAACACCCAAAATGCAGTAAGAAATGAAGTTTTAATTGAAATAGGAAAGAGCTAAGATTTTGAATCAATTTGTAAAATTCATTATGAAGACGACCCTAAATATAGTGAAATTGGAAGAATGAACGTTATTCTATCCGATAATGCAGATATTCAATCTGGGTAAATGTGGTTTAACTGTTATCTTATACAAAACTAAACAAATGACAGATCTAATTACAGCTTCCCAAAGAAGTCCATCCAGGAGTACAAACAATTATGGATTAACACTGCAGAGAAACTATATTAAGTACAAAGTTATGTTCATTACTTTTTATAGCAATCTCAAACTTAACAGACTCTGATGAGTTTTACATAACAAAAGAAAGACTACAACAGACTACAACAACAACAACTAAGCCTTCATCCCACTATGTGGATCATATTACGCCATCGTGTTCTATCTGCACACATATTCTCATTTATATTTAAGTATACTATTGTCTTTTTTTTTATATAATTTCTTTCTAATTCTTTTTAGTTCTTCCCCTTCCCTTTTATTTTGGTTTAAAGATTCTCTATTTTATATACGCCCTATCAGGGCATCTAAAAGTCTCTTACACACATGTCCAAATCATTTTAAGCATGTTTTCTCATCCATTAGTGCTACCCCACTTTCTTTGTAATGCTTTCATTGCTTATCCTATCTAGTCTAATATGTCCGTATGTCCATCTCAACATTCTCAATTCTGCTACCATCATTTTTCGCTTGTGTTCATATTTAGTCTCCCAACATTCTAATCCATAAAGCATCACTGATTTTATGGTTGCGTTATAAAATTTCCTTTCAATTTCAGCAGTATTTTACAATCATAAAGTATAAAGGACGCACTTCTCCATATTCTAACTTGCATGAATCTTATATGTAACATCTTTATCAATTCCTCCATCTTCTTCAACGGTAGGTTGTAAATATTTAAAACTTCTAAATGCATTTAATTCATGCTTGCTAATTTTCACATTTATCCTATTACTACTTCTATGATTACTAAAGTGGCACACTATATATTTAGTTTTAACACTGTTTATGGTAAAACATTTCGATTGTAATACCCCCCTCCAAAGTTCTAACTTTGAATTTACTCCTCTCATCTCATCGATTAAAATTATATAACAAAAGGAAGACTATTAAGAAGAAAATGGAAAAATTAATCCATTTTCTGATAATATTGCGTTTAAGCAAATATTTTCCATTTAACCATCTGTACAGAGTACTTGCTCCTACATAATCAAAGGAGGAAATAACTTTCTTTTACGTGCAGCGTCTTAAAACCCTTGATTTCCTCTATTTTAACTTTCAATGCTTCGCATCAAATACAAATCATAGACCAAAGAAACTACAAAACACCTTGCTGCAATACCACATTAAAAATGTCAAAACAATAATATATATAGCAACATAGTGATCCCATAAGTTGTATACAGCAGAATCAAAGTAGGTAAGTACAAAAGTCTGTTATGATGCCAATCCGTTCATTTTACATGAGGACATGATCAAAATAGAACTTAAAACTGCAGAACATTTTATAAAGAGGATAAGATGAGCACATGTAATGCAACCCATAATTCAGTAAGCAAATGAAAAGAAAGAGGCAGCAAAACATACTTTGCTCCAATAGAATCCATTGTGCAAATGAATGGTTTGTCGTCTTCTCCTAATCCAGCAATCACTGGTTGGCAGAAGTACGGTCCAAATCTAGCACAGAAGACAAATGACACAAATATTTAAGTAACAAGGTTACTTCGACGTTGTAATGTGTTAGCTATATTATGTAAAACGGATACATTCTGCAAGAAAAGGACAAGAAAGTATGAGAAGTATTGTTGAGCAGTTCAACGTCACTGTGCTAAAAACAAACTTAACTACCAAGGGGTATCAGTGACTAAACTTAAAAGAGTCCACATAAAATTATGGAAAGAAATGTAAGATCACAATGAAGCAGAGTAGAAACGGCAGACAAAACTCTTTCAGCTTTTAGAAATCTTTAGACTTTGGTCCCACAGAACTCATTTCAGTTTTCCAGTAAGCACTGGTTGCAAGAAGTTTTTCTAACACTATAATTATAGCTAAAGCATAGACAGGAACAGACAGCAGCACTCTGATTATGTACAGAATAACTATTGGAAAACTGGTATCATATCACATAGTTATCCATTAGAATTACCAACTAACAGTTAACATTTACCAGAATAGTTCAATTCCTGTACCAACAAGGTAAGACACTTAAACTTTCTACCTAGGATTCCGATACTTCGGAACTGATGAAAGGTCATAGCTGCTAGTTTCAAAACTTCTTTTGGTTAAAAAAATGCTAAAAGCAATAAGTTCCAATATTGTAACTCCTTCAGGAAAGAGGCGACAGCTCAAAAAGTCAAAATCCGTCGCTCTCCCAAATCCCGAAGTTAAGTGTCATCTCTGTGGTACCCAAAGTGAGACTGAATTCTTCCATGGACAACCATTGAAGGATCACCCATGATGAAGAATCACTGATTTCATCGGGGCTGAAATGCAATTGAGAAATGCCTAGTACAAAGAGAAACTTAAAAACCAATCTTATTATGAACCTAGTATGATGACATGTCTGCAAACTAAACCACGTCATCACATCCTAGTCATATGCTATCAGGCATGCAGATGTAAAATGGCTTCCATGCATTCACATTTTATGTGCTCGAGCAAGGTAATGACTATTCTAGAACAAATCTGAAGCACAACATGCTTTCCTCACTAAAACACAATGTCACATTGGACCAATACTCTCAAACAAAGTATTACCAGTTCTGGAACCTTTTAAGCAGTGCAAATACTGAATTTGATTTTTGTTTCTCTCATGACTGACTTGATTTGTCAATACTTGCTGTACATCTGGTTTAGCCATTAGGAATGGCAAGCACCAAAGGAGAAACGGTACTTATACACCAAGCATTATTGAGAGAAAAAAACTAAGTACCAGAACATCCTAACCAATTAAGGACTACAACATTTGCAAGCTAGAAACCAACACCTGAAATCTGTTACGATAAAAAATTTCGAGCCAAAAAAATTGCAACACTGTCGAGAGCTCAACTGAAAACAAGTCTGAATTATGACTTTACATTTGAAGTATTCCAAAACTAAGTTCACCTTTCAACCATCTCTCCACATACATGGTGGAATTTATCAAGGAAAAACTGAACCAGCTTCTATGCTAGTTAAAAAGATTTTTGAGATATATTACTCGCACTTCACATAAAAGCTACAAAAGATAGAAATATGTCCCCCGACCAATACACCCAACAACTGTAAGGCAAGGTAAATATGGAAATTATAATGGCAGCATAATTTCTCAAATAATGAAACTACTACGAATTTGACCAACCTTTTCTCATACAGAATAGCAGAAACAAGGCTAGCAAATGTTTCAGGCTTCATGTCCCTCTCTTCTCTTAGTTGATACAATTTGTGCCGAAAAACAAGGCGTTGATACCTTCAGATATTTCAAACAAATGCATACGCGTCAATTCAAGTTCACACAACTCAACATAAATAAACTCATCAAAATCACTTAACCACCAAAAATCAAATCTTTTCCAAGTTCGCAACATAAAAAAGCATAACTTCCTCTGCTTCTCACTACTACAACCAACATAGTATTCTTCCCAGGAAAATTCATCCACAAAAGACTCTATCTTGGACTACTCCAACTTCACAAATCCTGCATTCTCAACCTTATGCACTTAAAAACTATTAAAAACTGACAGTATGCTCAGTAATTACACAGCAAAAAACCCAAACAGGGAATCAGAGCACATATATATCAAAAGGGTTTTTCATGAATGGAAAACTTACAATGTTTGGGCATCGGTAGCGAGACCTGCGAGCCCAATGAAAAGCTTATCGTGGATTTTGTAAATCTTCTGAAAGTCAGTGGCGATGGTCTGAAGCTGAACTCCCAACCGCCGGTCACTGGCGATTGCAAAACAGTTCTTGCCTACCATTGCCACTAGGGCACTTCCATTATACTCAAAGATCTGTCAATTTCATCCATTTAAAAAAAACTCAATTAGAAAACACAATTAATTAACAAAAAAACTAGGGTTTTACCAAGCTCAACAGCACGCATGGATGTAAATCTGTACATGAAGATGGATAATTGAAAACAAAGGAAGCTTACCGACATCTGCGATTATGAAAGCTGACAGCGAATTGATTATGAATTTGTGTGTGTGTTTTTATAACGAGGGAGCGTTGTATAATTTGATTTGGCTTGGGGGAGACTCCATTGGAGAAGAATAGGGGCGATTGGATTCCGGTTCAGGTGAACCGGAACTTTGACAATGTAACCGGTTTAATACAAATGTGGGCTGAAATCCACTTTGCACCCCTTAAACTTGTTATCTATTCCACTTTACACCTATAACTTTAACTTTGGAAAAATTGTAGCACGATGATCCTTTAAATCTGCTCGTTTGTTTGTTGATGATTAACAAATAATTATATTATATATTAAAGTGTTTGTAAAGTGTCTTAATGAGGTAGATAAAAAATTAATCAAAGTTGCAAATAATGGATTTTAAAAGATATATTTGAAGTGAAGCAACTATTTTTGGATAGAAAATCAAAGGAAAAAGAGGTGAAATAGCTTAGATTTAAATTTATGCAATTAGGTTGGGGTAAGAGAATCGGTCCGATTTTTTTATTTTTTGGTCGTTCAATTTATTTTTTCGATTTTTGAGTTTTAAAAAATATGAATAGAAATCGAATCAAATTCTAAGAGAATCAGAAACTAAATATTGAATTTGGTTTGGTATTCAATTTTTTAAAGTTTAAATCTAATTTCTTATTGTATTTAAAAACAAAGTGCAATCCAAAAAAATATTATTACAAGATCAAACAAAAAAAAATTCACAATCTAATTTTTAAAAAAAATCGCATATCCAACCCAAGTCACACTTCAACCCAATATTTAATGTTACATCATACTTACAATCCAATCAATTGAATCAAGTCCATTATTAGTTATAATTATAAATCTAACCCAATTAAGTTACTAACAAGTCCAATAACTAACGAGTCTTCCAAATTCTAAAATTACATAATATGCTTACAATCCAATCAATTGAATTAAGTCCATTATTAGTTATAGTTATAAATCTTATCCAATTAAGTTACTAACAAGTCCATGAAGTTACTAACAAGTCTTTCAAATTCTAAAACCCAACTCTCTTTTATTCCTTATAAATTCCTCTTAAACTTCTCTAAACATATTATTCCTTAAATTTGGTAAAAAAATTTCTTGCTACACTTTCCTAAACATATTATTCTTGGTTGGCGGGGAAAGTAAAGTGTTTTGGGAATATAATTTCTTTAATTTTGATTCTGAGCAAAATGAATCAGCAACTTTCCTTTCTTATGTTTGGATAGATCACGAAATGTTAAGAGAAAAACTAATTAAAAATCATGTTTTAGTGTTTCATTTAAATTAATCAACCAATGCATTTTTGGTTCAATTATAAAAAAAGTATATGTTTGTGATATATACAGGGTTATATAACAAAATTATTTTCTAATTATGCTTTAAAAATTTTCATTTATGTGTAATAAATAATTATTATCTAGCAAAATATAAAATGCTTGTAAAATTATAATGTCGAATAAGTATTATTATATAATTTATGAGTTATAACAAACAAATAAATAAAAATAATTCAAAATGCTAACAAATGTAAACTATATTTAATGCTATATTGTAATTATTATATAAATCACATATAATTTTATAAAAATTTTAAAATTAATGTTGTCTATTTTTATTTCTTAAAAGTGATTTATTTCAATAATAATATTTTTTTAAAATTAATGTTGTTTGTTTATTTAATTTTTTTATATTTTAAGAGTGGTTAGTTTACAATGAAAGTTGAGGAACAAATATGTAAATTATAATTAGCAATAACAAAGTTATTAGTAAAATTATTATGTTATTTAATTAAAGTTCAATAAGGTTGAATTATTTATTCATGTGGTTGTATCATAAGGGATAAGATTGTATTAATAAATATGTTAATGAAATATTACTCACTTTCCTTGGAGTAAGTAATCAGAATACCCAACTTAGAACAAGGATTAAGAATCCAGAAATTTATACTAACTTTCCTAGTGCAGATTCTTTTTACTTTCCCCAAAAGTCCAAAATGAACAAACACTGGAATCTAAAATCCAGGAAAAAAGATTACCTTTCCAACCCCCAGATTTCCTTGCCAACCCAAACGAGCCCCTTAAATTCGAATTTAGGATGTCCTAAAAGCATAACTATTCCTCAAATCCGGGAGGATTCAAATCCTTTCTTCCCTAAACATATTACTATGTAAGGATCAAATCTTCATTCCCAAAACATATTATTTGTTAAAGGAAAAATTGGCAAAATAGTCACTCATATTGCATAGAAAAATTTATTTTGTCATCCACATTAGAAATGATGCATTTTAGTCACTAACATTAAAAAAACGCATCAAAACAGTCACTCAATCTAACTTCGTTAGGGTTTTTAACAGTAAAACCTCACGTGCACATAACATGCCACTAATTGGATGGGTAAAATTGGGAAAAAAATTTCTTCAGACATAAAAGGGGTAAAATTGGAAAAAAAATTCTTCACACATAAAAGGGAACAAACTGCTATCATCAATTGAGAAAACCTCATCCACTCCACAAGTAAAGCTGGGAAACCTTACTCAACAGTCAACACTAGTACTGAAGACATCTTTATCCATTTTCATATCTACTATGCAATAAGCATTTTTCCATTTGTTTTTGTAATCTGCCATCATCTACCCACTTCTAAATGCAAATTCAAATATATATAGAAGCCACAGATTTAATCATTCTTTCAATAACTGTTTTGGTTTCATTTCAAGGATTGACTAAATTCTTGCATGATATGTCTCCATGTAAATTCATATAGATCACGAGAGCAGCCTCCTAAATTCCCATTCCTATTAGAGAACTCTTTAAAGTTGTTGCAAACAACAGCAAGTTTCAGTACTATCCTGATAACAATCTCACCACGCTCCTCACGTAGATTGATAGTTGTTGCGGAATAACGTGTTGATCTTTTTGTAAATCAAATTGAACAAGTCGAATCAACCTATCTCTGTAGGCTGACAGTATGCACAATTAATTGGATGCTCCTCACATACAATTAACACGACAGTCGTGTGAAAAGAACTCCCTCCTCAGGAATAATCTTCACAAAGTAAATTGAATTTCCCTCCTCAGGAAAACAACTCACGTAAAAACAACTCTGTGTTTTCAACATTCTCAAAAATTCAGTCTCTCCTATTACAACTGATAAAAATACCTATTTATAAGCTTATTACAAACCCTAAACGAATTAACCATAAAGGAAACATTAGTTAACTTAAAACTAAAAAATACCAAATAAAGGAAATTAATTAACGCTGAAAAATCCCGCACGTCGCGACGTGGGGGAGCCCGACGTCGCGACGCCGGGGAAAAGTCACTAAAATAAAAAAACCCTAAGCTGGATGGACGTCGCGACGTTGGAGCCTCTCCACGTCGCGATGTAGATTACTGTCCACGTCGTTTCTTCAATCTCAGGTTTCCAAATGAAAGACTCGTCTTCTACAACTGGAATGAGCACTTTGAATTCAACGAACTTGACATATGACCTTGATCTCGTATCATTCCCCCCACTTGAAAAAAGATTTGACCTCAAATCTTGTTGATTGGTGACAAGGAAGACCGGTACAAAATCTGTAAAATCATGAAGACAAAAAGACAAAATAATATAGAAATTCACACTCATTATTGTTCCCCTCTTTGCCTTTTTCTACAAACCTCATCGCAAGGCTTTTTCCCCATTCAAATCATGAATTAATTCACTTTCTGCTTATCATGAAATAAACATCATTAATAACAATTAAATTACAATCATTTAAAGCAATAAAAGGAATTAAATCGGCACAAGATTGTTCTTCAAGCTCATCATATGAAACCTCCACCATGGGTGATTGAACTTCCTGCAAAGAAGCTTCATATTCCTTGGATTCATTCTCCTCAACGGTAGGCTCAATATCCTCCAAAACAACCTTTGGCCAAGGCATATCCGAAAGAAATTCTCCTTCACATTCGGGTTCAATAATGATCTCTTCAATTGTGTTTGCCACAATTGGTTGTGGAATGGCATCAACCCATGCCCATGTAGAATGATCACCAATAACATAAGATTTTGGATCTTTAAATTTAGCAACCCCATCAACAATAACCATTCCCAATCGACTTGCGCATTTAATTTCAATATGACCATATCCAAGACATGTACCACATCTAGGTATTTTTGGTTTGGGATTTTTCAAGGCACGTAATTCATCCCTAAATTCTTTCTCAATTTCATCATTAGTTTTAGGAGGTAAGGAATAAGCCAAATACCTCTTCAATTCTTCATGTTGTTGTTCCCAACTCAAATCACTCCAAGTTAAAGCAACACCCATGTCACAATGTCCAAATATAATCAATCCAAACAATCAATCACTAATTTTTATCCGGATCAATTTCTCACAATACTCATGAAACAAAAAACAAAAGATATAATTGTTGTAACCTTAACACAATAACCAAATCATGCAAGGCTGCGAGTAACAACAATTTAGGGTTTCAATTTTAAGGAAAACTGAAAAACCTGATTACGAAAATCCCTTGAGCTCTGATACCACTTGATAACGATCTCACCACGCTCCTTACGTAGATTGATAGTTGTTGCGGAATAACGTGTTGATCTTTTCGTAAATCAAATTGAACAAGTCGAATCAACCTATCTCTGTAGGCTGACAGTATGCACAATTAATTGGATACTCCTCACATACAATTAACATGACAGTAGTGTGAAAAGAACTCCCTCCTCAGGAATAATCTTCACAAAGTAAATTGAATTTCCCTCCTCAGGAAAACAACTCACGTAAAAACAACTCTGTGTTTTCAATTCTCAAAATTCACGTCTCTCCTATTACAACTGATAAAAATACATATTTATAAGCTTATTACAAACCCTAAATGAATTAACCATAAAAGGAAACATTAGTTAACTTAAAACCTAAAAATACCAAAATAAAGGAAATTAATTAACGCTGAAAAATCCTGCACGTCGCGACATGGGGGAGCCCGACCTCGCGACGCCGGGGAAAAGTCGCTAAAATAAAAAACCCTAAGCTGGATGGACGTCGCGATGCGCTACGATGGACGTCGCGACGTGGGTGGACGTCGCGACGTCGGAGCCTCTCCACGTTGCGACGTAGATTACTGTCCACGTCGTTTCTTCAATCCCAGGTTTCCAAATGAAAAACTCGTCTTCTACAACTGGAATGAGCACTTTGAATTCAACGAACTTGACATATGACCTTGATCTCGTATCATATCCTCTATTCACGCTTCTTTCAGATTCACTATCGTCGTTTCGCTTCTTATCACCATTTCTTCTTGTCCTAGGTGGAGTAGCAGGCGCCCATTGTGAACTTTGGGCAGCCTGGGTTTCAGGCTGATAGTTTTGTGAAGCAAGGTAAGACAAAGCTGTGACAACATCGGCTATCAAAGGCCACATATCAAGCTGCTCTTGGACACACATAGCTGCAACTGAAAGTGCTTTTGATACAAACACCTCATTGGATACTGACCTTGGAGCATGGGATCAGCCATCTGCGTGAATTTTTTCCGATCTTTCAACAAGGGTCTTACCTGAAATAAACACAAATTTTTAACAAAACGAAATAGAGCAAGAGCCAAAAACAACCAAGATTACGGAATATATTTGCACGTTCTTAGCATTTTATACATTAAGAACTGTCAAAGAGCTATGAGTATCAAGAGGAGATGGGAATTCTTACCCATGCTACGAGATTTTGCTCTCCTGTAGTTTTGGAATTCTCAATCGCTTTCCTTCCTGTAATTATTTCTAAAAGAACAACACCAAAGCTGTAAACATCTGATTTCAGTGACAATTGTCCTGCCATAGCATATTCAGGTGCACATTAACCATATTTACAATAAAGTGTCCTACTTGATTTTTTGAAGAAAAGTGCTGCAGATTTAGGTTTTAAAGAAGACGAAGGAAAAGTGCTGCAGATTGGAAGTAACTTTAGCTTTTGTCAGTATTGAAGAAGACGAAGGATTTTAAAGAAGTCAAAAGGATTTTGTTCCCTTTTACGTGTGAAGAATTTGTTTTCCAATTTTACCCCTTTTATGTTTGAAGAAATTTTTTTTCCAATTTTACTCATCCAATTAGTGGCATGTGATGTGCGCGTGTGGTTTTACGGTTAAAAACCCTAACGAAGTTAGCTTGAGTAACTGTTTTGATACGTTTTTTTAATGTTAGTGACTAAAATGCATCATTTCTAATGTGCATGACAAAATAATTTTTTCTATGCAATGTGAGTAACTATTTTGGTAATTTTTCCTTTGTTAAATTTGATTTTCTGTTCAAACCCAAATTAAAAGTAAAAGATTAATACCAATTTTTAAAATTAGGTTTAACCAAAAACTAAGGCCTGTTTGATAATTGAAATTAAGTTTGAAAATTAATTGATTAACACCTTGACCAAATAAGTTTGTTTGCTAACTAAAAGTTGAATGTCATAATTAATTAAAAATATTTGAAAAGGTAGACAAATTTCTTCTTTAATTTTAAACTATAAAATCTAGCTTATCGCTTAATTTCATAACACCTTCAAACCCAAGGTTTTAAAATAAAATTCAATATATTATAATTATTCACAATATCTCTATAATATAATATAATTATTCATAATATATTTTCAATCTATTTTTTTCTACCATCTCATTTTTCTTCTTCCTTCTGTAATTTAAGATTTTTATTCAATATACTTTCTTTTTTTCATTCTATATTCTAATATTTTGATATAATATACATTTATTCTATATTTAAATATTTTTATTCAATATATTTGATTCCATAAATATTTGAAATATGTTTTAGAATATGATTAATCCTTTCTATCTTCTCTGTATTTTTTAAATAAAGTTTTGAAAAATTAAAAATTATATTTTAAAATATAATATCTAATATAGTAGAACAACATAAATATGGAGATGTTACAAATATATGTGTTTCTATGAATATGGAGATGTTACAAATATATGTGTTTTTATGATAATATATGTGTTTCTATGCCACAGAAATATCTTTGCAATTGATCTATGGTGGTATAGGCAAAGGTTGTAGAGATAGAAGGGGGAAGTGAATCTAATGGATTGGTTTGTAATTAGTTGGATGATTAGAATTTAAGAGATAGGATGTGGTCTCCTCTTTTGGTTTATCTTTTAATTCATGATAAAGAAAAGTGTAAGTCAAATTTGATTTTAATCACTTGACTTATCATAAAATAAAGAAGTTAATTTTCTTTACTAAATTTAGAAAAATAAACAACCTAATCAAAGTGTTCAAGCTGATAATAAATATATATGCCCATAAGTTAAATTCGAATTATTTTTGTCTATCTTCTCGAAATTCAAAATTTTGAATATGTTGAAATACTAAATTGAGGAGATACTCAAAATTTTGAATATGTTGAAACACTAAATTAAATTTATTTTATGAGTTTTTTTTCTTATTAAGGGTAATTATTAAGGCTTTTCTTTTAAAAAGAAAATTTTATTGTACCACGAATTTAGCATACATTGAAGATATGATTAAAATGAATAAATTTTGCAAAGTTTATTATGTGTATATATTTATATATTTATATTATATTTATCAAGTTGATACTTTATTAGTTATATATATATTTAATGAAAATTTTTTATTTCACATTATTACATGTGAAGTCGGATTATATATGAAATGGGAGTTAATCATGATTTTAACAAACAATAAAGTGATAGAAAATCAGAATTATAATTTCAACGGACATTAATTGTCCGTTTCATATATAAAACACGTCTCATATATAAATCGATTTTACAAGATTTTTTATATTTTTATTTTATACTCTTCATAACCACCCCCTAATTTTTTTTCTTGTTCCGCCACTGTTCACATATAATTACATACTACAGACATTTTCACATATTATACATATTTACACCCTATTACACACATTTTCACACAATGCACATTTTCACACACAACAATCAAATCTAGTATACACTTTCACACAATACACGTATTTACATATATTAAACATATTTTTATACTCCACATATTTACATATATTATACACATTTTCACACACTGCACATATTTATATATACTACACGTATTATCACACACTCGCTGGAGGATCCAAGAGGGGCTGGTGTGGGCTCCAGCCGCCCAAGTTCATAAAAATAAATATTTACTAGGTTAGAAAAATTAAAATTCAACCCAAATTTGGACAAATAACTTAATTTAGTCCCCACCAAGTTTTTCAACATTTAACAAATTAAAAACCATTTCAAGCTAAACAATTCAGGTGTTTTTCATGAGATTTTTTAGTCTAACAATATAGTTTAATTCTTTAAGT
Source organism: Ophiorrhiza pumila (assembly GCA_016586305.1). Classification (NCBI taxonomy): domain Eukaryota; kingdom Viridiplantae; phylum Streptophyta; class Magnoliopsida; order Gentianales; family Rubiaceae; genus Ophiorrhiza; species Ophiorrhiza pumila. Next base: position 9,202,252 of record BLIW01000010.1, on the reverse strand, counting down.
TGTTGGGCATAATTTGATTTTGATTTTTGTTTTCTTGTTATTGCTTATTTTCCTTGTTGAAAAAGGATATGATTTCATATGGATTTTAGCGGTTTGAATAATTATTTGTTTTATCATTTTTATTATAAAAATTATATCCTTAAAAAACTTATCTACACTCTAAAATTCATATTTTTAAAATTTTTACATAAGTGACATGCAAATTGTAATATTACAAAAACTCTTGCGAAACTGTCTCATATATGAGACGTGATATGCGAATTACAAAAGTATGCTAATATGTTAATTTTTTATACGTTATATGCTAATATTTGATACTTTATATGCTAATACGCTAATTTTTTATACTTTACATACTAAGTTTTGATACTTTATACGCTAAAGTGAAATTTATACACAAGTCTCTTATATGAGACGGTCTCACAGGAGAATGACACTTGTAACATTTATGATACCCAAAATTTAAAAAATTCTATTTTATCTATAAAAAATTAAAAATTTTATTAATTTAGTTGAATTTACTAATTATTAAATAATGTATTTAATCGCGCAAAAAAATTATTTTTAAGTGAGCCCCCTATAAAAATAATTTCTAGATCCGCCCCTGCACACACTGTATGCACTTACACATACTATATATATTTTCACACAGTATCCATATTTACACACTATATATTTATACATACTCTATAAATTAAATCTAAGAGCCTGTTTATATTTACCTAAGGGCCTGCTTATATGTTTACATGTTTATATTATGTTTATGTTTATGTTTATTTTTGTCCACCGCATATTTTCACATACTATATTTTCAGATGTAAAAATCAATTAGATTATCAAATATATAAAATTAATGAATTTGACAACTTATTACAATCATATTTCAAACTTCAAATTCAGTCAGTTTCAGTTTCATCAAACGGATCCTAAGTTTATTTGATAACTAAAATTTGATTGTATTAATGAATTAAGAGTTTCTGAAAATGTATGCAAAATTCTTCTATAATTTTAAACGATAAAATCTAACTCGTTTAATTTCAAAACAAGCTTAGATGCAAGGTTTTAAAATGAATTTCAATATACCATAATTATGCATAATATCTCACTAATATATTTGACATAATTATCCATAACATCTCTTTAATCTATTCTATCATAACAATTTCCTTCTTACTTCTATATTCTAATATTTTTATTCATTATACTTCCTTTCTTCCATTTATATGAAAATATTTTTGTTCAATATACCTTTCTTCTATATTTTAATATTTGTATTTAATATACATGATTTTATAAAGGAATTTTTATGTTTTACAATTTGATTAATTCTTTCTAACTTCTATTTTTTTAAATCAAGTTTATTTTAAAATTATATTTCTAAAATTTTTAAAACATTTAATAATTAGAACACCATGAATATGCAGAAGTCACAAATATATGCATTTATATGATAATATGTTTATACTTAAAATTATTAAATTATTATTTTTTTACAAAATTATATTGTGTACATTTTTTTATAATAATTTTAATTAGTTGTTTAAAAAGTAATATGTTACACATTTATTGGGAAAATAAATAATTAAACGACGATATTGTACTATTTGAATCATTTAGTTATCATCTCAATATGTTATGAAACAATTTTAAATATTTCAATATTAAGATTCAGACATTTAAAATTGATTATTTGATTGTTTAAATTGATTTTTTTATTGTTTAAAATATCATACAATTATCTTGTCATAGTTGCTTGAACTCCCTGAGAGACAATTTTGTTCCGCACTTCTTATATTTTCGAAATAACAGAAGAAGTAATGAATTATATATAACAAACCATGAATCCTTGATTGAGTAATTGAAGAAATTCATCCACAAAAGAGTTCAATTTCAATTGTATTGAAACTAAGAGTGTAACGAGTGAAATCGAATTTGAGTACACCCTTAATAGTGACTTGAACTCATTAGGGGTTGTATTCAAATTTGAGTTTAAATTCGATCGAATACCCTTCTCTGAACTCACACTCAAGTTCGACTTCGAATACCAAATTCGAGCTTGAGTTCAATTTTTTAATTATATTTTTAGTTTTTTAATTTTTAAAAAAAAAATTATAGAATTTATTTGAAAATTTTTAAAATTTGCTAAGGTTAAATGATAATTTATTATAAAATTAAAGTTTAAAACATAAATATAATTAGGCTAAATTAGAATTTATTAAAATTTAAGAACTAAAATATAAATATAAATATAAAATTAAAAAAATATATAATGAAACTACTATAATAGCACGGGACGTCTACTGAAATAGTATGAATTCAAACTAGACTCGAATTTGAACTCGTGTAACAGAACTCAACTCGAATTCAATCAAATCGAATTTGAGTATTTGAACGTGCTACTCGATTGTGTATAAGCCCTAATTGAATAAGATGAAATATCTACTCGGAAAAAGCTTAATAAAAATTTCTGAATAGGGCAAGCTAAAAAGGCTAGTAAGAAAGAAATGTAATAATGACTCCTCAAATATATACAACCAACTTTTGATAGAAGTGATTCTTTTATTCTTCAAAACAAGAAAAAAAATCATCCAATAACATATATTTATTTAGAAGCCTCAATATGAAAACAGAAATTCTCAATACAAACTCCTATACTAAATCATTGTAAGAATCACCATTGAATAGAGGGTTCAAGATAAAACATTATACCTTTCTATCAAAACCAGATTTAACCCTCAAAACATTGATATCAAAGTCATCAAGAAATGTTATTGGAATTAATTAGAGTTATGCTCTTTTTAGACCACACATGATCATGAGGAGCAAAGGAAGCAAATTAATTTGCTTTGAAGTCACACACACACTCTCAATTAGTTAGACATGTAGCTTATATATGTATCATGAGATTTCAAAGTTTTTTACTTTACAAAATTACAATTCTTGATTAATTACTAATTATATACTCATTTAGTTTTGATATCTTAATTTGTCAAAATTGAATTTGCATTGAAGGAAAAGAGAGATAACATAATGGAGACAGTGGCGGAACTAGTCATGACCCCAGTTCCGGTTTTAATCGGAATCGGCCCGTAACCAGCCCGGCGGGCTGGGCCCAAAACCGGAACCGGCCCATGCCGGGCCCAAACCGTGAACCGTGGGCCGGTTCCGGTTCACACTCTCTGTGAACCGCAAACAGGCGGTTCAAACCGCCGGTTTTTCAAAAAAACAAAAATTGACGGCCAGGATTAACTAGCCATTGGATGATCCAACGGCTAGAACCGGCGGTTAACCGCCGATTGATCAAAAAAAATATAAAAAAAATGTGATGGCCGTTGCATCCAACGGCCATCATTTATGTTATGACCGTTGGCAATCCAACGGCCATAAATTAGGCCGTTGGAAAGCCAACGGTTGTGCCGTTGTGGGCTTGTGTGTTTATGCATTTTTTTTTCTTCTATAAATACTGAAAATTTCTAAATTCATTTTCACACCGTTCTCTTCTCTCAATCTCAATTCTCTCAATTCTCCTAATTCTCTCAATACTCAATTATCATTTATATTATCTACTTTTTTTTGTTATCATTAAATTATTTTTACTTATTAATTTATTATATTCAAAAATTCAATTCTTTACTTTAAATTATTTTATTTTATTCAAATCTTTAGCTAATTATTTTTGAAAATTATTTATTTATTAAATATTGATTTCTCATTAATATTTTTATTATTTTAATTATTTTAATTTATTTAAATACTTTTATTATTGACTTATAAAGTTATAATTTTATTTATCTAATTATTTATATTTATTCAATTACTTAATTTTAATTTACTATAAAATGGATAGTTTTAATAGAGATATTGTTGGTAACTCACAATTTGGTGCAAACCAAAGTGAGCAAATTTTTAGTGGTGATGGAGAAACTGAAAGCCCCAACGTTGAAGAAAGGCTAAATCGGATATGTTCAAGAAGCATTACACAAAGATATATTCCAACCAACAACCAATCAAGGCGAAATGCAATTATTGTTCAAGAAATAAATTATATGCTTTCAAGAAAGGATTGGGCTATGGAACTTTGGCGCTACAGTTGAAGGAAAAACATCCACACGAAATTGGCCTTTCCACCAACCAATCGCAATTATCCGGGTTTATTCCCTCTACTACTCCTCATTTTAAATATTCGGATGAAAAAAAAAGAAAAGAATTAGCTAAAATGATAGCCATAGAACATTTATCACTTGGTTTTGGTGAAAAAGTAGGATTTACTCATTATTGTCAAAATGCATTAAATCCACAAGCTAAAGGAATGCCTAGAACAACAATAACAAGAGAATTAAAGAAAATTTATACAGGTGAAAAACAAATTCTAATTGAAACTTTTTCAAAACTAAATGGTAGTGTTTCTATATGTTTTGATATTTGGAGTGATTTATGGCAAATGAATTCTTATATGGGAGTAACTTGTCATTGGGTTGATAGTGATTGGAAAATACAAAAAAGAATTATTTCTTTTCGTCATTTTGAAGCAAGACATACCGCAAATAATATATCTAATTTGTTGAATATTATTTTAGATGAATATGGTTTATCTAAAAAAAAAATTCAATTGGTTTTGATAATGCTTCGGCTAATACAGCTTCAATTAGTCAATTAACAACTCTTTGTCAACCAATAATAAGTGAAATTTTTTTTCATATTAGGTGTGCAAGCCACATATTAAATTTAGCGGTACAAAATGGTTTAAAAATACTAAATACATATATTACGCCTATTAAAGAGGCAATTAGTCTTTTATGGATCCGTCCAAATTTAATGAAACTATGGGTAAAATTTTGTATGGAAAATGGACGCAAACCAAAAAGATTTAGTAAAGATGTTCCTAATATATGGAATTCAACTTATAAATTATTGAATGCATCTACACAATATAGTACTTTGTTATGTACTTTTTTTTATGCAAAATCATGTAGATGATATTTATTTGCATCCTAATATGTGAGAAATTTGTTGTAAATTATTACAACTTTTAAAGATATTTAAAGATGCTACTGAAATTTTATCTGGTGTTTATTATCCTACTTCTCATCTATTTATTCACATTGCATGTGATGTTGTTGGTATTTTACAACAATTTAAAGATGACCCTGTTTTATCACTTCTTATATATGATATGTAATAAAATGGCTTAACTATTACCTGGAAAAATTTCACCTACATATTTAATTGCTTCTGTTTTGATCCAACGTCAAAAATTAATATTTTAGAGGAATTATTACTGCATATAATATTTGTGTAGATTCATTTTTTTTCTGACAATGAAGGTTGTAAACCTCAAGATACTAAGGAGATTATAAGAGAAGTAAAATTTCTTCTTCGTGATTTATTTAATGAATTTCATTCTAAATATAGTAGTCAAGTTCCTATTAGTACCGGATCTAATATTGATGATTCTTTTAGTAGTGCATCACATCAAAATACTAGTACTCCATCAATGTTTTCTATAGCACCACGTAAACTTGGTAAATCTATATATTCTTCACACAATAAACAAGAATCCGGTACTGATACGGAACTTGATAGAATTTAACTACTACTTTTGAGGTTTGTGATGAAGATAAGGATTTTTTACGAGTGGCCCGTGTAGAATGGTGAGGGGGAAATGAAAGGATTATCCAATCCTTTCTATTATCGCAAAACATATTCTTGCAATTCCGCATTAACCGTAGCGGTGGAGCAAGCTTTTAGTGCGGGAGAATCATTTTAGACGAGCAACGGTCCTGATTATTACCAAGATCATTAGAAATCTAAGCATTAGTGGATGATTGGCACAAGGCATTTTTGAGAGCACAAGAAATGGACAAGACGGATGACATTGATTTAGATTACGAAACCGACATTTTCGAGACGAGCAATGTTAGTACCGCATCTTCAACCGAAGTTTCCTATTTCACAGATTTCGTCCATCCCGATCCCGATGATGACATTGAAGAGTTAGATGATTAAAATCTAGGCCAATTAACTTGTACTCAAATTACTTTTATAAATGAAAATTTTTATTTATAGTAAATGTTGTATCATGATTCATTATTCATATATGTAAATGGCCAACTCGAAATTCGATATTTAGGCCAAAATTTTATATTTCAATAATAAAATGAGGTATTTTTTCATTTATATCAAACTTGTAAACTTGTACATATTATATCAAACTTGTTACTTTTCACATTGTAAATTTGTAAATTTGTAAATTTGTAAATTTGTGAATTATATCAAACTTCTCTTATTTTTCACATTGTAAATTATACCAAACTTCTTTTTTTTCATCTTGTAAATTTGTAAAGTATATCACACTTCATATTGTTAATTTTTTAAAAAGTCTAACCGTTAGAAAACCGTACCAAAACTGGAACCGACACCGGAACCGAAACTGGGACGAAACCGGAACCGGGATGGAACCAGAATCAGGACGGAACCGGAACCGTGATCGAACCGTGAATCGGCGGTTCACGAACCGTAATCGTAATAGTGACTCCAAGGGCCGGTTCAGGTTCCAACCTTCGTGAAACCATGAACCGGCGGTTCACGAATCGTAACCGGCGGTTCGTGAACTGTGGTCATGTCTAGGCGGAACCAGAAAAAAAAATTTGGGGGTGCTTATGAAGAGTATAAAATAAAAATATAATTTTTTTTGTGAAATCAATTTATATATGAGGCGTGTTTTATATATGAAACGGACAATTAATGTCCGTTGAAATTATAATTCTAATTTTCTATCACTTTATTGTTTGTTAAAATCGTGATTAACTCCCATTTCATATATAATCCGACTTCACATGTAATAATGTGAAATAAAAAATTTTTATTAAAAAATATATATATATATAACTAATAAAGTATCAACTTGATAAATATAATATGAAAATATAAATATATACATATAATAAACTTTGCAAAATTTATTCATTTTGATCATATCTTCAATGTATGCTAAGTTCGTGGTACAATAAATTTTTCTTATTAAAAGAAATTCCTTAATAATTACCCCTAATAAGAAAAAAAAACTCATAAAATAAATTTAATTTAGTATTTTAACATATTCAAAATTTTGAGTATCTCCTCAATTTAGTGTTTCAACATACTCAAAATTTTAAATTTTGAGAAGATAGACAAAAATAATTCGAATTTAACTTATGGGCATATAGATTTATTATCAGTTTGAACACTTTGATTAGGTTGTTTCTTTTTCTAAATTTGGTAAAGAAAATTAACTTCTTTATTTTATGATAAGTCAAGTGGTTAAAATCAAATTTGACTTGTACTTTTTATGTGAATTAAAAGATAAGTGAGAAGAGGAGACCACATCCTATCTCTCAAATTCTAATCATCCCAACTAATTACAAATCAATACATAAGATTCACTTCCCCCTTCTACCTCTATAATCTTTGCCTATATACAACCACCATAGATCAATCGCAGAGATGTTTCTGTAGCATTTTTTACTATATTGGCGGATTGAGGGACGAGAGTCACCGGTGCTAAATCTATAAAAATAACTCGGTACTAAACCTATAAAAATAAAAATAGTAACCCTCAATTTTAGGAACGGAGGAGGTTGCACCGGTTCGTTCCCCTTAGTTCCGCCCATGAATAGAGATGAGCTAGATCCCGCATACAACATACATGATACATATTAGCATTAATATACCATATTACCTCTACTCATACAAATTTCAAATATGAGACATTCTAACTTGCAAATTTTGTGTTTGTGTGCATTGCCATGACAACTATGCATGTCTCCATCTTTTACAAATGGCCACTTCCTCAAATTCAATGTTTTCATTTCATTAAGGCTGTGTTTGGTTGCTTAGAATTGGACCTCAGAATTAGAATTGAGGGATCCAATTCTAATTCTTGTGTTTGTTTACAAAATAAAATTTGCATTTTGAATTCATTTACAATTCTATAATGGCCAAATTCTACATTTTCAATTCTTTCCAGATGGTAGATGTTTCCAATTCTTTCCTCATGGTAGACATTTATATTACACATATTTTACACATTTTCATACACTGTACACATTTTCACACACTACACATTTTTTCACACACTACATATAGTACACACATTTTCACATACTACACACATTTTCACACACTACACATATTTTACACACACTACACATATTTTACACATAGTGCATACATTTTCACACACGACACATTTTTTCACACACTACATACATTTTCACACACTACACATTTTTTCACATACTATACACATTTTCACACACTACACATATTTTACATATGTAGTGTGTGTAAAATGTGTAGTGTGTGAAAATGTGTGTAGTGTGTGAAAATATGTGCAGTGTGTGTAAAATATGTGTAGTGTGTGAAAAAATATGTAGTGTGTAAAAAAAATGTGTAGTGTGTGAAAATATGTGTACTATGTGTAAAATATGTGTAGTGTGTGAAAAATATGTGTAGTGTGTGAAAAAATGTGTAGTGTGTGAAAAATATATGTAGTGTGTGAAAAAATGTGTAGTGTGTCAAAATGTGTGTATAGTGTGTGAAAAATGTGTCGTGTGTGAAAATATGTGTACTATATATAAAATATGTGTAGTGTGTGAAAATGTATGTACTATGTGTAAAATATGTGTAGTGTGTGAAAATGTGTGTAGTGTATGAAAATGTATAAAATATGTGTAATGTGAATTTTGTTATAATTCAATTCTATATGAATTTTATTGTTTTGCCAAACAAAGGAATTCAAACATTTTAGACTTTCAAATCATTGGATTACGTTTCTATAATATTTAAATTCTAATTCTATTCTATTTCTAAACATCCAAACACAGCCTAAACATATTTGACATCCACTAAATGCTCAAATTACACAAGTTGTTTGAACCCAAAAAAAAAAATAAAAAAAGGAAATTGCAATGTCTATATCTTTCTTGCATCATTGAAACCGCATGACATACTAATCACTCCAAATGCGGCAAAACTGGCAGTTTCGTGCCGGCTCTTCTGCCCAACTTTCTCTTTACCCACACGTAAATTTATCTATAATAAAGTTCTTAGAGAAATACTAATTAAACATGGCTTAGTTCAGGATCCATGTGGTCTACTTGACAAAGAACCAAAAACATGATCAAGATTGGATCACAGCTTCGAGGTTAAAGAATTTCATCACTATCCCTCCACCCCACCAAAAAAAATAAAAAGAAAATGATTTTTTTCCTTTTTTTTTTCAGTATGCATGCTGTCTTGCAGCGTAGTATACTCCGAGATGATCTCCAGCTTCCAACCCTCATTAATTAATGCCTAAAATATTTGAGTCAAAATTTTTGTTTGTTATGATCCAATCTTTATACTGTTAGGATTTATATACACAAACACACACTCTCAGATTCGTTTCATTTTTGCAGGCATGAAGTTCTTCTGTGTTCAGTTTTCAGGATATACTATACAAACATTTTTAGTTAAAAAAAACAAAGACTACTTCGCTGGAATGATTGAGTAATAAATTAGAATTAATCCCACATAAAATTATATAAATTTGTATACTTCTATCTTATACCGATAAGATTTTTCCATGAATTAATATAAATACTATCAATTATCAAAGCAAAGTACGTGATATATACAAAAACTGAAATAAAAAATAAAAAATAAAACAAAAAAGAAATTTTCTTTTAATTAAAGAAGAAAAACAAACAAATTAATTTATGACTTCTTAATGCATATATGCTCTAATAATGTAAATTATAGAAACAACAACCGTAATGCCTCTTTCTCTCACACTTTAATTACAAAAACGCTCTTTATTTTTTTTATAGGATAATAACAAGATTAATTTAGGAAATATATCCCTAGTAAACTTTTAATAATACTCCAACAATTAATATATATGATCTTGTCTTTCTAATTGTCTAAAACTCGTTGCCTACTTGACTTCCAAGTGTCGTATTACATCAAATTATTAAGATAAAATTAAAAAAAATAAAATTGTCACGATCGAATTTGACGATTTATACAAAGTTTCATTGTTTCCATCCTGCTGAGAAAGAGAGAAATCTTCCCATTTTTTTATTGATGAGCAGATGCCATTATATATTGTTGCCCATCATCGATAACCAGGGGCGGAAGCAGGGGCGGAACTAGAACTTATTTTGAGGGGGCTTCATTGTATTTAAAAAAAAAAATTCTCACGACTAAAATATCAAATTAATAATCATAATAATAAAAATATAGTATATACATGCAAAAAATTCTCATCGACGATAACTACACTTGCATATAATTACATGCAAAATATATATATATAAGAGGAGAGGAGAGGAGAGGTGTACTGGGTTTTGTTCTTTTAGGATTTTGAGGCCATTTATTAATTTGGAGAGATGACGATCATGAGTACTGCTGCATTGTTGTTAAGCTATTTAAGCTTAATATTATTGATTATGGTGAAAAGGGATGCTGATGGAGCAGGAGTAAGTTATGATGGAAGATCGTTGATCATTGATGGACAAAGGAAACTTTTGTTTTCGGGTTCAATTCATTATCCTCGAAGCACCCCTGATGTAAGCTCTGCTCTCTTTCTCTTATATACATATACATCTTTATCATCATCACTATGAGTTCTTCTTCTGTTTGTTTGTGTACTGTGTGTGTGTGTGTTTTAGAAGAAATCTTTGCATTGGAATCAAACGCAACTTTGTTTATGATCAATATTGTATTTTATTGTTTGCTTGTGAAAAATCTTTTTCTGCACATTGTTTTGTTTTGTTGGATTTCTTGTGGGAGTGATCAAAGGGCTTAATTTCGAAGCTTGTGTTGGGGGAACGGTTTTTGCCAGAGTTTCATAGCTTTGAGTAGAAGTTTTAAACTTCTTTAGTTCTAGGGCTTTGAGCGATTATATCAAGAAAAATATTTTTTTATTAAAGCAATTATTAAAATTGATGAGTTTTCTAAGCATTTTTTTTTATTGTTATTTACACTTTATACTGCTACTCTTTTTGTTTGATGACATTCTTACTATTCTAGTTTTCACACCATATTTATGTTTTGATAAGAATTTTGCTTTCAAATATATGCAAAAAAAAAAAAAAAGTAGTTTTGACACCATATTTATGTTCCAATAAGAATTTTGCTAACAAATATACTCAAAAGAGTTGCTTTGAGACCGTATTTAAGAATTTTTCTTGCAAATTTGGGCTCGATTGCATTATGTAGAACAATTCATATTTGGATTGACTTTGCTTCTTTGATTTAATTATTTATAAAATTTTGGATTGCATGTGCTTTTGTTTAGTTATTTATAATATTTGGGATTGGCATGAGATTTTTGCCAACTATATAATTGTTTTGGCACCATATTTAATAACTTTGCTTGCAAAATATATGCAAAAGAATACTTTTGGCACCATATTTATGTTCCAATGAGAATTTTGCTCACAAATAAGTAATGATAGAGTAATTTTTTTCCGATGAGTTATAGATTGCAATTTACCGGAGTGGATAATTAGTAATAAACACCAATTATGATGAGAGTAATTCGAGATAAATACTAGTGAACAATTAACGTACTACTATGTTTTTTAGATATTTTTCACTCACATCTCATTACTTTATAGATTAAGATACTCATCAAATCCTATTCCATATAAAAAAGAATGGATGAATACTATTTTTGTAGGTAGTTACAAGTAAACATTTATAGCTCATATAAATTATTTAATTACCACGTGTGCAGTTAAATTAAATAAATAATGTGTGCTATTATTTAATCATTTATATTATTATATTAATTAAGATAAAATACAATAAACTATATAAACTCTATAAATTATTGTTTGTTATTGCTTTTTCTTGTATTGGATCTAATAATTTAAATTGTAGTGCTTAACTTCCTTAATTAATTCCTGAATTACAGAATCATCTGGAGTTCTAATTAGTATAAGATAAAATAGAACTTATTATTTGGTGGATAGAAAGTAATTAAAAAAATACATATAGAAAAATTAAAAATCCAAAATTCTTTACTATTTTTTTAAAAATGGTTTTATATTTATATATATATATTATTTTATTTATCATATAAGTTCTATCCTATTTTATACCAATATTTCAAACTCCTTTCCAAACATCTACCATTCCATATCTTATATACTCCCTATCATTATATATATAATCAATCATATTATTTAATTAGATAATTAGATCCAACTAGTGAAGAACACTACGCAACCAATGCATGTAATAACTAAAATAATTGTAAAACTTTTTTCTCGTAAGTTATTTTAGAAAACTTCTTATTACATTATAAAAATGATATTACAAGCCTTAATTGTCAAAGCAACAGTGATACTAAAAATTTGTTTTAATTGTTTTTAAGAAACAAAATAATTTGTGCGTATGGATTTAGTAATAATAAAAATTTATTCAAATTTTGGGAAATTCTTAAGAAAAAAGTGAGACAGTCAACAAATCAAATGGCTGTTTTCCCTTTAATAATAGCGCGCGCCCACACACACACACACACATATATATATATATATATATATGAGAATCTAATTATATTAATTTTGCTTATATATTGGCCAAAAATAGATTAGAGAAACCTATTATAGCTATGACCAGAAACTAATTCATTTGGATAGTATAAAATGATAAAATATTTTTAATTCATTCAGATAATAAACAAAATCATACCATTGCTGAGGAATTAATTACTATAGATTTGGCTAAAACCAAAGTCATTCATTTGAAGGACAATCTTTATTGATTTTCTTCTTCATAATTTTTTTTGGGTTTTGTAAAATCAGCTCATTTATTAATTTGGTTATCTTATTATTATAATTTTTTCATTGAAGTCATACCACCTTCTTCTATGAGTGAGACATGCATGGATCTCTGCCTATCAATTCATTAATTTAATTTAATTATATGTTTAAGCTATATTTTCAGCTGAGTGATAATCCCAAGTCAGAATATTCAAAGCTTTGATTTTATATTCTACCTATTTATTGTTTTTCTTGATCGTATTTTTATGGACATATTTTGATTTTTGTTACTTTTGCACAATGCCAAGAAGAAAAAATTCTAAGAATTGTTCAAACCATAGACACAACTTTTTTGTCCCTTTTTACTATCCCAATAGATCATGTTTGGCTTCAGTTCCTTTAATAATTTAATTAGCCTTCGTGGAAAAAATCAAAATGCAAATAACACAAATACTCTTGTGAAATATAAGATAGTTCATAATAATCAATTAACGTTGAAATTGTAATTCTAATTTACTACTATTTCTATCACGTATTGAAATTCGATTAACTTGTGTGTTGTACATATGAACCCATTTCGTATATTGCCAGCTATCCAAATAATGCTAACAAACATTTATCATATGATGGATAAATTATTTTGATGGGCATGCAGATGTGGCCATCCTTGATAACAAAGGCCAAAAATGGTGGACTTGATGCAATTGAAACTTATGTATTTTGGAACCTTCATGAACCTCAAACTGGGCAGGTACGTACTCTCCATCTGTGCATCTTCAATCTCTTTTAATCTGCATTCATATGCTCATTCGATTTCATCTCAGTATGATTTCAGTGGAAGACGTGATATAATAAGATTCCTCAAGGAAGTTCAAGCTCAAGGTCTGTATGCAGTCGTCAGGATTGGACCATTCATCGAGAGTGAATGGAATTATGGGTAAAAACAGTTCAATTTTTACACCTTTTTAGTCTCTTTATAAGTTATTTGTAGTAGCTAGGCATTGAAACACTACATTATACATGCAAAAATATTAAGTGCAACTGCTTAGACTTCCTATTTTGCAGTGCAAGAATCCCAGTCAATGAAATCAATGAATGTTTGGTATATATTCTTGATTTGTATGTTTTAGTCTTAACTTCATAATTTGATGTGGTGCAATATGTACTCACTATACGAGCACCCAGATATAACTAAATCTTTATTACACTTGGGTATATGAATTATATTTCATTACCGTACGATCGATTTTTATATAATTTTTAATGTGGTTCATATTATAAGGTTTGATAAAAAATTTAACTACTAACCTGTCGCAACTTTTTTCGTTTTTCTGAGTTTAAGACCGACTATTTATATACAGACAGACACGATGCTTATAATTAGGCGGGTTTTTCTGAATTTAGTATCGACTATTTGTATGCAGACAAGTTACTTATAACAGAGGGATCCAAATATGGCTATAGATATTTGTGTATTTGTGTAAGCCATTACCTATAATGTATGAAAAGGAATAGAAATAGAAGCCCAAAACAAAATTGCCACACATTCCTTACCAACCATGCATAAAGGCAGTACTTGTAGCAAGCATTGCCTTCAGGTTCAGTGTTAATGCTGTTGATTTCTTCATTGCAGAGGTCTGCCATTTTGGTTACATGATGTCCCAGGAATTGTCTTTAGATCAGATAATGAACCTTTTAAGGTACTTTCCAAGTTCAATACATTTTCATATACAAAAAAAAAATTGTTTGATTAAACTTCTAGCATTCCCAAACTGGCAGAAAACTCAGTAATACTATCTAATTAGGATCCCATTTTTTTCATGACAGTTTTACATGAAAAACTTCACAACAAAAATTGTCAACATGTTCAAATCAGAAGGATTATATGCTCCACAAGGAGGGCCAATCATACTTTCACAGGTGAAATTTTTTTACCAATTTGTAAGCTTCACTAACTGTATATGAGTTTTCACTACTTCTAACGAAAACGATGACATTTCGAGCAATGCAGATTGAGAACGAATACCAAAATGTTGAGCGTGCATTTCATGAGAAAGGTCCACCTTATGTTCGATGGGCTGCAGCCATGGCTGTGGGACTTAAAACTGGTGTTCCATGGGTGATGTGCAAGCAAGATGATGCTCCTGATCCTGTGGTTAGTAGCTCAAATTTGTATGGTTACTGTATGCATAAGAGCTTGTACGCGTCCATTATAATCGTAGTTTACAGAATTGTTTTGTTCCAAGAATTGATGCTACAATTGATTACTACAGTATGATCTATGGTTATCTTCATACAGAACGCTCTTTCTAGTTGTTTTGATTCAGGCAACAGTAGGGGTGATGTTATTATAATGTCTCTCTTGAAGAGCTATTGGAAAACTGAAACTTAAACAATTTGCAGATCAATACTTGCAATGGAATGAAATGTGGAGATACATTTGTAGGGCCTAATTCACCAAACAAGCCAGCAATATGGACAGAGAACTGGACAAGTTTGTAAGCTCATCAAACCACAAAGTTCATTGCATTGATGCATCATTCAGTTTAGGCCTGAAAAGATTTCTGATAATGAATATCTTTTCTGTTTTTTTCAATGGTACGTAGTTATCAAGTCTATGGAGAAAAGACTCCCTTAAGATCAGCAGAGGACATTGCATTTAATGTTGCTTTATTTATAGCAAAGAAGAATGGAAGCTTCATAAACTACTACATGGTAAGAAACAGAAACATTTATATTTCTTCTGCATTCTTGAAATTGTACGATAGAAAATGGCGTTTCCCTTCATTCGTAATGCTAACCAGCCATCGTACGTAATTTTGATATAACAATGTTGGATGTCTCTTAGTATCATGGAGGTACAAACTTTGGCAGGACAACTTCAACATACATAATCACAAGTTATTATGATGAAGCTCCTCTTGATGAGTATGGTAAGCAATCAAATATGGTATCTATACTTTGATTACATATCCAAATAGCAAAGAGAAGTCATGCAATGAAACAGGTCTTATTAGGGAACCAAAATGGAGTCATCTCAAGGATTTGCATGCAGTGATAAAATCATGCTCACGGACAATACTTTCTGGAGCATTGACTACATCATCACTGGGGCAGCTACAAGAAGTAAGAGTCACAGCTGCAACTTCATGTCTTTCAGACATTGTTTATCTCAATAGAGTGATACTTGAGAAACTTATTTCTTCCCAGGCATATGCATTCCAAACAGGTTCAGGAAAATGTTCAGCTTTCCTTGTTAACAAAAGTGGAAAAAGAACAGCAGTGGTGCGATTTCAGAATTCTACATATCAATTACCTCCAAAATCTATTAGCATCTTACCTGACTGTAGAACAGTAGCCTTTAACACGGCTAAGGTGAGTTTTTAGAAAAACTTTCGTTACGAATATCTTCAAATGTCATAAATTATCTCAAGCAGAAACAATGCTTCAACAGTTGAATGCATCTCTTGTATAAAGAGTGTGGCTGAAATATCTTGTTCAGTATGATAACAATACTCATTTGCTGATATCTTACCAAGAAGTTACTCCTTCGTGGATAAAAAACAAAAATTATCCAATGCTACTGCATACTAGGAAAGGAGAGATCAATCTTTTGCTTAACCTGGAAATTTACTTTTGTAGGCAAGAAATCCGTTTAACAAGAGATCAACTCAGACAGTCATAAAGTTTGACTCAGCCAACCAGTGGAAAGAATTCAAAGAAGTTGTTCCTGTTTTCCAAGGGACCTCAGTGCGATCAAACTCATTGTTAGAGCACATGAGTACTACAAAAGATAAATCTGATTATCTTTGGTACCTTATCAGGTAATGGAAGGCATATCCATGCTTTGCTCTTATTTCCTTTCCTTTGATATCCTCTCTTGTGTGGGTTATAATTTTCTCAATAGGTCTTCTACAAAGATGGTAGATATTTAGTTTTTCCCCTTTGGTTTCAATCAAGTGTTATGGGGAACTTAAACCATGGCTCTAGATTAATCTGAAATTTCGATCTATGTTCTGATCATCATCCTTCAAATGAAGAGCCACAGAAGATGCTTAACATGAATCCTAAGTGCAGAAAGTAAAAAAATCTAGCTCCCTTACAGACATTTTGATCTATAAGCTAATATACTTGACCATTGATCACATAACTTTCCGGCAATTTAGCTCGGATTTCTATACTGCATCCATAGTCTCAAATTCATTCCTGTTGCTTGAATTTGTTTATTTGCATATTTCAAATTCATCAATGTTTTATGGCCTTTCTATAAACCTTTTTTTCTTATCGTTGGCCGTATCCCATGAATCTGTTATATAGACAAATTGTTTCAAATCCACATTAGAGCATCTGGATTTCACTATAACATTTTTCATATCCTACTCCATAATAGAATTCATCATTAAAGTAGATATGTCATTGTAAGATTTTTCATATCTTTATAAATAAACAGCAGCTTCAATATCTAACTAGGCATCTACAATGAGAGCAAGTTCCAGTTGACTATAGAGTCCACTTGAAAAAGATGCCAAAATCTTTAAATGCCAGCAGTTCATGCTGATCCTACTCTAATAGCTATAACATCTTCAATGGCAGTGTTGATTCATCAAAAACTCAAGCAGTACTGACTGTGGACTCTCGCGGACATGCTTTACATGCATTTGTCAATGGAGCTCCGGCAGGTAAGAGTTGCCATCTATATAAATTGTCAAGGTTTTCCCTCATCACTAAAAAGCAGATACTGACAAGTAAAACGCATCTAACAAGCCATTCCTTGTTGCAGTAACTGAAACATAAAAGGATCAAAATAAGTCACGAATTTGGCTTCAAATAAAGCATACATTCTGGATAATACTACATGCAGGACTGAAAATGAACTTCAACTCACTGACAGGAAAGCCAATTTATAAGGAACGCTGAAAACAAAGCACTGACAAGTTCTAGTATCCTTAAGAATCAAACTCCATGTCTACCCCTATCCAAGCGTCTTGAAATCAACTTTCAAACGCATTGACATTTCGCAAAAATTCAGACTCAAACAAGTAGGAAATATTGAAATCGAAACTGTATGCACCAAACCATTATCACTCTAGTTGTTGATATGCACCAAAAAGAATTTATACAGGAACCTCAAAAATCTTACAATTAGTTTTAGATTAATCTTTGGACAATTGGGATAACCATTTCTGATCTTCACATGTCATGATACTGACTATAGCTCTTTGATGACAAATATATGATCTGGTCCATTATCCAAACCTAAATCAACATGGTTTGTCTATTAGAAAAATGAGAGCATTGGCAATAATTTTTTAAACACACTTATGTCTGCTCTGGACAACTGGATACACTGGCTAAACCAAAACTGATTGAACTGCTTAATTTCCTGTTTCTTAGGTTCTGCACATGGAAATCATCAGAATCCAGATTTTCGCTTGGAAAGCACCATCAATCTAATTCAAGGGACGAATAACATCTCCTTACTCAGTTTGACGGTTGGATTACCGGTAATATTTATCTTTCAATTTCCTTTAAACATCTTCTTTTATTCTTTGAAAGTAAGTACATTGCTGCAATTTCCTTGATACAATCAACTAAACCTTTTAAAGTTGGGTCACAGGCGATAGAATTACTCACAGAATGTCTGTGTAGTTTCGAGAAGGATGTCCCTCAATTCTTTAGTGAACCTTTTAATATCTTCCCACTTATTCAGACTCATCCTTCTCCATAGAATCATAGAGGGAAAAGCAATTATTACTGAGTGAGGGTATTAAAATCCCTAGTCAAAGGCCTTGGGAAAGGAATGATTTACATCCCACTGAGAATATATGATCAATCATCTTGCCATTTCTTATTTGTAGGATTCAGGAGCATATCTTGAGCACCGGGCTGCTGGATTGCACAGAGTTTTACTACAATACAATCACAATACAAAGGATCTTAGCAATTCTCAATGGGGATATCAGGTTGTTGACCACTATGAGTAATCTAGACATTTAAGTTGCAAACTAGTACAAGGAAACAATCAATAGAGATGCTTCTTCTTCTTCTTCTTCTATAACAACTTTCACATTGTTTTACTATATAATTTACTCCAAGAAAATGCTTCTAAACCGAGTATAACATGCACTATAAAGGTTGGATTGCTCGGGGAGAAGTTACAGCTCGCGAAACGATCAACTGCTGTTCGGTGGAGCAGATTAGGCGCTTCTCCTAAACCACTCACATGGTATCAGGTAATGATGATTGCTTGATTCTCTCATTGAAGAAAATGTTCTTAGCCTCTTTCCCTTGAGAAGTTAACTAAAACTCCAAAAAAAAACAGACTCTATTCGATGCCCCTAAAGGCAATGGTCCCCTAGCAATAAATCTTGCTTCCATGGGAAAAGGTGAAGTTTGGATCAATGGCGAAAGTATTGGTAGATATTGGGTTTCATTCCACACAGCTGATGGCTCTCCTTCACAGACATGGTATGCTCTTACAATATATTTGGAAAATTTTATCTACAAAACTTATTCCTATATCCTGTGGATGCATCCTGAAATGCATAGATGAATCAAGAACAGATGGCAAAATCTTTAAAAAGTTCTATAGTTAGGATCCCAAATTGAATAACTTTTAACTATTTCTTTTCAGGTACAATATACCAAGATCCTTTCTTCAACCCACAGGCAACAAGTTAGTTTTGTTTGAGGAAGAATCTGGGGACCCTCTTCGCATTTCTATAGATGCCGTCTCAAGAAATTAATAAAGTGTGAGTGCGAGTGTCAGATTCAAATCAGTCTCTAGCCATATTCATGCATGCATGAATGGAAGAAATCCAAAACAAGCTCAAGAAAGTTTCAGAAACACAGCAGTAGAGAAGAAGAGATGGAGTTCATGCAGCTTCAATGTCCATCCAGAAATAGAATTTCTAAAATCTTGTTTGCAACTTGCAAGCTATGGAAGCCATTGATGGTACAGAAAACATAGGAGATAACGTAAATTACTTCTAGATTAAAACAAAATCAAAAGAAAAATTCATATGATCTTCCAATGAAAGATTTTTTTTATTATTATTCTTTTAATTTTTTGAAATATGAGTGCAATTGAGTTTCTTCTATTATTTCTCTTCGCATTAAGCCAGTACTTTTTTTTTTTTGATAATTGTGGCATTTTTTTAAAAAAAAAATTAAATACAATTGAGAATCTTTAGTTATTTCTTTTCACAATTATGGTTTTTCAATTTTTTTTATACACAATTCTTAAAATTTAATTATGACTTAAATTTGGAAATTAAACATCAAAATTAAGGATAAAAAATCTTGGAGGTTAGAAAACTTTCAAATTGTATATTTGTTTTTTCCAATAAACTTTTTTTAGTTTTGAATCACTCACTCGTATAATAAAATATCACTCACTCATATCATAAAAAAGTGGTACATAACCAATTAATTGAACCATCATCTTTGATTTTTTTCAGTTAAATTTATAGGATTTAATTTTTTTTAGACATGATTTTAAGTGTAAATTTTTAGCTTGGATTTAATTTTTTTTTAAAACTTAATTTTCAGTGTAAATTTTTAGCCCGATCAATAATGACCAATTCAACTGTCATCATTGAATTTTTCAGTTGAATTTATAAGGTTTTTTTTTTTTTTGCCTAATTTTAAAATTTTTCTTTTTTAAACATTTTTGTTTAAGTATAAAAACATTGTGAAATCATTTTTCTCAAAACATTCATTTGAAATCTATTTTAATTGTCTATTTAAGAAGTTAAACTTTTCTTAAAGTAATTACACGTATTAAGATTTGGAGTTGGGGATTCGACCTAATTCAATTACCTGTTTCAACTAATTTCTTCACTTTACTGATATTTTCAAATTTCATTTCTTACTTTTTTTTTTTTATATCTATCACATAAAAACACTTATAGAACTATTAATGTACATAACTGAGTAATGATAGGTCGAATGATATGGAGTTTTAATCGACATATATTAGAAACGGAAGTTGATTAACTTGCTGCCCTAATTTAATAGAACTTATCATATGGATAGATAGGAGATTAAATATATATATATATATATATAATGGTAAAAGAAACATATAAATTCCTTAATATGGATAATCCTTTCTTCTAAGTAATTATAATTTTATTATGGAACAAAGTTTTTAAAAGGGAACTTTCTAAGGAATTTCCGTGTTATGGAATATAGTTTTTAGTGCAACCATATTTTTAATATGGTTTTTAAGTTACTATGATAAAATTATCATTAATTACAAAGAAAGATTAACTGTAGTAAGAATTTTCAGAGTTTTATTTAATTATTACATATATTATTTTTAATCACTTATCTATCCATCACATAAGTTCTATCCTATATTATGACGGAAAACAATTAAGCCTCTTTTATATTTGATGCCAATTAAAATTTCACATCATTCTTAGTAAAAATTATGGTACTCAATATCATTACTCATACATAATTATTACTAAATCATCAAGTCACGCGTGGATTTAGTTATGATATTAATTTGCTCTTTCAATGTATCAGACAATTCACAAAATTTTCTATGCGACATTTGCATGTATGCAACGGGATTAATGACACGTTCCATGCATATGTATAATGCATTTCACGTAAATAAAGAATCATGATTGGTGTATAACATATGAAATATGAAGTGTGAAGGAAATCTAATTGGCGTGTAAATATTAGCGTATAAATTATCAATTTAGAGTTCTAGTAGCATTCTAATTCACGTATAACATGTAAATATTCGCATATAAATTTTTAACTTCATCGTAACAATTTTTAACGCAACAAATTTCACTTTTTCACTTTAGTATGTATTACAATTCATGTATAACTTTTCACATCACTGCACAATTTTTAACGTAACATGAAAATAATTCGCGTATTCACATATAAATTATCAATGTTAAATTTAGAATAATATTGATACTTTATACGCAAATAAATAAACATGTGCGTGGTACGTTGGTTGGCATGTATGCGAAACCTCCTGACAATTTCAAATGTGTGGCAATCAACGTATAAATGTGCACCAGTGTTATTAAACTCGGACCAGACTAGTCGGTTCGACCGAGAACCGGCAAGGTGTTCGGTTCGAGTTAGTAGGAAAAATCGGATGTCAAAAAACCAATCAAACCCGGTCAAAAATCAGGTTCGACCGGGAAAACCGAAAACTGGTTAAAACTCGATTTTCAGTTTTTGGTTTTTTTTCCCATTGTCATTAATGATTCCAATTTACCATATTTCAATGTATTAAATTTTGAATAAATTCAATTGTCATAAATACTTTAATTTACCAAATTCAAAATTTTTAATTATCATGAATGATTCCAATTTATCATATTTCAATATTTTAAAATTTGAATACATTCAATTGTTATAAATACTTTAATTTACCATATTCAAGATTTTTAATTATCTTTCAATTGTCATAAATGTTTCCAATTTACCATATTTTAAGATTTTTAATAAATTTTAATTGTCATAAATACTTGCAATTTACCATATTACAAGATTTTGAATTAATATGAAAATTATGTTTTTCATCAATATTTTCAATCAATCACATTCATACAATTTAAATAAATATGAATTTTAAATTTTATCATATAATATTATTGTTTTTTATTTAATTATTATTTTATAGCACACAAAATTAAATTCAAAGTATGATATGTCATTAATTTTTTTAATTCACAAGTTTAAGTTTTGAAATAAATAAATTGTGTATTGAGAACTACATTTTATAACTTATTTTAATATGATTGATTTGATATTAAATTAATTAATACTTTATTATATCTCGTGTATTTTAATGAAATTTTATTAAATTATAAACAAAGTAATTATTAGCATTATTAAATAATACGATCCGTAATTTTTTATGGATGAAAAACTAAAAATTTAATTGAATATTATTTTTTTTTATAATTTGGTCATTTTATTTTGACATAAAATGTGAGATATGTTAATATTTAATTAATATATTTATATTAAATATATTTATAACGTCATCCGATTCTTGACAACGATTCGATCGGACTAATAAACCCCTAACCTAATAACTCTACTGGTTCACACTCCGCCCGAGTTTTAAAACACTGATGTGCACACATTGCCATGACTCGATCGATCACCATCTTTGCCATGGTCAGCCCCAAAATTCAATATCTATATTAGCATATTTGACATCCATTATATGTCCAAATCAAACTAGATATGAACCTACACTACTACAAAATTAACCTGTTACACCGGTTAAATTCGCCTATTTATACCGGTTATTTAAAATAAATTCGCCACTAATTAATCTTACTTATCAAATCCAGTGACTTGACAAGGGATTAATTGGCTCTACCTAATTAGATTAAAGATGGCCAATCTTTAATTAAATTAGATAATTAACTTTAGGCTTAGAAAACTTTTGGAACTAAATATGAGAAAGTTTATGAAGAACAATTAGATCTCACAATTTATGCATCGATTAGTGTTTCATTATCTACAGTCAGACAAAAAACTACTCACTAAACATAATTAAAATAAGACAAGAATAATATTTAATAAAGAAAACTAAATTAAAAACTGAAAATCATCAAACCAGTCGCCAGTCGTATGGGCATACGACAAGCTCTGAAATTCTGGGCTGCAGAAATTCTGCAAACCCAGCTACTGTTGCTAACTTCAGAACGTAAAAACTAAAGCTGTAAAGCAAAAATCGAATCCTAAAACCCTAAATAATCTTCTCCTTATATAGGAGAAAAGAATAAGACTTCCTAAACAACTCAAATAAGGAATCTTCCTTGTTTCCAAAATCATTAAAACCACATGCGGCAATAGAAAGTAAACTTCCTAATTGCTTCAAACACCAATTTGGCAATTGCCAAGACTACTTTTTCTTCCAAATCTCTCCATCTTTATCTCCAAGTCTTTGATCTTCTAGAAAACTCCAAATTAGTTATCTTTTCTTACGACAATCTCCTCCGTAGAATCTTCCAAATTCTGCACAATTCAACGCCATTAAGCACATGTTTCACCACACAAAGCACAATAAAACAAAGATAATAAACTGAACATTTATGTGCTTATCACATACCAATCCAAAATGCATATTGAAAACAATACATTCAACAATTACCATTAAAAGTAACAAAAATTTTCACTCTTAACATATATTTACAAATATTGATTTATAAAGTCAAAAATATTGCATATACATATATTTACATCTGCATATCTATATAATGTCCTAAGAAAATAAGGAATCAACTCTACATGTCAGTTTGTACCCCTCAACGCTTCGAGCTCATGATTCATTACATAGTTGGCCCATGCTTGTCGAACAATCTTCAAATATGTTTCTGTTAATGCTTTCACATCTTTTTTTGAACCACTGATACATTCAAAAAAAGGAATTATATTACTAAAAACTCATATGCAAAAAGGAATTAAAAAAGGATTTCAGTTGCAAAATACTATGATAATGAAATAATAAAACAAAACCCAAAAACCTTCTTGAAATCCTTCTTGAAATCCTTCTGTTCTATGACTCCTCGAAGTATGATTCTTCGCATGTACCACATCACATAATACCCACATTTCCAATTTGAGTCTTGCCTCTTGTGCTACAATTAAAATCCACTGTCATAAAAAATAACATTGTTTACATTAGAACATTAAGTCGAACAATTGAACAAGCTTACATTTATCTCTATCCATTGAATTGATTCTTGAGTGGACGAGTGATCCCCTTCAATTTCTGTCTGATACACCATCGATACACTGTAAAAGCCAACATTTAAAAGTTTATAAATAAGAATTAGCAAATAAGTGACGATATTATCAGTCATATAATATTCGAAAAATTATGAATAAATATAAATACGTGTTCATCAAATTCGTAGCGTGATCTCGTGGGTTGAATGTACTGGATCCAACCCAAAATCCCCCGAAAAAAGAAAAGGAAAATAGAGCTGGCAATGATTATATCTTCTTGCCTCATTAAAACTCCATGACATATGAATCACGTAAATTGTCCACCTCCATGCAAATCAGGACGTTTCTTGCCGTCTCTTTCTTCCTCAGCTTTACTTCTCTCTCTACCTACACGTAATCTTATATATATTTTTTGTATTTTACTGCACCGGTAAGATTTTTCCTAAAGAAAAAGGAAGCTTAACTAAAATTTTATTAATTTCTTTTAAAAGAAAAAGACAAAATGCTCTGATCATCGCATATTTCATGCCAAATTTTATGCATTTATTCCCTAAGTTATACTTATCTATATTTTGCCTTTCCAATTCTCTAAGCATTCCTCCCTACTTGCCTTCCAAGTGTAAAATTACATTACATAATAATTAATTGCTAAGCTTATATATATAGAAAAGATAATATTGGAAAAGCAACTTATTTAAGAAGTCTCACTGTTTCCATCTTGAGAAAGAGAGAAGTCTTCTTCTTCTTCTGTTGATAATCATCTATGGCTAACATTTACTACATGCAGAAGAAAGGAGGGCCACTGTGTGTGTATGTGTAAAAAAACGATACAAGTTTCTTTTTCTTTTTAAAGAATTTTTTAGCCATTTGGAGAGATGAGTGCATTATGGTTAAGCTGTTTAAGCTTAATAATATTGATTATGGTGAAAAGGGTTGTTGATGGAACAGAAGTAAGTTATGATGGAAGATCGTTGATCATTGATGGACAAAGAAAACTCTTGTTTTCGGGTTCAATTCATTATCCTCGAAGCACCCCTGATGTATGCTCTCTTCTCTCTGCTCTCTCTAATCTCTATCACTGTGAGTTCTTCTGTTTGTGTGTGTATATATGATGAAGTGATAAAGAAATGTTTTCATTGGGATTAAAAATGCAATTTGTTCATCATTATATTTCATTGTTTCAAGGCAGCTTGGCAACATGTTTGTGAAAAAGAAAAAAGAATCTATTTCAGCACATTGTTAATTGGATTTGATTTGGGGATTGAAAGGGCTTTGAGAGGTTGTTGGGGCATGATTTTTGCCAGATTTCATAGCCATGTTTTTTTTTTTTTTTTTTTTTTTGTTGAAGATTAAAATTCTTACTTCTTGAGCTGTTGAGAAATTATGTCAAGAAATGTATTTTGGATTGGTGTTGATTCACACTTTGTTTTGTATTGCTACTTTTTCCCACCGTATGGATATTCTTACAATGCTACTTTTCACAAAATATTTATGTGCCAATAAGACTTTTAGATGAATGGTACTTTTGTAGTTTGAGGTTAGTAGTTGGTAATTAATACTATGGTCCTTATAAATAATTTACCATGTATATAATCAAATTAATAATATATACAATTATTGAATCATCTTGACAATTATGAAGTTTCCTTCTTTGATTTTTAAATTTGGTTACAAGAAATTGAGAATTATCGAAGAATCTTCATTTTTATAATTTCCTTCTATAAAATTAAATTTCTTGCAAGAATTGAACATTTTACTCTATAATTTAGTGCAAGAGACAAATAGGTTGGTGATGAGTCTAACTCAAATCACTTTAATTCTGGGATACACTTCACAATTTGTGGGCTATGAAAATTTTCATAAGAGGATAATATAAATTAGTGGCAAACCCTCAATTTAGTTTGGCAATAGTTTGAGAAATTTAATTCATGAATTCCTTGATTTGGATTGGTTGAATGGTAGGAAAAATGTGTGTTTGTTTCTTGAAGTTTGACCAAAGGAAAAGTGTTTTTGATGTGTGGAAGTAGGCACAGCATGTTGCTTGTCTAGATTACATGAATTTTGAAGGGAAGATATATATGATGCTAAGAAATTTGGGAGATTTAATATTTCCAAAAAAAAAAAAAAGGTAAATCACAAGAAACCCTCTCTTATAGTTTAAAAACATATGTTTAATTTCTTGTGATTTTTTTAAAGACAAATAAAATATAATATAGACATAACTTTCTATTCCTGATTTGAAGTAAGTTGCACCTTATCATTTTCCAAAATCATCGATTTTTTCAACATTTTTCAAAATAGAATAAACTACTGAGAATTAATTTATAAGTTTTTAAACCATAAGAAGGTTTGTAATTTTACTAAAAAAATTCAGCACCCATATTTATATACTTCTATCTCGAAATAATTCGTGATTACTCATAATGTTTATTAATTAGATAATTGCAAGGGATAATTCGAATAAGAATCTAATCCGATGAACAATTACATCCTATGGCAGATCAACAATTATATCCTATGAACAATTATTTTCAAACCGATGTCATAATGTCTACTGCAAACCTGACACAACCTACTCGTTTTCTCGGGTTTAAGATTGAATGTGAAATTATAAAAAAGATATGCTATACTTAAATATAAATAAAAATGTGTATGATGGGGAAGTATGATTATATAACCGACCGAACCCCAATTTGTTGTTGTAACATATCCTATGAACAATTATTTTCATGGCAGATGTGGCCATCTTTGATAGCAAAGGCCAAAAGTGGTGGACTTGATGCAATTGAAACTTATGTATTTTGGAACCTTCATGAGCCTCAAACTGGGCAGGTATACTCTCCACCTGTGCATCTTCAATCCCTTTTAATCTGCATTCATAAGCTCACTCGATTTCTTCTCAGTATGATTTCACTGGAAGGCGCAATATAACAAGATTCCTCAAGGAAATTCAAGCTCAAGGTCTGTATGCAGTTGTCAGAATTGGACCCTTCATCGAGGGCGAATGGAATTATGGGTAAAAACAGTCATTGATGACAAACTTTTGTAGGCACTGTTAAGTACAAGAACACATCATATATGGTACTTTAATTAAGAATTAGAACACTACATTATGCATGCAACATTGAGTTCAATTTCAGTGCAACAAACCAATCAATGAAGTGAATAAACGTCGATTCTTGATCTGTAATTTTCAGACATTTCTTAATGAAGCTGGTCTAACTGCATAATATGATGTGATGCAAATGCTGCACTGATGAATATATGTGTATTTTTGTTACACATAAAGCAGCGTTAGCTTCAATATAATGTATGAAAAGGAATAGATGTCCAAAACAAGACTGCAACACATTGCTTACCATCCATGTTTTATGCACTTAAAATTGAACACTGAAATAGCTTTGTAGCCTATATCTGCCTACTGGTTTATTACGAATGGTTTTGATTTCTAACTGCAGAGGTCTACCATTTTGGTTGCATGATGTCCCAGATATTGTTTTTCGATGCGATAATGAACCATTTAAGGTACTCTTTTCAAGTTCAGTAGTTTTAGTTTCTTAAAGAGTTTATGGATGATAGTTGAAGAAGTTTATCAAAGAAAATATTTGATTGATTAAACTTACTGTACTCCCAAACATGCAAAAACATAATAGTATGATCTAATTAGGATTCCAATGTTTCATGACAGTTCTACATGAAAAACTTCACAACAAAAATTGTTGACATGTTCAAATCAGAAGGATTATATGCTCCACAAGGAGGGCCTATCATACTTTCACAGGTTCAATTGGTACCAACATAATAAGCTTTACTACTACTTGCTATATGTGTTTGTATTTGAACAATGAAATTCTGAGCAACACAGATTGAGAATGAATACCAAAATGTGGAGGCCGGATTTCGTGAGAAAGGTCCACCTTATGTTCGATGGGCAGCAGCCATGGCCGTGGGACTTCAAACCGGTGTGCCATGGGTGATGTGCAAGCAAGATGACGCTCCTGATCCTGTGGTAAACGTATTTATGTAAATTTCTGGATAATTATACATGAAATCAGATTTATCAAACGATTGCCAAGACAGTAGCTCAAAATTGTCTACAAATTCTATAGTTGATATATGCATTAGAACTTGTACAGTTCAATTAAAATTGCAGTTTACAGAAACGTACTTGTACTTGGAATGATCTGGTGATTATCCTCGCCTCGAACACTCTCTCTTATTGTTTTGATCAAGACAACAGGACTGCTGTTGCCATAATATCTGTGTTCAAGAGATAACTGGAAAACTGAAGCTTAAGCAATTTGCAGATAAATACTTGCAATGGAAGGATGTGTGGAGATACATTTGTTGGGCCTAATTCACCAAACAAGCCAGCACTCTGGACAGAGAACTGGACAAGTTTGTAAGCTAATCAAATAACAAACAAAGTTCATGCCATTGATGCATTCAGTTTAGGCCTAAAAAGATTTCTGAGAATATTTTTTCTGTTTTCTCAATGGTAGTTATCAAGTCTATGGTGAAAAGACCCCCTTAAGATCAGCAGAGGACATTGCATTCAATGTTGCTTTATTCATCGCAAAGAAGAATGGATGCTTCATAAACTACTACATGGTAAGTAACGGAAACATTGGTGGAGATCAGAAGATTTATATTTCTTATGCATTCTTGAAATTGTACGATAGAAAACAGCATTTCCCTTAATTTGTAATGCTAACCAGCTATAGTTCATCGTACGTAATTTTGATATAACAATGTTGGTTGTCTCTTAGTATCATGGAGGTACAAACTTTGGCAGGACAACTTCAACATACATAATCACAAGTTATTATGATGAAGCTCCTCTTGATGAGTATGGTAAGCAATCAAATATGGTATCTGTACTTTGATTACATATCCAAATAGCATAAAGAACTTACCACAAAAACAGGTCTTATTAGGGAACCAAAATGGAGTCATCTCAAGGAGTTGCATGCAGTAATAAAATCATGCTCACAGACAATACTTTCTGGAGCATTAATTTCATTATTACTGGGTCTGCAGCAAGAAGTAAGAGTTAGCAACTTCATTTCTTGCAGAAATTATATCTCATAGAGTGATACTTGTCAACTTACTTTGGCCCAGGCCTATATGTTCCAAAGAGTTTCAGGAGAATGTGCAGCTTTCCTTGTTAACAATGACAGAAGAAGTACAGCAGTGGTTCAATTTCAGAACTCCATATATGAACTACCACCAACATCGATTAGCATCTTACCGGACTGTAGGACAGTAGCCTTCAACACGGCTAAGGCAAGTTTTAAAGGAAGAAATTTTTCATTGCCAATATTTTAAATGTCAACAATGCTTCCATAGATGACAGCATCTCTTATAGAAAGAGTGTCAATAAGAAAACTTATTTCAGTATGATAACTGTTCTCGTTTGCTGATCTCCTACCAAAAATTAATGCTTTTTGGATAAAAAAATATCCTCAAAGCTATAATCAATCTTGCTTATTTGACAGGTAAGAACTCAATTTAACAAGAGATCAATTCTACCAGTCATGAAGTTTGACTCAGCCAACAAATGGAGTGAATTCAAAGAAGTTGTTCCCAAATTTCAAGGCTCATCAATGAGGTCAAACTCATTACTAGAGCACATGAGTGCTACAAAAGATACGTCCGATTATCTTTGGTACATGATCAGGTAGTAGAAAGCGTATTCGTGCACACAAAATCCCCCTTGGCATGCAATAATGTGATTTGATATGTAGATGTTTCTTTCAATTTTGCTCTCTTTTCTTTTCCTATGATCCTTACTAGGTTGGGTCATAATTTCCTCAATATGTCAGTTACGAAGATGCTAGATATTTAGTTTTTTCCCCACAGTATCAACCATGTTTTATGGGGCACTTAAAACTCTGGCTTGAGATTATTCTCAAATTTTGATCTTTGTCCTGAAAAACCACACAAGATGCTTAAAATGCATCCAAAATCCATAAAGAGTTCCTTTCCATACATTAGATCTATAACCTAATATACACGACACTTGTATGCAAAGCTTTCCAGCAATGTAGTTTGGTTTCTTGGCTCCATTCACTGTCTGAAATCAATTCCTGTTGCTTTGATTATTTGATTTGCATACCGATGATTTTATAGCTTTATACTGATGTTTTTTTATCAATGGCAGTACTGGATGAATCTGTTGTATAGACACGAAACATTTCAGATCCTAACTAAAGTATCTAGATTCACTATAACATTTTCATATCCTTCCCCATGATAGAATTCACCATTAAATTATGTATATTCATTCTAAGAGTTTTCATATCCTTTCTCTAAATAAAGTTAACTAAGTGCGCAGCTTCAAGATCTAACTAGGCATCTACAACAACAGCATGTTCCACCTGACTTTAGAGCACACTTTAAAAAGATGCCAAAATCTTTAAATGCTGAATTCATGCTTATCCTGTACTAACAGCTATAACATTTGCAATGACAGCATTGATTCATCGGAAACTCAAGCAGTACTCACAGTAGACTCTCGGGGCCATGCTTTACAAGTATTTGTGAATGGAGCTCTGGCAGGTAAGAGTCGTCATCTATATACATCGTCTAAGGTCTCAATCATCACTTGTAATCAGACAACGACCAGTAATGCATGTAATAGACCATGCATTCCTTGTTGCAATAACTGAAACATAAAAGGATAAAAAATAAAAATAAAAATAAAAATAAAAAAGGTAAGAGTTTGGCTTCAAAGAAAACCTCCTTACTAGATAGTACATGCAGGCCTGATTGAACTGCAACTCAGCTCCAGGAAAGCTCAATTTATAAGGAACAGCAACAACAACTAAGCCTTTATAAGGAACATTGACAAAAAAAACACCTGCATGCTCTAGTATACTGTGGAAAAAATTCCATGTCTATCTTTCCAAACCTCCTTGAAATTTTCAAAACACAATGACATTGAACAAATGAAGACTCAAGAAGTAGCAACAACAACAACAAACTAAGCCTTTATCCGACTATGTGGGGTCGGCTGTATGGATCATACTTCACCATCCACCGGATTCTATCTTAGACTCAAGAAGTTGGAAATGATAAAATCAAAACTATATGAACCAAACCATTTATTACTCTAATTGTTGATATGCCATCTAAAAGAATTTATACATGAACCTCAAAGACCTTAAAGTTAGTTATAGATTAATCTCTGGACACTTGGGATGGGAAAATCTGTCAAGTTTGCTCACAATTAATTTAATCTTCACATGTCATTCTCTTGACTACAACTCTTTGATGACAAATCTATGTTCTGGTCTATTATCCAAACCTAAATCAACATGGTTTGTCTATTACAAAATGAGAGAATTTTCGATATTTGTTTCAATTCACTTATGTCACCCGCACTGGCTTTGGCAAAATTGATTGGACTGATCAACTCTCTGTTTCTTAGATTCTGCACATGGAAATCATCAGAATCCAGCTTTTCGCTTGGAAAGCACCATCAATTTAACCCAGGGGACGAATAACATCTCCTTACTCAGTGTAACAGTTGGATTGCCGGTAATATTTATCTTTCGATTTTCTCTAAATGTCCTCTTTTCTTCATTGAAAGTAAGCATGTTACTGCAATGTTCTTGATACGAAATACCCACAGAATGTTAAAAAAAACAGCATATTCTTCTATCCCGCTTTATTTTTCTCCTTAAAGTTTTGAGAAAGATGTCCCTGAACTCTAGAAGTGGAACATGTATTATCATCCCACAGATTTGGACTTATCCTTATCCTGAGAATCACAAGACGAGGGAAATGCAATTTACTATTTACCAAGGGTATCAAAATCCCTAATCAAAGGTCATGGAAAGGAACAATTTAAATTATGCTATGATCAATAATCTTGGCGTTTTCCATTTGTAGGATTCAGGGGCATATCTTGAACGCCGGGCTGCTGGATTGAACAGAGTTATACTGCAATACAATCACGAGACAAAGGATCTTAGCAGTTCTTTGTGGGGATATCAGGTTGTTGACCACTAAGAGTAATCTAGAAATTTAAGTCAGCCTCCCACTTTCTACAACATTCATGTTGCAGACTAGTAAAAGGAAACAATCAATAAATGCTTCTTCCTCTATAACAATAACTTAATACAAATTGAAAATTCTTCTAACCAGTATAGTATTGACTACAAAGGTTGGATTGCTTGGGGAGAATTTACAGCTTTACACAGTGGAACAACCAAGTGCAGGTCAGTGGAGCACATTAGGTGCTTCTCATCAGCCACTCACATGGTATAAGGTAATGAAGAGAGCTTGGTTCTCCAGTGATGAAGAAAATGTCTTAGCCTCTTTTCCTTGCCTATCTGACCAATTCTAACCAAAAACCCAATAAAACAGATGCTGTTCGATGCCCCTGATGGTGATGGCCCCCTAGCAATAAATCTTGGTTCCATGGGGAAAGGTGAAGTTTGGATCAATGGCCAAAGTATTGGTAGATATTGGGTCTCATTCCTCACGGCAGATGGCTCTCCTTCGCAGACATGGTATGCTCTTACCGCATATTCAGAAATTTTATCTACAGAACTTATTCCTATGGATGCATCTCAAAATGCAGGTGAATCAAGAGCATATGCCAAAATGGATACAAAGTTCTATAGTTATAATCCCAAATTGAATAATATGAACTATCAGTGATTAACATCTTTTCCTCATAGGTACCATATACCAAGGTCCTTTCTTAAGCCCACAGGCAACCAGTTAGTTTTGTTTGAGGAAGAATCTGGAGACCCTCTTCACATTTCTATAGACAGTATCTCAAGAGATAAAGTCTGCCCAACAGTATCATATTCAAATCACCAACCAGTATATTCATGGAAGGAACCGAAAACAAGCTTAAGAAGGCTTAGAAGACCTGGAGTTCAGCTTCAATGTCCATCAAAAAAAATAATTTCCAAAATCTTGTTTACGAGATATGGAACCCCTTTGGGTATCTGTGGAAGCTATGCTATTAGGAGTTGTCAGAGTTCCAATTCAACAGCAGTCATGGAAGAGGTAAGGGTTTCTTCCTAACAAATCTTGCCATGCCTTAAGAAAAAATCAAGTTTTGGAATTTATTTGAGTTGATGTATGACTCAATGGTGTATGGTATGGATCTAAACCCAATTTACTTTGTCTAACCCAAGTTTCTTTTCTTTGTATGATTTTCCCAGGCTTGTATAGGAAAGATGAAATGCTCTATCCCTTGGTCATACAAAAGATTTCATGAGGATCCGTGTCCAGGCATTCCCAAAGCTATATTGATTGATGCAGAATGTGCATGAGGATGAACAACTGAATCTTCAGTTGAAAATGTTCATATAGGGCTTAGGAGAATTCAAGGGTGTAGAAACACACACACACACACACACGCATGAAGCACATACATCGTTTCCATAAATAGAATAGATGATTTGTTATTATCAGCATATCATAAATGAATTCAATACATAGAAATGTCCAAACTTGTTGCCTTAAAGAATTGCATGCAAGAAAAATATGAGCATACAAAAGCTCGACAAGCAGTACCACAAAATATCAGGTTGCACAGCAACTACATAACCGTAATGAACAGAAAGAACATTAGGGTAGTCTAATTACTCTAATAACTACACTGCTCAAAGAAACAGCAATGGTTAGTTCAGCTCATTGGAACTGGACATCAGTGTAAAAGAAATTAGAGAACTACAGGAATGAGGTTTATACATAGCATGTGCGAGAAATAAACCATTGCTTGATGAGAAATGAAAGATGTTACAAGAACAGCAGAATACAAGCAAACAGGTTCAACATCGCAGTCTTTGGATAATGTAGTAAGGGGTAGAAATAATTAGTATCATTCTACTGCACATACTCTTCAAAGAGAAAATCTCTGTCCGCCAGATAAGATATAATTGGAATCTAGCTACAACTGATTGGTACATGTTCTGCTCCTCATTGTTGCTCACAGTACCTGTAATGCAACAAATGATGTTTAGCAATTGTAAGAAAAATTTGGTATTTTTTATTTTCTTGTAGTCTAAAAAGAACAAGCCACAAACAACTTTAATGACCTATATGACATGTGCTTCAGCAGGATCTCCATGAATAACTCCAAATGTTGAACAAGAATAACATGCAGAACCTTTCTCATTTTCAAGTAACACTTCGGCTTTCTGCAGCCCCTTCTTCCTCTCATTTGATTTAGCAACTTTAGAAGGCAGGATTGCTTTCTGTGAAGGTAATTCAGCAATGAAAAGTAGAGTTTGTGCCCAACCTGCATATTTCCCATATTTTCTCACAAAAGCATCTGCCACACGACTGCAAAGCTTTGGTGTAAGACGAGTGCCAGAAAGCTCAGGGATGAGGTGCTGTGTTGCAATCTTCCTCAACCAATAATAAAACATTGCAATTAGCCCTTGCAGACAAGTAACACTCAATACATAAAAAGTAATAAATCGTTAAAGGATGTGCATTTGGAGCAATAATGGAGTTTTACATTTCAATAAATATTCTTGATATCCTTTATCAAATGCAACATTTTTCTTCTTTTCAACAGGCACAAAGTTAAAAAGGAAAAGAGGAAGATATTCTAGATTAAGTTGTTGCATACTTTGTTTCAATTATTTATGATTTGCTCTTTCCTCTACTTGAGCTTGCAAGCATATAATAACGGGAACAGCAAGACTTATCACCAATATGTCAATTCTCAACTATTCCTCAAGGCCGTCTTTTTATTTTAGGCCTCTTTTTAAAAATCTCTGGTTAATATATTGAATGGACAACCAACAACAAATTGGTTTATGTACTTGGAGAGCATTGATTAGGTTGGCTTCAAACCTTGTGATCTACTAAAACCAGCTTACAGAAAAGGAATGTTACAGTTTAATTTTTCTGTTTGGAGCTTTCAATAAGGAAGTAAATAAGCAGGAAAATGGTAGTGAAAAAAATTTCACTAAGAAAATGTGGCATATTACATAAACTTTGCTTGTCAAAAAAGTTTGAGCAATTTGACGTCAGAGAACATCTTTTCAGATTTTATGATTATCAGAAAGTATTGAGAACATTAGAGACTTTCATCATCCAAGATAATGTAGATAAGCTTTTGCTGACCATGTTTGTGTCAGTTTATTGTGGGCACTTCAAAATCCAATCTTAAGGGCTTACCTTCCACACATGTGTATCCACAGGAATAGCATGGTGTTGATCTAGAGAGAAGAGTGCAATGCATGCCGCCACCTTGGGACCAACTCCAGGTAAAGTAGCAAGTGCATCAACTGCTTCTTCAAGATTGAATGTACGAAGACCAGCAAGCCATTGCACACCACCGTTAGGTTTTGATCGCAAAGCATTCACAGTACCAATTATGTATTTTGCCCTGCTCATATTGTGAGACTTAATTTGATAGGCTAAGAAATCTGCATCCATTTGGGAGAGTAGAGATAGAGAATGATAGCACTTATCATTTAGATAGAATATAATTCTGCAATTAAAAATTACCAGAAGAATATTCTGCTATTTTGCAAAAATGGTTCTTGTTATTTTTGTGATATAATTGAACTGAGACAAAAACTGGATGGCTACCATTAGATATAAGTATCTCATAACAAGGGAAAAGCTATTCAACCCATTGAGGTTGTTATATTACTCTTTCTCCAAGTCCTCAATGTAAGACACTATGCTTTAATCAGAAAACCAAAATCAACAACATAAATCCAAACGAAATGCATCCATTAAAGCCACAAGTCCTTATGAACATACAATATTCTACTCTCATTGTATAATACACTTTGGCACACCCTGTAATATAAGTTTAAGCATGATTCAAACCAACGACCTGGCTGGAGTGCTGACAATTGTCTGCCTATGTCAAGGGTGCCTATGTAGAGCAAACAGAATTAAACTGAACACCAAAAAGAGTAGGTAAAGAGAAAAAAGATCATTCTAAAAGAAACTC
Organism: Ophiorrhiza pumila; assembly: GCA_016586305.1. Lineage (NCBI taxonomy): Eukaryota > Viridiplantae > Streptophyta > Magnoliopsida > Gentianales > Rubiaceae > Ophiorrhiza > Ophiorrhiza pumila. Next base: position 9,165,784 of record BLIW01000010.1, on the reverse strand, counting down.
AATTATTCCTTTAACAAAGAGCATAGTAGAATCCTTCGAAATGTTGAAAGAATCTGTAGTAACATTTGATACCTATAAATGGGGCTTTGAAAAAAAATCAGTTTTTCCACTTAACTGTGTAACTTCATCTGGTCGAATACTATAGTTGGGCTTGTTTATGTCATTGAAAATCATCTTAAATGATGGATTGCCTTCTCCAATAGACTATACAGAAAATACTACAGAAACTACCAAGATTAAAACCCAGTTATTATTGCAGAAAGCCTCAAATGTTCACCGACAAACGGCACTGAGGCTTGGCAGCATTCACCAAATATGAAAATAAAGAATTCACTAAATTTTCAGCCCCTCACATGTGGCAATACAATCAATGCTCATAGCTTTCAAAAGCAGCCACAAGAATTTAATAGTATGCACTTAGTGGCAAGTAGGAAATATGATTCAGGAAACAAGTATAAACCCGAGATAAGATAGTCATTCCACTGACAAGAAATCTGAGACCCAAATCAAATCCAAGGCACTTGTAATGTTAAGTGAAGACAAACCTCAAAGAAAGTTACAGTAACAAAATCACATCTCTCATAAAGAGGTTGGAACCAAAACAATATTTTCCACTTGATGCCACCATCGTTATATAGAGTATACTCAAGCTCATATTCACATTGCACACAATTAAAGGCAGCAACTTTTCTCCAGTTAACCATTCAATCAATGACGATAATAACTTCATTAGGAGAAAGAAACCAATCTACATTCAGAAAACTCAAAAGAATAAATACAAGAATATCGATCAAGAATCCAACCTGTAACCAAAACCAGCCTCTCTGAGCTCTGTTTCAGAAACCATAGCCAATCTATCAAGCTCAGGGAACTCATGAAAATCAAACCCTCCAACGCTCCCCAAATAATTCCCCAGTGAAGATACAAAATCAACCATTTTTGTAATTCTCCCAATATTATTATTAGACGAGCAAATAAATTGAATCAAACACTCAAGAGGGTCTTGTCTAAGGACTCTGGCACCCTCTAAATAACTTGAAAGCTCATAAAACCTTAAATCAGAAACCTTAAATTCCTCCCATATTTCACACAAAGAAATCCCCAAATTCAAATAATCGGAAAGTGCCAATCTTGCACTTTCCTCACACTTTGTGAGGTGAAAATGATAACCCACATCACCATTTTCAAGCTGCTTCAGAGACACCAAGTGGGGACCAATAACACCAGTGTATTGAAGTGGGCCAGTTTGTTTCCACCTGAATGTTTGTCCTGTGGGGAAAGTAAGGGGCAAATAAAGCTCTGATTTTCCAATGTTGAGAGGTACCCAATCAAAGCTGGTTTTTGTGGGGATTGGTTGAGGATTTTTTAGAATGTTCCTGGGCTTTTTAGAGGGAAATAAGGAGTTGAGTTTGGTGATGGAATGCAGAGGTCGGGGTGGGGATGATTGAGGAGGAGTCGACGAAGTTGGGATTGATCCTTTTCTCTTCATGATTGGAAGTGTTCTCAGTAAGGGTAAATGGTGATGATTATAAAGAATGGGAGGAATTTTAAGGCAGTGCTTTGTGTGCATTTTGGAAAGAAAAAAAATATAACTATTGGTTTCAACTTTAAACAATAAAGTCTATAACTTTATTGCAAATATTTTCATTCATATCATATCATATCATATCATATCATATAATATCATTTGTGTGAAAAGTAATTATAATAGAGTAGCTAATTTCGAAGGTTATATTTCAATAATTTGATAATATGGTGTTGCAGAGCTTATTTTAGAGTGTGATCGCACCAACAATAAGGATTGTGTTAGACCCTTAGCATTAGGGATAGCTCTTGGCATACCGAAGTGCACAATCGGCATGCCGAGCTAATCGGTTAGGTGGAACCAAAGTGCTGAGGTCTGCTGTGCAGAGCTTGCTATGTGTTGTATGCTGTAGACACTGAGTGTGCTGCGATGCTGAGCTGAACTAGCGTGCTGTGCGCACGGCAAGTCGGCATGCTGAGTGGGAAGGTCGGCATGCCAAGCCGAAGTGGTCTGGGACCGAAGGCAAAGTTATGGGCAAAATGCTATGGAGCTTAAGTTGGTTAAGGCACGTGCTGGGCATGTGTGTGCAAGTCGGTTGTGGGGTTAGGTGCTGAGAAGCCAAGTCTTATGCTAAAGGCTAATTGGTTCGACTGGGTCTTGATTTTGGTTAAGCCTTGACTCAAATTGGCTAAGTCCTTGGAAGGCTGGACTTGTGGGAAACGTGGCTAAGCTGGTAGCCACATTCTGAAGGCAGTTGCTAACTCATTGCTCCTGATTGGCTGTTGCTGTAACTTATGTTAGTGGCTGGACATGTCAGCCACAATTTTAGCCTATTATGGTTTGGCTAGGTAGATTTGCTCATTAGTTACGTTTTTGGCTATCTTGAGTTCTCTGCAACCATTGTAATAGGTTCCTTGTAATCTTCATTGTGTTAATGAGATTAAGGTTGGGCTTTGACCTGTAAACTTGTTGTGTGCTTGCTATTTTCGTTTGATTGCTTGCTTATACTGTTTTGCTTGTTGCTAACGGGTTGTATGATCCTAAACAAGAGTGAACGGTAAGAGTTCCCAACAGAGAGCTGTTGGTTAACCGTGGGAATATTCTGGTCGTTTAAATCCGGTAAAAGACGCCAAAGGTGTGACATTTTGGTATCAGAGCCAGGTTTCGTGCATACTTGGTGCTGTGTGCTCTAAAAGATGACGGAATCGGGTAATATGTTGAAGGAACGAGTTAGTAGGCTAGAAGCCTCCATTGAGGGTATTGTCTCCATTTTGGGAACTCAAGATGAGACCCAAAACTTACTCCAGAAGATAACCGAACTCCGAAGTTCTGTGGGCGGATTGAGGGCTAGGGTGGACGAAAATGAAAAATGGTCCACTAGAACCGTCGGATCTGCTGGTCCTTCATCTTCTGGATCTCTGGATTTAGACTCGTATAGGCGGTTACTTGATGAACAGAGGCAAGTAATTGATTCCTTGAGGGATGATGTTGGTTTACTGAAAAGGGCTCTTCGGGATGGACCTGTTATGAACGAGGATCGGTCATTGGTAAAAGTGAAGGTACCTGAACCTAAAACCTTCTGAGGGGTAAGAAGTTCCAAAGAACTTGAGAATTTCTTGTGGGATATGGAGAACTATTTCTAGACGGCTAAAGTTCCTGATGAACAACAAGTCTCCATTGCGACAATGTACCTTGCGGGTGATGCGAAATTATGGTGGCGAACCAGATCAGTTGATAATAATGCTGAAATGATTATGAGTTGGGAAGGTTTGAAGGTATAATTAAAGGCTCAGTTCTTACCAACCAATTCCTCTTGGTTGGCAAGAGAAGCTTTGAGAAAGCTTAAACAATCTGGAACGGTTCGTGACTATGTGAAGGATTTTAGTTCCTTAATGCTGGACGTTCGTGAAATGTCTGAGGAAGACAAGTTGTTTAACTTCATGTCGGGGCTGCAAAATTGGGCTCAGGCTGAATTGAACAGGCAGGGTATCCAGACTTTGCCTCAAGCTGTGGCTGCTGCTGAAAAACTTTTGGACTTTAAGGCAAGTTTACAAACGGCTGACAAGAAGAAGGGCAAAGATAAAGGGAAAGAGAAAGTGAAGTCTTTCCAAAAGGCTAAAAAGAAAGTCATTTCTGAAACCACAAGTAAGGCTACTAATTCTAAGGATGGTGGCAAGAAGGGTGGGTGTTTCACTTGTGGAGAACCCCATTTTGCAAGAGATTGTCCTAAGAAAGAGAAGGTAAATGCTGTTGTAGCTTGTGGGGATAATTCAGGAAGTGACACTCCAGTGCGAGTCAATCCTTTACAATTGTTGTATGCAATGCAATCGACAAAGGTACATGCTTCTCAGAATACTTTGATGTTTGTGTTGCTAAGAGTGAATGGGGCAACTGTGAATGCCTTAGTTGATTCGGGTGCGAGTCACAATTTTATGGTTGAGCGGGAAGCTCACAGATTGAAGCTGTCCATAAAGGATCACAATAGTCGCATTAGGGTTGTGAATTCAGAGGAGGCCGTCCTTGGTCTATCAAATGCAACTATTGGCATCGATTCATGGGAAGGAAACTGTAACTTCATGGTTGTCAAGAAGCTGGGTGATTATGAAGTTATTCTGGGTAAAGAGTTTATGTTCCTGAACAAGGCTTATTCCATACCACACTTGAATGGGATAATGATTGCTGATGAAAGTAAGCTTGTATTCGTTCCTTGTGCGGAGGTGGTGGGTGAAAAGAAGGATCTCAAACAGAAGGGTATGTTGTCGGCTATACAACTTGAGAAAGGTTTGAAATAAGGTCAGATAACCTACCTAGCTGCTCTTGTTGAAATCAAGCCCGATGTCTTTCAAGAGGTACCTGATGAGGTAGCCGAGGTGCTTGATGAATTTGCTGATTTGATGCCCAATGAGTTGCCTAAGAAACTTCCACTCAAGAGAGCTATTGATCATAAGATTGAGTTAGTTCCTGGAGCTAAACCACCTGCACAAGCTCCATACCGCATGTCTCCTACGGAATTGAAAGAATTGAGATGCCAGCTAGATGAGTTGTTAGAAGGTGGACTGTTGAGACCATCCAAAGCTCCGTATGGTACTCCAGCTTTGTTTCAGAAAAAGGCTGATTGTTCCTTGCGATTTTGTGTTGATTATCGTGCCTTGAACAAAGTTACTATCAAGAACAAGTACCCTGTGCCAAACACTTATGATCTCTTTGATAGGTTGGTGAAGGGCAGATACTACACTAAGATCGATCTAAGAGCTGGGTATTGGCAAGTTCGAATTGCTAAGGGAGATGAGGAGAAAACGACTGTGGTCACGAGATATGGTTCATATGAATTCTTGGTTATGCCATTTGGTTTGACGTGCCCCTGCTACCTTTTGTAATCTCATGAATAATGTGTTGTATGAATTTCTGGATAAATTTGTTATTGTTTATCTAGACGATATTGTGATCTATTCTGAAACTCTAAATGATCATGTGATGCATTTGAGGGCTGTATTTCAGAAGTTAAGAGAATTTGAGCTATATGTCAAGAAAGAAAAGTGTGAATTCTGTAGGCAAGAAATAACTTTTCTAGGTCACATCTTGGCAAATGGCATGATTAGTATGGACAGAAAGAAAGTTGTAACTATCATAGATTGGTCGGCTCCAACTAAGATCCCTGAGTTAAGATCTTTCTGGGTTTGGCAAATTATTATCGCAGGTTCATAAAAGGGTATTCTAAGCTTGTGGCACCCTTGACTGATTTGCTGATGAAAGATAAATTGTGGGATTGGAATTCTGGCTGTGATGAATCCTTCTTGGCTGTGAAGGAAGCTATTGCATCTGAGCCAGTCTCAAATTTCGGGTTACCGTTTGAAGTGTACACAGATGCTTCTGATAGGGCTATTGGTGGAGTTCTTGTTCAGAATAAGCATCCAGTTGCTTTTGAAAGCAAAAAGCTGAAAGAGTGTGAACAACGGTATAGCACTCATGAAAAAGAGATAACTGCTGTGATACATTGTTTGGAAATCTGGAAGCACTATCTGCTGGGAACAAAGTTTACAGTTGTGATGGATAATGTGGCCAACACTTATTTCAAGACTCAGAGGAAGCTTACTCCTAAACAAGCTAGATGGAAGGAGTACTTGGCTGAATTCGATTTTGAATGGGAACATAGGCCAGGACGGGAAAATACTGTGGCTGATGCTCTGACTAGAAAGACAGTGAAAGAGTTTGTGAACTCAATCACAATTGTAATGGCAGATTTCTTGGAATGAATTAAGGAAGAGTTCCTAACAGATCCTGTTTTTCTGAAGCTAAAAGAACAGGTGGAGAAAGGTACCGTGAGACGGTATTGGTTAGAAGATGGTCTATTATTTGCAAAAGGTGGTAGAGCCTTTGTGCCTTCTTCTGGGAAGTTGAGACGAGAACTCTTGAGGGAAACGCATGATACCCAATGGGCTGGACATCCTAGAGTTGAAAGGATGCATGCATTATTGTCTCGCAGCTTCATATGGCCAAAGATGGAGGAAGACATTGAAGCTTATGTGAAATCCTGTTTAGTTTGTCAACTGGACAAAACTGAAAGGGAGAAAGAGGCAGGTTGTTGCAGCCACTTCCAGTCCCTGAAAGGCCGTGGCAATCGATTTCGATGGATTTCATCAGTGGGTTTCCTAAGGTTGACGGATTGTCTATTGTTCTTGTTGTTGTAGACCAGTTTTCTAAGTATGCTTGCTTTATTGGGGCACCTTCTGCATGTCCTGCTGATGTTGCTGCTGATTTATTCTTCGAAAATGTGGTGAAGTATTTTGGGTTGCCAGAAGATATTATCAGTGATCGCGATGCAAGGTTCACTGGCAGATTCTGGGCTCAACTGTTCAATTCTTTGGGTTCAGAATTGTAGTTTTCTACTGCAAATCACCCACAAACGAATGGTCAGACAGAAAGGATAAATGCCTTGCTTGAGGAATATTTAAGGCATTATGTTTCGGCAAATCAGCGAAACTGGACCAAGTTGTTGGATGTTGCTTAATTTTGTTATAACTTGCACAAGAGTTTAGCAACCGGTTTGAGTCCATTTGAGTTGGCAAATGGACAGCAACCTCTTACTCCACATGAGGTAGCTTTGCAATCTTCTGGTGAAAATTGTCCTACAGCTTATAGGTTTGCCAGGGGCAAACAAGAGTTAGTTGAGAAGGCTAAGGATAGTCTTGCAGTAGCTCAACAGCGAATGAAAAGATATGCTGATAAGCATAAACGGGATGTGCAATTTCAGGTTGGGGAGTTGGTACTTCTTAAGTTAACTCCTCAAATTTGGAAGAAGATTAGCAGCAAAGCAGTACACCGGGGGTTGGTACAGAAGTACGATGGTCCGTTCGAAGTGTTGGCGAAAGTTAGGAACGTAGCTTATAAGCTAAAGCTACCTGACATATTTAAGGTGCATCTCACTTTCCATGTGAGTTATCTGAAGCCTTATCACTCTGATTTAGAAGATGACTCCAGAGTTCAACAGAAAAGAGCTTAGCCAGTAATCAGAACTCAATTCGACAAGGAGATTCTGAAAATTCTAAGGCATGAGGTGTAGGGGCAGAGCAAAAAGAATAGACGGACCAAGTATTTGATTCAGTGGGTTGGAGAGGAAGAAGTTAATGCTGAATGGATCGATAGGGTCGATCTTTGGCAGTTTGAAGAAGAAGTCCAAGAGTATTAGAAGCAACAAGGCTCTCAAGTTTTAATGAGGGCGTTAAAGCCTCCAGGTTGGGGAGGTTTGTTAGACCCTTAGCATTAGGGATAGCTCTTGGTATACCGAAGTGCATAATCGGCATGCCGAGCTAATAGGTTAGGTGGAATCGAAGTGCTGAGGTCTGCTGTACAGAGCTTGTTATGTGATGTATGCTGTAGGCGCTAAGTGTGCTGCAATGTTGAGCTGAACTAGCGTGCTGTGCGCACGGCAGGTCGGCATGCCGAGTGGGAATGTTGGCATGCCAAGACGAAGTGGTCTGGGACTGAAGGCAAAGTTATGGGCAAAATGCTATGGAGCTTAAGTCAGTTAAGGCACGTGCTGGACATGTGTATGCAAGTCGGTTGTGGGATTAGGTGCTGAAAAGCCAAGACTTATGCTAAAGGCTAATTGGTTCGATTGGGTCTTGATTTTGGTTGAGCCTTGACTCAAATTGGCTAAGTCATTGGAAGGCTGGACTTGTGGGAAACGTGGCTGAGCTGGCAGCCACATTCTGAAGGCAGTTGCTAACTCCTTGCTCCTAATTGGCTGTTGCTGTAACTTATGTTAGTGGCTGGACATGTTAGCCACAATTTTAGCCTATTATGGTTTGGCTAGGCAGATTTGCTCATTAGTTACGTTTTTGGCTATCTTGAGTTCTCTGTAACCATTGTAATAGGTTCCTTGTAATCTTCATTGTGTTAATGAGATTAAGGTTGGGCTTTGACCTGTAAACTTGTTGTGTGCTTGCTATTTTCGTTTGGTTGCTTGCTTATACTGTTTTGCTTGTTGCTAACGGATTGTGTGATCCTAAACAAGAGTGAACGGTAAGAGTTCCCAACAGAGGGCTGTTGGTTAACCGTGGGAATATTCCGACCGTTTAAATCCAGTAAAAGACGCCAAAGGTGTGACAGATTGCTCGGTTAAGGGATATGAGTTTGATTACGTAGGTTTCATACTATTTCAACATGTTTGGTTGATGGGTATGAATTTGGAAAAAGTGCAGTGATATCCAAGTAATTGAAAATCTTTCATACCTTATCAATTTTGTGGGTCTGATATAACAGCTATTACCATTTCATAATATTATCAAATCTATTACCATTACCATTCTTCCAAGTGAATCAAGCGGCTCCTAATACATCAGATTCCTGAACTCATAAATTAATGGCTACGAGGATGGGCGACTTCCTTGGAAGTCCTCTTGTTGCACCTCTAAACAAGAATTAATTTGGCCACTTGTAAGGAGTTAAAAACTCCAAAAATATATTTTTCAATTTGAAACTCATAACTTGCTTAATTGACTAGGTTGTATTTCATAACTGAACTAAATAAACCACGGTTTCAAGAAAAAAAAGCAGCTAGAGATCCAGAAAATGAGAGTAGGAGAGGAGAAAATGGAGAAAAAGAGAATTTAGATTAAGAGATAAAGGTTTGTAGCAAGACACAATGAATTCTTACAAAATATGGCCTAACTTCCTAACAAATTCCTGTCTTCCTTTATCCTACGAACAATACACACAAGAAGTCAACTTTTCTAACAACCTCAATTAACATGCTGACTAAGCAGCTGACTCAATTATTGAACCAATTAACTACAACGGTATCGTTCTACTAATTGTGTACAAAGATGTTTTTTTTTGTGTACAAAGATGTTAATACTAGGATGGTGATCCCCTCTGAAGTCCTCGTGTTGCACCTCTAAAAAAGAGCCAAATTGGCCACTAGTAGGGAGTTAAACTTTAATGTTGATAGGTTTTGGATTCAAAACTCATAGTTTGCTTAATTAACTTGGTTGTATCTACCTTGTCCAATTTGGCCAAAGTTTCGTTAAGACTTCAGATTTGACCACTAGTAAGGAGTTAAGATTTCAGTGTTAAGGTAAGTTTTAGTTTCTTTAAGATTTCAATGCTTAGGTACATTTTGGGTTTGAAACTCATGACCTGCTTAATTGGCTAAGTTGTATCTCCCTCATCCAATTTGGCTATTAGTGTGAGTTAAAACTTCAGTGTGATATGTCTCGTTTCGTTATGACTTCAGTGTTGAGGTAAGTTTTGGAATGTGAAACTCGTTGCCTACTTAATTGGCTAGGTTGTATCTCTCTTATGTTGCACCTCTAAAAAAGAACCAACTTGGCTAATAGTATTGGGTTAAAACTTTAGTGTTAAGGTAGGTCTTGGTTTGAAATTCCTGGCTTGCTTAAGTGGTTAGGTTGTATCTCCTTCAAGGTTTTTCACTTCAGTGTTGAGGTAAGTTTTGGTTTTAAAACTCATGACCTACTTAAATGACTAGATTGTATCTCCATTCAAACTCATAGTCTACTTAAGTAGTTAAGTTATATCTCCCTCAAGGTTGGCCGGGAGTTAAGATTTCAGTGTTGAGTTAAGTTTTGAATTCGAAACTCATGGCATGCTTAATTGGCTAACTTGTATCTATCTCCAAGATTTGAGGAGGTTGAAATTTCCCTATAAAGTAGTGTAGTGTAAAGTTAATTGGCTAAGTTGTATTTCCCTCCAAGATTGGGTCTCCTCATAAAGTAGTGTAGTGTAAAGTTGTATCTTCATCTGAGATTGAGTCTCCCTCCTAGCATAGGGTAGTGAAAAGATAGGTTAGAATTAAGATAGATTGTAGTGTAAATGTAGGTTAGGAGTAAGAAAGTGTAGTGTAAAAATATGTTAAAACTAAGATAGATTGTAGTGTAAAGGTAGGTTAGAACTAAGATAGATTGTTGTGTAAAGGTAAGTTAGGAGTAAGAAATTGTATCGATAAGGGAAAAGAGAAATAATAAATTTGTGTCTATTTAATTATAAAAAATAAAATAGGATTGAATTTTCAACTTAAATTTTGAAAAAGACAAAAAATTATATTATATATTAGTTTTTCTTTTATAAATAGTGCTATACATTAATCAAAATCGCCATCACTGTCGATTATATTAATATAGCGTTGGTTAATTTGTTTAATAAATTTGAATATAATTTAAATTCAAAAATAAATGATCGAAGAAGATTATTTTATTTTTGAATATCCATTATGTTCTCAAACAAACAAACAATATATATATATATATATATTGTGTGTGTGAAAGAGAGATTGAGTAATGTTAATATTTTTTTATCTAATAACCTTTTAAAAAAACTATATACAATTTTATTTTTTATTTATCTCTTTTTTCACCTATCTTTACATCACATGCATACTCTAACCCTAAATTATTTTTGACAAAAACTCCTGCGTAATAGATTTATATATGACGTATTTCATATATGAAATGGATAATTAATGACCCTTGAAATTGTGATTATAATTTCTTGCAATTTTTATTATGTGTTGAAATTGTAATTAACCTCCGTTTCACGTAAGAACCTCAAAACTAGCTTATTTTTTTTAGTTTATCAAACGAACCTTAATCAACGGATCTAACATAAATCAATTGTTTTATTAAAACTATTTATTTATTTAAGAAAATATATACATAAAATATTAAAATTTTTCCTTCTAAATTCTTCTCATATCTATTTTTTTTTCAAAAAAGAATTTGCAACTTTTTTTTTTGATATCTCAGGTTCTTAATTCTACAACTCCATGTCTTCCCGCCACTTCATTGTTGTTGAGTTAGACTACTCCTGCGCTTCGAACCAACCGTCCCCTAGCCAGTTGAGGATGTAAACCACGGGATGTGCACGCAATGGATACTGTCATGAAACTGAGAATTGGGTTCAATAATAATGGGCTCCAATGGGTTGTAAAGGTCCACTCACTCTCAAGCCCATTATTCTAAACTCCACATGAACATGCCGTTTTGGGCATATTAATAGTAGAGATTTGTACTGAATTGTATTAAAATAGAATGAATTGTTCAAGTTCGGTATGGAATTTGTGAATCAAGAAATCTGATTTCTCTCCTCACTCTCTCTCTAACATTCTCTGCAATTCTGTCTTCTCTTTCTTCATTTCTCCATTTGGTTAAACTCAACTTCTGAATTAATTGGAAGAATCTGACAAATGGTATCAGAGAAGTGATTCTCCGGCCTGAATTTCGTGTCTTTTTCTGGTTCTTTCTCCTCATCCTCTCAAGAAATTCTCTCTTTCTTTTCTTTGATTCTATGATCTTTGTTCCCTCCTTATTCTTCTCTCAAGAAATTCTTAAACGTTCTTCTTTTCTCATTTTTATAATTCTTTTTACTTCAATTTTGCACTCTAACCATTCTAATTTTGAATTCTGAATTTACAACATCAACATGGATGATGAGAAACATAAGGCACATTTAAGAAGATTGGATGCTATCATGGATAGAATTGAAAGCAAATTTGATATCTTGTTAGGGATTCTTTCAGATAAGTTTATGGTGGAGGCTAACATTGGAGAATTTGAAAACAATTCTTTCAAGAATCCAAAGATTGGCATTCTTGATGTTGCGACAATCAACTTTGACGAGGAAAGTATTTTTGGTGGTGGAAGAGAGTTTAAAGAAGATGAATATCATCTGTTTGATAAAAGTTCTCAAGGGTCACATTTTGGTGATGACGAAGTTTTGAAAAATTCTGGGAAGCCAATGGTGACAGATGATTTAAAAAGAAATGATGTTGATTTCAATTACATTGAAACAGACAGGTATTGAGTCTGAAAATGAATATCAAGAAATTACTGAACATGAATCACATGAGCAAACTCTGATTACTTATCCCTCTACCAACAAAGTTGACTTTGATTGCTCTGAAAATTTACAACTGCAACAGTACTCTAAACCCTTGATTATACTGCAGACTTCTCATATTGATGAAATGGGTTATGTTTGTCTTTTTAACCAAATTGATGAATTTTGGGTGGCAATTGCTCCACGGTGTACTGAAAGTGAATTTTATGATTTTGAAAGTCATAAAATCCTTAAATTTTTTGAGGAATTGAAACAGGGTGAAATTGCTATCCAAGCAGCCAAGAGTGTTTTTATATCTTGGGTTGAAAGGGTGACAGGTTTCAAGGGAGGTACTATTTCCAATTATTACCAAATAGTTATTGCTATCCAAGCAGCCAAGAGTGTTTTTAAATCTTGGGTTGAAAGGGTGACAGGTTTCAAGGGAGGTACTATTTCCAATTATTACAAAATAGCTATGGATTTTGTCGAGAAGCTTCCTCTGTCTGACAGCTGTGATACCATTCTAGTAGTGGTGGATAGGCTGTCCAAGATGGCTCATTTCTCAGCACTGAAACATCCTTTTCCTACCATGGATGTGGCAACTATTTTCTTGGATAACATCTTTCGGTTGCATGGGTTGCCTCAGTCAATTGTCTCTGATCGAGATCGATTGTTTACTAGCAGATTCTGGAAAGAATGCTTTCAAATGTTGGGTATCACCTTGCAATACAGTACAGCTTATCACCATCAAACCGACGGACAAAGTGAGAGAATTATCCAGTGTTTAGAGGCTTATTTACGGTGCATGTGTTCTGATCGACCTCATAGCTGGTGACAGTGGTTGCCAATGGCAGAATGGTGGTACAATACGAATTTTCATACAAGCATTCAAATGACTCCCTTTGAAGCTTGTTATGGTTGTGCTCCTGTTCAGTTGCCATTAACGGCAGAATTTGACTCCATCTTCCCTGCAGCTAGCACTTTGGTGAGGGATAGGGTGGCAGCTATGCATCTTCTACGAGATGATTTAGCACAAGCTTAGAATCGCATTAAAATGTTTGCAGACCGGCACAGAACCGAGAGAGAGTTCCAAGTAGGTGATTTGGTGTATCTCAGACTTCAACCTTACAGGCAGTATACGGTAGAATTGAGAAAGCAGCTGAAACTCTCTACCAAATTTTTTGGACCTTTCCCTGTCATTGAGTGAATTGGGACAATAGCTTATTGCCTACAACTACCAGAAGGATCCAAAATTCATTCGGTGTTTCATGTGTCCCAGCTTAAGAAGAAGTTAGGGACTGATCAAACTGTTATGCCTCAATTGCCTGTGATGAGCAGTGATGATCAGATTATTGTGGCACCAAAAGCTGTATTGCAGAGGAGAGCAATAATGAGGAATGGCCTACCAATCACCCAGGTTCTTATTCGTTGGAGTAATCTCCGGAGGAAGCATCCTGAAGCATCCTGGGAAGATTCAAACTTTATCAAGTCCCAGTTTCCTTCATTTGAACTCTTTAGCAGGTATCCTTGAGGACAAGGATTGTTTAACGGGTTGGGTTTGTCATGAAACTGAGAATTGGGTTCAATAATAATGGGCTCTAATGGGTTGTAAAGGTCCACTCATTCTCAAGCCCATTATTCTAAACTCCACATGAACATGCCGTTTTGGGCATATGAATAGTAGAGATTTGTACTGAATTGTATTAAAAATAGAATGAATTGTTCAAGTTTGGTATGGAATTTGTGAATCAAGAAATCTGATTTCTCTCCTCACTCTCTCTCTAACATTCTCTGCAATTCTGTTTTCTCTTTCTTCATTTGGTTAAACTCAACTTCTGAATTAATTGGAAAACATTATCTGCAATTCTGTTTTCTCAACTTCTGAATTAATTGGAAGAATCTGACAGATACTAACCTTACGGTAGTAGCCCAAACTGGGTACCAGGGTCAGTCTTCAAGTCATTGGTCACCAAGTCAAACACCTCCCGGCCCAAGGTGTTGACGATGCTCTTCCGAGGAATCCCGACCCCACACGGCCTCACTCCTTCTTCATTTGGTTAAACTCAACTTCTGAATTAATTGGAAGAATCTGACAGATACTAACCTTACGGTAGTAGCCCAAACTGGGTACCAGGGTCAATCTTCAAGTCATTGGTCACGAAGTCAAACACCTCCCGGCCCAAGGTGTTAACGATGCTCCTCCGAGGAATCCCGACCCCACACGGCCTCACTCCTGCGCACAGCTACTATAATCGTTCTCCATTGCCTATGTGCCCCGGTGATATGCTCACTATAATCGTTCTCCATTGCGTATGTGTCCCGGGGAGACTTGGAGCATCTCACGAATACTCTTTCTACCCCTATTTATCCATAAATAGGTGTAGATTGTCTCAAGTGGTATTCGAACTCTGGTTACTAGGGTTGAACCCACTTGAGGATGCCAAGTGAGCTTGCTCACTTTGGTAAGAATTTGCAACTTTCAAGCATCAATAGTAGAATAATACCATTATTACTACCGTTTTGAAACCGTTACAATGATTTATTTAATCTAAATCTTTGGTATTATTTTGTGTTTTTAATCCCTCCGAGTTTAATTAGGAAAGATTAAACATCCTCTTCAATAATTTCTAAAATTGTAAAGCCCTTCTTAGCAATTTCTTCTATTTCCTCCTCTCCTCGTCCCCTCCCGGCCACACCCGTCGCCAGTCGCCACCATTTCTAAATTGTAATCCGCCCATTAATTTCAGTGTTCTCCAAAAAACAATCCGAAAAATTTCCCTCAATTTCACTGCTCAGAAATCAAAAAAAAAAACCCTAAATTCTCACACTTCAACTCACTTTACACTTTGAATCAAAATTTCCCAGCAATGCCTGCTTCCTCCTCAGGTTAAAATCGAATTTGATTGTTTGTTTAATTCATTTTTTTTTTTGCGGTTTGATTTGCATTTTTTCCTGAAATTATTAAAATTTTTTTAAATGTTTATTTATTTTGATTTTTTTGGTTGCAGAGGCGAGGACGCGGTGGAGGAAGCGAAAACGAGAGCCGCAAATTTCGCGAAAATTAAAAGCGCCGCAACCTTCACAAGACGATGACGTTTTGGAGGATGAGGATGAAGACGATGAGGAACTTATTGAGGACGATAATGCCACCAATCAAAACCCTAGTAATTTTTCCCTGGAACGGACGGTTCAGATTAGGGAGAGCGAGGCAGTGTCCGAAGGTGGCGAGCGAATTAGTAATTTTCCGGTCGTGGTTAAGCGGGCGGTTTATCGGCCACACTCGTCTGTGATTTCTGCTGTGGCGATGGAGAGGGCGGGGAATATTGGGGAAAGTAGAGGGCCGCGGCAAAACGGAATCGTTTTAGAGAATATTTCTCATGGGCAGTTGCAGGTCTTGTCTGATGTGCCTGCGGATTGTGCGGTATTAGCTGAGGAAAGCGGGAGTGGAAATGGATCGTATGTGATTTCGCCGCCTCGAATTATGAAAGGCAAAGGCGTGATTAAGAAGTTTGGCAGTGCTGAAAGGGTTCATGTTGTACCAAGTCATGCAGGTTCGTGTCAAAATCTCGTCTTTGCAGCATTTTGTGCATTTGTTTGTAGTAAAAATGTTGAATTCTGCTTGTATTAATATGGGTTTTCAAATATATTTTGTTAATGTAGACTTGGTAAGACAGTGATTTGGCTGTTTAGATGACTAAAAATAGTAGCTTTGGATAGCCATGAGTGATTGAGTGGAAAGCTGGAAATTTGTAGAAAGAGAAGAAAGTTTTGGACTTTTTGAAACTAAGTTTTGATTTGTATGAAGGAAAATTTAGCGGTTATGAAGATATGATGATTTGTTGCTCTGGAGAATGACACTGCATTATGAGTTGTGCTCAAGTTTGTAAAGCAGCATAACATGCTTCATATTTTTTCTTCTGTGTTCTGAATAATGTTGTAGATACCACATTATGTGAACTTGTGTTTGAGTACTGGCTCTATAGGGCCATTTGTATGATGCGAAGGATTTAGTTCATCCTCTGTCTAACTATAGAGAACCAGGGAATGAAGGATACTAATAGTTATTGAAATAAGATGGAGGACACTTTTAAAATGTGGTATCCCACTCTTGTGAAACACAACTACCACTTGTTGTGGGACTACTATGTGAGATGAGTTGTATTGAATGTGTTAAGAAGTCTATAGGAATGATATGATTATGACTGATGAACTTGAGTTACAAATGTCCTTTTTAATTATATGACTAGCTGAGGTGTCAGAACCATCTTGTGTACTCCTGTGCAAGTGTTGAATGTGGGTATACAATTTACATCCATGAATTTGTGCAAATTTTCCTTTTACTCCTTTGGTATGTGCATGTTAACTCTTAATTGTCAGACATTCTTCTTGACACAGGAATAGTTTCTTATTTTAGTTTATTCTCTAAGCAGATTGGTTTTCACCTAATACGGTGCATAGATTGGAGAGGCAAGTTGTGCCTCATTTCTTCTCTGGAAAGTCAGCAGATCATACCCCTGAAAAATACATGGAGTGTCGTAACTGTATTGTTGCCAAGTACATGGAGAATCCAGACAAGCACTTGTCTCTAACTGATTGCAGGGGATTTATTGCTAGCATTAGTATTGACGATATTACTCGTATTATGCGATTTCTTGACCATTGGGGGATCATTAATTATTGTGCGGCCACCCCTAGCCGTGGCAGCCAGAAGGATGCAACAGATTTGCTTGAGGATTCAAACGGTGACCTGTGTGTGCCTAGTGCTGCTTTGAAAACAATTGATAGCTTGGTCCAGTTTGACAGGCCTAAATGTAGGTTAAAGGCAGCTGATGTATATCCAGAACTTGGATGTCAACATGATGAAGACTCTGATTTTGACAATGAAATTCGAGAACATTTATCTGAAACCAGATGCAATTCTTGTTCTCGGCCCACTCCAACAGTGTATTACCAATCACAGAAGGAGGTACTTGAGTACTTTTCCAAGTTGTTCTTAATTGCCCTTGGCCCTGCTCAATTTTCTCAACTTTGTTACTGTTCGTTGGTAATTTATAATATCTATACAACAACTAAGCTTTTATCCCATTATGTGGGTTCTCCTATATGGATCACATTTCGTCATTGTGTTTTGTCGACTAATTTATAATATCTTAGTTTGAAAACAAATATAGAGGTATGAGTATGTAATCCTGAACTTTGGCTAAGTAGATCAGTAGGGATGATCCCTATTTCATATATGACAAACAAAATAAATGCACATGCTCATTGCTTGAAAAATTGATTGTTAGTTAAAACTTTTGAATGTTCCTGGTTAAGAATTGGTTAGGGAATGATTTGTATTAGTTGTTATCAAATTAACTCTACTGCATATGGAAAGTTCGTTTTCATAATCATATACGTCATTAGTAGGTTTTCAAAGAGCCTGTTCTGAAAGTTGGGCAATGCACTAAGGATTTCTTTTCATGTCCTCTCTTTCCTGTGCTTGTTATTTGAGGCAGTACTGTTGTTTACTGTTGATAGGTTCATAACTTCTTGGTGTAATCTGATGGAACCTGTCATTCTTGTGGATTCTCATTAAAAATGCATGTTGTCTTGATATAATACTGTTTGTACTTCTAATTTTCTTAGGGAGATGTAAAATGTTTTGTACTTCTCCTTTTTGCACATCTTCAAGATATCATATATTTCTACCCTCTTTGGTCGAGTACTTCATCTTAGTTTCAAGCATGCCAATGTTCTTGCACTTCATCTCCAAAATGTCCCTGGAGTCTTGGTGAAAAAGAATATGGAGAACTGTATGTGCTATTTGTTCTAATCTTGTCTTGGTTAGTATTTTTCTTTGGCTGTGCACAGGGGCTCGATAGTTAACCTCCCATTTTTATGCAAAGTGGAAAAAGTACTGAATTCCTTTATGCCCAAACTTGAATGAAAATTTTAGCAAGTAGTTTTCCTTTGATCAGTTGGAAATCCTTTATTTTTCTTTTGCGGAAATTTGGCTGATTAAGCAAGACTGAGGGAGTAATAGGTAATACTTGGTAGAGAAAGGAAGGTTTAACTACTAGATTGCCACAAGCATCTGCAGGAAAAAAATAAGTGCCTATGTCCTTTTGTTGATTGTTGGTGAGGATTGAAGTCGGTAGAAGAGCTTTTCAGGATTTGAGCTTCCTGTGTTTTTGCTGATTAGATCAAAGTTTTTTTTTTTTTTTCATTTGCAGACACTTTATTTTGTAGTGTTATAACTACAATTTTATTTTCGGAAAAATTTATTTAGTCCTAGCCCCTTGGATCTTCATAAAGTGTATGATTGGTTTGGACCTTGGTGTTCATTGTCTTAACTCTTTCACATTGATTAAGCAAACAAATGAACAGAGTTGGGAGAAGTTAGCAAACAATTTTGATTGTTCAAAAAATTACGAGTTTAACTTTGACAAAAATCGTTAACAGGTGGATGTGCTACTGTGTTTGGATTGCTTCCATGATGGAAGATTTGTTGCGGGTCATTCTAGCCTCGATTTTGTAAAGGTCAATTCCCTGAAAGGTTATACAGGTCTGGATGGAGAAAGTTGGACTGATCAGGAAACACTGCTTCTTCTTGAAGGGATGCAACTCTATAATGAAAACTGGAATGAAATTGCGGAGCATGTAGGCACGAAGTCAAAAGCACAATGCATCCTTCATTTTGTCCGCCTGCCAGTTGATGGTACTGCATTGGATAGTATTGAAGTCCCAAGCTCTAACAATCCGTCGAATCTATGGAATGGAGAGGGCCATGGGAGATTACATTCAAGTACCAATGGGAATCTTGAAGGTGATTTAATACATTTTCTTTTTTTTTCTGTCTCGCTTTCATTTCTTCTACTTGGTTTCATATTTTCCTCAATAATATCGTCTAATATTTCACTATCTCCATTATGTCGCTTATCCAGTAGGCGGGTTGCAAGACCCTGATTCACAAAGCAAATTTCCTTTTGCAAACTGCGGAAATCCGGTGATGGCCCTCGTAAGTGTTTTCCTCCGACAAATGATTTATTTTTTCTAAGATGGTTATGCAGCATTTTATTTGCTAGGCTTATATGTGCTTGGCTAGCTATTTCACGATTGACATGTTAGTAGATAGGAAGTTTTGGATACTTCTCAAGAATTAAATTTTTTCATGCAAATCTGATATGATTTTCCCTCCAAATAATCTACTATTTTCACTGATCAAGTTTTTGATGTTTTAACTGTGCCACTCTGTTTTTCTATAATTACTAGCATGAGGCCATAAGTGGAATGGAGGCTCCAGGTTTTTTAGGTTGAAGGGGGACCTGTTGCTTGAGTTGGCTGAACCTATTAAACTCCAAAATAGCGTCTAAACTAATGTCATTGATAGTCAACTTCTGGATGTTCATCCAGTTTACTTTGGCGACTATTGCAAACAGTAATTCTCATTCTTGTGCAGTAACAAGGAAGCTAGACATGGCTGTTTTAGTGTGACATGCAAATTAGTTGCAATCCTCCCTCTTTCCCCAGGTTTTGGATTAGATAACTATTGTTAATCAATAAAATCTACAATTTTTTTGCCTATGATGCTATAATCTGAATCTTATATTGGGGGTGGAGGAATCAAAATTTATTTATTTATTTTTCTTTCTTAACTGAATTTGGTGCTGAAATCTGCCACAATGTGGATGTTTGTCAGTTCAAAATAGACAGCTAAAGTAACCCCTGGTTTCTGAAGATTACAGTTTCAAATCCTTAAAAGAGTTTCTTATCTCGTCTTTTTTATTCATCTTGAATCAGTACCATTTGGTGGGAAAGAAATGGTGATTTTGGCCAGTTTTGACAATCTATTGGAACTAAAAATTGGAAAGAGGATTGCTGTAACGCAGTCGAAGATGGCTTACTTTGACTAAGAAAACTCATGGTTGGCTTAACCCTTAGTTGTGTTTTCTAACTTGTATCAAGTTCGATTCTATGAGCATGAACAAAAAATGAAGGTTTTATAAATGAGAATGTTGAGATGGATATATGGACACACTATATGAGATAGAGTAAATAATGAATGCATTAGAAAGAAAGTAGGGGTAGTTCCAATAGATGAGAAAATGAGAGAAACAGGGTTAAGGTGGTTTGGACATGTGTATAGGAGGCCTTTAGATCCAGTACGACATGTAGAAAATAAAGAATTAGTAAGAGGAAGACCAAAAAAGAATTCGAAAGAAACTATAAGGAAAGATATGTTGTACTTAAATATAAATTAGAAAATGTGTTTAGACTGAATATGATGGCGAAGTGTGATCCATATAGCCAACCACATGTAGTGATATAAAGGCTTAGTTGTTGTATCATGTTGATTCTCAAGTCCTCCCGTATCTTGTATAATGTATGTGCATTAATAGCAATTACTTTGACTATTCACATTCCTGTTGAAACAAGGTTTTACAAATGGTTCATTTTTTTTTAAAATTATTTTTGGCAAGTACATTAACATATCTATTGACAAAAGGATATTCCTGGTACACAAGAGGCACACAGTTACAATTTAATGCATGTCGGAATTATCCTCGTACTCCAAGAAAACATGTAAACAAAGTCCAGTGCTTTATAGTGGACTTCTTATTATAGTGTTAAATAAATGGAAGATGACGAGTGCTGAGAATAATGAAAGCCTTATAATTACCAGAACTATGCACCAAAATGATGTAATGAAAATAAATGCTTCAGTTCACTCTTAAATGTAAAGATCTCCATCCAAAACTTCCACATTGGAATATGTGTCATCCTCTTGCTGTATTAAGTAGTTGACCATCTCTATGTGTTTGCTTTGTTAATTCGTTTTGATGCATACTTCTTGCGTCAAAGATTCAAACTCATTAACTGTTAGTCTCACGTAAATTAACTGCTGCCATTCTTTTTTGGATCAATTCTAGTTTGTGTCAAAACTTGTCAACTGTGCAGATCTTTTTTTTTTCTTTTGATGTTTCCATCTAGACATAAGTTTCAATGCCATACATGTATTCCTGAATATCTCTCTGTTGCAATCCCTCCCTAGGTTGCCTTTTTGGCTTCTGCAGTGGGACCTAGAGTTGCTGCAGCTTGTGCTCATGCATCCCTCGCTACGCTATCTAAGGATGATACTTCTACTTCATCTAGAAATGTTGTGCAGATGGATGGATCAAGGTGAGTTAATAAGTTGACTGTCTTCCTTCAAATGTTTTGTTGGTCAGTGTTTTAATTTCTGCCCATTTCCATTGTCTTGTTTGAATCTACTATTGCTTTTGGTAATTATGATTATAAATTTGTTGGGTCCTTTTTTGGGTTATTATATAGAGACAGATTCTTATGCTATTTGGAGAAATGTACAGAGGAAGTCTTTAGTTATGATTTGACGGAAATACTAGCAGCATCTTCTAAATTTTCTTCCTGTATTCTTTTATGTCACATTTTTCATTTCTTTTTGTTAGTAAATTTGGGCTAAACTTTGTACATTTGTTGTGCTATTGAAGGATGAGTATGGAAGGAATGCTTGGTAAGGAAGGTGGTCCCTGTGGAGACTATGTCAACTCAAGTCAGCAGAAAGGTATTCTGTAAAACATGTTTCGCATTCCATCCTATCCTTTCTTTATATAACCAGGATTCTACATGATTCAGATGCTACTGCATTATCTGCTGAAAATGTAAGAGCTGCTGCAAAAGTTGGTCTTGCTGCTGCAGCGACAAAGGCAAAGCTCTTTGCTGACCATGAAGAACGTGAAATTCAAAGGTTATCAGCGAATATAGTAAATCATCAGGTACTTGTTTGCTGATTCCAATCACTATTGTGAACTTTAAGCATAATTTTCTAGCTGAGTATTTATTCTCTTGATATTATTGCTATGGGAGTTTGATTTTCATGAGCTACTCCTGTGCATCTGAGAGAGTCTTACTTTGTAGCTTTTAATTTTTTATGAAATAATGTAAATAATTACACCAAAATTTAACTTGATATTAGATACCATGCACCAGCTTCATTGCATACTGAAGGTTGTTTTTTTACTTTACCTTGATTTCCTTGCCATGAATTACCTGTCTAATGTGATGCTATAGGCCTGACAGGATATTGTAGTTGACTTGCTATGTTTTTCTTACTAAAAATTTTGTGGATGCTAATATGGTTATTTAAGTAAAAGGGATTGGAAAAATTTGTGTTTGGAGATGGTTCTGAAGATAATCACAGCATGGGAAAATTGTTGTAGGTGACTATTATCAGGGCTGATTGGTTTGGGTGCTGTATAGGTGTTTTAGGTCTAGTAAATGCCGATTTATTCTTGTTGTTCCAGTGTCAATTGCATCAGATTGGTATTTGCTGATGCAATGATACGAAAGGGAAGAAATTATAAGCATCATCGAAGCAGGGTAGAATTTGCTGGAAAAAACTCTGATATTTCATTCTTCAAACTAAAGATATTTCTTGACCCTGTAGTGAGACTCCTAGAATGTGTACATTTGTAGCACTTCCAGTGTGAATCCCATGAGACTGGCATTTGCTGATAAAATGATAGGAAAGGGGAGAAATTATAAGTATCTTCATAGGGTACAACTTGCTGGAAAAAAAATTCTGATATTTCATTCTCCAACGGAAGATATTACTGGACCCTGTAGTGAGGCTCCTAGCGTATGCACAATTATAGCCCGGCTACAACCAAGATTCTACTGACCTTTCAATTCAAATCTACATATATGTCTTGACTTAGAGATGAAGCATTAACCTTTTGTAGATCTTTTTAGGCTTTTGAATGTTGCAAAAGGCTCCACATAGGACACTGAAAATAGCAATCAAATGAATATGCAAAATCATAAACTTAGTCAAGCTCCAAATCGGCTAGTGCTACCAATTTTCTCTGTCACTGCCGTGTTGCGGGGTATATTTTATTGTTTGACAACTCTCAAATCCTTTGGAAGTGTTGGATTGGGATCACTTCAATTTTCTAATATATATCATGCCTTCTGCCAAATATTCACTGACATTAACAAGTTTGACAAATATGCCAAATAAGAATAATTATGATAGCTAGGAATTGTAAATGTATAACTAGTCTTGTTACTTGTTGGTCCTACGATACTGTCCTTGGTGATTGATAGAGTTTTTCTTATGTTTAAGCGGCTAGTTGGTCAAATTTGGTCACGTTCTTTAAATTTATGGAAGAATAGATATTGTTATCTGGATTTATAGAGTGAAGTCTGTCCACGGGTTATCTGCCAGTTAAGTTAGGTTGACTTCATCTATGGCTTTAAGTGTGAAGTGAGAAAGTTTCTAGAGTTTTTTCAAGCTATAGCTCAGGATTTGAAAGTAAATTGGGAATAGAAGTCTGGAACTACAAATTGTCAGTGTGACTCAAAGTTCATTCATAGAAACTTGGAAGCATGAAAGATATCTGTGCTCTCAGAGGAAGAGTGCTTCAGTCTCATGTGCAAGAATATGCCTATCTACCCCCTGCCCACTGCTCAGATGTCCCTTGGACCTTTTCCCTGAATGGTTGTGGCCCATTACCCCTTAACCCCTGCTACAGAAAGTGCTAAGATGTGAGAAATAATGGGTACTGCTTTTCATAATTTGTGAAGGCTGCAAGTTATTGAAGCCTAATCAAGAGGACATGAAAGTAGGAGTTTATTCAAATGCTAGAAATTCTGACATTAAAGGCGTTGAATGTATAGAAGATGAAAAATATGCATTATCAAGTTAATCAAATTAGAATTCTTTAGAAATGCATTGACACTACGATTAAATTTTGTCTCATCATCCTTAAAGCTATTTTATGGAGTGAACATATTTCTCCGTTTTTCAATATAATCAGTAATTTTCAAGCTATTATTGTTGGTCATGTTACACTCTTCATATTCCTCATCGGTATTGAGTTTGCGTAACCTCAAATGATTGGCAATTCAAACTACTTTCTCCTGCAATTTCTTTCCAAAGTTGAGCACTTACTTGATATTCTGCATCAGTGGTCAAAGTTAGTTATAGAATTGGCTTTAGGATTCTAAATGTCTGACTGTTTGTGGCTTCTCTCCCAATTCAGTTGAAAAGATTAGAGCTGAAGCTGAAGCAGTTTGCTGAAGTGGAGACTTTATTAATGAGAGAATGCGAACAAATGGAAAGGACAAGGCAGAGGATTGCCACAGAACGTGCTCTTGTGGTGTCAACGCATCTTGGATCTCCTGGAATATCTCGGCCTATGGGTCCCCCAAATGTTAATCCTGCCATGGTTAACAGCAATGTTGGTAATAGTCGGCAGCAAGTTGTTTCAAATTCTCCACAGCCATTTATTTCTGGGTTTGGCGGTAATCAACCAATCCATCCACACATGTCACTCATGTCACAACAATCTATGTACGGACTTGGGCCAAGGTTGCCTCTGTCAGCAATACATCCATCCTCAGCTCCTCCTAATATGATGTTCAACTCTCCATCAAATTCTCAGACTGCTCTTAATCATGCAATGCTGAGACCTGTATCTGGGTCTAAATCTGGTTTAAGTTGATTGTGAAATTGATGAAGCGCCAGCGTTGCTTGTGTTTATTGTGGTATTCCCATACTGACAAAAGAAGCCAGGAGAGTAATCGAGGTGTTGCTATGCCATGCATTTACTTGCCTCTCGTTGTTTCACTGGATACTCGAGTTATTTGAGGAAGGCTATGCAGCTGATTCTACAACGCATATCAATAGGGCATTCGGCTATTTTCAGGCGACCGTTCAACTAATTTGTTTGTCTATTTAACCATGCTCTTATGTATACTACTTTACAATGGCACAATTAGTCTTAGTTGTCTTAGCAACTAATTGATCTTAGTTTTTTGCTCCATTTATGCCCTTGCAATTAGATCTGAATTTCTTTACGGAAAGTCCAAGTGAAGAGGGGTCAAGTTTCATAATTTCAAAAAGAGTTAGAATGTATCTAAGAAGAGAGAAACTATCGTCCTAGTAACCATAGGTTCAAAGTATACATGCAATGAATCTTATTCAAGGTTAGATGTTTAGAGTAAACTTTTTAATTTGATTTATTTTAAATTTTCAAGTTATTTAAATTGATTTTATGGATCAATTTAGTTTGCTTTGTATCATGATATATGCGATGTTGTAAGTTGAAAATCATCAAGTGGTCATCATCATTAGAGGCATTCTCCTCTTATGTGAAACAAAATGATATATGCAAAATACACGCCCGTTTTTTTTTTTCGAGTATCATTTTTTTTATTAGCATACTATTTTTATTTCACATATTTATACTTGATATGCTAAAAAATTAATATTTTATGCGTCAATTAGAATGATACACTTTTATAATAAATATTAATAAGAAAAATTGATACTTGATACGGGAAAAATCTGAAAATTGATATTTTATACATAATACGCGAAAAAAATAATACATGATGTACGAAAAATTAATACTTGATACGCGAAAAAAATGATACATGATACACGAAAAATTAATAGTTGATTCGCGAAAAAATTATACATGATACACGAAAAGTTGATACATTATACGCGAAAATTGATACTTTATGCATGAAAAAATAATACATGATA
This sequence comes from Ophiorrhiza pumila, assembly GCA_016586305.1. NCBI lineage: Eukaryota > Viridiplantae > Streptophyta > Magnoliopsida > Gentianales > Rubiaceae > Ophiorrhiza > Ophiorrhiza pumila. Next base: position 9,140,375 of record BLIW01000010.1, on the reverse strand, counting down.
CGCAAAAAATTGATATTTTATACGCGAAAAACTGATACTTTTTATATGATAAGCGAAAAAATAATACTTTATACATGATACGCAAAAAAATGATACATGAAATGCCGAAATTTGATACATAATACTCGAACATTTGATACTATATACGCCACACAGAATAATATAATTTACACACTAACATTGACACTTTATAAACAAATTATAATCCACGACGTGTCAACGTTCAGAATAATATACTTTATACATTAACATTGTTACTTTATATACAAGTTATAATCCACGACGCGTCAACACACGTTATTAATCCCGTTGCATGTATGAATATGTGTTGTAGGGGTTTTTGTGTCATCATTAATTCCGGATCCTAATAGGTACATTTTGAATTTTTGGGGGAAAAGCGTACTATGGATAATAAAACCTTGTTATCCTTTTCATCCATGGGAAGAGCCTTAAAATGCTTAATTAAAAGTGTAGTAAGGAATCAATAGCAAACATTCACATTCGATTTCACTAAAAATATAAATGGCAAAAAAAGTTGATGTTATGGTGAAAGGGAAAATTGCGAAAAGTACCTTTTACATTTGATTAAAAAGCTTTTTTCATTTTGTACATTTGAAATGATATAAATTAGTCCCTAACATTTAAAGAGTGTAACAAATTTGTCATTTCATCTATACCTGTTTCCTTTTTAACAAAAATCAAGTCATGCGACAATTTTTTAGGGGCAAAATTAGAATTTAAAAAATAAAATTAAGTTATGTATTAACTTTATCATTGATGAAAAATTAAGAGAATGAATTTTGTTTTCAATTTTGCATTTGGAAAAAATGTCACATGAGGCGCACATGGGTTGTTTCAATATAAAAAGAAATCGTAATAGATTGAATGACCATTTTGTTATAGTATTTAAATGTTATGGAACAATTTGCATTATTTCAAATGAGATAGATAAAAAAAGTTTTTCAATGAAATGTAAAGGAAGTTTTTCCCAATTTTCCCAGGGTGAAATCATAAGATTTAGCTTGCTTGCTATATAAGCAAGTGCGTAAAATCACAATCACCCTTTGTGAGGTTGATTTGTTAGGGAGAGATACTTCAAACCTTCAGTAACAAAAAAAAAAAAAAAAAAAAATCATATAAATGATTTTTTTAATCGAAGTACAATTTTAGTAGTTAATTTTTCAAATTTTTTACAATTAGTGGCGGATTAAAGAAGTAACATTTGGAGGTGAAACTGTACAATATTGTTACTAATAGAAATTAGGGAAACAATTGCATAAATCCCTCACATTCACAAAATAATTAATTTGGCCACTCACATTTGAAACTAGACAAAATAGTTCATATAGTATATCAAAAGTGCTAATATGTAGCCCCTCGCCACGAATCTCTAAGAAATATCATTAAATATTCACGCAACCCTATTTTTAAGGGCCAAAAAGGAAAAACACTCAATTTTTTTGTACTGTTTTTTTTTTGCGCCTGCATTTTTTGTGAATATGCATTCTAGTGAAAATTGTCAAAAAAAGTGAAAATTAAAATTTTTACCAAACCATCATTTTTTATGGGTTATATCACAAGTATTTTGGTTAAAAATGGAAACGTTAAAAAAACATGTTGATTTTGGCTTTTTCCTTATTGGTTTTTATACCCATATCTATTGTGAACATGTATCATAGTGAACATTGTCAAAACAAGTGAAATATAGATTTTTTTTTACCAAAATTTTATTAATTTTCGTGTGTTATAACACACATATTTTACCAAAAAATGACAAAATCTAAAAACATGTTAAATTTGAATTTTTTTGTACTTTTTTTGCCCACAACAATTGTGAATATACATTTTAGTGAATATTGTCAAAAAAGTAAAAATTAAAATTTTCACTAAACCTTCATTTTTCATGGGTTATATAGCACACGTATTCTGGTTAAAAATGACAAAGTAAAAAAACTTGTTGATTTTGACTTTTTCCCTATTGTATTTTTACAACCACATCGATTATAAATATGCATCTTAGTAAACAATGTCTCTCTCTCTTTCTTTCTTTTTTTTTTTTTTAACTTTTTCTGCTTAGTGAATCATTCAGTCAGTACTTTAACAACACTAGAAGGTCCAACAGATACATTACAACCATTGCAGTCTCTCACTTTTTTACTCGAACAAAATGTTCAAGAATGCTGCTAATTATGCTTGGAAATTTTGGAGGAAATTTCAAGTTAATGTGAGCTTGCACTACATTACAGGCAAACAAAGACAGAGACCGACTAATTAAGGTATGCATTCTAATAAAGTACATCCCTAAAAGAGCAATGCATGGACACAAAACCAGCACACACACACATATATATATAACACTAGAAGGTCCAACAGATACATTACAACCATTGCAGTCTCTCACTTTTTTACTCGAACAAAATGTTCAAGAATGCTGCTAATTATGCTTGGAAATTTTGGAGGAAATTTCAAGTTAATGTGAGCTTGCACTACATTACAGGCAAACAAAGACAGAGACCGACTAATTAAGGTATGCATCCTAATAAAGTACATCCCTAAAAGAGCAATGCATGGACACAAAACCAGCACACACACACACACACATATATATATAGCCTTGCTCTAAGGACTTTCCGGTGACGAGCTAATTTTATCTCTTCTATGCTCGGTGAATATAGTGGGAGTACAATCTACTCCAACTCCCGCAATGATCCTTCTTACCCGCAGTGGCGGAACTAAAACGTATTTTGAGGGGGGCTTAATTGTATTTAGAAAAAATTCTCACGGCTAAAGTATCAAATTAATAATTATGATAATAAAAAAATATATATATATACATACCAATAAAACAATTATTTGTTCACACTTGAGCTACTAGCACCGAACGTACAAATAAGAGGAGACAATTGTTTTCTACGAGTTTACATCTGTTGAAAACGTTGCAAAATTTGTTCATTCTGGATTGTGGCAAAAATCTCATTTTCGATGTAAACTATCAAACTGTCATTCATCCACTCATCCCCCATTCTATTACGCAAATCAGTCTTGATAGTTTTCATGGCAGAGAAAACTCTTTCAACAGAGCATTTCCAACTGGTAAAGCCAATGCTAACTCGATAAGACAATATACCAATGAAAAAACTACATTCTTTCCGGTTTGAACCATCTTTTTAGAGAGACCTCCTAAATCCTCAATCATAGAAAATTCAGCTCTTACATTATGGATGTAAGTCTTAAGTTGCTCCTTAAGTGCCATATGATCAGTCAATGAAAAGTCTTCCGGATAAAGTTTAGCAAGATGGAGTAACTTACCAATGTCAAACTGAAAGAAAGAGTCATTTGGATCAAGGCATGCAATGCAAGTTGCTTCAGAAAAACGATTATTCATCTCTTGAAACATCATATCAACAACCTAAAATTGTAACAATAAAAAAGTAAATAAAAAAAATAATATTGAAGATAACATAATGAAATAAGAAATTTAAAAGTAATACCTCACAAAAAATTTCTAACGAAAGTGATGAAAATTAGTAATCATTTGCCCATTTCGCCTGGTACGACCACGAGTTCTCATATTTTATTTCATATTAGGCACTAAAATCATGTTGTTTACGCAAAATATATTAACTTCATTCAAAAGATTCTCGCACCCCTCATCTCTGAATTCTTGTAATCGAACTTTCATTGTTTTGTTCACACTGACAGCCAATACAATGTTTTGATCCTTTTGTTGTAAGGCAAGGGACAACTCATTTGTAATTCCCAGCAAATATTGCATCAAATGCATCACAAACACAAATTTATAACTCTCCATCTTATTAATCAAACTTGTGGCCATACTGCTATTATCATCATTAGTACCATCATCATGCACATTTTCAAGTACTTGTAATACAGAAATCCATATAGACATTAGACGAATAATAGTTATGTAATGTAATCCCCAACGAGTATCCCCAGGTGTTATTAAACTGGTTTCTTAATTTTTTCCTCTACCACTAACAATATCTCCTTTCTCCAAACATTCTAAAAGCCTGTAATGTTCAAGTTATCTAAGTTTGTCTTTTTTTTTACATGAAGCACTGGTAACATTCACAATCATAGTAACATATTGGAAAAAATCACTAATACTTCTGTTACTCTTAGTAACTGCAACAACAACTAGCTGAAGTTGGTGAGAAAAACAATGAATATACCATGAAGATGAATTTTCTTTCAATATGAGAGCTTTCAATCCATTATATTCACCTCGCATATTTGAAGCCCTATCTTATCCTTGACCTCTCAATCTCGATAACGACAACTTATGGTTTGCAAACAATTCATCAAATAGCTTATTCAAAGAAATAGAGGAAGTGTTAGGCACATGAATAATAGTAAGAAAACATTCAATAACATGTCCATGTTTGTTCACATATCTCAAAACAATTCCCATTTGCTCATTGACTGAAATATCTCGAGATTCATCAACCATAAGAGAAAATATATTGTCTCCTATAAAAATGACATTTGTGACTTTAGTAGCACAAGCACATGTTAGTTTCTTTTAAATTTTTGGAGACGTTATTTGATTGTTTCTAGGGGCATTGATAGCAAACTAAAATCCAAAACAAAGATTTGGGGTCATTAGAGCGAGGCAAGGGGTGCCTAAGAAGGATGGCTCGAGTTTGGAGGCCTATAAGGAAGAAAAGAGTGAATTTTGACGTGGGCAACAACACAGCAAATCACGTCGCTACGTGGAGAGCCTTTGACAGAAATAATAGGTTTTTATTTTTAGGGTTCGTTCCCCGATGTCGCGACGTTAGGCTGTCCTCACATCGCGACGTGAGGAAATAAATGACAGTGAATAGTTTCTATTTTCATATTTTTAGAGTTTTAATTTATTAAAGTTTCATTTTATGGATTATTTCATCTAGGGTTGTGTTAGGCCTATAAATAGGTGTTTTCTTTCAGTTGTAATAGTTAGAGACATGAAATTTGAGAAATAAAGAACATTGAGTTGTGTTTTTTCAAGGAATAAAATATGAGGAGGATTTTGTATTCTTGTTGTGGGTTTTAGTTCTTGAGGAGGGGATTAAATCTTGCAAGACTGCCTTGTTATTTGTTGGTGAGGAGCCATTATATAATCGTGCATACTGTCATCCTACAGAGATAGGGTGATTCGAATTAATCAAATTGATTTACAAAAAAGATCGTGGACACTTTTCCTCAACAACGTATCAATCTACGTGAGGAGCGTGGCGAGATCGTTATCAAGTGGTATCAGAGATCAAGGGATTTTCGAAATCAGGTTTATCAGTTTTTCCTTAAAATTGAAACCCTAAATTGTTGTTATACGCAGCCTTGCATGATTTAATTATTGTGAGAAGGTTACAACAATTATATCTTTTGTTATTGTTTAATTGGTATTGTGAAAATTTTATCCGGGTTGCTTTGGTGATTGATTGTTTGGTTTGATTATATTGGATATTTGTGGGTTATTGTTGCTGTATCAATTATCGTGGACATTCTCTTTTGGAAATTTGGTTAATTGTCAATATGAGTAAACAGGCAGAAGGTGCTAGTGTTAACCAAAATCTGGAAGGTATGCTTGCTACTATTAGTTAGCAGTTATGACAATTATCAGCTGACAATCAACAGTTTAAGCAGCGATTTTAACAACTGGAGTCGGGATCTAGAGCGGGTACTCCAAGGAGAACTCCACCTAAGAATCCTTGGTTTGAGGGTTTGGAGGAGGATGGGGCTCATTTCAACGATAGTGTTCTCCGGCGGGTGCGAAAGGAAGGTTTCACAGAGAAAGAAGGCAAGATGCGTGTTCCCCCATTTTCGGGTAAGGAGAGTCAGGATTTATTTTTGGAGTGGGTTAGAAAGACAAACAAAATCTTTGACTTCTACAATTATTCTGAGGATACTAAGATTAGTTTGGCAATTATGGAATTCACTAGATGTGCAAGTCATGGTAGGAAGATTTGCTTATTCAACGCGACTTACTAGGAGAGCGACCAATCCGTACTTGAGATGAGGTGAAGGCATTAATGCGGAACTGTTTTGTTCCAGTTCATTATTTTAGAAATTTGTGGTTGAAACTACAAAATTTAACCCAAGCAGATAAGAGCGTTGAGGATCAGTACTATCAGGAGATGCAAATTATTATAAGTCGAGCACGAGTTCATGAGGAGAAGGCAGCGACTATTGAACGATTTGTCAGTGGTCTGAATCAAGGATTGGCTATTAATATGTTGCTTTATATCAATATATTGATTTGGGAGGACTTGCCTTCACAAAGCCAATGAAGTGGAACAGACCAACTTGAAAGTAGGAAGCAAAATGGGTATTGAATGGTCACTTCGATCATTTTTTTTTTTGGACAGTCCTTTCCAAAGGAACAACGTCCGAATCATCTAGTCAAGAAGTCAAAAGTAAGCCCAACAATGTGACTTCAAAGGCTAAGCTGATTCAGTGCTTCAAGTGTCATGGTTATGGGCATGTAGCTGCTCAGTGTGGTAGTCCTCGAGCTATGCTTATTCGATCTAATGGGGATGTCATAGAGGTGGAATCTAAATATGATGGATGCTGCCATTAGAGGGTCCTACAGAAGAGGTAATTCATCTTGAAAATGTGATCAATAAGGCGTTGGTGTTAAGGCAAGCTCTAACAGCACAACATATAGTGGAGGATGAGTATAAACGCCATTAACTATTCCATACACGGTGTCTTATCATTGGTAAAAAGTGTAATGTGTTTATTGATAGTGGGAGTTGCACAAATATTGCCAGCTCATTGTTTGTTGAGAAGTTGGGGTTGACTACGGTTGCTTATCTGAATCCCTATAAGCTTTATTGGGTTAATGCGGAAACAGCGTAGGAGGTTACTCGACAAATCAAACTAGACTTCGCTATTAGGGCGTATCGGGACCAAATACTTTGTGATGTGGTGCCAATGTTGGCGGGACATGTACTTCTCGAAAGGCCATGGTTGTTTGATCGGAATGTTGTGCATCGTGGACATGACAATACCTATACTTTTGAATGGCAAGGTCACAAGTTTTTGTTGACATCGTTACATTCGTTTGAGGTATATAAAGACCAGTGAAAAATATTAAATGACTTGCAGTGGTTGGAAATTGGAGATGGAGATCCCAAGGGCGTATGTGTAATGGTAGGGTATTCTAGAGTTGGTGTTGAGGATTTTCGACATGCTGGATTAGATTTGAGGACAAATCCTTTCAACCGGGGAGAAGTGATAGCAAACTGAAATCCAAAACAAAGATTCGACATTGGAGCGAGTCAAGGGTGCCTAAGGAGGATGGCTCGAGTTTTGAGGCCTAAAAGGTAGAAATGAATGAATTTTGATGTGGGCAGCAACATAGCAAGCCACGTCGTGACGTGGAGAGCCTCTGACGTCGCGACGTCCTTGCATGTCGCGACATCCAGTGTCACATGTCGTGAACGTCGTGTAGTGTCCGCTACCGTCGTGACGGTCTAAGCGTCGGCACGTGTGCTGATGGCCGAAAAAATAATGGTTTTTATTTGGTTAGGGTCGTTCACCCGAACGTCGACGACGTTGGGGGCCTGGCCCCACTATGTCGCGACGTGGCGGAAATAATATGATGGTGAATAGTTTCTATTTTTGTCCTTTTAGAGTTTTAATTTATTAAAGTTTTCTTTTATGGATTATTTCGTCTAGGGTTTGTGTTAGGCCTATAAATAGGCATTTTCTTGCAGTTGTAATAGTTAGAGACGTAAAGTTTGAGAAATAAAGAACATTGAGTTGTTTTTTTTCAAAGAATAAAATCTAAGGAGGATTTTGTATTCTTGTTGTGGGTTTTAGTTCCTGAGGAGGGGATTAAATTTTGCGAGACTGTCTTGTTATTTATTATTGATGGGCCATCATATAATCGTGCATATTGTCATCCTACGGAGATAGGGTGATTCGAATTAATCAAATTGATTTACCAAAAGATTGTGGACACTTTTCCGCAACAACGTATCAATCTACGTGAGGAGCGTGGCGAGATCGTTATCATTCATTCTCATTCATTGTCTTAGCAACCTCTTTACTTCGTTGGGTATACCACTCAATTAATTCAAGAAAGTTTCCATTGTTTAAAGAACTCAAAGATTCATCATGTCCACGAAAAGGCAAACCTTGTTTTAAAAGAAATCTCGTCACATCAAAAATCGCTGTTAAGCATGTGCGATAGGCAATTTCTATTTCACATCTAATTAACATCTCCCCAGATCCACCAAAGTATATTTTGGCTATTAAGTTTAGACATGGAGTTCCTACCATATTCATTACACAATCCATGAACAGAAGAAAAAATAATTGAGGCATAGTAATGTTAGATGATTTAATTGGACTGTTAGCTGTTGTTTGTTTGCATTCATTAGTACACATGTAATTGGATTATTATAAAACAATCATATAGTTCCATCATAGTTAACGAGGCTATTATCAAACTTCAGTTTAAGCATTGTTTTTTTAGCCTGTGTACTTGGTGTCAGTGGTTCACATAATACTACTAGCTCTGCTTTGTTGTTTTTAATAAGGCTTTCAGTCTCTTAAAATTAGTGAACTTGGTCGCACATCTTATATTCCAAAATAGACTTTTATTCATCACTTTATTCAACATAATTAATAGATTTATTGTTGGTTCTAAGAGTACGAGTAGAGTCAAACTTAAGCATTGTTTTCTTAGCTTGTGTACTTGGTGCCAGTGGTTCACATAACACTGCTAGCTCTACTTTGTTGTTTTTAATAAGGCTTTTCAGTCTCTTAAAATTAGTGGACTTGGTATCACTTCTTATATTCCAAAATAGACATTTATTCATCGCTTTATTCAACATAATTAACAGATTTATTGTTAATTCTAAGAGTACGAGTAGAGTCAAACTTAACTCTTATTCCTTTGATTTTTAGAGGGGATTGAGGATCAACCAGAGTGATATTAGTTTGTGCTTCCAGTGATTCATGTGGGGTTCTTTGCATCTCGTTAGAGTTGATTAGCTTTGGTTCTGCTCCTTCTTCATCTTCAGATTCTGCAACTATTATGTGTAGAGTTTGGGATTCTAACATTGACCTAGTATGACTTAGGCAGTTAGTAGAATGTAATTTTTCATTATAGGTTGATATAGAAACTTGTAAATTGCCAACTTCCTGATTATTGGAAGTTTCTTGTTTGGGTTGATCCTGACCAACAACATCCACTGAATTTTCAGTACCTTTTTTGACCAATTCCTTAGGAATTTCACTCGGTACTAGGGTGTTACCGTTGGACTTTGGTTTTTGGGTGTGTTTAATAGGGGTATTCTTGAATGGTGTAGAGACATTTCTACTATTCTTTGAAAGCTTTAGACTAGACTACTGGGTAGGGGATTTCAATTTTGGCTATGAGATAAAAGGTGATTTGGTAACAAGTTTGATCACCATTATTTGGTGTGAGGATGTGGATGGGTTTATGTGAGTTTTTGAGGCTGGAATTTATGAGTGATAATTTCCTTTCCTTTGTTAGCACTATCAACTTTTTTGAATACTTCAGATTGATCAATCATTGAATTGGTTTGCTGCTCAGTGAGGGTTTCTGGAGTGATTAATATGCAGCTTTCCTGATTCTTTTTTTTTGCGAAGTTTGCTTCTGAGTTTTTTTGCTTCTGTGGCAGATTATAGATTATTAATTTTGCACTGATTCATGTGATGCCCTAGTTTGCTGCAGCTAGAGCAATACTCAGGTTTTTCTTTAACCACTACTTCCTGCCATTTTCCAAATTCTCCTTTATTGATCTAGAGCTGGTCTGGAATCTTTTTGAGTATGTCTACTTCCACACAAACACGGACCACACTTGGCCTTACCACGTTAATTGCAGCAGTGGCTGCCATATAAGATTTTAAAGGTTTTCCAATCAGGCTTACTAAGGAGAAAAGGGATTTCTTATTGAACAAATATAAAGAGAGTATGGGAAAGTAAATCCAAACCGGTACAATTGAGGATTCCATTTTAGGATTGAACTCCGTTGTCCATCTGAAGATTCTGGCAGTGTATCTCCGGAAGGACCATGATTGTTTGAGCCAAAACCTTTGAAAGTCCTTATTGAGCTCGAATTTGAAGGCTACATGGCGTGCATAAAAAATCCCTAAATGGCATTGACTTTTGAATCCAGCAGATATGATATCTTTCCTGAGGGTCACCATTGACAATCTTTGTCATGCCCCAAATCCGACATGACACGGCCACACGATTGGGAACCGACTCCAAATGTGCGAAACCTCCTGTTCACAATGTTAACTATCCCAGAGTCTATACATATATCTATACACCTCATATTTCATCAATGATCAATATGTACATATTGAAATTCACATTACCACAAATATACCATTCAAACCTACATCTCGATGTATAACGCATAGTACTCCACATTCATATTATAATACCCAACACCGTATATACAACGTATAACTAAATGACTTCACTTACAATCACAACTATACAATTGCTTTCGAATCATCTTCAAACCATATATATATATATATATATATCAAAATCCAGAGGTAATGCATCAACATCGTTCCATCACAAACACTTACTACAAATTCCTATTATCTTTACATAACTACAAAATCCACAAAAATAGCTTTCTTCACTTTCAGTCATCCCCAAAACCTGTACATGAAACCTTAGAATCTGCAAAGATAACAACATTTGTGGTGTGAGCAAACACTATACCCAGTAAGCGATTAAGATATTCCCCTATTGGATTGAGCACGATATATATATATATATATAATACATTTTCTCAAAACATCATTTAACCCATGAAAATCGACATTGGAAAACATTTCAAATCAACACACACATATACATATAGCAAGTGGCATTATCATTCATCAAATCATTCACAAATACATTGGGTACTTGTTATCAATTAGCTCATGAACAGTTCAAATCACTCTTGGTACAATAACTGGATCCAGCCCTGACTTTTATAACCCGTCAGGTAGGCCAGAACAGAGGGGTTCCTAGCTATTATAACCCGCTAGGGAGGCCAGAACAGATAGGTGGAATATGTTCCTACCAATCGATCATTAAACATTCAAGAGCTCAAAACAATTCAAATTCGTTCAAATCATTCTACAAAATGATTTACATTCACAAAGGCCACTGCATACATTTCATATTCATAAAAGTCACAATCTTATTCATGCTCAAGCCATTTTAATATAAAAACATAACCAAATTCTCAATAATGAGTTTCATAAAATGTTTATAAATCATAAAGGATATCATAACCACTTACCCAAAGCCAAAATCCAATACCGCAATTGATTCTAAGATTTCCACCACCTATTACTTCACTTTCCTATAAAAACATATACACATGGCAAAAGAACAATCAAAGAGAGCCTAATAACTTTTATTTCCTTAGAATTCTAATAACCCACATACATATTGTTTCCATAAGCTTTCTTCAACAACCTATTCCACAATTTGACTTAAATTCATCAATTTGTGTTCTATTCTTAATCAATTGCATGCTCAAACCCTTATATAAGTGTTCTTAAACTTATGGGATTAAAACCCATATCCTATTACACAAAATTTCAAACCCCTTCTTACTCTAGAACACAATATATATATGTATTGACATGAATAAACAACTAAATAAGTTCTTTACCTTACTTAGAATGGTGTTGAAGTGAGATTTTCTTTCTTTTTCCCCTTTAATCAACTCTTTCTCATTGCCCTATTTGGAGAGGAAAGAGGGGAAATATGAGAAAGAGAATGAAGACCAAATATTTGAAATGAATGGTTTTAAGACCAAATTTTTACAATTTGCAAAATAACCCCTATATTTTCTCTTATTTATTAATTGGCCCCTTTATTTGGGTTACAAGTATTATAATCTTCCCCATGAAAATTTACTGACAAGAGTAAATTGAAAAGGAGTAGCAAACAATTGTTCTTCTTCATCAGACAATAAGATGGCAGGCACATCTTTGTAAGTCCCTTTTGTGATGCTGTTTGATAGGTTACGTATTTGTTCTGAAAAAAGGGTTGATGGAGGTGCTTGTTGGGTATGTGTTGGGGTTGAAATTTTTGGTATTGAATCTGCTAGGTCATACTTAAATGTAACGATACCCTCACCTGAAGATGACACTGACACCGTAGACGGATTTGGGGAATATGTGTTGAATGTATAATGTGGTTTCTGGTCTTAGATTCGTTAGAATATTGGAATAAAGATTTGGATTTGGTGGTAGATTCGTTAATATATATATAGGACTTCAACAATTTAGATCCGAATGGATAGATCTGTTAGAATATGTTATATTGAATTATATATATTGTATTAGATCTAGTGAGATGATGATGAATAGTGTAATAAATGTAGAGAGAAAGGGGAGCATTTGCAACTAGAGAGAGAAAAAGACTATTAACTAGTAAATATTGTAAAAAAAAAGTAAAAATTAAAATTTTTACGAAACCTTTATTTTTCATGGGTTATATCACATGTATTTTGATTAAAAATGTTAAAATAAAAAATAATAAAAAAACGTGTTGATTTTGACTTTTTTTCTGTTATTTTTATTCCAACCACATCAATTGTGCACAAGCATCCTTGTGAACAGTATCAAAACAAGTGAAATTTAAAATTTTTTAATCAAATTTCTATTTTTCGTGGGTTATAACATACATATTTTAGCAAAAAAATGTCAAAAGCAAAAAACAAGTTGATTTTGACATTTTTTTTACTTTTTTTTCATTGACATCGACTGTGAATATGCATTCTAGTGAATATTGTCAAAAAAAGTGAAAATTAACCTTCAGTTTTCATGGGCTATTACACATGTATTTTGGTTAAATGTATCAAAGTCAAAAAACTAGTTGAGTTTGGTTTTTTCCTGTTGTTTTTTACACTCACATCAATTGTGAACATGCATCCTAGTGAATAGTGTCACAACAAGTGAAATTTAGACTTTCAACAAATTTTCATTTTTTATGGGTTATATAACACACATATTTTAGCCAAAAAATGGCAAATTTATATATTTTTGTATTGATTTTGTGCCTACATCGATTGTGAATATGCATTCTAGTGAATATTTTACAAAAAAGTGAAAATTAAAATTTTCACCAAACCTTTATTTTTTCATGGATTATAGTGCAAGTATTTTGGTTAAAACTGGCAAAGTAAAAAACCGTGTTGATTTGGTTTTTTCTCTATTATTTTTCAAACTCACATCAATTGTGAACATGCATCCATGTGAACTGATGTGGTATAATTCAAATATTCCAGATCAGCATGGAATAAGTCAAGCATAATCCCAACTAACTTCCGAGATTCAAGGAGAAATAGCTGGAATCTTATGAACGGTAAAGTAATAGTATTTAATATATTTCATTGAGATGTAACAAAAAAGATATAGAAGATTACTGACTTAAGCATCGGAGTAGAAACCCCGGGGATCACCTCGGGACTTCGCTCTAACGCTATTCTGTTTTGCAGATTAAGTTGGTGATCATTGCTGGAGCTCGGGTTTTCTTGCTCGGCGTATTCTTAATTTACCCGACGTGTGAATTTGAGCTTCATCAATTGGCGCCGTCTGTGGGAACTGATCAAAAGGTTCACACAACAAAGATTGAATTGTGATGGCAAACACAAGGTCGATGAGAGGAACGGGTCAGACCAGTCAACAAGAGGAAAGAAGAGCATCTTCACCATCTCATCAACGAGACCCTGAGAAGTCGCAACAAGGGGATAATCGTATTACCCCTGAGATGATGAAAATATTTGCTGAACATTATGATGAAATGGAAGCTATGGTGAAAGAAGCCCGAAAGAAGAAAGAGGAGCAACAAAAAGATCGGGGAAAAGCACACTTGGTGATCAACGGTGAGTCTGACGGAGAGAATGATGGAAAGTCTGAAACTCAACTTTTTCCTCGAACTGGAGGCGGAGAGAATGTAAATCGAGAGATAGGTAATAATCCAGGGAAAAGAAGGCCCCGGAGGGAGACCCCTTTATCCCAGGAGATTTCTGATTTTCCTTTACCACCCCGGTTCAAGTTGCCTCAGTTGCAAGCTTATACTAGGGATACTAACCCCAATGATCATATTTATCGTTTCGAATCCACAATGGATTTCTTGAAGGCACCAGAGGAAACGAAGTGCCAGGCATTTCCCACCACTCTGGAAGGAAAAGCCCGTCTTTGGTACGAAGGTTTGAGGCCGAGAAGTGTGAATTCTTTTTCCCAACTCTGTGATCTCTTTTTCAACCGTTTTCTACAACGAAAGAAGTTCGATAAGTCTACAGCAGAGTTATTGAATCTCTGTCAGGGAGATAATGAATCTCTTCGGAGTTATATGGGGAGGTTCAATGATGAAAGTTTGCAAGTGAAAAATGTTCTGAAGATGTTCTAGTTGGAGCATTCCTTAATGGTTTACGACCCGGGCGTTTTTATACTAAAATGGCCACTGAGCCACTGGGTGATATGGAGGAATTGATGGACCGAGCCGAGAAATATGCCAAAAGAGAAGAGACAGACCTACGGAAAAAAGACAATGATAAGCGAGGAGTAAGAACCCGGGACGACGGAAAAAGGAATGTGATACCAGATAGGCGGTCAAAAGTCTTTGATCGCCTCAATCCTCCCCGCCGTATTACGGAGCCAACGATAAGGGACAGAATAACAACCCCCCTTAGTAGAACTCGATCCTAGATTTTAGCTATTGTTGGTAGGCAGGGTATCTTGAAGCCCCCTGCCAAGATGAACGCTCCCAACCATAAAAAAATCGAGATCTCTTCTGTAGCTTTCATCAGCAACATGGGCATGATACCGAAGACTGTACCGACCTAAAGAAGGAAATTGAGGATTGTGTTCGTGAAGGATACTTGCAGGAGTTTGTTAAGACAACATATAAAGTATCTCGGAGAGGCTGATCTGCTGAAAGACGTTCACTATACCGACTCCAATTTGGAAGGAACGCTGCTCGAAATGAGGATAAGCGTCAGCGGCCTAATACTTATCCTCCAGCTCGGGATGTCACCAGTGAAGTTCACGCTATCCTCGGAGGATTAGAAGGAGGAGAAAGCAATTCTGTGCGTAAAAACAGATGCCGGAGAATTCCCGAGCAAGAGCCTGTAGGAAAAAGGTTCAAATCTTCAGAGACCATTGTCTTTTCTGAAGAGGATGTTGTTCCTACCAAATTCCCTCATTCGGATGCTCTCATAATAAAGGCTAACATCGCCAACAAGCTAGTACATCGGGTTTATGTGGATGATGGCAGCTCGGTAGATATTTTATACATTGAGGCGTTCAAACAACTAGAGGTAGACCCCAGGTACCTCCGAAAGAGCCCAACTCCATTGGTAGGATACTCTGGGGAAGCAGTACAGCCCATGGGGATTGTAACATTGCCAGTTACCATAGGAGAATATCCGAGGAGCAGAACGGTGTATACAGATTTTGCAGTGCTGAACTCACCTTCCCCTTATAACTTGATAATAGGCCGACCTACCATGGTGAGATTAAAGGCAATATGGTCTCCTTATCACCTGGTGATAAAATTCCCAACCGAAGCTGGAATAGCAACAGTACGGGGTGATCAAGAAGCAGCTAGGAGGTGTTATATAGTGGCCATGAGAGGAAAGAACTAGCTTTCTCGAGATGTTCGTGTGAATTACATACAAGGGAAAGCTGGAGTTAAAGGCCCAATGAAGGTACGGGAACAGCATCCCGTAAAAAGCGTAGACTTTGATTTCAATGACGAAGAAATATTGAAGGTTTCAATTGATTGTGCCGCGCCTGAGAGGACAATCCAGATCGGTAAAAATATTTCCGAACTCATTCAACGTAACTTGTTGAAACTTCTCAAGGAGTACAGGGATATATTCGCTTGGGATCCAAAGGAGATGGGCGGAGTTTCTCCTGAATTGATAACTCATTCCCTGAACATTCATGAAGATACAAAACCAGTGCAACAGAAGAAGAGGAGTTTTGCTCCTGAGCGCAAACAAGTAATTCAACAAGAAGTTAACAAGTTGTTGGAGGTCGGAATTCTTTGAGAGGTTAAATACCCGACCTGGATAGCAAATTCAGTGATGGTCAGAAAAGTTGATGGTGGATGGCGGATGTGTATTGATTTTACAGACCTAAATCGAGCTTGCCCGAAGGATTGTTATCCTCTGCCATCTATTGATCAAATCATCAACGCTATCATTGGTTTTGGGATGTTAAGTTTCTTAGATGCTTACAAAGGGTACCACCAGATCTTAATGAATCCAGAAGATGATGAAAAAACAGCATTTGTGACCGATCAAGGGATTTTCTATTATAAGAAGATGCCGTTTGGACTGAAAAACGCCGGGGCCACATACCAGCGCCTGGTGAATCAGATTTTCCAAAATCAGATAGGTCGGAATCTGGAGGTATACATAGACGATATGGTAATCAAAAGTAAAGCAGAAGAAAACATGTTGGACGATTTGAAGGAGACATTCGCAACACTTCGGCAGGTCGGGTTAAAGCTTAATCCAGAGAAGTGTATTTTCGGAGTTAACTCCGAAAAATTTCTTGGGTTTATGGTATCGAAAAGGGGAATCGAGGCTAATCCTAAGAAGTTGGAAGCTATAATCGCAATGGAAGCTCCTAAGAACATAAAGGAAGTACAAAAATTGACAGGGTGTATGGCAGCTCTGAATAGGTTTTTATCCCGAGCAGCAGAGAGGGGTCTACCGTTTTTTAAACTCATGAAATCTGCCAAGAATTTTAAATGGGATGAGGAATGCCAGCAGTGTTTTGAAGCATTGAAAGAACACTTGAAGCAGTTACCCACTTTATCTGTCCCAACTTTCGGGGAGCCGTTATTTCTGTATCTAGCTGTGTCAGAATTCACCATTAGCGCAGTTCTTGTACGGCAAGATGAAGGGATACAGAAACCAGTTTACTTCGTGAGTAAAGCTTTACATGGAGCAGAACAAAGGTACCCGGAAGTGGAAAAACTGGTAATGTCTCTAGTTTTTGCAGTACGGAGGTTAAGACCGTATTTCCAGGGTCATCCAATTTGTGTTTTGACAGATCAGCCTATTAGGCAGATTTTATACCGACCTGAAACTTCTGGGCGATTGACTAAATAGGCTGTTGAGCTCGGGGAGTATGATATCAGCTTCAAACCGCTAACTACGATAAAAGGCCAGGCTCTAGCTGACTTCATTGCTGAAATGCCGCGAAAAGAAGAAGAAGCAGAGACACTTGCGGTAAAAGCAGTCCAGCCTAAAGCAGACAAAGAATGGCAATTATTTGTTGATGAAGCTTCAGCTGGAGAAGGAGCAGGAGCTGGTTTAGTGCTGGTAAGCCCTGAAGGTAATGAGTTATCATATGCTTTGAAGTTCGAATTTGTTGCCTCTAATAATGAATCAGAGTACGAGGCACTGATTACTGGGTTAAAGCTAGTCCTCTCAGTAGGAGCTCGGCATGTAAGAGCTCACAGTGATTCTCAGCTAGTAGTTGAACATCTGTCTGGGAAATATGCTACCAAGGATGCGATAATGAGGAAATATTTGGGTATCGTGCAGAATTTAATGAAGAAGTTTGAAAGTTTCCATATAGAGAAAATATCCCGATCTCAAAACCGCAGAGCTGATGCACTAAGTAAGCTTGCTTCATCTACCTCGTCACATTTAAACAAACAGGTATGGGTAGAGACACTTCCTGAACGTAGCTTTGTTTTAAATGAGGTAATGAATATTGAAAGCACCAGAAACTGGATGACCTCGATCTACAATTTTCTAAGATCGGGGAACCTACCAGAAGATAGAGCCGCAGTTCGGCAAGTTCGAATGCGAGCTGCTCGGTATGTGATAGAAGATGGAGTTCTATTTAAGAAGGGGTACTTGAAACCATTGCTGAGGTGTGTGGATTCTGAACAGGCTCAATACGGGCTTTACGAAATCCACGAAGAAATTTGTGGGTCACATGTTGGATCTAGGATGCTGGCAAAGAAAGCACTCTTGCTCGGTTATTTTTGGCCAACAATGTTTGAGGATGCTGCTCAAGTGGTGAGAACATGCGAGAAGTGCCAAAAATTTGTAACGAGGACACATAATCCCCAGGTTCCATTACAATCTTCTGTATCTGTTTGGCCATTTTATCAATGGGGTGTGGATCTCCTCGGGCTTTTTCCAGAAGCCCGAGGTCGGTACAAATATCTTATCGTAGCTGTTGATTACTTTACCAAGTGGGTCGAAGCGGAGCCTTTAGTGCACATTTCGGGAAAAAATATTATCAATTTTTTCTGGAAAAATATCCTTTGTAGATATGGAATTCCCAGGGTAATTGTTTATGATAATGGTAAGCAGTTTGCAGAAGAACCATATAAGTCCTGGTGCAATTCGCTTGGGATTCAACAGAAGTTTACGTCTGTGGCACACCCGTAGACTAATGGTCAAGCAGAGGTATCTAACCCGATACTATTGCAAGGTTTAAAGACGCGCTTGGGACGTTCTACTGGAGATTGGGCTGAGCATTTGCCAATGGTGCTATGGTCATATCGAACCACACCAAGAACTGCTACTGGAGAAACACCTTATAGCCTTACATATGGTACCGAGGCTGTCCTTCCTCCTGAAATAGGACTACCGATTCCTCGAATTTTACTTTTCAGAGAGGAAAATAATCAGGAGGAACTTCAGACAAATCTTGATTTATTGAAAGAAAAAAGGATGCAGGCTCAGTTAAAAGACGTAAAATACAAAGAAGGAGCAGCTCGGTTCTATAACAAAAGGGTGAAAGGTAAATCTTATAAAGTTGGCGACCTGGTACTAAGAAAAGTAGAAGCTAGCCGAGTAGGGAAAACTGGGAAGCTTGATCCCACATGGGAAGGACCTTACAAGGTTGAGGATGTTTTTCCAACAGGTTATTGCAAACTTTCTCGCTTGGATGGAAGGATTATTCCAAGAACATGGAATTTCCAAAATTTGAGGAAGTACTATTAGCTCGGAGGCTTCTAAATGTTATGAGCTCGGCAGTTTTATAGTTAAGTGTTATGAGCTCGGTAGTTTTATTGTTATTTTTGTCAACAATGTAATAAATCAGCTTTTCTCAAATAAGATATATTCTGGTGATGAATTCCGGAGGAAATTGATCCCTGTGAAAAATCCCGTTATACGCTTTGCAAATTTTGGGAAAAGAATTTCTAGAAAAAGCAAGTTGTATAAAATCCTGAGGACAAGAGCCCGGGAGAAGAAGAAATTAACTTTGCAAAATCTTTGGAAAAGCAGGTCATAAAATCTTTGAGATTAAGAATCTAAAGAAAAAGCAAAACATCCATATAATCCTGAGAATAAAATTCTGGGAAACAAAATATTCATCTTAACAGATAAAATTTCCCAAGGTGAATTATCCATGGATTCGAGAATAAAAACTCAAAGCATCTAGTGAAATTATTACAAGGCAATATAGCCAATAGAAAGAAGAAGTAAAGTCGCTAAAAGAACGTATAAATATCGAGGCTAATGGTCATCACCCTCCTTCTCCAGCTCGGTAAGATCCACCTCGGGTGTTTCAGATAGAGGAGTAGAAGGAATAAACTGGTTCATAGAGAAGCCGAGTTCTCCCCTAGTTATTTCTTTGAAAACAGCATTGACCTTTTCCCCCGCTTCAGCATCAAAGCCCAATTCTTCTAAACTCTTGTCTTGTAGATTTGCTTGCTGAAGACTCTTGATGGCCTTATTATAGCCAAGTTGAGCCACTAGAATATTCATTCTGGCAGCCATGTCAGCGAATTCCTTTGATTTCAAGAAGTTCCCCAATGCTTGGCTCGAACCTTCATTCTTATGGAAGTTATACTTTCGTTCCATACTTTTGCAATGCCTTTCCCAAACCAAGATAAAGGATCTAAGCGTTTCGACTTTTGAATAGAGGTCGCAAGATTTTTTCTCCTCCGTTGCCAACCTGGAGTGGAGATCTTCAGAATTCTTTTGCTCAGCTGTCAATTTGAAATGAACTTCGGCTTTTTCTTCTTTTTCTTTCTCCAACTCAGCCTTAGTTGTATTCAATTCTCGTTGAGCGTGGGTTTCCAAGTCCTGGAGTTTTTGAACGCCTTCTTCCAAAAGTTGGATCCTGCTCTCTTCTCTGCCACTTTTTTCTTTTCATTTTCCAGCTCAGCCCAAAGAGTAGATGAATTCTCTGAAGAGCGAATGACTTCAATGGCTCTAGTAGATAAAGCTGCACTCTATATAGCCAAATAAAGATAGACTGAGTATGAATTGGATAAAAAGGAATGAAATAAAGAGGAGGACACTTAGTTACATACCTGTGCAGCATATAAAGCCATAACGTTAACCAAGCTGTCATTGTCCAATTGCCTCAGTGAATCCAAATCCCGAGATAAAACTCCTTCACCCAACCACTGATGAGCTAGTGCTGGGGTGAGTAATCGGGAATTGCGATTGAAGCCCCAGCTCGGACAAAATTGATCCCCAGGGTGAGTAACAGGGACGTATAAAATTGGAACTCTGGCTGGGTTGATTTGAGACAAGAATCCAAATTCAGAGTCCTGGGAAAAATTAAAAGGAAGGGTGGAAAAAGCAGGAGTTGGGATAGTAATTGTTGTATCAAGAGGTATGTTTTGGCTAATTTCCTGAGCAGAGGAGGTCGGTGTGGTTGGAGTAGTAGTTTTCTTGCTCGGGGGAATATCCTGTTTAGCTGAGGTCGGCAAGAGTCTTTTGGAACCTCTCGTCTTTTTTTCTCTCTCCTTAGGTAATAGAGGTAAACCCGAGCTGACAACTTTAGGGACATTGGGTGATGTTGGAGTACTTAATGGAGGAGTAGCATCCACGGTAGGGCTCACTGGAAGTGTGGAAGTTCCCGGACTGGAGTTACCCCAGGAGGAAGCAGTCGTAGTAGTTTTAGCAATGCCTGACTTAATCAGTTGTGCGATGTCCATTACTGTGATAAAAGAAGGCATCAGAAACAGGAAATATCAGAGTAAATTTTCAAAAGTTCTAAAATGAAAGAGAATACACTTACATTCAACTCCGTATTTATCCTTGGATCCTTTATATTTAGAATCAAGTACGGTAGGACTTAGCCCGCCTTGAATCAAAATTCTCTCGGATAGTCGAGACACATCGAGGACGGCTCCTAGAGTTTCTAATGTTTGTTCTCAACTTGTACTAGAGGATTTTTTAGGCTGCCTATCAGCTATGCTACTGGTAATTTTCCAAGGGTGATTTTGGTTGAGAAATTCTGAATTGATGAAAAAAAATCGTTTTTTCCAGTGGTGACTAGAGCTAGGAAAATTTTGCAGAAGAGGAATTGTGTTAGGGCGTCGGTTAAAATAAAACCATCCTAGCTCATTGGGAACTGTTTTTAAAGAGAAAAAACGTCTAAACAAAGAGAGACTGCAAGCTACTTTACAGTGCACACAGAGCAGCTCGAAACATACAACCGTCCTGATGAAATTTGGGGTGAGTTGACTCAAATTCACTTTGTAGTGATCTAAGATATTTGAAAGCAAGCTAGTAATGGGAATCCTAAGACCAGCTTGGAGTTGATGTTCATAGAGGGCTATAAAACCCTGAGGGGGATGCATTGCCCGGTCATCTCTAGATGGAGCTCTAACAGGCAAATTTTCTGGAATAAAGTATTTTGTCAATATTTACCCTACTCAAAATAGAAGAAATGGAGTTTGCAAGAACTCCCTCAGTAATGTCTTTTACAATTTCATCGTTTGATTTGGGGGTTTCTACGTCACTGTTCTGCTCAATTACAACTTGCTCAGAGGTCTCTGTCTCGACAAACTTGGCCATAAGAGTATTCGAAGGATTAGCTTTGAAAGACTGCCTAAGTGACCTTCTAAGAGGAGTTGTCGATTTAGAAGAAATTGGGGACTCGCTGGTAACTGGAGGTGGAACACTGTGAACAGAGGGTGAGGGATTTTTCTCGCCTATCGACTCTATACTGACATTCATTGATGGGGTATGAGAAGCAGAAGGTTCAGCATAAGATGCAGAATTAATGGGTTCAGATGAATTAGAATGATCTTCAGAAGACATACCTGATGACGAGCGTAGACTTGAAAGAAATTCTGGAGATGATGACGGAGAGTTCAAGCACTTGGTTTAACTTATGAAGAATCAGATAAGGAAATCGACGTTACTGATTGCCTGAAATTGAATTTTAATTTTAAAAAAAGGAAAACGCAGAAACGGGGATTAGGTCAAGTTTGAATTGAGAAAGGAGAGTTTCGGATAATTTGACAGTTATCTCATGTAACGCATGCGTTGGCAAAATGATAACCGTTCTTTTTGAATGAAACCGTGTGCAGATTAATGATTAGAGACCAATATTCTTCAGTATCGAGGCGTTGATTCATGCGTTGCAATTAGGAATCGTCTTTGATGATATCGAAGCATAAGCATTCAGTTCAAAGTCTAAGGAATTCAGCTCGGGAATATTTGTATACAATCATCAAGCCGGGATAAAAATATTTATACCGACTTGAGGAGGTATTGATGTGGCATAATTCAAATATTCCAGATCAGCATGGAATAAGTCAAGCATAATCCCAACTAACTTCCGAGATTCAGGGAGAAATAGCTGAAATCTTATGAACGGTAAAGTAATAGTATTTAATATATTTCATTGAGATGTAACAAAAAAGATATAGAAGATTACAGACTTAAGCATCGGAGTAGAATCCCCGGGGATCACCTCGGGACTTCGCTCTAACGCTATTCTGTTTTGCAGATTAAGTTGGTGATCATTGCTGGAGCTCGGGTTTTCTTGCTCGGCGTATTCTTAATTTACCCGACGTGCGAATTTGAGCTTCATCATGAACAGTGTCAAAACAAGTGAAATTTAGTGTTTTTTTTACCAAATTTCAATTTTTCGTGCGTTATATAAAACATGTGTTTTAGCCAAAAATAACAAAATTCAATAAAACGTTGATTTTGAATTTTTTGTAGCCACATTAATTGTGAATATGCATTCTAGTGAATTTTGTCAAAAAAAAGTGAAAATTAAAATTTTCACCAAACCTTCATTTTTCATGAGTTATTGCACACGTATTTTGGTGAAAAATGTCAATGTCCAAAAACGTGTTGATTTTGACTTTTTTCTTATTATTTTACACTCACATCAATTGTAAACATGCGTCCTATTGAATGGTGTCAAAACAAGTGAAATTTATATTTAAACAAATTTCTATTTTTTGTGGGTTATATTACACACGTATTTTACCCAAAAATGGTAAAATTAAAAAACGCATTGATTTTGATTTTTTATACTGTTTTTTGCGCCCACATAGATTGTGAATGTGAGTTCTAGTGAATATTTTCAACAAAAGTGAAATTTAAAATTTTCTCCAAAGCTCATTTTTCATGGGTTATTACACGTATTTTAGTTAAAAATGACAAAGTCAAAAAATATTTTTATTTTGATATTTTTCCAATTATTTTTATACCCGCATCTATTGTGAACATGAATCCATGTGAACGGTATCAAAATAAGTGAAATTTAAATTTTTTACCAAATTTTTATTTTTCGGGAGTTGTATAACACACGTATTTTAGCCAAAACAGCAAAATCTAAAAACGAGTTTATGTTAAAAAAAATTTGTACTATTTTTTGTACCCACACCGGTTGTGAATATCGTTCCAGTGAATATTTTCAAAAAAGTAAAAATTAAAATTTTCACTAAACCTTCATTTTTCATGGGTTATAGCACAAATATTTTGGTTAAAAATGGCAAAATAAAAAAATGTATTAATTTTGGCCTTTTATAGTATTTTTTACACCCACATCAATTGTGAACATGCATCATAGTGAATGATGTCAAAATAAGTGAAATTTATATTTTTTTTATTAAATTTATATTTTTCATGGGTTATAACATACATATTTTAGCAAAAAATGTAAAAATTCAAAAGGCGTTGATTTTGAATTTTCTGTACTATTTTTTGTGATCTCATCGATTATGAATATGTATTCTAGTGAATATATTAATTTTTTTTATTTTAAAAGTAATGATCTCTCTGTTCTCCAATACGATATGGTAAATTTGTATTGGTCCCAATTCAACTATCTAGAACAAAACTTGAACATAAATCTTAATCTGAAAGGTCCACAAAAACAGCAATCCAAATAATAAAGCATTTTTTAAAGAAAGGTCTCAAGCATGAGCAACATTGGGAGCTCCAGCAGTCCGCGATGGTTGACGAGGCTTTGGCATGTCATCCCTTGGGCGTCTGAAGTGACGTGGAGGCTCACGAATCCTTCTGTTAGTTCGAGAGTGAACCACAACCATGGAATGAATGACGCATGAAATATTTAAAACAAGTGAAATTTTAAATTTTTACCAAAATTCATTTTCATGGGTTATTACACACGTATTTTTTAAAAAAAATGTTAAAGTGAAAAATCGTGTTAATTTTGGTTTTTTCCCTATTATTTTTTCAACCAAATCAATTATGAACAAGAATTCTAGCGAACAGTGTCAAAACAAGTGAAATTTAGATTTTGTTTTACCAAATTTCATTTTTTGTGGGTTATAACACATGTATTTGAGTAAAAAATGACAGGATTTAAAAACAAGTTAATTTTGATTTTTTTGGTACTTTTTTTGCACCCACATCGATAGTGAATATGCATTCTAATGAATATTATAAAAAAATGTGAAAATTACTTACTTGGTTAGATTCTTATTTTCATATTATTTTGTTCTCTTTGAGACCAACTAATCGAAATTACAATTTACAACCAGTCCTACTTTAGGATGATTGCAAGTGGCCAAATTATTATGGAAAATTGCGAAAAACATCCATTACATTTGTTTGAAAAACGTCATTTGAAATGTGAGTGACGAAAAAAGTTTTTCAAACAAATGTGATTGATATTTTTTGCAATTTTTCCAAATTATGAAAGCATTGTGAATCTTTTGTGACGTTCTATGTTTCATTTCTTATAACATTTTATATAAATGAACGACGTTTCATTAATTCTAATAGTAATCATTAACTGTTAATATTTTTAATGAAAATACACGTGACATGTTTATATAAAATAGGTTTAAAAGCATTTAACCCCCTCCAACTCATACATTAGTTGCAATATACCCCCTCAATGAATAAAATAGGCACTTTTTCCCTTCTAACAAATTATGTTAATGACTTTAACAATTAATTACATATTTAAAGATATTTAGACAAGAATGCATATACATTAATTTCCCTATAATCCTCTTTAATTTCTTTGATAATATTTTTTTTATTTTTTTTCTTTATAAAAAAAGTGCTATAATTTTTTCTCATATTTTTTCTCATATTTTTGTATTTTGGTTATGGAATTTCTATTTATAGAATTTCTAATAATTAATCATCTAAAATGTTGGTTTTATACATAATTCCTTCTTACAACTTATTTTCACTCATCAGTCATTTGGCAAAAAGATAAATTTCTTATTTTTATATTTGATAATTGATAATTGATAAATTTGTGTCTCTCTGATTGGCATATACTAATCACCTTGTGTTTCTCTCTTCTTTTTTTTTATAATAATTCAAAACCTTTCTTAATTTAATACATTCTTAATAATGCTTTCCTAATTTATTTAAAATTAACAACAATTTAATATTTAATGTCATTATTGTTTGGGAAAAACGAATCTCACGTTGTATCTAATAGCCCAAAATAATAATAGAGGACAACAACGAGAAAAATAAATGACATAATAAACACAAAGATTTACGTGGTTCGGTAAATATAACCTACGTCCACGACCGAAGTGGTGCCAAAATTCACTAAATATAGAGACAATTTACAAAAGTGGAACACCAAATTTAGATAAGGCTTTAAGCAAAAGAATTTGGGAGAGAAAGCTGAAGGCTTTGCCTTTGAAAGGCTTTTCTTTTTTGGGATGGATTTCAAAATGTTGCAAGCTTCCCTTTTATAGGCAAAGAATTGAATGATTTTGTTGTAGCTTTTGTATGCGGCCAATCTTAACTTCACGTGGCCGGAATATTTGCATGTTTGATTGAATTTGGTAAGCCACCAAATCTTCCTTCCAAAACATGCAGCAAAGTCCACAAAAAATAACTTTGAGGCTCTAGAGCATTTATTACAATTATCATCTTGGTCTATCTCTGACTATAGAATATTCCTCTTCTACTAGTTCATTCTCAACAAAAGCTGGATATAGTTCATCATCCAGGTCTGTAGAGGGTCTTTGAGAAGGATTGAATTTTATGATATCTAATTCTACCTGTTTCTGTGTGCTATCTTCATTTTCTAAATTACAAGGATTACAAGACTCTTTTCTACGATTCAACATGAATGACTTATCAAATATAACATCTCTGCTAATTACAAATTTAGGTGATTTGGGATCAGGACAAAATAATCTATATCATTTTACCCCTGAAGCATAATCGAGAAAAATACATTTTCTAACCCTAGCCTCTAACTTTCCCTCATTAACATACATATATACTGGACACCCAAATATTCTTAAATTAGAGTAATCAGCAGGAGTACCTGACCAAACTTTCTCTGGAGTCTTGAAATCAAGAGGAGCAAAAGAAATACGGTTGACAATATAACTCTAGCGATGGCTTCCGCCCAGAAATCTGAAGTCAACCCGACATTTGAAATCATACACCGAGCTCTTTCCAAAAGAGTCCGATTTATACGCTTAGATACACCGTTCTATTGAGATGTCATTCTAACGATATGATGTTGAGCAATTCCTTTATTTTTACAGAATTCGTTGAATTCTGCTCCACAAAATTTCAAGCCATTATTTGTCCGCAGCCGCTTAATATGTTTTCCTGTCTGCTTTTCAATTGAAGTCTTTCATTTTTTAAATGTCAGGGAAATATCATTTTTATTCTTCAAGAAATACACCCAAACATTTCTTGAATAATCATCAATAAAGGTTAACATATACCTTGCACCACCCTTAGAAGGAATACAAGAAGGCCCCCAAAGATCAGAATAAATATAATCCAAAGTACCTTTTGTTTTATGGATAGTGGGTGAATTGAAACTGACTCTTTTCTGTTTTCCAAAAATACAATGTTCACAAAAGTCCATCTTACAACTTTGTCCACAAAATAGGCCTCGATTGCTTAACAACATTAAGCCTTTCTCACTCAAGTGTCCCAATCGCATATGCCACAATTTGGTGATGTCAATATTTGATGATACGGAGACTGCTGCAGCACCTGAAACTATAGATCACTGCAAGATATACAAACTACTAGACTTGCAAGCTTTCATCAATATAAGAGCACCTCGTGAAATTTTCAAAACTCTACCTTCAGTCGAATACCAAGAGCATCAAGGGTACCTAACGAGATGTGATTTTTCTTCAAATTTGGAACATATCTAACATTTTTCAGTGTTCTAAAAATTCCATCATACATTTTGATCTGGATTGTACCTCTTCCAACAACCTTTCATGGAGCGTTATTACCCATCAAAATAACTCCACCATCACATTTTTCATATATTGAAAAATAATCCTTTTCAGGACTCATGTGGTAAGAACCGTCATAATTTAGAATTCACTCATCTTTAAACCTAACTTTATTTGTTGTTACTTCAAACAAAGTTCAATCATTCTCATCTGTAACTGCACTAGGTTCGGCAGTGTTGCTGCTATTATGCTCAATTTAGTATTTTCTTTATTTTTCAATTCGTAGCAGTCTAACTTTATTTGTTGTTGCTTCAAACAAAGTTCAATCATTCTCATCTGTAACTGCACTAGGTTCGGCAGTGTTGCTGCTATTATGCTCAATTTAGTATTTTCTTTATTTTTCAATTCGTAGCAGTCAGCCTTAATGTGCCCCTTTTTCTTGCAGTAATTACAAATTTTATTTTTATGTCTGAATTTAGACCTGTATTTGGATCTACTACTTTTAAAATTTATATTTTTAGGTATTCTTTGTACCACTAATCCCTCTTCTTGACTTTTTCTATCCTCCGCTGTAATATCCTTATCAATCTACTCTTTGAATTTTAATGCAGATTTTACATGACTATATGAGATAAAATCTTTCACATAAATCATGGTATCACGGAAATATTTAAATGACTGGGGAAGAGAGCATAACAACAAAATAGCTTGATCCTCATCTTCCATCTTAACATCTACATTCTCCAAATCCGTAATAATAGAATCAAATTTATCAAGATGTGATATTATAGATATAACTTCATTCATTTTTAACATGTACAACTTTTGCTTCAAGTAAAGCCGATTCTCCACCGTCTTTTTCATATACATGGATTTTAATTTGTCCCACATGCCTTTGGCCGTCTTTTCACCGGCAATTTCCTGCAAAATCTCGTTAGAGAGATTTAATACAATACCTAATCTAGCCTTTTTATCTAGATTTAAGAAACTTTGTGTCGACATTTTTTATGACTTTTTCTCTACCCCTTCAAGTGCTAATTCACACGCTTCCTGAATTAGAATGGCTTCCATTCTGAGTTGCCATGTACCGAAGTTGATACTTCGGTCAAACCTTTCAATAGAGGTTTTAGTTACTATCATGGTGGCTAAAAGATCTAAAATGAGATATGACTCTGATACCAATTTGTTAGGAAAAAACGGATCTCACGTTGTATCTAATAGCCCAAAATAATAATAGAGAACAACAATGAGAAAACTAAATGAGACAATGGACACAAAAATTTACGTAGTTTGGTCAATGTGACATACGTCTATGGTCGGAGGCGATGCCAAACTTCACTAATATGTGGAGACAATTAATAAAAGTGGAACACAAAATTTAGACAAGGGTTTAAGCAAAAGAATTTGGGAGAGAAAGCTGAAGGCTCTGCCTTTGAAAAGCTTTTCGCTTTTGGGATGGATTTCAGAATGTTGCAGGCCTCCCTTTTATAGGCAAAGTATTGAATGATTTTGTTGTAGCTTTTGTATGCTACCGACCTTAACTTCACGCGGCCGAAATATTTGCGTGTTTGATTGAATTTGGTAAGCCACAAAATCTTCCTTCCAAAACATGCAGTAAAGTCCACAAAAATAACTTTGAGGTTCCAGAGCATTTATTACAATTAATTATCGTAAATATAAAAACGAGAAGTGATTAACCCTTAACTTAATGTCAAATTTATCAATGATCAAATATAAAACAATAAGTTTATTGCCAATGATTGATGAGTGAAAAGAAATTATAAGAAAAAATTATATATAAAACAAATATTTTTGATTAGTTATTAGAAATTTTATAAATAAAAATTTCATAGCCATAATACCAAAATATTCAAACATATGAGAAGAAATTATACCACTTGTTTTATAAATAAAAATAAAATAAATATTATCAAAGAAATTAAAGAGGATTATAGAAAAATTAATGTATGGGCATTCTTGTCCAAATATCTTTAAATATGTAGTTAATTATTAAAGCCATTAATAGAATTTGTTAGAAATGGTAAAGTACTTGTTTATTTCATTGCTTTTAACACCTATAAAATATTACACAGATAAAAATAGAAAGTGTTATAAAATTTCCATTGAGATTTGATAACGATCCCTCGGATTATTTGGACAAAAATGATCACATGATTCAATGTTCAACAATGATTTCATGGCATGCAAACGGCTTAGGACCTCACGAAACACACTTGCATAGACGCTTCCTAATTTGAGAAAGATTGGAGCTTGATCTCGTCCATGCATCACTTGACATTTCAACAAAAATAAAAAGAATCAAATTAAAAAGGAGTCATGTCTAACTTGGATTAAAAACCAAAAATAACCCAGGAGAAAACGTCAGATAATCCTAATTCCAAGCATGACAGCTTTCAATAAAGATGGATTTTTTTGGGCAGATTTCACGTTTTTTATTTGGACCATCTTTTTCCTGTGCAGATAAAACATGTTGACTTTCCAAAATCTGTATAATCTATTTGACCCCGTATACTATAAAAAAAAGGGGGAAGGATTAATATATAATTTGTCTTGATTATTTATACTTTTAAAATTTATCTCTTTCTTATTGGTACTTATAAATAATATAATAAAAATGAATATATGTATGCATTTCAAAATTTAAATAAGATAAAAGGAAAGAACAAAGGTTATGGGAATTAAGAAAGTAGAAATGATTTTAAAATATACAATACAGTTGCATGTATTGAGCAATGCGGATCTACGGAGGATTTCCAAGATTTGAAAATTTGTATTTTTTTATTAAAAATTAAACATTTTAATTAAGTCTTTGAAAAATTAGAATTTTATCTCTTTAAATATTCTCCTTTAAAGAAAATTTGCACTTTTTTTTCGGTTGGAATGGTAAAATTGAAACTTTTTCACTTAAAAAGGGTTAATTGAAGGTTTTTTATTTCTTTTTTTTTTATCACTTTGAATGAGCAAAAAGGCATTAAACCTAGTTAGGTTAGCCGAAAGATGGCTATCGGTTCAAGAACGTAAAGTTTCCTTGCTTTTTTAGGATAAAAAGGGTATAGAAGACGCCTTGAGCCGATGTTCGAGTACCAAGCTCTACGACGTTAAAGTAAATCCATGTCATACTCCCAATAAAAGTTACAACTTGATAGATCTCAACAAGACGACTTTTTTCATATACTTATATTTCAGGAGTATATTTATGGACTTATTCATTATCATAGTTTAAACTGATCTAGTATATAGATTATAGAGTAATAGGAATTCTGAAAAGTACCAAAGTTCCAAAGTCAAAATAGGACGATTTAGTATTTCTTCAGACAATCCAGAAATGAAGGATCTAATATAAATTTAACCATAATTTTACTAGTAACATTCATCAAATATTCAAACGTTTGAGCTTCTTCTTTATATCATGTTTACATTTTGGTCACACTACTACAGAATTCACTTTCTAAAACGGTTAAAAATAGTTATTTACAACGGATTTTAGATTTTCCAAACCGTTTTAGATATCGGCGGACTAGAAAGTCCAACATTTTTTAAAACGGTTAAGAAACCGTTCTTAATACTATTTTTTACAACGGTTTATATAACCGCTCTAGATACATGGGTAACAATAAATAGAAAATATGCCTACTGAAAAGTTCACCAAACACACGAAAAAATACATCAAATACAAAGCTTTCATCCAATTATTGTAATGGTAATCCGGACAAAGAACATAACAAATCCAAAGGAGGACCATCATCTCTCCAAGTACACTAACCCAGATCAACAAGCTAGAAACAAGAATAAAATGCATGCGCTTACTGCAACTGCTTAACAGATGTAACAAAAGAATTACCAAGCTGATAAACATTTGAAAATAATAAGCAACCACCGATGTTCGTTCATATACTCCATAGCGGCGGATCAACGTGAAACAAGTGTATAAGAAACACATAAGGGTTGGGTTTTTTTTTTCTTTAAAAAGGGCAGAGAAAATTGAAATCATACTTGCGGCAGATCATCTTGTCCTGATTGTATTTCCTAGCCAAGGCCATCAAGGAAGGCTCAATGATACCTCCGCGAAGCCTCATAACCAAATGAAGAGTCGACTCTACAAAATGAGGGAGCGAGTCCAATCATTTATCATTTACAATAAACAAATCAAAAAAAAATATTACCTTTCTGTATATTGTAATCAGCGAGAGTACGGCCATCTTCCAACTGCTTTCCAGCAAAAATCAGCCGCTGCTGGTCCGACGGAATGAATTTTGGCCTTAACATTGTTGATGGTGTCGGAGGATTCAACCTTGAGGGACTGCACCGCTCGGTTTTTACTTCTTCAGAGTTGCACATCGATCTATAGATCTGTTCTACAGGAGAAGAAAATGATGGGGGAGATTTTTATCGGTACATTTTCTAAAACGGTTAGTTAGAAACCGTTCTTAAAACGGAGATGATAACAGTTTCTAAAACGGTTATCTCCGGAACCGTTTTAGAAACTAATATCAAGAGACTTTCTAACACGGTTATAATGTAACCGTTTTAGAAAGTTTGCGTTTTCCTAATTTTTATTACAAAAATGCCACCGCTCCAATTATCTAAAACGGGTTATTAATAACCATTTTAAATAGACCGTTTTAAATTATATATTTTGTAGTAGTGTCAAATTCATACAAAACGCGATATTCATGTTACATGCATGTTAATTACATTTCAATTAGAAGATGCAACGCATTTGGAACACACTGATGGGACATGTTACCTTGGAAGTGGATAATGATACAAATTTGAGTGAATTGATATTGAATGTGACATGCTACCTTCGTTCTCGGTGGAGTTAGATAGCCATTTACATTAGAAAAAAATACAAAAATTCTTGTGAATTGATCCATGTATAAGACATATCATATATGAAAAGAATAATAAATTCTAATTTTAATTTTTTATTACTTTTTACATACACTTAAATTGCAATAATAATACGGCTTTTTATATCCACTTATATTTCAGGAGTATATTTATAGACTTACTCATTGTCATAATTTAAATTGATCTATTATATAGATTATAAATAATACGAATTCTGGAAAGTAACAAAGTTCCAAAGTCAAAATAGTACAATTTAGTATTTCTTCCAACAATCCAGAAATGAAGGGTCTAATACAAATTTAACCATAATTTTACTAGTCACATTCATCAAATAATCAAACGTTTGAGCTTCTTCTTTGTATCATGTTTACATTTTGGTCAAATTCATACAAAACACGACATGCATGTTAATTACATTGCAATTAGAAGATGCAATGCATTTGGAACACACAGATGGGAAATGTTACCTTGCATTTTGCAAGTGGACAATGATACAAAATTGAGTGAATTGACATTGACTGTGACATAACCTTCGTTCTCGGTGGAGTTAGATAGCTCTTTACATTAGGAAAAATACAAAAATTCTTGTGAAGTGATTAATATATAAGACATATCATATATAAAAAGAATAATAAACTATGATTTTAATTTTTTACTACTTTTTATCTATTGAAATTGTGATTAATTCGCCGATCTTATATAACAAGAAACCAATTGTAGAAAAAAACATTTAAATCATATTTAGAAGATGTGCCCAAAATAGTTTCTGGGCAACACAGTTTCCAAAATATAAACGAACATAGAGACAAGAAAATTTTGTGGATTTTCTAGAAGGGACATAACAGAAACATGTAGAGTTTGTGGCCATCAGAGCTTTTAAAAGTATAAATGAACATAGAGACGAAGTAAAATTTTTGTTTAACTTGGGACTAGTGGTAGTAGACCCAAGAAGTGACATTTAGTGGCGCAAAATTATATATCATTATTAGTAAAAATGAGAGGCAAAATTTTAAATTTTATAAGAAGTTAATAAAAT
Source organism: Ophiorrhiza pumila (assembly GCA_016586305.1). Classification (NCBI taxonomy): domain Eukaryota; kingdom Viridiplantae; phylum Streptophyta; class Magnoliopsida; order Gentianales; family Rubiaceae; genus Ophiorrhiza; species Ophiorrhiza pumila. Next base: position 9,107,049 of record BLIW01000010.1, on the reverse strand, counting down.
AAAGAGAAAATTGCCAAAATAGTTACTCACATTGTACATAAAAATTTATGTTGTCATCCACATTAAAAATGATGCATTCTAGTCACTCACATTTAAAACATGTATCAAATTAGTCACCAACCAAAATCAGTTAGATTTTTAATTGACAAAGAGCACTCTATTAATTTTTTCAAAAGCAAAAATGTACATTCACATCATGCACCACTTAATAAATGGGTAAAAGTGAAAAATTCATGATTTATTCATACTCCACCATTAATGGAGCAAGAGTCCACCGGTAGAAAGTGGCTAATGATCAATAAATTAATTTTTCACTTATGCCCTTTTATTAAGTGATCCGTGAAGTGAACGTACGTTTTTTCGGTTAAAAAAGTTAACAGAGTTTGATTGAGTGACTAATTTGGTTCGTTTTTTAAATGTCAATGACTAAAATTTATCATTTTTAATGTGAATGACAAAATAATTTTTTTTGTGTAATGTGAGTGATTATTTTGGCATTTTTCCCTAAAATAAAATTTAATTTTTTATAAACAAAAAATAGACATTTTCAAATCTTGGAGGGTGAGGGCCCAATTAACCACCCTAGATTTGTCCGTGCCTCGAAGGGAAATGCCATACCAAAAACATGTAGAGGTTCTCAATTATTCACAATAAAATCCTAGAAAGAAATATTATTTTTCTTGTATTGTATGCATACCTTCAAAGAGAATGAGATTGATGAAGAGAAGAAAAAGATTGGAATATAAAAGGAAAAAACGAGATTGAAATGATAGAAAGTAGAAGGTGGAAAAGAAATAAATCAAAACGTTGTTGAATTTAATTATGTCACATTCAATTTTGTTTTTTAAAACCCTGTGTTTGATCATGTTCGAATTTAACTGATAAGTTAAATTTGATCATTTAAAGTCACACAAGAATTTCGCTTACGAGTTTTTAACCCATTAAAATTTTCAAGTTTTTATTACAAAGAGACTTATTTGACCAAAATCTGAATTATTAAAAATTTTCAAAGCTAAAATATGTTATCAAACAAATTCATAGTCAACTTTATTTGTCAGACCTTTAAGTAACTGATTATGTAAAAGATAATTTATATCATGAGTTTCTTATCGTTCTTAACTCCTTACTCTTAGTCTCTTAGACCTCAACCTTATTCTAAAATCTACCTTTTTACCTCTTTTTATTTAGTCCTACTTACATTTATTTGTTTGATAAAAATACTAAAAGTAACACTAAACAATCAATGTAAGAATTGTAATTTTTCTGTTTTCCTGCCCAGAAAAGTCACCTGAAATAAAAAAACTAGCTTGGAAATCGATTCATATATAAATAAGAGTTGGTTTCTATGAAGCGAGTTGATATATACAACGATAAATTAAATGTGATTTCAACGCGCTATAAAAGTGGCAAAAAAACATTAGAATTACGATTTCAATGATAATTATTTGTCCGTTTCATATATAAACCACGTCTTATATATGAATTGATTTCACATGAATTTTTGTTATATAATAAAAAAGTAACCGAATAGTGAATTTTATCATCAACTTGATGAATTAAAAACAAATAGACAATCAATTTAGATATCACGTTTTCATATGTAAGAATTACTTTTTTTATGTAAAAAATAAAAATAATACAAAAGAAAACTCAAAATTTTCTCTCAGACAAGTAACACGAACAATATTATGCAAAACTTAAGAAAGTAACACTCACAATTTCACTCTCAAAAGACACATAAACTCTTTAAAATTGATCTCAAATTATAAATGAGCTCATTTGTTTTTCTCTTCAATTGCACTCAAATTTCATATCTAATTAAATATATATGTGCTCTCTTTTTTTTTCTCTTCTTTCGAGCTCAAACTTTTGGGATGAATTACAATTTAAAACTTGATTCTTAATTTTTTTTAATTTAATTTTATTTAGCATTACTAACTTGAGGCTTAATTAGTAATGCTAAAATTCTACTTGTCATTGTTACATAATCAAAACAAAATTTTTATACCTTCCAATTAGGGGTGACCACGGTTTCGGAACCGGCGGTTCTCGGTTCCGCCCAAGGTGCGGTTTTGGAACCGGCGGTTCCGGTTCCGTCCCGGTTCCGATTTTGTTCCAATTCTGATTTTTTTTTCGATTTTTAGTTTCGAATTTCGATTGTAATCCCACTTTTAAATTTGATTTCTATTGAAATAATGATTAAACTATTAATTGAAACTCAAATAATACAACATAATAATATAATTAGAATAATAATAGTTACAATTGAACTTAATTAATATATAGTTTTTAGATAATAGAACTAGGAAGAATTAGATAAGTGAGATTCAAGGATATAAAAATAATAAGAATATTTGAATATTTGAGTTATTAATTATAATTCAACTAGTATAATATAATAACATAATTAGAATAGTAGTTAAAATTAAACTAATATATGACTTTTTTAGCATTATTAATATTCGATAAGTGAGAAAGAAAGAATAAGAGTATTGAGAGAATTATCGAACTATTAATTGGAATTCAAATGGTATATTAGCATAATAGAATAATAGAATTAGGATAATATAAATTAGAAAATTAAGTTGATACATAATATAATTGGATTAATAGTTGAAATTAAACTAATATATGGAGGTTTTAGAAAAATAGAATTATGAAGGATTAGATAAATGAGAAAGAAAAATATATAAATGATAAGAGTATTGAAAGAATAATTGAATAATATAATAATATAATTAGAATAATTAATTTAAAAAATTGATACCTTAAACCCTAAATTATAAACATTAAAACTTACAATATAAAGATTAGAAAGCTAATAAATTATGTAATGAAAATAAAGTGGTATAAAAATATTTATGTAATTAAATTTTTTTGGCCGACTCCTGCAGTTCCGGAATTGTCGATTTCGATTTTTTCAATTTTGTGGGGCCACAATTCCAGTTTGGGAACCCGGAAGTTTGGCCATCTCTATTTCCAATTGATTCCTAACTTAGGCGGCTTTGACAATTGACAAAGTCTGACTTAAAAAGAAATAACCGCGTTTCAAGATGAATCAATATGGAAACAATCCCTCAAAAGTCTCCAACTTTGACTTTGAATATACAGCATCCAATTTTGACTTTGAATGAAAAGCACTGATGCATCCATTTAGAAGCATTAAGACTTAAGAATAAATATTTGTACAAAAAAACTTAGGAAATATGGGACAAATACTGGATATCTTGGAATCTCTATGGACCATGGAGGAATAATTAATTAAGCTGAAAACAGTTTTGCCAAATATAATATAGAGATAGATGAGAGGTAATGAGGATGACAAAGATCACACACCTAATAGAAGTTGTGGAAATATCTAGTTTTTAAGGTTCACTTATAGGAGACGAATTTTAAAAAGCGGGTAAATGACTTTAATAGTTTCTCGACTTAAGGAAAATTATTGTTTTAGTTTTTAATTTTAAAAAAATTACATTAATTTTTTTATCAATTTAACAAGTAATATTGTTAGTCATGTAAGAAAAATGACATTGTTTTGAATAATGAACAGTATTATATGACTAACGATATTATTCGACAAATGAATAACAAATATGTTAGAAATCATTTGTGTGACAAAATCTAAATTGAAAGATTAAATATAACTTTTTTAATATTGAAGATGAAATAATATTTACTCCAAAATTGACAAACTATTTGGGTCATTTACCCTTGAAAAATAAAACCTAAATCAAAATTGAATATCACAAATGAATGAATGAATCATGATGGTTCATCAAGTGGTACGGACAATATCTCGCATGAGCAATTGGCACTCTCTAGTCTAAGCTGACAATAATTTGAGCAATTAATGCATGTGACATTTAAAATTCTCAGTAAATCTGAAATTGGTAGATGGACCGTTGCCAGCATGCACATGCTGTATAAATGCTTCCACTGAAGTTTTTAAGATGAGCATTAGAATTTAGATTAATTGAGAGCATATTGAAAATCGCCAAGAACTTGAGAGAAAATGATAGCAAAATCAACAATAAATCAGCATTAGAATTTAGATTAATTCAAAGCTACTTCCAGACAGGAGCCATTGAAATTTGTGGGGACTTGAAGAGAAAAATGAAAGCAAAATCAGCAATAAAACACTTCTTCACTTTTCCCAGATTTGGTGTTTGTTCTGCTGTTTCCCCAACCTCAACCTCGACTGATTCTATTTCCTCTGCCAAACTCGCATCTGCTAACAGTAATCTTGTTGAAGAATCATCAGAAAGACGAACAGCTGAAAACTACCAGCCTCCCAACTGGGATTTCAATCATGTTCAGTCCCTGAAAAATGAATATACAGTAATCATCGTTTTCATCATTTCTCTTTTGCTTGGTTAACATGAGTGAGCTTATACTTAATTCACATTTTGCTCTTGGTGATGATGAAACAAGTATGCACATAACTAACATAATTGATGCAGGCAGAGGAGTACACGAAACGGTCTGAAGTGCTGAAGAAGAACGTGAAGACGATGCTGGAAGAAGAAGTGGAGTTGCTGAATCAATTGGAGTTGATTGATACTTTGCAAAGGCTTGGAGTTTCTTACCACTTTGAAGGAAAAATCCAATCCATTTTATGTGGAATATGCAACAGAAATCGCATCAATGACATGCCGAAGCAGCAAGATTTGTATGCAAGAGCTCTTGAATTTAGACTCTTGAGACAACATGGTTTTCAAGTCTCTCAAGGTGTCAATGAATGATATGACCATTCTTGCTTAACCAATTTAGGCAAATTTCCATGCATTTTGGCCATTTTTTCCATTCTTGTTTCGTTTTATTCCCCATCCTTATTACGTTTGCAATCTTTACGGAATGAGCAAAAATCAGTCCTACTAACGGAATTTTTAACAAAAATACGGTTTATGCTAGGAGTATAATTGATTTGACTCATTTTGAAAAGTTAAGGGACTAAAGTTTGGGGGACAAAATTGGCTGGCACACCAAAGATATAGACAGAAAAATTAATTAATAACTATCCATTTATTGATTGAGATTGATTTTTGATCTGTCAGCTTTAATTCAAAACATAATTTATTGTTATAATTAATAGTCCTCAACTGTTTTGATATTTGATTCTGTCAGCTTTAATTCAAAACATAATTTATTGTTATAATTAATAGTCCTCAACTGTTTTGAGATTTGCAGACATTTTTTATAGTTTCAAGGATGAGAATGGAGCTTTCAACACTAGTCTTATGGAGGATCCAAAGGGAATGTTGTGCCTGTATGAAGCTTCCTACTTCCAAACAGAAAATGATGGAACAAACTTGGAATTGGCAAGAGAATGTACGATTAAATATCTCAAGCAGAAAGTAGATGAGGATGGATTTGATCAAAGACTTGCTGCATTAGTGCAACATTCCTTGGAGCTTCCCTTACATTGGAGAATCATGAGATTGGAGGCAAGGTGGTTTGTAGATGTATACGAGAAAAGCCCAGATATGAATCCAGTTCTGCTTGAGCTTGCAAAACTAGACTTTAACATTGTTCAGGGAACGCATCAAAATGAGCTCAAATATGTATCGAGGCAAGAGATTAATCCCTAATTAACCAATATTACATGGTGTTAATTATTAGTCAAAATGGAATGATTTTTTTTTTTTTTTGCTTGGACTAACTTCTATAGTTGTTTTCGTTTGTCTAGATGGTGGAAGAGTACTCATCTGGGAGAAGAATTGAAATTTGCCAGGGACATATTGGTAGAAAATTTCTTTTGGAATGTAGGAAGTATTTCTAACCCTCAACACGAATATTGCAGAAAAATGATAACCAAGGTTGCTATTTTGATAACTATTATAGACGATGTATATGATACTTATGGTACTTTGGATGAATTGGAACTCTTCACTTGTGCTGTTGAAAGGTTTGTAATTGAAATTGTTGCAGTTTTAAAGGTAAATATATATCATCATAGTGAGTGTTTTTGATAGCTTAACAGTTTCGCACCTTTTGCATGTTCTGGCTTTTTCAGATGGGATACAAACTCAATTGATCAACTTCCAGGCTACATGAAAATATGTTTTCTTGCACTTTACAATACTATTAATCAAATAGCTTATGATGTTCTAAAAGAACAAGGAGTCAACATCATTCCATACTTAAGCAAATCAGTTGAGCATCTCTCTTTCAAGTTAGGAAATTGGAAGAAACAACTATCGCGTTTTGCTAAAAATTTTATTTAGTCCATCATATTTAAAATGATGCATATCCGTACTTTACGCTTCAAAATCACATAAATTTCGTCATTGTATCACATTCTGTCTACTTTTTCTGTCATGTTTATTTATTGTCTTTTGTTAAAAAAGTGGACGAAACATGACAAATGATGAAATTTGTGTGATTTTGAAATGTTAAAAACGAATATACATCATTTTAACCGTGGGGAATTAAATAAATTTTTTAACAAAAGGTGAGAGATGTTTTTTTTTCGAATTTTCCATTCAAATCAAGTAATTCCTCATTATCGTAATTACTATATATATAATAAGTCAATCATTTTTATTTAGTGGGCAGATTTATGCAAAGCATATTTACAAGAAGCAAGATGGTATTCCAATGGGCACATCCCAAAGCTTGAAGAATACTTGAACAATGCCTGGATTTCAGTCTCAGCTCCTCTAGCATTAGTGCATGTTTACTTTTGCATTACTAATCCAATTAAACAGGAGGACCTGGAATACTTATATGAATATCACAACATTATTCGTTCTTCAGCAATGATCGTACGGCTAACGAATGATTTGGGAACGTCACCATTAGCGGTACGTATGAGAGTTCTTCCTGCTTAATTTGTAGCTAATCACTCTGATTTCACATATAATTCATGACCTGCATGTCCCTATTTCAGGAGAAGTTAAAAAATGGAGATATACCAAAATCTATAGAATGTTATATGAAGGAAAACAATGCTTCTGAGGAAAAGGCACGCGAATACATACGGTTCTTGATCAGTGAGGCCTGGAAAGAAATGAACATGGCACGACTTGCAGACTCTTCCTTCTCTCCAGAGTTTAAAGAAATTGCAATGAACTGTGCCAGGACTGCACAATGCATGTATCAGCATGGAGATGGACACGGCCATCAAAATTCGGAGACTGCCAATCATATTGCTTCTCTACTCTTTGAGCCCATTTGTATACATTCTTTTACACCGAAAATCTGAAAACGATAGTGCAATTTATTGAAGAGCTTCAAGATTTTATGTATTAATCCTTTTATAGTTGTCTAATTTTGATAAATAAGAGCTTCTAATTGTTATAAATAATATCATATGGAGGTTGTTCTTTAAGAGTTCACAAAGTAATTAATAAGATAAGCTCTACAAATAATTTCATATGTAGGTTGGTTTTTAAAAGTTTACAAACTTAGTTAATAAGATAGATCAGTCACGTCATTGCTAGCTAATTAGCTTTCAAATAAATGCATAAGTGTTTTAATATGATATCAGAGCATAGACAATATAGAATTTCTTAGTGGAGATGGAAAAGGGAAAGAAGGTGGAGGTCGAGGAGGGGGAGAAGGTGGAGGTGGTGATGGAGGCGGTGGTGACAGAATTGAAAAGGGGAGCAAGTGACAGAGCTGAAGATGGAGAGGGAGTAGATAGAAGCCTTAAATGAATGTCCAATTGGTCTCCTGCGGAGCAGGTTCATATATGAAATGGCGAATTAATCCAATTTCAATATGGATAAAAGTAGAATCATGATTTCAACGGTGATTATTTATCCGTTTGTGAAATTGCAATAAAAGCAAAATCTCGATTTTGAGAGGGATTAATTATCCATTTTATATATGAATCACGTCTACAAACCGATTTCACATAAGATTTGTGAAAAATGTCTGTTGTCCCTTTTTTGTACCCCTAAAAAAAGGTTATGTGTTGTTGAATTTTTTTTCTAAAGTAACTTGCTTTTTAAAAAAATAATACAAAAATAACACACTTTCAAATTATATTCTCTAAATAATTTTTAGCCACGTAAACCTAAATGTCCATCCTAAATGTGCACAGCGAAAGAAAAATTATTACCTTCACTACTTTAGTTTCCAATTTGTTAAAAAATTCTAATAGAATAAGATCATTACTTCGTAATCTAGATTCTCATTTTCTCTCTTAGTTACCAAATAATTTTATTTCTCTTTCTTAGTTTCCAATTTCTTGAAAAACTCTAATATAAAAAGAAAAATCATTACTTCTTTCCAAACACCTATAGCAACAACAAGATTTTATCGAAATTATTGGGTAAAAGATATGAAAATATCTATTAAAAAATTTTAAAAAATGGTCAAAATCAGAAATTTCAATTTTTCTTTAAAAAAATACATAAATTTTATTTTTAAACATTAAACAAAACACATCAATTTTATTTTTAAAATGAAACAAAATACATAAATTTTATTTTTAAAATGAAACAAAAACATAAATTTTATTTTTAAACAAAACACATCAAGTTTATTTTTAAACAAAATAAACGAGTCTTAATTTTTGTGACTGGTTAAAAATTATAAATCATATGTGTTCTTTCTACATTAATTCTACCTTTCTGGTTCATTTGATGTGGTCTCACAATTCTGATACTTGTATCTAAATCACTAATTATAAATTCATTGTAATAAAAGTCCCTTATTATGTAGAATTTTTTCCCATCTCTCAATTCGAAGTTGTTGACCAATCTTTAATTGGGAATTCAGAATCATTTACTATTTTTGAATGGTTGCAAAAGTTTAATCTCATAAATCATATTGCCAAAATTAGGGTTAATATTATTTTAAATGAAACCCTTGTTTTACTATTTCTTGAAAATTGAGTACGTAACATAGAATTAAAGAGCTTGTCTATCACGTTTTTTTAGATAAGGAAAAAAATTAAAAGGAGATGATAAGAAAAAAAAATTGAAGAAGAAAATAATTAAAAAAAAAGATGAAAGGTAAATGGAAGAAAAAATTGGGATTGATTATGAATTAGGTGAAGAAAGATAATGATTTGTCTTTCAATTGGCTAATTAAAAGCTACGGGTTGTTCCCATTAAATGTTTTAACAAAAATTTTGACAGAAATTCAACCATGGTTTTCCATCTTTCAACAAAATCATGTAGTTGACATCAGTGGCGGAACCAGAACATTTTGTCAGGGAGTGGTCAATTGTGAAAAAAAAAATCAAACAACTAAATATATATATATATATATACATATATATATTTCATAAATATTTAATCACAATAATCAATCACAAAAATATACAAAATTTTTTAAACGTTATCAATATTGAAAACAAAAATTTTAAAAAAAAACTCAAAATGGCACTATCGACAATGAAATCGACTCTAAGAGACTGACCGATTCAACTGAATAGTAGTGGAGAAAGGTGAAGTCATGAGTAGGGAGTAAGTCGCAAACAAAAGGGAGGGAATAGATTCTAATAAATTAGATTCATTCAACTGAATAGTAGTGAAAGAAGGAGTGGAGAAATGTAAGATCGTGAGCAAGGGGTAAGTTGCAAACAAGAGGGAGGGAGAGAGCAAGAGTGAAAATTTTATTTTTAGGAGTTTAGGAATTAGTGTGAAAATGAAATTTTAATAGGTGAGAAAATCAATAATTTAAGATATATCAACAAGAATACCTAAACATCACCACTATCGACTATGTTAATGTACACGTGGAGTTGGCATTTATTTTAATTGGCATTGATTTTTTGACAAGATAAGGAAAGATCTTATTAGAAGCATAAATCAAATTAAATCAATTTATGCAAGGAAGATTGATTTAGAGATTAATGCTATCTTGGTATTTTTGGGCTTATCTTGGTATTCTTGGAAGTTATCATTGGAGATTTATGAATGGAAAAGATAAGTATTGAAGACACATGATTTTCCATCTTTCCATTCGAATTATTTGGAAATAATCTTGGAGATAAACATGGGAAGATTTGGTGTGCCTTTATGATGTTTCCAAACACACATATTTTCTGTGTGAGTTATTGATTATTCTTTCGGTCTTTGTAAGACTGTGAACACACTTCTTTGTTGGAGGTCTTTGATCAAAGTGTGTTGGCTGAAGCATCTTAATGCATTATTATTGAAAATGCAATTCTTGTGTTTGTTGTTATAACTCAGCTTCGGGAGGAGGTTGCTAAGGAGCTCGGGAGAAGTTCAAACGTGGGCAAGGGGATCTTGCATTAACCACGGATTTCGGAAGGAGTTACCATTGACAAGGGGATCTTGTCTTTATTATGGGCAAAGGGATCTTGCAATAACCACGGATTCCCGGAGGAATCACACAAGTTGAGGGGATTTCGCAAAATCACGTTCACGTATGGAGTTAGGAAGAGGCGGCGACAAAGATAAGAGGGAGTCTTACTTTGTGTCAGACCGATTGTCTTGTAACATGTGAACTTAGTGAATTGTTTCTTTCTGGGCGTGGCCCCGCAGACGTAGGTAGCTGCCGAACTACGTTACCGACCTCCTGTCTCTTTACTTTTCGCATTTTTATTATTGTCTATTATCGCTTTTGTTATCGGTGTCATACCTAGTGTTCCAACTCACTAAAACACCGAGTATTTAACATTGATCTTTCAATTGGTATCAGAGCGGGTTGTCTTTGTTTTTTAGGCGGGATCCGCAGGACTTGATCTTGGTTTTTGTGCGATGGACTCTATGAAGGAAGGAGGTTCAACAATGCATCCACCTCTATTGGACGGCAATAATTATGCTTATTGAAAGGCCAGAATGAGAGCTTTTATTAAAGCTATTGATGAGAAAGCTTGGAAATCAATTGTGACAGGATGGAAGCCCCCAGTGATTACCACAGATGGTGTTGATTCTCTCAAGCCAGAAGAAAGTTGTTCTGCTATAGAAGATGCCTTAGAAAACAGTAATTAAAAGGCTCTTAATGCTATTTTCAACGGTGTTGATCCTGCTCAATTTAGATTGATTTTTACGTGTGTATCTGAAGGGACGACAACTGTAAAGTTATCAAAGATGCGGATATTAAATACAAGATTTGAGAACTTGAGGATGCTTGAAGACGAGAGTATTGCTGAATTCAATGTCAAACTCTGTTATATTGCTAATAAGGCATTTGTACTTGGTGAAAGCTTTTCTGAAGAAAAACTTGTGAGGAAAACTCTACGATCCTTGCCTCAACGTTTTGCTTATAAAGTTACTGCCATTGAAGAAGCAAAAGATGTCTCAAAGATGAAGCTAGAAGAGCTGATGGAGTCCCTTAGAACATTTGAGATGAATCTTGGAGTAGACTTGGAAGCAAAGAAAGTCAAAAGGATTGCCTTAAAAGTAGAAATGCAGAAATCAGATAATCCTGATGAAGATGACCTTGAGGACTCTCTCGCATTAATATCCAAGAATTTTAGTAGAGTCATGAAACAATTTGGCAGAAGCAATCAAGGTGTCAAGGCCGGTGTCAGCAACTCTAAGAATGAATTGGTGAGCAATAAAAAGTCCAGGGAAGAAAATCTCACATATGATCAGTCATTCAAGAACAGAGGAATTAAGTGTAGAGAATGTGATGGTTTTGGACATGTTCAGACAGACTGTGCAAATACATTGAGAAAGAAGAGGAATTCTCTCAACACAACTTGGAGTGAAGATGATTCAGATAAAGAAGAGAATTTTCAGAATAATCATGTGGCTCTTGCTTCAAAGATTGAACAATCAGATCATGGTGAGAAAAAGGATGTTACACAAGGTGTCACTGGAAATATATCGGCATATAGGGAGGAAGATGAAGATTGTGTCACCGAAGAAGATATTATAGTCGACTAAAAGAATCTTCATGATAAGTGGACTGAACTTTTGAAAGTAAATCAGCGACTTCATACTCAAGTTGGAGATCTACAAAATGAAAGGCTCAATCTTCAAAACTCTAATGCAGATTTGGAAACCAAACTGAGAGTATGTCAAGAGGAAGTGAAGACTCTAACCAACGAGCTGAATCACATAAAGAAAGGTGTCAAAATGTTAAATTCTGGTTCTTCCAAGCTGGATGAAATTCTTAAGACTGGTCAATCCAGTGGTGATCACTCTGGACTGGGATATAAAGGAGAAAGCTTCGTGTCACAACCAGTGTCACTACCAGTGGATAATTTCAAAGTGAAGCAAGTTCATGTGAATACTGCAAAGAACGTTATAAAGTCAAATCTTCATCATTATTATCATGCTTCTAGAGGCAAAGGTAACATATTTATTCCTATTTGCCATTATTGCAATCGTCGCGAACATACATTTATCTCGCTGATTTGAGACAATGTACTGCTAGAAAGTCTTCTTTTCGCAGGGATCCAAAACAGAATTGGGTGATGAAGCCTAAGTTGAGGTGCAACTTCACATATACCTCACTAAAGGCTGCCACAACTGATGAGTGGTACTTTGATAGTGCGTGTTCCAGACATATGACTGGTGATGAGAAGTTTTTGAAGAATATTGTATTCGGAAGTATGGGAAAAGTAACATTTGGAAATGGAGTCACGGCTCGTGTCATTGGAAAATGTACTCTAAATGTGTCATGGTTACCAAAATTGGAGAATGTTCTCCTGGGAGTACTTTCATTTAATATTCGAAACGTTCAGGTCTTGAAATTTATAATAATGGAAACATAAATGGTCTCAAGGCGAACTTGAACAGCATTAGTCATTTGTGTGATCAAGATCTAGATGTGAATTTCACTGAGAGAAAGTGCAAGGTGGTTGATCGTAACAACATATGCATCATGGAAGGAGTAAGATCTTCGGACAATTGTTATCTCATCTCTGCCTCATCTACGTGTATTCGATCAAGCATGGAAGATTTTGTCCTATAGCATCGAAAATTGGGTCATGTGAATATAAGGATGCTGCAGAAAATTGTCTCTAAGGGAGCTGTCTGTGGAATTACCATACTGAAGTTTGATAAAGATAGGGTGTGTAGATCTTGTCAGATTAGAAAGCAAACCAAGTTGTCACATCCTAAGTCGCAGACACCAGGAACAACTCGTGTGCTTGAACTATTGCATATGGATTTGATGGGTCCTATGCCCACAGAGAGTATTGGAGGAAAACGATATGCTTATGTAACTGTTGATGACTTTTCTCGATATACATGAGTGGAATTTCTTCGATAAAAATCCGAAACATTTAATGTCTTCAAGACATTGTGCAGTCGTTTTCGTCGAGATAAGGGTTGTACTATTGTGAAGATTATTCATATTCGCAGTGATCATGTAAGAGAGTTTGAAAATTCAGATTTCTCATATTTCTGTAATCAGCATGGAATAGCTCATGAGTTTTCTGCACCTAAAACTCCTCAGCAAAACGGAGTCGTGGAAAGAAAGAATCGAACTATAGCGGAGATGTCACGTGTCATGTTACACGAAAATAATATTTCACAGAAATTCTGGGCTGAAACAATAAACACAGCATGCTACACTATAAATCGTGTATATCTTCGTGGAGGAACTGAAAGGACACCCTATGAAATATGGAGAGGTAGAACTCCAACTATTAACTATTTCCATCCTTTTGGTAGTACTTGTTATGTGTTGAATGACAGGGAATATAAAGGGAAGCTCGATCGCAAGAGTGATGAAGCTATTTTTCTTGGATATGTTGTCAATAGTCGAGCTTATCGAGTCTACAACAAAAGAACTCGAACTGTCATGGAGTCTGTCAATGTTAAAGTCGATGACTCTCTGGAAGTAACTGCTGTTTCTTATGAAGATGTTCCAGAATCTTCACATGAAGTAAGTTCCAGTGTTCCAGGTAGTGTTTCACCCAGTGTCACAAGTGGTGTCACTGATCAGAGTACCGAGGATGATAATGTGAAAGATGTCCTCTCACCTCGCAGGCAGCCATCCACTTGTGTTCAGAAGAATCATCCTACTGAGGAAGTTATTGGAAATCTGGATGATGGTGTTCGGACAAGAGAAAAGGCAAGAGTGAACTATCGAGATATGATTCAAATAGCATGTTTTACTTCATCCATTGAGCCCAAAACTGTGAAAGAAGCCTTACTAGATAAGTATTGGATTGGTGCTATGCAAGAAGAACTTGGTCAATTCACTCACAATCAGGTTTGGGATCTAGTTCCGTGCCCCCTAATATGAATGTCATTGGCACGAAGTGGATATACAAGAACAAGAGTGATGAGCATGAAAATATCACTCGCAACAAAGCTCGATTAGTTGCACAAGGGTATACACAAATTGAAGGAGTTGACTTTGATGAGACATTTGCTCCAGTTGCTCGACTTGAGTCCACTCGTCTATTGTTAGCTATTGCATGTGTGTTGCGATTCAAGTTATATCAAATGGAAGTGAAAAGTGCTTTCCTCAATGGTTTTCTTAATGAGGAAGTGTATGTAGCTCAACCAAAGGGCTTTGAAGATCCTCATCATCCCGAGCATGTCTACAAGTTGAAGAAGATGTTATATGGGCTCAAACAAGCTCCTCGAGCGTGGTATGAAATGTTAACACAGTATTTGTTGACAAAGGGATATGACCGAGGGGGAGTAGATAAAACCCTTTTCATTCGCCGTGTTAAAGGTCAGTTTTTGCTTGCTCAAATTTATGTTGATGTCATAATGTTTGGCTCAGTGTCACAGGCGATAGTGGATGAATTTGTTACTCAAATGACTGAGGAATTTGAGATTAGTATGGTTGGTAAGCTTAATTACTTTCTTGGACTTCAAATTCAGCAACGCAATGATGGTATTTTTATATCTCAAAGCAAGTATGCCAAGAATTTGTACTTCATGTCTTTTGATGTGTCATGCACAATGTCTTGTGTAGTGATGTTTCTTAAGGAACTTGGTATCTTTTGTTGTGTCATGCACGATGTCTTGTGTAGAGATGTTTCTTTACCTAGTTCCTGTTCAGGGGGAGATTTCAGAGAACTTCTGATTCAGCATACCGGGGGAGTTTTGATTTTGCCAAAAAATGCCAAAGGGGGAGATTGTTAATGCACACGTGGAGTTGGCATTGATTTTTTGGCAAGATAAGGAAAGATCTTATTGGAAGCATAAATCAAATTAAATCAATCTATGCAAGGAAGATTGATTTAGAGATTAATGCTATCTTGGTATTTTTGGGCTTATCTTAGTATTCTTGGAAGTTATCATTGGAGATATATATTTGGAAAAGATAAGCATTGAAGGCACATGATTTTCCATCTTTCCATTCGAATTATTTGAAAATAATCTTGAAGATAAACATGGGAAGATTTGGTGTGCCTATATGATCTTTCCAACCACAAGTATTTTCTGTGTGAGTTATTGATTATTCTTTCGGTCTTTCTAAGACTGTGAATACACTTCTTTGTTGGAGGTCTTTGATCAAAGTGTATTGGCTGAAGCATCTTAATGCATTATTATTGAAGATGAAATCATTGTGTTTGTTGTTATAACTCAGCCTCGGGAGGAGGTTGCTAAGGAGCTCGGGAGGAGTTCAAACGTGGGCAAGGGGATCTTATCTTCATCCTGGGCAAGGGGATCTTGCAATAACCACGGATTCTGGGAGGAATCACACAAGTCGAGAGGATCTTGCACAATCACGTTCACATGTGGAGTTAGGAAGAGGCGGCGACAAAGATAAGAGAGAGTCTTACTTTGTGTCAGACCGAGTGTCTTGTAACTTGTGAACTTAGTGGATTATTTCTTTCTGGGCGTGGCCCTGCAAACGTAGGCAATTACCGAACTGCGTTACCAACCTCCTATCTCTTTACTTTTCGCATTTTTAATATTGTCTATTATCGCTTTTATTATCGGTGTCACACCTAGTGTTCCAACGCACTAAAACACCGAGTATTTAACCTTGATCTTTCAGACTAAAATGACAAATCCCACAAAAAAAAGAAGGAAAAAATATTACGAATAATTAAATTTTGAGTGAAAAAGAATTAGGAAGTATACCAGTGAGATCACCAGTAATAAGAACTAAAGAAGGGTTGATCGTGGAAAGAGTAGGCCCAATAATGGCATTGAAATCCTGAGCCCTTTCGGGATGGTGTACACTGAAGTGAAGATCAGAGAGTTGCATCACCCACACCACATCCTCTCGCCCACTCTTGACTTCTATTATCTTACTTAAAATATATATTTTTTTATTTTCAACTTAAGTGAAACGATACCGTTTCACTTAAGTGTTAAAAAAAACTAAAACTTTTCATCGTCTTCCTCACTTAACGGCACTGGTGCGGAAATGGTGAAAAGGAAGATGGGTCTCTTCTCTTCTCTGCACGATGAAGGGAGGGCGGCCGTACCGGCTCGCCTCCCTAATTCCGCCACTGGGTGACATTTGAAGAAAAATAAAAAGAATCAATTAAATTAAAAAGTGATACGAAATCATGTTGGAAATTAACAAGATTGATGATTGTATTATTCATTTCAATTGTTTGTGATGAATTTTATGCATGGAGATTTGGAAAAGATTGAAAATCAAATTTTAAATTGATCGCATGGAGGATGTCCAAGATTTCAAAAAGAATTAAGGTGGTAAAAAGAGACAAATAAAACTCAAATCCGCACTAATGAAGTCCTCTGTCGTTTTATATTTTTGGCATAACTTTTTCGTTTTAACTTCGATTTTGATAATTCAAAATGCCATGGAAAGATAAGCCTCAAAGTTACAACTTATATCTTTTAGGTTTTCTGAGCTTCTAACAGCATCACGGTGAAATGGGGGTTTGTAAACGAAAAAAGTGGCATGGCAGTTTAGTTTCCTTATTTTGTTTTTGTTTGCGTTACACATGGTTAAGGATCCCTACATTGTGAATTAACATGTGATTTTAAATTGTTTTCTCTCTAGGAAAATCATTGCTTAAGTTTTCCTTAACAATGATTAATTGTATATTTATTTTAGGATTCAAAATTATTTCCAAATAGGAAATTTCTTAGTTTAAACTAATTAGTTGGTAGTTTCCAATTTCGATTGGAATTCTTGTTTAGCAAGTAGGATTTATTATTTTAGCCTATAGGCCTTGTCTTTCACATTTTAGGAGGAGTAGTTGAATTTTGAAAAATAAAACAAAAATTGATAAATTGTGAGTTTGCAATTTTCGCAAATGATGTTCTTTCTTATTTGACTTTTGAATTGATTAATTGTATGAAGTGATTAATTAATTGGTATTTTAAAGTCAATATACCGAGAGAGATTGCTCAACAGACGTTCCATAAATTTTTTGAAGGTCCTACAATTTGTTTCACAATAAATCAAATTACCTGTGAAGGGTGGTGAGATCATTACAAAAAAAGGAGTCATGTCTAATTTGGACTAGAAAACCAAAAATAATGCAACCCACGACAAACGTGAGATATCCTAATTCCAAGCATGCGTGACAACTTTCAATAAAGATGGATTGTCTTGGTCAGATTTGACGTTCTTGATTTGGACCATCATTTTCTTGTGAAGATAAATCATGTTGACTTTCAAAAATATAATTAATCTATTGGACCCCGTCTAGTATGTAGTATGAAAAGAAAAATTCGCTTTACTTGCAAACTATATATGAGAAACTCCGCCACAAATTATGCAATCAGTAAAAATTAATAATTTGTCTTGATTATTTGTACTAATATTTTTTTTTATTTTATCTCTTTTTTATTGGTACTTTTAATTTAATAGAAACATATATACGCATAGCCTTTCAAAATTTAAATAAGTTAAAAGATAAAGAGCAAAGGTTATGGGAATTGAGAAAGTAGAAATTATTTAATTTTAAGACATATAACAGTTGCATGAATTGAGAAAGAGAACCTTTAATGTTCAAGATTCAAGCCGCTAAACATTAACATGATTTATCATGCTTTCTAAAAGTTGTGCATGCATGATAAACTTGAGCTTATATTTTCCTCTCTCTGGTCATCCCAGTAGAGTTGTTTTCTCTCTCTCTATAATGGAGTAGCCAGTTGGAGTATCCTTTTGACGAATTAGAATTCTCCACTTCTTGGTTTTGACTACAAATTCATGTCTCCCATTCAAATTCATGAATTATGCCCGAAAAATTGGTAATTCTATGGGAAAGGTTATTGAACTTGAATGCAATGAAAATTATAACATTAGATAGAACAAATTTATGAGGGTCAAAAGTAGAATTGGACATCTCCAAACCTTTAAAACATGACTGCTATTATGATAGAATATTTGAGCATCCAGTATGGTTGCCTTTCAAATATGAAAAATTAGCTGAGTTCTGCTATTACTGTGGTAGGTGAAGACACTCGGTGGCAGAACCAAGGGGGCGAGCCGGTGCGGCCTCTCTCCCTCCCCTCCCCTCCCCACCCCCCTTGTTCTTGGACGCGAGGGGAATAGTACTCATTCTCTATTATTTCAGCACCTCCTCTCTGCGATTCCCTTAGGGCGAATGAATATGTACCCATGTTATTACAGTTCTTCTCCTTATTTTCATTAGCATGGATCTATGCATGGAAATTTGAATTTTGCAAACAGGAAATCAAGATTCCTCCCCAACTCATCCGACTGGGGTATACCAAGTGGTGGAAAACTTTCAAGACTGAATGTGCTCAACCCCAACAAATTCAAGTCTGGTTCCAAAAGAATCCACAAAACTTGCCTACGGCAGACCCAAGTATATGTCAATTTTTACAACAAAAGTCGCTCACAGCTTCAAAATTGGCAGTAATTTCAAATAAAGATGATTATGTAAATCAACTTGAAAACTTGTTAGCCCAACTTAAACATGCTAATATTTCTAAACAAAATGAGCCCAGTACCTCAAGCACTGAACCAACACAAGCAAGCTCAACAAATATCTCGAGGACAAACGAGGAGGACTTGCTATTTTGTCAAGACCAAAATGAAAATGATTGTTACGGCATATTTTCTCCAATACCGTAACTAATGAAGACACTTGACTTGTAATAGTTGATAGGAAAAATGTAGTCAAACATAAAAAAAATGTTATAAATACCCTCCATTCCGAAGCTGGAGGGCAGACTTCAGAATTCCCTTCTCTTAGAATTCTTAAAAAATTTCTCTCTCTAAGAAGAAAGCTCTCTCTTTTATTCTTCTTTTCTTTTCTTTTCTTCTTATTTTTTATTCTTAAGCTTCTTGAAGCTAGAAACCTTAGCAAGGGAACCTTTGCTTGGAAACCTTTGCTTGATTAAGGAGTTGTATTATGTAAGATCTTTAATCCATGAATTTGTAATTAATCTTTCATATGAATATGTTTTGTCTCATATGTTGTTTCTAATCTAGATCTAGATCTAACTTTTAATTTATGTTCTTTACTTTTATGTCATTTAATTTCTGTTATTAACACTGACTTGCTAACAATTCAGTGGCAGTCCTACTGCAACCCACTTTCCTTTCTGTGAGTAGTTTGTGCTTCCTAGTTGTAGCCAAACCCATAACCCAAGACATCATAAACAAAATCCTAAACCAAGATACACAAAACATTTCACCAAACGAAAACTTACATACAGACAACAAAAGATCTTTGCCACAACCAAGATCCTTGAATCTTCAAAACAACCAATTTGAAATAAGTACTCCACCATAACTCAAGTCAGACGATATATATAAATTTATTGCAAAATATTTTCATAATTATCAATTATGTGAATTGAGAATCATTAAGAATTTAAGACACAAATTGACCTTGCAACTAATTCAGCTTAATGACCCCAACACTCTCTCAACTTACAAATGTTACATTTTGTCATACAAATAATTTTCAACTAATTCTTTAAGTGACAAAATCCTAGTAAAATGAAGTTTTTTACTAGTAACATTTTACTTTAAAAGGGTTAATTGAAGTTTTTTTTATTACTTTGGATGATCAAAATGGCATTAACCCTAACATAAATTTAATCACAATTTTACAAGTAACATTCATCAAAAGGTTTGAGCTTCTTTATATATAGATTATGTATATATTTTGGACAAATTGATATAAAAATGAGACATGCATGTTAATTACCTTGCAATTAGAAAGTGCAATGTATTTGGAACAAACTGATGATGATACAAATTTTGAGCAAATTGATATTGATTGTGAATGCTACTTACGAACCTTCATGGTTGGTGTACTTAGATAGCCCTTTATCTTAGGAAAAAAATTTATTTTATTTTCAGAAGATGTGGACAAAATAGTTTGTGGCCAACACAGCTTAATTTTCAAAGTATAAACATAGAGATCGACAAAAGAAAATTTCTGGCCACAAAGCTTGAGAAAGGGAAATGCCGGCCATCACAAAAAATGTGTAAAAATTTATGGCCACAGAGCTTTCCAATGTATAAATGAATAGAGCCAAAAGAAATTTTTCGTGTTTTTTTTTTTTTTTACTTTTAAAAGGGAAAAAAACAAAGCCTTCAAAAACACGTACAAATTCCTAAAAAAGAAATATCTATCAGAAGAAAAGGAACCAATGAGTTGACATTATCTTTGTACAAATTCCTTGAAATATTAATTTGGAAAGCCAATTCCAAATTGGCTTAAAGTTAAGAAATTCCTTGTCAATTAAAATATGTCATGATCACAAAACGAAAATTTATTCAACTGAAAAAAGAATGAAAATGCTTTAATATTAACTTAATAATTAACTATGAATGTCATTGTTTAAGATCACTAAAGTCCAAGATGGACATTCATGCATAATAATATACAGACTCGGATTGTTTGGTCAGTTTTTATTCGAGCTACTTGGAACATCATAGTTCATGTATGTACAACTTTTAAAACATTAATGAGAAAAAAATTTATTAGGTGAAGCTGAAATAAATGTAAGGTAGGAAGTTAGGAAATATTATTAGTTTAGATAGTTATGATTGGGTGAGCATACACAAAATTTTTTAAAAAATGTCTATTTGCGGATGAAATAGAGGATATTAAGAGAGAGAGAAAAACCATAAAATTATTAAACTAATGTGGTTTGGCTCCATATTTATGTTTTGGCGAATAGAATAGGTTTTAATTTCTTTATCTTGAAGAAATTGTCATCTTCTGTTACATTCTTTATTTTAATTTATAAATATAGACCATGTGTATTTAATACTTATCTTTTAGATTAATTAATCACTTGATAGAGTTTCAGTAAAATATACGTGGCATGTATTTATAAATGAAAGTATAAATTAAAATAGAGAATAGAACTAAAGATTCGAAGTGGAGAAATTGGTAAAAATTATGAATCATTAGTGTATATGGTTCTATTTGGTTAGATCTTATTAGGTTATTAACTTCTAGCCTATTGTACTTCGTTAAATTGATCTATTGATGGTTTGGTAAGATTAAGAACTCCGTATCACGTAGGATCTTATACGTATAAATATAAGATTTTATAGACGTGTTAAAAGGGCTTTGGATTCATTGAAAATCAGAAAAATTAATTTAAGCATTAGAGCCTTTCCGAGAAATTAAACTACAAAAAATTGATAGAAGCTTCGTTCTCACAGTTGCTCGCATGTGGGATATTTTCCCATATTCAACACGTCCATCAAGAAGCATTAAGAAAATAGATATTTATACAAAAAAAAAAGTAAAATACATGAGAAAATGACTGACATATATTGAGGAATAAGCTGAAAAAAAATGCGAAAATAAAATATAAAGATAGCGATTTTGCACCACACATCTCAAGAATTAAGGTTAGAGGAAGACAACGACCACAAACCGAATACAACTAATTTATGAGGTTAGTTCTTATTTCACTTTATCTAATCTAATTTATAATTTCACTTTATATGAGAAGCCTCTTAAAATACCAAAGTGGACAATAGCATGAGCAATTGATAGCGGTTTTGGAGATAGGGTCAAAAGCTAAGATTTAATCGAATCAAATAAATTTATAACCCTAATGCTCACGATGTTTAAGGTGCATCAAGACACCGACGTTTTTGTAGCTAGAGGAAGTAGGGGTCGAACCCACAAGGAGAGGATAAGTTTATAGAATTAGTGTAAACGTGTGTAAAGTAGTGAAAGTTACAACAAAGAAGGAAAATAACCTAAACTATGCTACTACTACCAAATAAACATGAAAATGTGTGGAAGAGAAATCAAGTAATTAAAGTATACCCTTGGATGTGGTTATCTCAAATGTTAGTGTTATGTGTGGTTTATCCTATGAAATTTCTACGACTAAGATTGAGCCAATTCAACTAAGTCTCCCATTTATGGCGGAGACAAGGACCTAAATGCATTGTTTCCTACCGGAAATCGACCAATTAACCAATCCCCCCTTTATGGCGGAGGCAAGGACTAGCTAACTAAATCAACCGAAACTCCAATGTCTCTCCAACATTCACTCTCTAATCCAACCCCTTCTTTATGGCGGAGGCAAGGGTTGAACCTAGTCACTCCCTTGGAAATCACTCCCTAATTCACTCCCCCCTTTATGGCGGAGGCAAGGACTAAATTAGTTCATGTCTACCAAGTTCATCAAACCTACATTGGACTTCAATATCCCAATCAATTCCCCCTTTATGGCGGAGGCAAGAACGGACTAAGATATCTCCACTAATCTATCACCCACACACTAATCTACTATAAGCATTACTAATGTGAGGTAATAACTAGTTTGTAGTTTCTAATTCTTAGCTATCCACAACACAAAACCACACAATAACACAATATGTCAACAACACATAACTACAATCCAAGGGTAATAAACAATTTAACCTTTCATGGCACACAAGAATTTCACATATATATATGGACAAGCAAGGAAATATCAAAGAAGTGCAAGGAAAAGAGACTACCCATTTGCTTAAACCAAAGAGGAAGCTTTCCAAATGTTAATTCCAAGCAAATATCCAAGCTTTACATTGATTCCAAACTCTTGAAGCATATGAGTATTACATGAATTCCTTCAACAAATGGGGCTATTTACACCAAGAACACATACTAATTGTGTGTTCTTGTGGAGTCTCTAGAGAGAAAAGAAATTAAAACTAACTAATCTAACCTAAACTAAGAAGAATGACTAACTCTCTACTCTTGTTCTTGTGCTCCTTTCCTTCCTCCCCTTCTTTATTCTCTTCGATTTGCTGCAGCTTTCTCATTATTTAAGGGAGGAAATTAGGGCTGCAAAATGTGTGTTCAGACGTCCCCAAAATACCCCTGAAGTCTTCTCAAAATGGAGGGCAACATTGACTTGGAAGAACTGCTGCGCTCACGAATGTCGCGACGTTCGTTTTGAAAGTCGCGACGTTAAGCCCTTTGAACCTGAACGTCGAGCGACGTTCAGCGTGCGGCACACCGTAGAGATTTTTCTCCGGCACACCGGAGCACTCTGTAAGTTTTGGAAATTCCCAAAATTCGGAATTTTCAGCGCGCCGCTGAAGTTCTCTCCGGCTCGCCGTTAGTTTGTGAGCCATTTTTCTATATGATCCAAAACAAATTTAGAAAACTCCAAAACATGAAAGTTGTAGATCTTTCTCTTAGATTTCCAATAGCACCTGAATCATTCCATTCGGACGTAAATTGAGAGAGATATGATTGAAATACTAAACCTTGACAGATTTCTTTAGCATTTGTTCTTTATCGCCTTTTTGACCTAAATCACATCTTTCTTGATCTTTCTCAATCTTTTCTTCTCATTTTGGCCTTCGTGAATAATAACCTCCGAAAATGCTTTTCATCATTCTTTTACTCCGTTGCTCCTCTCACGCCATAATGTCCTATAAATACGTTAAAAATACGTAAAAACGACATAAAAACACCTTACAAGGACGCTCAAGAGGCAAGTAAAACGATTACAATAAGGTGAAAATTATCACCTTATCACACCCTCCACACTTAAACCTTGCTCGTCCTCGAGCAACAAAACAAAATAATGCAAAAACACATATATACAACAAATAATGAAGTATTGGCAATTTTACGTTACTCAACAATGTGTCTAGTCATTTTAAGCATTTGATGAGTGTTTGTGTACATGCCTCATAGCTTACTCAACTAACTTAACAAGTAATCATTCCATGTGTCCGCAAGAGTCATCAAAGTGCCTTTTTGTACACATTCAACACGTTGAGTATATTGTGTGTGTGTGCAATGGGTACCACTTGGGTCTTGACTTATTCATATCGATGCCATAGGTAAGAGATCCGACGACTAAGCTTTGTTCTAATCTTTTTCCTACAATCACCTCTTTGACCATTATGTAGATACTAAAAGGTTTACAAAATCGTTGGGACTTTTATTCGAATTATGAATGCCAAGGGTTTTATGGCTTTTTATACCCGTATTCCACCTCATATGAGTTCTCCTCCAACCTTTTGGTTAGTAAAGGAGCGGTCTCGCATTGGAGGGGAACTTATTCATAACAAAATACATAAAACACATAATTTAAACAATGCCAAGGGTTTTGTGGCTGTTTTCTCCCATTCCATCTCATATGAATTCTCCTTCAACCTTTATGGTTAGTGAAGGAGCAGTCTCACATTGGAGAGGAATTTATTCAATATAAACAACGAAATATTAAAAATAACACATAATGCCCAATTCATTTCTTGAAACTTCAAAGTATCTACACATGTCTCTTAGGGAAAGTTGGTCCAAGAGTTAAACTAACCAACTGCCAAGGTACCCCGACCTATCTTATTAACCAAACTTGTCAATCACTATGTGCTCCCCACTTGTGCTTATTAACAATAAACTCAAAACGTCAAACTTTCCACCAAGGACCCACTTCCCTTATGTAACATGTTATTTTCCTTATCGCAAGTCGAGTTTCTAAGATAAAACACTTCACATCATTGGCTACACAACACTAATCTCATATAATTTAGACTAGACACATTTTCTCATTTTGGTTGCCAATACCAACATTCAAACACTAAACACAACATAAAATACATATAATTACTAAAATGAACAAAAGTTCACAAAGACACAAAAAGGAAAAATTCACAAGAATCACAACAATATGAAAACTAACACTTAACACAACAATCATGGACATTATGGGATCCCAAAATAGCAACAACGGATTTTCTATCCAAGAGCTTCATGCCTCAACTACAAGGGATTTCCAAAATTTTAAAACACACAAGGAATTCTCAATGTGTGCTTAAGAGTATGCAAGAATCAACCAAAACTAAAAACTAAATAAGAAAAACACTAAAAATTCAAGTTTAAACATCCACAAATAACAAAATATTCATTGAAGCACAATTTCAAGAATCTTCACCAATATCTTTCACCCTCCACACTTAAAATATACATTATTTTCAAAACACAAGAGAGGGATAAGAAAACACCCATGGTGTATGCATTATGGCCATCTCTTCATTTGAGAATGTAGAATGTGAACTTGGCCATTGTGAAGATGCCTTCTTGTTTTTGTTTCCTTATGGATCAGAAACCTGAGAAAAAGATTAAAAAAAGAAAACAAGTAAACTAATTCCATGTATGAGTTCAAGAAGAAAACATTTAAACAAATAAGCTCTATACATGACATTCAAACATAATCACTCAAAACAAAAATGTTCACAATCACTCTATGGCATGCATGAGAAATTTTTACAATGTGCTCATTTGAGTGCTCTTGTGCTAGGTGTGCATCACAATCATGTTCAAATCCTAATCTCATTCATTAAGATCATGTGCACTTGCGTCATAATGAATTCATGCTAGGTAAATCATGAATGTGCCATTAACCACATATATGAAAATTGCACACATCAAGCTTTTGAAGCCTCACCATTATATGCAAACTCATGCAATTTAACATTGAAAATCATGAAGTGATTTAGAGTGAAAAGTGTGTGCAATTGACATGAGAGTGAAAAATAAGAAAAAATAAAGCAAGTGTGTGAGGGGTATGAATCCCTCTCCACACTTAGCTCTTTTTATTATTTATGCACATTTTTCATTCTCTCATAGTTATTCTTTCAAATTCATTGTTCTCTTTGAACTCCTACAAGAAAAACTAACCTAACTAGTCTAGACACACAAAACAAACACAAAAACTAACATTTAAACAAAATAAAATAAAATGGAAAGAAAATGTAGTTCTAGGTTTATTTAGTCCCTAGCTAGACCTTGTTCTTGTGGTTACTTCCCTCAAGATCGGAATAACCATCCCGATACCAAAAGAATGCCATTTCATAGGCACTCCTATGCCTTCTATAAGGCACCATTTTAAAGCTTTTAAGGAGGTACTTGAGCTCAAGTTCATGAGGAGCAACGTCAACAAATTCTACTTTGTACCACTTTTGCTTCTCCATTGTAGGCACCTCCTCCTTCTCTTCTATTTTGTCAATTGGGATAACATTGACTTAACCTTCCCTAAGACTACCTCACTTACTATGCTAAGCAATGACTATCTACATGGCTTGTCTAAAGGCTCTACATCCAAGGTCTCTTCACCATTATAAGACATTTCAAGTATGGATGCATCAACAAAGCTATTTTCAACCATGTTAGCTATTTCACCAAAAATATTCATGTCTTCCTCATCAAAGCTAACATGGACTTCAATTTGAGATTCACCCTTATTTACATCACATTGAGCATCATAATCATTTAAGGGTGTCTTATTACACATACACCTAATGACATCTTCCATTTCATGCAAATCATTAAATTCCATATAAGATGTCAAAATCACACATGAATGCACTATGTTAGCTATTTCTTGACAAATTAACAAATCATCTTTACACAAGCTATCATGTGCATCAATGTGTGGTGTATCGTCATTCCTAAGGTGATCAAGCTTACGAGATGTGATGTGCTCATAGCTTTCATTTGACCGTTGTTCATTGTCGCCCAATTGACCTACAAGACTTGAGTGTGGGAAAGGTAAAAAATTTTGGTCCCATTGGTTATCACTTCCCCTCATGTTATGTGAATAACATTGAAATGTGCGATTGCCTCCTTGGCACCAATTACATGAAAGTGCATCCCTACTCAATTGAACTTGTATATCATTCAAAGTTTTGGTCATTTCGGCCATTTGAGCCTCAAGCCTAGCATTTCTATCCTCAAGTTCATCATTCACAAAGCATGGAAAAGGGGAATATCCTAGTGGTTTATTTTGTCCCCATTCATTGTTGTCCAAATACTCCAATGGAGAGAAGTCTCCAAACATCTTAGGTTGTGGTCTTGTATCATCCACCACAAATAGTAGGTCATCATGATCTAATTCAAAAAAGTCTCCAAATAACCTAGGCATATTTGGACAAAACTTAACACAAAACAAAAAATAAAACTAAAAAGAAAGAAAACACAAGAAACAAACATACACAACATTAAAGCTAAATATTTACAACTACTCAACACAGGAAAACACAAATCCTAAACCCAATTGCCTCCCCGGCAACGGCGCCAATTTGATAGCGGTTTTGGAGCTAGGGTCAAAAGCTAAGGTTTACCCGAATCGAATAAATTTATAACCCTAATCCTCACGACATTTAAGGTGCATCAAGACACTGAAGTTTTTGTAGCTAGAGGAAGTAGGGGTCGAACCCATAGGGAGGGGATAAGTTTATGGAATTAGTGTAAACGTGTGTGAAGTAGTGAAAGTTACAACAAAGAAGGAAAATAACCTAAACTATGCTACTACTACCAAATAAACATGAAAATGTGTGGAAGAGAAATCAAGTAATTAAAGTATACCCTTGGAGGTGGTTATCTCAAATGTTAGTGTTATGTGTGGTTTATCCTATGGAATTACTATGACTAAGATTGAGCCAATTCAACTAAGTCCCCCATTTATGGCAGAGACAAGGACCTAAATGCATTATCTCCTACAGGAAATCGACCAATTAACTAATCCCCCCTTTATGGCGGAGGCAAGGACTAGCTGACTAAATCAACCGAAACTCCAATGTCTCTCCAACATTCACTCTCTAATCCAACCCCTCCTTTATGGTGGAGGCAAGGGTTGAACCTAGTCACTCCCTTGGAAATCACTCCCTAATTCACTCCCCCCTTTATGGCGGAGGCAAGGACTAAATTAGTTCATGTCTACCAAGTTCATCAAACCTACATTGGACTTCAATATCCCAATCAATTCCCCCTTTATGGCGGAGGCAAGAACGGACTAAGATATCTCCACTAATCTATCACCCACACACTAATCTATATAAGCATTACTAATGTGAGGTAATAACTAGTTTGTAGTTCCTAATTCCTAGCTATCCACAACACAAAACCACACAATAACACAATATTTCAACTACACATAACCACAATCCAAGGGTAATAAACATTTAGCCTCTCATGGCACACAAGAATTTCACATATATATATATGGACAAGCAAGGAAATAATCAAAGAAGTGCAAGGAAAAGAGACTAACCATTTGATTAAACCAAAGAGGAAGCTTTCCAAATGTTGATTCCAAGCAAATAACCAAGCTTTTACATTGATTCCAAACTCTTGAAGCACATGAGTATTACATGAATTCTTTCCACAAATGGGGCTATTTACACCAAGAACACACACTAATTGTGTGTTCTTGTGGAGTCTCTAGAGAGAAAAGATATTAAAACTAACTAATCTAACCTAAACTAAGAAGAATGACTAACTCTCTACTTTTGTTCTTGAGCTCCTTTCCTTCCTCCCCTCCTTTATTCTCTTCGATTTGCTGCAGGTTTATCATCATTTAAGGGCGGAAATTAGGGCTGCAAAATGTGTGTTCAGACGTCTCCAAAATACCCCTGAAGTTTTCTCAAAATGGAGGGCAACATTGACTTGGAAGAACTGCTGCGCTCACGAACGTCACGACGTTCAGCGTGCGGCGCGCCATAGAGGTTTTTCTCCGGCACGCCGGAGCACTCTGTAAGTTTTGGAAATTCCCAAAATTCGGAATTTCCGGCGCGCCATTAGTTTGTGAGCCGTTTTTATATATGATTCAGAACGAATTTGGAAAAATCCAAAACATGAAAGTTGTATCACTTTCTCGTAGCTTTCCAATGGTACCTGAATTATTCCATTCGGACGTAAATTGAGAGAGATATGATTGAAATACTAAACCCTGACAGATTTCTTCAGCATTTGTTCTTCATCGCCTTTTTGACCTAAATCACATCTTTCTTGATCTTTCTCAGTCTTTTCTTCTCATTTTGGCCTCCTTGAATAATAACCTCCAAAAATGCTTTTCATCGTTCTTTTGCTCCGTTGCTCCTCTCATGCCATAATGTCCTACAAATACGTTAAAAACACGTAAAAATGACATAAAAACACGTTACAAGGACGCTCAAGAGACAAGTAAAACGATTACAATAAGGTGAAAATTCTCACCTTATCAGCAATTCGTGCTTCTTCAATAATAGTATACGCAATTAAAGATGGTTTATCTTATCTTAAAAATTAAAATAATATACACTCATACACATACTCATGTACGCATAGTTATTAGGACAAAAAGATTATCATATTCTATTAGTCTTTTTACTTTTTACTGTTAAAATGGTGAGATTCCACTGTTAGATAAAATAAACACGAATTTTATGCTCACATAAGACGTGAATTATCTTGATGTGAATTATATGGTGGAATCATATAAAATATTTAATAGATTCTATTCTCGTAAAATAAAAAAATGCCAAAAAGTGTAAATATAAACTTCCTTATTATGCTTGTTTTCAAATTCAAAACTCAAATGATTAGGCTTTTTAGTAACTACTAATTGCTATTATTATTTTTTTCCTATTGATAGTTAGGTACTTGATTGGTGGAATCCAGGTGGAATCTTTAATAGATTCTATATCTTCGGAATCAAAAAATGCAAAAGAAAGTGAAATTAAAGTCCAAAACTTTATGAGACCAGATCCTCTGTATAATATTTATCCTATCTTGTTCTGTCTAACATTCAAAACGACGTATTTTTATTAAAAATGGGGACTAAATGCATAAATATTACTAAAATTACTTTACAAATATTAGACCATAACCAAGAGATTAGTGAACCCTATGATATAGTTTTAATTAAGACCGAATAAGACAGACAAAATTTTAAACAGAAGATCCTGTGTCAAATTTTATGCACATCCAAGGTTAGTATTTCGAATTTCTAAAAAGCACAATACTTCAATAAGTGCCCAATACAAGTTAAGCCAAAGTAGACAATAATATTATACTTTTAAGTGGTGTGGAAGATCAATTAAGCCAAAGTAGTATCTCATATGACTTTGACTCCCATATTAAAGAGATAGTATCCTCTTTCCAATATTATCTTATCTTATTATGTCTAATATTTAAAATGACGTAGTTTTACTAAAATTATTGATTAAAAGTATAAATATCACTAAAATTATTTTACAATTATTAGAGTCTAACCAAGGTATGAATGAATCTTACGACTTTATTTTAATCTAAAACAAAATAACATAAGATAATCTTGGATAGAAGATCACATCTCCATATCAAATTGGAGCTAAGCAAAATTAAACATACCTACTAAATTAATTAATTTTCTCTTACGGATTGTAATTGTCTAGCTTACTTTTATACAAATTGTGATTTAATTGTACAACCAGAGTTAGAAATTGAATTAGACCATAATTAAATTAATTTTTCATATGATTGATTATCTAAGACTATATTTGTTTCTATACAACATATAGAATCTTTATATGCATTACATTTTTTTAGTTTGATTGTCATAGTATAAGAATCCTAAATGATTAAATAAAATATAATTACTTAAGATATAGAGAGAGATTTGAAATTAATTTAGCATTTACGAAATGAGATTCTCTCTCCAAGATTATCCTGCCGTATTTTGTCTAATATTCAAAACAATGTAATTTAACTAAAATTATGGACTAAAAGTATAAATATCACTAAAATCACTTTAAAATTATTAGACCCTAACCAAGAAATGAGTGAACTCTAGGATGTAGTTTTAATCTTGGATATGATAAGACAAAATAATTTTGATCAGAAGATCTCATCTCCCCTTTTACCTTTGGAGATCGGATCTTCTTTCCAATATTGCTCTGTCTTATTATGTTCAATACTCAAAACGACGTCGTTTAACTAAAATCAAAGACTAAAAAGTATAAATATCACTAAAATTAAATTTACAATTATTATACCATAACCTAAGTATAAGTGAATCCTATTTATACGTGACAAGGTCGTGATCGTTATGAATATTAGGCATGATAAGATATAATAATTTTGAACAGATGATCTCAATTCATACCTTTGCACTTGAGGTCTATGAGAAAACCTTTGCACGCCCTCCTCCTTTTATCTTTTGAGCTTAGAATTCTACCTCTTCCAAAATGGTATTTCACTTATGGCATACGCTTAATTAGATATATAATTTTCACAACAATATCTTGTATTAGCCAATAAACAAATTTATACATACTTAATCACACAATTCAAATACGACACTAAATAAGACAATAACTTGTACGAGTAAGATTAGCCAATTCATTCTTTGTCACACACTTCAAAAACGTTTTACTTGCTTGCCAGCTTTCACAAAGTCCAATAAATCTCAAGGCCAGCCTGTCCGAATCATGCATCCCACTTGGTTTTTTTTTTTTTTTTCTCAAGTTTTTAAGTGGTTATATATAGTTAGACGAGCATTAGAATTTAGATCAATTGAAAAATATTTGAAGAACATATTGAAAATTGCAAGGATTTAGTAGAGAAAAATGATGGCAAACTCAGCAATAAATCACTTCTTCTTCACTTTGCCCAGATCATGTGGCATTTACAGAAAAATCATTGTTTGTTCTGCTGTAGCCCCAACCACAACCTCAACTGATCGTATTTCCTCTGCCAAACTCGCGTCTGCTAACAGTAATCTTGTTGAAGAATCATCAGTAAGACGATCAGCTGGAAACTACCAGCATCCCAACTGGGATTTCAAACACGTTCAGTCCCTGAAAAATGAATATACAGTATACGTAATTATCATTTTCATCGTTTCTCTTGCTTCAAATTTTCTTCGTGTTGATGATGAAAGAAAAGTATGCACATAATTAACATGATTGATTGATGCAGGCAGAGGAGTACAGGAAACGTTCTGAAGTGCTGAAGGAGTATGTGAAAATGATGCTGGAAGAAGAAGTGGAGCTGCTGAATCAATTGGAGTTGATTGATACATTGCAAAGGCTTGGACTTTCTTATCACTTTGAAGAAAAAATCCAAGCCATTTTATGTGGAATATGCAACAGAAATGGCATCGACGACATGCCGAAGCAGCAAGATTTGTATGCAAGAGCTCTTGAATTTAGACTCTTGAGACAGCATGGTTTTCAAGTCTCTCAAGGTGCCAATGCAAGATGTTATGCTATTATTGCTTAACCAATTTAGGCAAATTTTCATTTTGGTCCTTTCTTTTGAGTCTTGTTCCGTTTTAATCTCTCTTCTTATAATTTTTGCAACTTGAGTCCTTATTACTTTGATAACTTTAGTCTCCCTTCTTATTATCTTTGCTACTTGAGTCCTTATTACTTTTACTACTTTAGTATCCCTTCTTATTACTTTTGCAACTTTAGTCCCTTATTTTTATAGAAGGAGGAAAAATCGGTCCTGCTAATGGAATTTTTAACAAAACTATGGTTTTAACCAATCTAATATGCTATTTAATTATAGAGTTTTAACTTTACTTCCATATATATTTAGTTTTGGTTAGCTTTTTTAGCATTTTTTTTTTGCCATTTTTTGTTTTCCAAATGATTTGATAGATTTTGGAAAGTTAAGGGACTAAAGTAGCGAAAACATTAGAGAGGGAGAATAAAATAAAACAAGGCTGGTAAGGAGGTGACCTAAATGTCAACTTTTCCATCAATTATGAGACAATGATCTTTTTAGTCCCTTCATTTCATGATGTACTAATTAAATTGGTCCCATAATTTTCATTTTGTCTGCCAAAGTCAATTTGTGCTTGCCAAATTAATCAAATCAGTTCAAAAGTTTGTGGAATCTGATCCACTACTTACATGCAAAAAATCCCTCATTAATCTTCTATTACATTCAATGGATACAAGTGATATGTATTTAACATTTATCTCTTAAATAGAATTTTAGTTAAATGTACTATATTTATTTAATGAAATAGAGAATGAAATACTAAATATAACAGAAGATCCGAAAGTGGCAAAAAATCTGATTCACTACAAATTTTGAGGGCAAAATTAATAACTACCGATTCATTGATTGCGGTTTGAGTTTTGATCTTTCAGCATTCAAAGCATAATTATTGGTATAATAGTTCAAAACTGGTTGATGTTTTTCAGGGATTTTTGATAGTTTCAAGAATGAGAATGGAGCTTTCAACATTTGTCTATCGGAGGATTCAAAGGGAATGTTGTACTTGTATGAAGCTTCCTACTTTCAAACAGAAAATGATGAAACAAACTTGGAATTGGCAAGAGAATTTACGATTAAATATCTCAGGAAGAAATTAGATGAGGATGGATTTGATCAGACACTTGCTGCATTAGTGCAACATTCCTTGGAGCTTCCATTACATTGGAGAATCATGAGATTGGAGGCAAGATGGTTTGTAGATGTATACGAGAAAAGCCCAGAAATGAATCCAGTTCTGCTTGAGCTTGCAAAATTAGACTTTAACATTGTTCAAGAAACGCATCAAAATGAGCTCAAATACGTATCAAGGCAAGAGATTAATCCCTAATTAACCAATATTACATATTGTTATTAGTCAGATCAATGGATTGATTTTTTTTTTAATTGTCTTAGTTAGCTTGGACTAACTTCTACAAAAATTTTTTGGTTTATCTAGATGGTGGAATAGTACACATCTGGGAGAAGAATTAAAATTTGCCAGGGACATATTGGTAGAAAACTTCTTCTGGAATGTAGGGATTATTTCCAATCCAGAACAAGAATATTGCAGAAAAATGGTGACGAAGGTTGCTGTTTTGATCACTATTATAGATGACGTGTATGATACTTATGGTACTTTGGATGAATTGGAACTCTTCACTTCTGCTGTTGAAAGGTTGGTAATTGAAATTATTGCAGTTGTAAAGGTAAATAACATCATAATGAGTGTTTTTGATAACTTAACAATTTCCTACCCTTTTATGTATTTTGGCTTTTCAGTTGGGATACCAACTCCATTGATCAACTTCCAGGCTACATGAAAATATGTTTTCTTGCACTCTACAACACTATTAATCAAATGGCTTATGATGCTCTAAAAGAACAAGGAGTCAACATCATTCCATACTTAAGAAAATCAGTTGAGCATTTCTCTTTCAAATTACGAAATTGGAAAAAACATCTATCCCATTTTAATAAAAAGTTATTTAGTTTCTCACATTTACAATATTAAATATCCATCTTTCACACTCAAAATCACATAAACTTCATCATTCCATCACATTATGTCCACTTTCCTCCATCACATTTATTGTTATGTTTCATTAAAGAATTGGAAGGAATGTAATGGAATGACGAAATTGGTGTGATTTTCAAATGTGAAAAGGAAATATGCATCATTTTCATTTCTGAGGGACTGAATAAATTTTTCAACAAAATGTGAAGGATGTTTTTTTCTAATTTTTCCTTCAAATTAAGCACTTCCTCCTTATCATAGTTATATACTAAGTGGATCATTTTTATTTAGTGGGCAGATTTATGCAAAGCATATTTACAAGAAGCAAGATGGTATTTCAATGGGCACATCCCAAAGCTTGAAGAGTACTTGAACAATGCCTGGATTTCTGTATCAGCTCCTCTAGTACTAGTGCATGTTTACTTTTGCATTACTAATCCAATTAAACAGGAGGACCTGGAATGCTTACATAATTATCACAACATTATTCGTTCTTCAGCAATGATTGTTCGGCTTACGAATGATTTGGGAGCATCACCATTAGCGGTACGTATGAGAGTTCTTCCTCCTTAATTTGCAGCTAATCACTCTGATTTTCACATATAATTCATGACCTGCATGTCCCTATTTCAGGAGAAGTTAAAAAGTGGAGATATACCAAAATCTATAGAATGTTATATGAAGGAAAACCATGCAACTGAAGAAGAGGCACGTGAATACATACGATTCTTGATCAGTGAGGCTTGGAAAGAAATGAACATAGCAAAACTTACAGACTCTCCTTTCTCTCCAAAGTTTAAAGAAATTGCAATGAACTTTGCAAGGACTGCACAATGCATGTATCAGCATGGAGATGGCCATGGCTTTCAAAATTCGGAGACTCCCAATCATATTGCTGCTCTACTCTTTGAGCCCTTTTGTACTCTTTCTTACCGCTAAGAAATTCGGTATAAACTTCAGCAATTTATTGAAGGGTTTCAAGATATATTTTTCTTTTATATATAGTCATCTAATATCGATGAAAATGAAGATTTTTTTTTTATAACCTTATATGAGTGACTAAATTGAAATTTTCCGATTGAGTTTGAGCTTTAATTCTTCAATTGTGAGTAAAGTTACAATGCCATTAACTTGATTGGAAGTATTGTACTTTGAACAAAATAATTGAATGAGAAGTGTCAAAATTGAAAGTTTAAACTGTATATTACATCTCAACTATAGTTTTTGGTGGTATTTTATAAAAGCAATGATAGACAGAGTGAAATTTTATAGTGATATCCTATTGTGAGTGACGTGGCATGTGTAAAAAAATAAGATTAAGTATATTGTATTATTTTCATGTACCACTTTGTAAAAAATTGACACGTGTCATTTTAGTTAGTTATCTCATTTTTAAAAATTAAACTAATACCCTAACCAAATGCTAAGTGAATCATAATGAATAAGTGATTGTACATTATCAGTTTTTATAAGGTGTTACATAATTTTATTTTTTTATACATAAAGAATTATTTTGTCTTTTTACTCATGCCACGTCAGTCACTATAAAATTTCACTCTACAATTTCACTTTCACATAAGTATCATTACTCATTTTATAATTTATTCAAAAATAAATTAGGGATTAATTGCCTATAACATTAAAAAATTTCTAACAAAATGCCAAACTCTCCTTGCTGATGATCAATGCTCTGGTAAATATTTGGAGAGTCCCCACCAAACCTACGTTTGGACAAAACTGAAATTAAACTCAGGGCCCTTCTGAGTCGTAGATCAACCACCAAACCTTGTACTGTTGACTAGGAAACTTCGTTGGTAGTAATGTCATGGGGACCCTCTTTTTTTGGTTGGTATGAATATGAAATTTGAA
This sequence comes from Ophiorrhiza pumila, assembly GCA_016586305.1. Lineage (NCBI taxonomy): Eukaryota > Viridiplantae > Streptophyta > Magnoliopsida > Gentianales > Rubiaceae > Ophiorrhiza > Ophiorrhiza pumila. Next base: position 9,070,924 of record BLIW01000010.1, on the reverse strand, counting down.
TGTTGCAAATTACATTACGAGGCAAGACACAGCGTACGTGTCAGTGATAGATTCTTCACGTGCATGATTTCGTCGAAATAAATGTGTACTAAATCATGAAATTATTGTAAAACTAATACTTCTACGCGAATTAAATAACAGCTTCTATGCGAACTAAATAACAGTGTACAAAGAAATTATAATAAATAGAAATACACAAAAAAAGTAGGTGGAATTATGGCTTTATTTACTAATTTTTATTGATAGCAATTTACAGTACAAGAGTGGTTACTACAACAGAATTCTACAAAGATTCTATGGTATTACAAGTTTACAGCGTTCCTACAAAGTTGTATAAAATGAACTACAATAGTTTCTATTTATAGATAAAACCAGGTAACTGAATTATTTATTAATTTGGTATTTCAAAATATAACTGATAGTTATCCATTATTCTAGAAGTTTGAAATTCATTGAATCTAGACCATAACACAATGAGATGAATCCAGAGGGGATATACATAAGAGTAATGATACTCAACGTGAAATTATAGAGTGAAATCCCATAGTGACTGATGTGGCGTGTAAAAAGATAAAATCATCCTTTATGTATAAAAAAATAAAATTATGTAACACCTTATAAAAAACTGACACGTTTACAATCACTTATCCTTCACTTATCATTTGGTTAGGGTATTAGTTTAATTTTTAAAAATGAGATAACTAACTAAAATGACACTTGTCAATTTTTTACAAAGTGCTCCATGAAAATGATACAATAGACTTAATTTTATCTTTTTAAACCTATCACGTCAGTCACTATGGGATTTCACATAATAGCAAAGTTTATGTGATTTTATAGTATAGAAGACGAAAATATATCATTTTCAATATGAGAAACAAAATAAATTTTTTAACAAAATGTGAATGATGTTTTTTGTTTCTAATTTTCCCTTAAGTAAGTACTTCCTCCAAATCATAATTACTATATATACTAACTCGATCATTTTTATTTAGTGAGCATATTTATGCAAAGCATATTTACAAGAATCAAGATGGATGAAATAAGTGGATGAAATATGCCAGAATGACGAAATTTGTGTGATTTTGAATCGCGAAACACAAAAATATATCATTTTCAACATAAGGGACTAAATGAATTTTTCAACAAAATGTGAATGATGTTTTTTCTAATTTTCCCTTCAAAATAAGTACTTCTTCCTGATGTTATATATATATATATGTGTGTATATATATATACTAACTACTAAGTGAGTCATTTTTATTTAGTGGGCAGATTTATGCAAAGCATATTTACAAGAAACAAGGTGGTATTTCAATGGGCACATCCCAAAGCTTGAAGAGTACTTGAACAATGTCTGGATTTCAGTATCAGCTCCTCTAGTACTAGTGCATGTTTATTTTTGCATTACTAATCCAATTAAACCGGAGGACCTGGAATACTTGTATGAATATCACAACATTATTCATTCTTCAGCAATGATTGTTTGGCTTACGAATGATTTGGGAACATCACCATTAGCGGTACATATGAGAGTTCTTCCTCCTTAATTTGTAGCTAATTACTCTGATTTTCACATATAATTCATGACCAGCATGTCCCTATTTCAGGAGAAGTTGAAAAGTGGAGATATACCAAAATCTATAGAATGCTATATGAAGGAAAACAATGCATCAGAAGAAAAGGTACGTGAATACATACGATTCTTGATCAGTGAGGCCTGGAAAGAAATGAACATAGCAAGACTTACAGACTCTCCTTTCTCTCCAAAGTTTAAAGAAATTGCAATGAACTTTGCAAGGACTGCACAATGCATGTATCAGCATGGAGATGGCCATGGCTTTCAAAATTCGGAGACTCCCAATCAGATTGCTGCTCTACTCTTTGAACCCTTTTTGTACTCTTTCTTACAACTAAGAAATTCTGTATAAACTTCAGCAATTTATTGAAGGGATTCAAAATTTTATGCATCCATCTTTTATATATAGTAATCCAATATTGATAAATGAAGAGTTCTTCGATCGATCTTTTATATATAGTAATCTAATATTAATATTTACACACTAATTTTGCAGCAAACAAACATAGCCTTAACTTTTCAAGATGAGTCAAATCATGTTATGGATCTTCTGTATCAGTCATTTGTATCACTCCCTATATCACTTTATAAGATTTTGACACATGTATTTAAAGCTTATCTTTTAGGTTTACTAATCCTTAGTAGGGTTTTAGTATTATCTAAAGTACACGTGTTACATTTACAGTGAGTGATACATTAAACGGTACAAAAGATCCAAATCCGTCAAATCATGGCAAAATCAATAAAAGGTAGATAACGGTTCGCACAAATATGTGAAATTCTATTTTTCATTTTCAACTTTAGTCCCTTAACTTTCCCTCTTTTTTTTGCCTTTTTGAGCATGATTTTTCAGTTTACACCAATTTTGAAATGATTGATGAAAATCGGGATATATAATGTCTACAAATACAAAATATATATAAATATATATATACATATATATATAAGCACTAAAATCAATATTATAATTTAGGTTCGAGTAACTACTCAAATAGTTCGATTACTATTTTTTTTAAAAAAATTATATTTATATTTTAATCCTTAATATTTCAACAATTTCTAATTCAACTTGCTTATATTTATGTTTTCATTTTGTCGTACATTATCATTTAACGTTATCAAATTTTAAAAATTTATATTTTAAAAAAAAAAATTAAAAAAAATTAAAAGATAGTTAAATAATCAAGTTCGAATTGAGTACCGAAGTCGACCTCGAGCTCATAAAATGGTAATCAATTGAGCTCAATCTCGAGTTCAAATACCACTTATAATGAGATTCAATAGTTGGATTAGGGTGTACTCAATCTCAACTCAAATGAAATACACCCCTAGTACTTATCGTATTTTTGTTAAAAACTCCATTAGTGAACTGATTTTTGCTCATTCGCTAAAGATAACGGACTAAAGTTGCAAAGGCAATAAGAAGGGTGAATAAAACAGGACAGCAATCAGAAAAATTACCAAAATGAAAATTTGCCTACATTGGTTAAGCAATAATGAAATAGCATGCATTGGCACCTTGAGAGACGTCAAAACCATGTTGTCTCAAGAGTCTAAATTCAAGAGCTCTTGCATACAAATCTTGCTGCTTCGGCATGTTATTGATGCGATTTCGGTTGCATATTCCACATAAAATGGAGTGGATTTTTTCTTCAAAGTGATAAGAAAGTCCAAGCCTTTGCAAGGTATCAATCAACTCCAATTGATTCAGCAGTTCCATTTCTTCTTCCAGCATCATCTTCACGTTCTTCTTCAGCACTTCAGACTGTTTGGTGTGCTAAGGGATAAATATCCCCTCTCAAACATGACTAAGGATTTTTTTTTTAATAAGATCCTTGGGCTACTCCATCCATAGTCAATTGGTTTTGGATTGGATGTACAAGACTTCTTTGACATGGTATCAGAGTATGTTTGAATTTGATCTTTTCAAATATGACTAAGATAAAATAAAAACAAAAAAAAAATTGAAGTCATGTTTGAGAGGGGATATTAAGGGATAATATCTCACATTGGTTAAATAAAAGCTATTGAACTAATTAGTAAGATTCTTGGGTTACTCCACCTATTGTCAATTGGTTTTGGGTTGGATGCATAAGGCTTCTTTGACATGGTGTACTCCTCTGCCTGCATCAATCAATTATGCTAATTAAATGTGCATACATTTCTTTCATCATCACTAATAAGAAAATCTGAATTAAGTAGCGGTTCATGTCATTCATGTTAACCAAACAAAAGAGAACTGATGAAGATGATGATTACTGTATATTCATTTTTCAGTGACTGAACATGATTGAAATCCCAGTTGGGAGGCTGCTGGCAGTTTCCAGCTAATCGTCTTACTGATGATTCTTCAGCAAGCTTACTATTAGCACGTGATTTCGCGGAGGAGATACGACCAGTTGGGGCTTCAGTAAGATTTTTTTGTAAACGCCACATCTGGACAAAAAAATCAAAACGTTTGTTCCGCTGTACAAGTGGCTCTGAAAAGTGTTAAATGATAATATCCCACATCGGTTAAATAAGAACCCTTGAACTAATATATAAGGTATATGGGCCACTCCACTCCTTGCCAATTGGTTTTGAGTTGGATGCACATGTATTCTTTAACATGATATCAAAGCATCAGGTTTGAATTTGTGGGCTTTTCAAACATGACTAGGGTTTCTCTCATCTCTCTTCTTTCAGTATTTGGGCTAGCCCCATTATTGGGCTAGTATTCGGTTTAGTTTAGAATTGTCAGTATTTGGCTAGGCCCATTGTTGGGCTAGCATTCGGTTTAGTATATTTGGGCTAGGCCCATTGTTGGGCTAGCATCAGTTTAGTTTTGATCTGTTCGTCTTAGTCATGTTTGAGAGAGGTTGTTAAATAATAATATCACACATCGGTTAAATAAGAACCCTTGAACTAATATATAAGGTATATGAGCCACTCCACTCCTTGCCAATTGGTTTTGAGTTGGATGCACATGTATTCTTTAACAGTTGTCACTTTTGATAAATATTGTGTTGGGTATGGTCTTCTAAGAGTCAATGGTGTCACTTGAGCAACCACCAAAGCCTTCATATATTTAGGTAGAAGACAATGGACATCAAATTGAGCAAATTCAACAAATAATGGTTGATCCTTCATATTTAAGTGTTGAATCCAATATATAAATTAAAAATATCAAGGAAGGAGATTATATTCATCATCAATATAATGTTATGAAAGTGGTGGATGAGAGTAACATTGATTCAATAGAGAAAGAGGAAGAGGAAGAGAGTAAGAACAAGAAATTCAAGTTGACGAGCATGCGAGGAAAAAAGAAATTGATAATATAATTGTTCAAAAAATTAATATTGAGTTAAAGAAAAAAAACGATGATGTAGTGAAGTTTCAATTTTGTGAAGACGTGGATAGATTTTTTGACAATGTTGGTGAACGGCCACTACTCCGTCTCCACTCGCTGAGTCCGCTGCATCGTCCAATATCGACATTGATGATCCATAAATGATCAACCAATATTTGCCAACAATAAGGATTGATCCTCTCCATCATCCCAGAAATTGGGCTCACTCATTCATACAGTGTAAAGAGACGATGATTTCTCTCATATCCCTGTCCACCTTATGCAAGAAAAGAACTTTGCAGCCCATATGAAACCCTTGAAAGTTTGAAAGAAACCCACCAAAAATCCATGTTCAAATCTCAGTATTAACATTCTTTCATTAGTTTACGATTCATAGATGGCCAAATTTTGTTCACTTTTGCGGAAAAAGATAACTTTTTAGCTTTGCATTATTTGTCTAATAAACTCTTTGCTGCGGGGGCATGTGGAGCTCTCACTTCTCACTAAAATTTGAACGTTGACCTTAGAAATAATATTGACCATTAGACAATACATTACCGTTTTATTTTCTACGTATCTAACGGATAAATTTGGAGATCTGTTCCCACCCAAAACTGCCGCCTATGGCGGAGGGAGGAGGGGGAAATCCTCCTCCTTTGTACAAAGAGGCATTAGGGAAAGAGGTGGAATCTAATCATGATCACTCCGTTTCATTTGCTTCTTTGAAGGATAAAATCCCAATATCTCTTTACAAAGGCGAACCGGCTCTGATTATCTCTAAGGAGGAAGAGGATAAATTAGCAGAAACCTACAGATGGACCTTGGTGGGTAAATTCTCTTGGGGACGACCCTCGATGCAAATCTTTCGGAAAGAAGTCCTGGCAGCGGCATTTTTAGGAGAATGTCATGTGGGATTACTGGACCACCGGCATGTTTTGTTTAAATTTGACAAAGAACAGGATTTTCAGAGGTCTGGCTAAGAAAGCTCTGGCACTTCAATGGCTTTCCTGCTCGGATTTTCAAGTGGACCAGAGAGTTTGATCCAACCATTGAACCCTCAATAGCTCCTGTTTGGATTCGATTCCCTCTGTTGCCGCTTCACTTCTTTAATAAGGAACACTTGTATGCCCTAGCATCTGTAGCTGGGAAGCCTCTGAAGCTAGATGCAGCTACTGCATCAGCGACAAACCTCTCAAGGCCTAGTGAAGCCCGGGTGTACATCGAGATGGATGTCACCAAAGAACTACCAGCTCGAATTTGGATAGGAATTCGTGAAGAGGGAAGATGGCAATCAATGGAATTTGAAGACAAGCCTGTGTACTGTGTGAAATGCAAAAAATTAGGACACGAACTAAAGAACTGCAATCCTCAGAAGCACACTGAAACGGTGTCTAAACCAGCTGGAAAGAAAGTGGTAAATACTATTGGAAATGGGCAAAGACAAAATCCTCAAGAATGGACTCTAGTTAGAAGAAAAAATGGGAACCTACTCAATATCAACAAAGAAATGTAGATAGGAGGATCTGACAATGATCAGAAGTCAAAGGGAAAAGAGCCTATGATTATTGAGGAAGAGAGGGCTCGCCTGCAAGAGGATGAACCTGAATCCTCAAAAATGGCAGGACACTCAGAGCTCAACCCGATCCAGGATATTTCAAGAGGTCTGGTGGATCTTACGAGCACCCCACCTGTTCTGGTGAATTCCACTAAGGAGACTGATATGGATAAGATCACGGGAAAAGGAGAAGAGGAAAAAGGGACCAATCAAATAAGGAGAAAGGAGGTGCAGGGGGAACAGACTGGAATCATTGTAGACGAAAATACAATGCAAGGAGGAGAAGGGGTTAATATTAGGACCCCAGCTGGGGAATATAGAAACATCTCTATTTCAAAGGACAACATGAATCCCAATCAAGGGGAGAACCTAACAGAAGAGGAGCTAGCAGAGGTTACACCTCTACAACAAACTATTATGGCTGCGACTTTACTGAAAAAAGTGGCAGATAACACAAATAGAAATCCCAAAACCAGCGGTGATCAACAAGAATGCAGGGTAATTGAGAAGGAAGCTACAATGGGGGATAGTCATTCCCCTGCACCAAAACAGGTGTTAACTGAGGAAGGGAAAGAGAAGGTGATGGAGAAAATTGATGACCAATTGAGAAAAGTACAATCTGAAATAACTGAGGATCAGGAGAACCCACATGTATCAGAGATGATTACCTCAATTGAGATAGTCCTAGGCCCTGGTACTAATGTGGAAGGGGAAGAGAAGGAAGAAATGAGCCTGGCTCATCAAGAGACATCTAATCCCACTACATATCGGGATCCAACTGAGCCCTTCCTTTTAACTAAAAGTATTGAATTATCTAGCATACACAAAGCTGACTCTGATCCTAATCTGCAGGAGATGTTAACTGACTCAGAAGAGGAAAACACGATGACAGAGGAGAAGGAATTCCAGAGCCTTGCAGCGGGGAGAGAGACGACATCCAAGTTAATACAGAATGACCTCAAAGTAGGAAGGAAAACTGCTACTACAAGTAGTAAGGCAAAGGCCAAATCAGACTCTAACATGAAGCTCCGTTCAAAGGAGGTAAAGACTGGACTCAGGAAGGTAACCTAATGATTAAGTCTTTATATTGGAATATTAGAGGAGTTGTGGGAAAAGGTAAATTACACAGACTGAAAAAAATAATAAGGAAAAATCAGGTTAAATTTTTGGCGATTGCAGAACCTTTTGCAGGACATATTTTCATGGAAAAAATCAAGAAAAAACTAAACTTTGATATATGTATGACTAATGATGTTTGCAAGCTTTGGTTATTTGTTAGACGACCTTTTGTATGCCAAGTGTTAGAGAGTACAGATCAACACATTACCTGCAAGGTGAGCCACCCAGACATGAAAGAAGCTGTGATTGTGTCAACAGTGTATGCGAAATCTACAGTTCAAGAGAGGCAGTCAATGTGGTCATCTCTTACAAAATATGGGCAGCTTAAAGAACCATGGATGCTGTGGGGAGATTGGAATTGCATTGTCCAGGCTTTAGATAAAAAAGGAGGAAAGCCTTGTGGGATAAAAGACACTTTTGAACTCACAGAGTTTATTGATAAAATGGAGTTAGTGGAACCACAGTTTTCAGGATCGCTATAAACGTGGTGCAATAACAGGAAAGGACCAGCAAGAGTATGGAAACGATTGGATAGATGTCCAGTAAATCTTGAATTCATGCAGCTCAAAGTACAGATTAATGTTCAACACGCTATTAGAGCCCCTTCAGACCATGCTCCACTAATTACCCAACTGGGAATAAGAAAAGAAGGGCCAAAATCCTTTCGGTTCCAAAATTTCTGGGTACAACACACTGACCTGCTGAAGGTTGTCGAGAGAGCATGGAGATCATCTGTCAGTGGTAGTCCTCTGAGGGTATTAGCTGAAAAGTTGAAAAAAACCAAAATACAGCTAAAACTATGGAATAAGGAGACTTTCGGGAATATTCTATCAGCAGTACAAATAGCAGAACAACATATGGAGGAAGTGGAAAAAGAGGATGCTGTTAACCCATTACCTAGGGAAACAGTAAATGAAGCTGCAGCTAAGCTTAAATTAGCCACAATAATGGAGGAAAGATTCTGGGCTCAAAAGGCAAATGCAAAATGGATTGAAGAAGGGGATAAAAACATCTCATTCTTTCATGCAACAGTGAAACAGAGATGAGCCACAAATCATATAAATAGGATAAGAGGGAGTACCGGAAGATGGGAAGATGGGGATAAGGAGATTGGAATAGAGGCTGTAAATCACTTCTTCAAGCTTTATTCAGCTGAACAGACCTCAGAGCAAATAAGGCCTGGAGTAGCTCCCAATCTGATATCTCTTGAATGGAATGAAGATCTGATGAAGGACCCTACTATGGAGGAACTAAAGGATACAGTTTTCTCATTGGGGGAAGACAGTGCCCCGGGACTGGACGGCTTCAATGGACATTTCTTCAGGGTTGCATGGGATATCATTAAAGAAGACCTCCTGCTTGCTGTGATTAGCTTTTTGAATGGGGAATTAATTCCAACAGCTATCTCAGCCACTTGGATTGTTCTCATTCCTAAGATACCAAACCCCTCATTCTTCTCCAATTTTAGACCAATCAGTTTATGCAACTTTGTAAATAAAGTACTGTCAAAGTTAATAGCCAAGAGATTAAGTAAGATTCTGTCTTACATAATCAGTGGAAATCAAAGTGGATTTGTGCTAGGGAGATAGATATTAGACAATTATTTGTTGGCCAGTGAGCTGATGACTTCCATGGCAAGCAAAAATAAAAATGGGAACATTGCAATCAAACTAGATATGGAGAAAGCGTACGACAGAGTACATTGGCCATTCTTGATGCAAATGTTGAGGAACTTTGGCTTTGGAGAAAGGTTTATTGACACCATTTGGAGGTTAATCTCTAACGTGTGGATGTCAATACTTATCAACGGTGTCCCTCAAGGATGGTTTAATACGACCCGCGGCATTAGACAAGGTGATCCACTGTCCCCACTCTTGTTTATCATTGGTGCTGATTATTTGTCCAGAATTTTGAATAGGTCGATGGAGCAAGTTCCAGCCTTTTGTGTTCCAAGAAACTGCCCGAAAATTTCACACCTAGCTTATGCGGACGATGTCATCATATTCTCGGTAGCCACTCAAACTTCCCTAGATCTGTTGATAGAAGACCTAGACCATTACCAGGTAGTTTCAGGTCAGAAAATAAACGTGGAGAAGAGCTGCTATCTGTGTCATCACAAACTAGCTGGGCACAAGAAATCTCTATTGAAAAGGGCAACTAAATTTCATCAAGGAGAATGGCCAATCACCTATCTGGGAATCCCACTACATTACGGAAAGCTTAAAGCCAAACACTTTCAAGGCTCATCCAAAAAGTGAGAGATAAAACAGGAGCATGGAACACAAATTTTCTGTCCAAAGGAGGGAGAATCACCTTAATCAAAAGTGTGCTCTCAACCATGCCAATCTACGCTACAATGGCGATTTTTCCACCAAAGTGTGTCCTTAATCAACTAGAGGGAGTCTGTGCTAACTTCCTGTGGCAAAAGACCAAGGAGCAGAGAAGCTACCATTGGATTAAATAGGAAAAGATGTGTTACCCAGTTGAAGAAGGAGGAACAGGATTTAGGGCCCTTTGAAGACATTATTGCAGCACAAAGCATGAAATTGTGGTGGAGATTCCGAAAAGGAGAAACTCTATGGGCTAAATTTCTGCAACATAAGTATGTTGGCCCTTTGCATCCATTACAAGTGACCCTACATCTGGGTGACTCACACACATGGAGGAGAATGATAAAACATGCTCCTGCTACAGAGAGGTTCATTGCTATTAAAGTGGGAGAGGGGAAGTGTCACATGTGGTTGGATAACTGGCTGGGAAGTGGAAGGCTGATAATAGAGAACAATGGTCCTGATAATTTAAATCTGAGAGATTACACTTCTAATGGGAGATGGGACACGACCAAAATGTCAGAACTTCATGAAACAATGAGAAACAGGATCTCCAGAAATCCTCCTCCTATATACGAGGGGAAAGATCAACTAAAATGGACGCTATGTGAGAGTGGGGATTTTTCTTTTAGGTCTGCTTTCGAAAAAATAAGAAGAAGGAAAGTGCTAATTCCTGAATGGCAGAAGTTGTGGCTGCCCCATTTGCCTCTGAAGATATCCTTTTTTATGTACACTATGTTATTGGGCAGAATCCCACTGGGGGAAACCCTGCACAAATTAAATTTCATTGGTCCATCTATATGTCAATTTTGTTTTCAGAATGAGGAAAACATTAACCATTCATTTGCAAGTTGTTTAAGTGTAAGACAGGTCTGGCGGATCTTTGCTGCTGAAATGGGGGTGTTTGATCACTCCAATTCAATTAAACAAGTTTGCAAAAAATGGTGGGGAATCTCATGCTACAAATGCTGCTCACAAATTTCTATTGAAAGTACTGCCTTCACTTATCTGCTGAGAGGTTTGGAGGCACAGAAATCTAGCTCTGTTTGAAGGGCAGAGAATTGATGTGCAACAAGTCATCAAACAAATATACAATTCTGCAGCTCTGTTAATTAAGCTAAAGATACCTCAGGCAGAATGGATTATGAGAGATTGGGAGATTTTTTGGGGATCGATTAGAAATTACAGGAGAAAATCCAAGCTAATTATTTGCAAATGGAAGCCACCTGATCCTGAATGGTTAAAGGTAAATGTAGCACATAAGGGAAGATCAAATGAGATTGCAGCTGCAGGGATCATCAGGGACCATAGAGGTGAAACCATTGAGAGTTTTTTTGCTTTATATGAGTGGACTAACCCTGCAGGTATAATTATAATCAATGCATTACTGGATATGGCATATCAAGGGATCAGATACTGCATAGAAAGGGGAATATCAAACATCATTCTGGAGTCCAATCATCAAGGATTTCACATGGCAATCCAAGACTCAAGAGAGGACTGCTAGATTCTCGCAAACTCATGGTGGAAGGTGGAACTCATTCAGGGACATTGTAAGATAAATCAATGTCTAGTTGAAGAAAACCAAGCTGCCAGGTATCTCGCACAAAAGGTTTATGAGAACGAACATTCTGCTGAGGCGAGGATTCAGAAATCCCTAAGGAGGGACAAACTAGGAATACCAACATTCAGAAGGATCAGATTAGACAAGAGTCATGCGATGCCTTACAGAACCATATCAGAAGGGCTGTGAAGATATAGTAAGAGTGGATACCAACATCTATTTGGAAGGAATCAAAGAAGAATGGCCTGCCATACATTTCAAGGAAAAGGAGTAATTGCTACTCCTTAATGGGTCATAACAACGGAAGTAAGAAGCAGAATCTTGAAGGCATCCTCACCTCTGTACACACTGCAGATCAAAGAGGAGTTGAGGGTGGGGAGTCTAATTTTGTACACAACGGGGCCCATGAGTAGGAAATCTGCATGCCCCAATGGAGAGGCTCTCCATTTTTGCTTTTAAACCAATTCAAATGCTGCTGACTTTTAATTTTGTAGAAGGACTAAGTCCTTACTTTTGTAATTATCCTTTGATCAATAGTCCATTAACGCCTTAATGGACTAGTGGTCAATGGATTATATTTTGTAAAGTGGTTCTCCACCATCAGCTTAATTAATAGAAAGGGAGTGGCACCCCTCCTCGGAAGAGGTTCTTATTGCCAATTTTTTTAAAAAAAAAAATGTTGGTGAGAAATATTCTTATGATAATACATTGGAGAATATGAAAGAATTAATATGAGTTTTCAAACAAAATTTTTGCAAAACACAAGTTTTTCTCCGTGTTGAGTTTGAAGATGGAATTGAAGGCCAATTATAAGTTGGTGTTGCATGATTTCTATATAACTCGTGATGGTATTAGACCTGATTTTAGGACTATCTTGGTTTAAGGGAGGTTATGTTGGAATTAAACTAAACTTACAATTTGAAAATTATATTTTAGTAGGAGATTCGGTAATTGCACTAGTACGAAAAGGGGATTTTACATCAGTTATTTTTTACAATTTACACCGGTTATTAAAAAAATGAACCGGTGTATATACAGGCGAGGTAAAAGGTATAAATTTCTTACACCGGTTTCATAAACCGGTGTAAAAAGTAATTTATTACACCGGTTTATAAAACCGGTGTAACAAATTCCATTTCCAATTTAAACTCTTTTAGGCCTTTCATCAAACATAAAACAAGCAACCGAACTACTAGGCAAAAGGTCTAATACTTCATCTCCAAATTTAACTAAACAGATTTCTTTCACCTAAAGACAAGTGCCATTTGGATACTCAAGGATTTCAAAGTAGCAAACGCTAAGGTTTCTGCACCATATGACAGTGCTAAAACACAGAACATAAAGAACGGGACAAGAAACTTTGCTAAAACACAAAGCAACAAGAACAGATTTATTCAATTCCTTGATTAAGCAACAACTATATTACCTTCAAAGCAACTATATTACCTTCATCTATTCTGCAAAAGCTTTCTGGAGGAAATATTACATCAGGTTCAACTCCTTGCTGCAATGGTAGTACCAAAGCCATACAGTTTTTACTGCAGAGAACAATCAATACTTAGTAAAATTTCAAGCGACGCAATGCATTTCAAAAAGCCAAATTGCATCAATATTATCAACATAAATTGAAGAAATTTAACAATGGATTAGTTACCCAACTAACAATGTTTAAGCGACATATAGAAAAGACAATAGAAAGAATAAATAATAAAAGATTTTGGCAGAGAAAATCATCATTAGATCATCTCTATCAAGTCCAATCACTTTGCGAGGACATATTAGCTGATCACCTGGTCCATGATGGGATAAAATTTCTGTTTGGTACATTTTCTTCGTCTTCTTCTTCTTCTTCATCATCGGAGCACTGGTAAGGTGAAATATCATATGATTTCTCTTGACTTTTCTGGACAATCATTTGCCTACAAGAGTAAAAGAGAAGACGTCAGCAGAGGAACAAGGAATAGAACAATATCTAATATGTTAAATAAATAAGGAAGAATCACAAGAAGCATTAGTATGGGCAGGAGAGAGAGTTTTGGTAGAAGACGTACGTACTAGCCAGGGCTTTATGTTAAATTGAAACTTCTTACACCGGTTATTATTTTAACCGGTGTAAAACAACTTTCAACTTCTTACACCGGTTAAAATAATAATCGGTGTAAAAAAATACAACTTCTTACACCGGATATTATTTAACCGGTGTAACAACTACAAAAAAACCAAGAAAGCTGCTCAAGGAGGAAAGAAAAAATAGCGATGGTGAGGCGTAGCAACTGACCACTTCATCCTGCATATGCATAAATAAGAAGAATGCGATATACCTTCCCTGAACCCCCACTTCCAATTACATTGTTTTCTGACAAACTTGATAATATGTGAAATTTAACTTGTGAAACCAAATGAATTTCCACTCTACAGCATCAGTGCTGTCATTCTTCTTTTTTGCCTACTGATGCTTTCTGGCTGCAAAGTAAGCAAACAACCCAAAAGCTACAATAAAACCAATTATTGCAGCAATGATGGAGATGATTACATGGAATTTATGTCGAGTGCTGCAACTAGGAAGGTCAAGAAATCGACCATCAATACACAGGTTGGAATTGTTGTAGAAACTATTTCTATACAGTTCCGTTAGAAATTCATCCGGGACTTTTCCTGAGAGTTGGTTGTGTTAAAAGCCCTGACCTTGGGTTTTGGATTGACAATTCCTTCTGGAATCAACCCAGAGAATTGATTGAATGATAGCAACAGAACTTCCAAATTGTGCAGCTTCTGGAAATCTTCAGGTATAGGTCCAGTAAACTTGTTGCGCGATATAGATCAATTGCAATCATGTCAAATTAAGCACTCAATTGTTGTTGGTAGAGGGCCATAGAAATAATTTTTAATCAATGATAAGCTCTGCAAGTTCCTCAGGCGAAACAATCCTCCAGGAACACTGCCGCTTAAAGAATTCCTTGAGAAGTCCATGCTTTCAAGATTTGACAGACTGGAAATAATTGATTATGGAATTTCACCAATCAAACTTGTCTCACTCATTAACAGTTTCTTTAACTTCTTCAATCCAGACTCAAAATTTCCAGGTTGGTTAAGTTTCCAAGCTCTACTGGAATAGAGGAGTTAAATCTATTCCTCTCAAGCAACAATGATTTCAATTCTTGCAGTTGGCCAATAGCTTTAGGGATGCTGTAGAAGTTGTTGATTCCATGGTTGAGGTATTGGAGAGCCGATAAGCAATGAATATTTTCAGGGATTGGCCCAACAAAATCATTCCAGGAGAGATCAAGATACTGAAGTTTCACGCATTTGCAAAGAAATTTCGGGAACATCCCACGAACATCCCACAAACTTCTTTCAACTTCTTTGTAAAAAAATACAACTTCTCTGTTTAACTGCTTTAAAAGGCGGTTTAAATTCGCCATTTTGTAGTAATGTTGTTTGTTGAGTTTGTTTCCAATTAGTTAAGAAAAGTAGTTTTTGAAAGAGATTTGGCAATTGAATCCTAGTAGAGTTTTGGTAATTGTGTAGTCTATACAAAGGATTTACGACTGATAGATTTAATTTAGGCGTGAGGTAGTGGTTAAAAAATACATAAAGTGTGAAAGCTTATAGAGTTGGTTAGTTAGAAATTTCTTTTTAGTGTTGTTGTGGCCGTAGAGTGGCAGATAATATCCGATTTCTGAGTTTTGTGTTGATTTGATTTAATAAAAGAAGTGTTGTGTTTTCCCTGCGTAATTTCTGTGTGAATACGATATTTTTCTATATCTTACAATAATCATATACCAAAACAATTGTTTTTAACTCAAAAAATATAAACAACAAAAAATATTATATAGTTTTTTTTTTCTGTTTAGTTTGATCATTACTTTTACTTTTCTTCTTCGAAATTATTTTACTTTTATAAACTGTTCGTAAATATAATTGACTTCAATCATAAGGTTTTTATAGTAAAGCCTCAATTTTTATCACTTTTTTCATTTTAAAAGAGAAGCGAGTTATTGACCAAGTTTGAAAATGTGAAGGTTGATCTGAAAATGTCGTCACAAGAGCTTTTAGTATGATTGCTTGACGAACGTAATGACAGACTTGTCTAGGTTACTAAAACCCATTTTTCGTGTAGTTATATATATTTATTATGTATAAATATGCGTAGTGTATGTAACTATGTGCAGTATATAAAAATATGTGTAGTACCTTTTAATAATATATAATGTGTGAAAATATATATGTGTAGGGAATGTAATTACTTGTGAAAAAAATTTAAAGTGTGTTAATTATATGGTATTAAAAATATTTAAAAACTCTATAAATAACCATCTTCTCAAATTAATTAAATAGATTAAATCAAATTTTATTGCTTTAAACCTACTATAATTTTGTCTATATTTTCAAAATCTCTTAGAATTTATCATGTGTTTATCAAACAATGTTAATCGATTCAGATTTTAATCAATTAATTTTATATCTGAATTGCTTTATGAAATAAGTCCGGATCATCTATACATAATGATGGGATTTGTTTAATCAGCTTTTCACAACATAAAATTAGTTAATGATTGCTCCAAACATTAAAAAGTTCAAACAAAATGCCAACTCTCCTTCCTTAACCTTAACACTATGCTTACTATTAATTGGAGAGTCCCCACAGACCGAACCCATGTTGAACTCTGGGTCCTTCACGCTTCACATACATGGATTAGCCGCCAACCTAACCCTGCACACTATACACTCCCGTCCATTGTCGGTGGGGTTCTTGCACACTATGATAATGGAACTCCCACGTCCATTGTCGGTGGGGTTCTCTATATATGTTATGCATTGACATTAATATGAAATTGGAATGGTGCAAATTGCAGTACGAGGGGACGAATGGAGAAAGACATAGTGTGTAGTAATGAAACGACAGTGACAGATTCTCCGTGTCGAATTAATCTGAATGTGTACCTACCTTTAAAAAAAAAGAATCTCAATGTGTACCTACCTTTAAAAAAAAAAAAAATTCTTGAGGTGAGATTCAAAATATTTTTTTTGCCTGGGAGTTTGAGCAATGAGTACCATATTTAGAGATTATTTTTGAAAAAAAAATTATCAACGTACATATGTGGGCACCCATATGTCGAATTAATCTGAACAAGTTTTTATCATTGAATTTCGTCCTTGTATTTTTTTTTTCCTTCTTGACTCTGTTTATGACCTAACCATATGGATTCAATAATAGAAGTTTGGTTTCATTTTTATGGTAGGAAACTAAGAGAAGAAAGAAGGTAAAAAGAAAAAAACATGCTGCTAAATGTTTTTTTTTTGTCCTTAACGATATATTATATCCAGGGGCGAAACCAGAAATTTTTTTTATGGGGGGCTTACTAGATTTTTTTTTTTTTTTTTTTGCGATTAAATAAATGTATTTAACAATTAAATTTCTAAAAACAATAATAAAAATGATAAAAATGTATAAATACACATAACTGCACTATTGGTTGACACTTGATGAACTAGTTTTCGTCACATAGAGGAGGCAACTGTATTCTACGTGTCTGCATCTGTTGAAAACGTTGCAAGATTTGCTCATTTTCAATTGTTGAAAAATATCTTTCTCGATAAATAAAATTAATAATTCAATCATAATTCACTATTAATCTATAAAGAAAATTAATAAAACAAACTAGAGTTTCTAAACTATGATTTATATCTAAAATATCTTGTCTAAATTCAAAATTCCTAATATTAGGTCACATTCAAAAACCTTAATCTAAATTCAAAATATATAAATATTTAATCCATAAAATTTTTAATAAAATTACCTAAATTAACTTAGTAATTAAAATTAACTTATAATTAACAACATTTAAATAACAAAACTCTAAATAAAAAAAAAAGTAAAACTAACCTTTCTTGAATACCAAAAATGGAGATAAAGAAAAAGAGACAATGAGGGAAGAAAAAGAGAGGGAGAAATAAAGTTTCCTTACTAATGGATTTGGAAATTGAGTTTGGAAATTTGGGAGATAGCTAAATTGGAAGGGTTTAGATTTGAAAATAGAGTTTGGGAATTTGGGAGATGGGAAGGGTTTGGAAAGAAAATATTAGAAATCAGTGTTGCAGTTTTTTTTTTCAAATCACTTAACAAAACGACGTCGTTTTGTTCAGTTTTGCAATTTTTTTTTCGAGCCACTTAACAAAACGACATCGTTTTGTTAAGTGATTATATATTTTTTTTATACAAAATACTGAAACAATAATTTAAAATATGTCAATTGTCACGATCCAGTGACTTAATTTCGATTACCAAAAGAACAGAGAGAAATAGAGAGATTTAGACAGAGAAATGAAAGAATTGAGAGAACTTGCATTAAGCCAAGAATAATATCCGTCTATCCTCTATTACACCAAAACCATAGCGTATTTAATAGGCTGGTTCATTACAACAGGATTTATTAAGATGAGATGGCTCTATTATAATGCTGGACTTATTTATTATATATTGGTCCATAAGCTATAAAGTTCTCAACCCAATTGTTATCACTTCCAGCCCAAGATATTAATCAAAATAGTCCAATTATGACAATGTCTTCTTCAACTTGCGGGGCTCGAGTCGGTGGTGGCAGCAGCCAGTAGCAGTGGCGAGCATACCTCTCCAAAATTTCCTGCGACCATGGCAGGGGCTTCAACCTCCTCCAGACCCCACCTGATTCCGCCCCTAATTATATCCTACTTCTAAACCTATCTATCTAAACTATTTAGGGATTGGTCTGACTATCACATACCAAAATGGTAACTGCTAATTAAATGCATCATCATCCGAATGATTTTTGGATTATGATTTTG
The DNA here is from genome assembly GCA_016586305.1 of Ophiorrhiza pumila. Taxonomy (NCBI): domain Eukaryota; kingdom Viridiplantae; phylum Streptophyta; class Magnoliopsida; order Gentianales; family Rubiaceae; genus Ophiorrhiza; species Ophiorrhiza pumila. Next base: position 9,052,624 of record BLIW01000010.1, on the reverse strand, counting down.
GTAGTGTTAAAAGTTTATAAGTTGATTTATGTGCTCATGCAAGATATTTTCCGTTGCGATTCATTAGAAATTTTAGAAGGCACTAATTGTAAATGCATTGTGTTTCAGTCTTATAAAATTAGATATATTTTTAATTTGCATATTAGTGCTTTCTGATTATTAGCAATTGGGCAAAACTCACAAGAGAGAAAAAAAAAAGTATGGATTCATGAATTGATGATGATGGCATGGTATTCAAGATTGAGTAATGATATGTAAAGTGAAAAAAATTAGTGAAAATATAGAGTGATTGACGTGGAATAATTACAATGGCATCCCACGTTTAACCACTCTTATATATTTATCACCAATTGTCCACTCGTGTTTATCAACGATTGCCCATATAAATAATCAACTTCAGTCACTTTATGTTTTCAGTGAAATTTTCACTTTACATATTATTACTCTTCAAAGTTAATGAAAAATACTAAAGTTAAAAGAAGTATAAAAGATAACTATAGATAACTTGGTTGAGTGAAGGATTTCAAGCATTTGTCGAGAAATTATTGGGTGGTTAATAACCACCAACTTATCAACTGAATTAGTAGTTGAATTCTAATACTTTCCTATCATGTATAAGCTATGACCTACTATTTGTAGGGTTAACTCTTTACTCAATACATGGGCTTCATAATAGCGGGTCATGGCATTATTGTAGTTAGTCATGATATACATATGGTGAAAAAGTATTGAAACTTAACTAACAACTCAACTGATAATACGGTGTGTTTATTAAACACTCAATACTTTCTCGACACTTGTCATGTTTTACTAAAAAGTAGGGTAAATTGCAAAATACTCCTTAAACGTTTTTTTTCCAAAGTACAACAATTTCATAAAAATTAACATTTTAGACTAATTTATCCTTATTATTCATTTTGTTTTTTTTAAACACTCTACAAGGGGTTAAATATCATTCATTCACCTTCATTGTCTTCTTATTGTTGCATTATTTACACCCTAAATCAATAAAGAAAATTAGGAATAATTTCATTTATGAAGATTTGGTAAAACTAAAACGAAGAAAATAATGCAAAGACGGCTGAATATTTTGAAAAAGGTTGTTAGTGATAGCAAACTTTAAAGGTACAGTAAAAAAAACCCTATTTTATGTCATTTTTTCCCATTTCTGATTTTTCATATAGAATTTAATCTAAAATTGGAGCTAACTGCAAAAAAATAAAATCGAGGGGATAGGAAGTGTTAAAAATTAAAGTTTACAAATGGGTATATTTACATACTCAATTATAATATTTACCGCGGTGTATTTGTTAATTAATCCTCTAAAAAGTCTTCAATTTTTAAAATCGAGTCCCAAACGATTTTAGATGAAACACAGATAACATGGTCAAAATATTTAATGGAGGTAGCCATGGTCACGGTTCCGGAACCGGCGGTTCGCGGTTCCGCTCGGAACCGAACCGCCGAGGGGCGGTTCCGGTTCCAGTTTCGATTCCGGTTTCGTCTCGGTTCCGGTTTTGTTCCAATTTCGATTTTTTTTCGATTTTTAGTTTCAAATTTCGATTGTTATCCCACTTTTAAATTTGATTTCTATTGAAATAATGATTAAACTATTAATTCAAACTCAAATAATACAACATAATAACATAATTAGAATAATAATAGTTACAATTGAACTTAATTAATATATAGTTTTTAGATAATAGAACTAGGAAGAATTAGAAAAATGAGATTCAAGGATATAAAATAATAAGAATATTTGAATTATTAATTAGAATTCAACTAGTATAATACTATAATATAATAACATAATTAGAATAGTAGTTAAAATTAAACTAATATATGAAATTTTTTAGAATAATATAATTATGAATATTAGATAAGTGAGAAAGAAAGATATAGAAATAATAAGAGTATTTACAAGTTAGAAATTAATAAATGAAGAAACTACTAAATTTTATTCATTGGATAGTAAAATTTACAAGTTAAGATTTTAAAATCATAAATTTACAAATTAGAAATTAATAAATGAATAAACTACTAAATTTTATTCATTTGATAGAAAAATTTACAAGTTAAGATTTTTAATCATAAATTTACAAGTTAGAAATTAATAAATGAGGAAACTACTAAATTTTATTCATTGGATAGAAAAATTTACAAGTTAAGATTTTTAATCATAAATTTACAAGTTAGAAATTAATAAATGAGGAAACTACTAAATTTTATTCATTGGATAGAAAAATTTACAAGTTAAGATTTTAATTCATAAATTTACAAGTCAGAAATTAGTAAATGAAGAAACTACTAAATTTTATTCATTGGATAGAAAAATTTAAAAGTTAAGATTTTAATTCATAAATTTACAAGTTAGAAATTAATAAATGAAGAAACTACTAAATTTTATTCATAATTGATGGTTTAAACTTTAAATTTGAATAGTATAATAATACAATTGCAAAATATATTATGATATACAAATATACAATAATACAACTATAGTGTATATAAATAAAACTATGACATTAATTTATATAAACGAATATATAGATATGGAAATTATAATATTTGAAAAAACATAATAAATTATTTCAAATTTTCAATAATGTAAAAATGTACAATATGATATTTTTCTTCATTTTAATAACCTAATAGTCGCCGTCGTCGTCGTCGTCGTCATTATTGGCTCTATCGGCATCGGTGACCGGTGAATTAGTTGTACAAGTAGAGCTACCATCGGTGGTAGCGTTTAAATCTAAATCAAAATTTTCTTCTATGTCTTGTTCTTGTTCTCTATATATGGCTTTAGTCCAATCATCTACTAAAGCTTGAATCTCCAAGGACATGGGGCTCAAATGCGATCGGGTTTCGTCCAAAATGTTACCACCTTGACTAAAAGCTTGTTCCATGGCTACAGTTGATGTCGGGGCCGCCAAAATCTCTTTGGCTATATAAGCGATAATGGGGCACATCGTTGTCTTGGACTTCCACCATTCCAATATTTGGAAGTTCTCAATACTATCACATTCATACTTGTTATCACTAAAATCAAAAGAAGTGATTAAATATACCTCAAGTTCCGTACTAGTAGTACCCTTGTGTTTTTTTAACGATTGAAACATTTCTAAACCAGGAAGGATAAAGGAAGACGAAGATGATCCAATATTTGAAGTTGAAAAACTATGGTGAGTAGTGTCAGTGTTAATGGTACTACTAGTAGGAACTTGAGGTTGAAAATTAGAAGAATATTCTTCATATAATGCATTTAACATATCTTTAGTCTCATTTATGTATCTACTTACAATTAATTGTAATTGCATAATGTTCAGATCTAATGGAAAACATTCTTTTAACGAATTATAATAAAATTTCAAATATTGGTCTAAACCTTGAAATTTAAAACGAGGATCAAGAACAATAGCAACTAAATATAAAATTGGAATTTCTTTATAATAATTAAGCCATTTTTCTAACATGTGAATAACACTTTGCGTCAAAGTTTCATCATTTATGTGCACTTTTAACATACCAATTATATTACATGCTTCAACTAAAAATAAATGAGAAGTTGGATAATACACACGTGAAAACAAATAAGTAGCATCCTTAAAAACTTTTAAAACTTCTAACAATTTAAACAAGAAGTCCAATGATTAGGATATAATACAATTGCAAGACAAAAGTTATCAATGTAAAAATTACATAACAATGAACTATATTTAGAAGAATCCACAAGTAAATCATAAGTTGAATTCCAACGATTTTGAGCATCCTTTTTAAATCTTTTAGGTTTTTGTCCATGTTGTATACAATATTTTCCCCATGTTTCCATTAAACTTGGATGTCCAGTCAAATATTTAATTGCATCTTTAATTGGTTTAATATGAATTTCTAATGCACTTAAACCATTTTGAACGGATAAATTTAAAATATGGCATACACATCTAATATGAAAAAATTTCCCACCTAAAATTGGTGCACACATATTTTTTAATTCTACAATAGATGCATTATTAGCCAATGCATTATCAAAACCAATTGAAAAAAATTTATCATTCAAATTATATTCTTCTAAAATAATACTAATTAATCTAGATATATTTATGGCCGTATGAGAATCATTAAAAACTCTAAATGCAATTACTCTTTTTTGTAAAACTAATTTGAATCTACCCAATGACAAGTTATACCCATATAACTATTCATTTGCCAATGATCACTCCTAATATCGGAACATATTGAAACACGAGAATCTAATTTTAAAAAATATTTCGATAAGCTATTTTTTTCTTTTTTATAAATTTTTTTAATATCACGTGTTAAAAGTTGTTCTAGGAACACGTTTAACTTGTGGATTTGCATTTTCTTGTACTAATCTCACAAAATTTGGTTTTTCACCAAATGAAAATGGTAAATGTTGTGCACAAACAAATCTAACTACACCATCTCTCCATTTTGAATCACTAAATTTAAATAAATTTAAATTACTAGAATAAGAAGAACCTTGTTGAGCAAAACCGGTTAATTGCGCTTGTGACTTTTGAAGGCCGATTTCTTGAGGATGCGTTTTCTCCAAATGCTTATTTAGTGTACCATATCCGCTCCCAATTTTGAAGGCGTATGATTTCTCGCAAAAATTGCATTGTGCTCTAATAAGAACTCCATCGGCATAAAAAATTTTTGTGAAATATTTCACAAACATTTCGAATTTTGGATTCGTTGGTGGACGACGACTTGATTGTGATTCATCACCAATATTAATTGGTTGGGATAAAGAACCAAAACTATCAATTTTATAAAAAAATATTCAAAAGGATTAAAAAAGGATGAGAAATTGAAATAATAATATATTAAAAACAATAATTAATAATTTAACTAATAATTATAATAGAAACAATAAATAGAATTGAATTTTATAGAATTTTGATACTTGAGAAAATTGAGATGAAGAGAATTAGAATGAGAAATTTAAATAATAATATATTAAAAACAATAATAATTTAACTAATAATTATAATAGAAACAATAAATTGAATTGAATTTTATAGAATTTTGATGCTTGAGAAAATTAAGATGAAGAGAATTAGAATATTGAGAGAGCTATTTCATTTTGCTGACCGTTGTTGGCAACGGTCAGCAAAACACTGCAACGATCATTTGACCGTTGCAGTAATTTTTTTTGTTACAGCTGTAAAAAATTTTTTTAAGGCGCGTGCTATAGGTGCCTGTCAGCGCAATGCTGACGTGGCATACACATAATTTTTTTTTTCACGGTTTGGAACCGAAACCGGAACTGGCGGTTCGGGTTCCAAATCTATAAAATTGGGCGGTTCGGTTACGGTTCCAATTGAGGGGGCTCACAGTTCCGGAACTGGAATCGGAACTGGCAGTTCCAGAACCGGAACTTTTGGATTTGGTCATGTCTAAATGGAGGCCTTCCTCATAAAGAAAGTGGACCTAAAAAGTGAGCCAAATATTGTGTCATTTTACTATTGGTTCATCTTTTTCAAAAATTTTGTCACACACTACCTTTGATTTGATATATAATAATGTGGACTGTCATATACTTAATAGTACTACCATCCAAAATTTTTATCAACTCCCCTATGTAGAGATCACATCTTAATCAGTGGTAGTAGCCCAGTGGCCGATAAACACTAAGAACTATAATTTAGGGTTTGAATCTCTCCATTAGTACTTTCTCTTCCTCAATATTTGAAGGTCTCGATGTAGTAGCAAGAGGACTCCCGAATTGCAACATAGATAGGATGATATTGTAATAGTATATGATTGAATTGTAATAGTAATGGACTTTCCAAAAAAATCACATATTATGATGGATAAATTGTAAAATATCACCCTAAAGTATAGTTGGGTTGTAATATACCCCTAAAATTTACAAAATGAATAATAGTGGGAGATCAAATCATCTGTTCAATATTATTATGTTTTATTCTATCCAATATTCAAAACGACGTCGTTTCGCTTAAATCGGGGACTAAAAATATAAATATCACTAAAATAAAATTTACAATTATTAGACATTAACCAAGATATGAGCGAATCCTACGACGTAATTTTAATTTTGAACTGGATAAGACATGATAATATTGGACAGAGAATCCCATTTCTAACAATGGTAGTTTACTTTAAAATATTTATTTTTCATAAAATTATTGTAATCTGCAAAAATAAAGTTTAAAGAGGTAAATTGCCAAAATTAAAAGTTTAAAGATTATATTACAACCGAACTATAGTTTAGAATGATATTTGCAACTTACGTGGCCTAATATTATAATTCCAAACATATGAGAACTTTTATTGTACATTGCAAATTTTTGACAATGATGGCTGTATGCCACGATATTATTGTAATGGATAGTCATATTTATAGCATGCAAATTTTAATTTTGGAAGTGATATATCTAAAATTTTTGTTAAGTTATTTTAATTTTGGATAGTAAAATATCAAAATTTTTGAAGAAAGTAATACGTGATTAAGGATTAAAAAGTGACAAATTAGGATTTTGTGACATATTACTAGTATTAAAATTTTTGTGTTTCGTCTCCTTCCTCCTCCTTATATATGCAATTGACCTTTGTGACTCTGTGCTACTATTCTTCTCAAACATTGGCGGAATTGGGCAGTTCTCTAAAATTCTTGAAGACGGACGTCTCACCACCCCATGGGTCTTACAAGCCCACACTTCTTAAATTATGTCCATTTCGTTCACTTCAACCAATGTTTTTGAAAAAACTAAATTGATGTACTCCTTTTCCTGGTGCCCCTCATTTTCCATCAACTTTCTCCCTTCCTAATCCTCTCACTCTCTATTTCTCCCCCTCTCCATTTTTCCTTCATTTCATTTAGATCATTTTCTTTGTCTAATATTTTTATTCTTGCTCCCTTTGTTTTCTTGGCTAATGTTAGTTTTTATTTATAGTTCTTTTATATGGGTTTTACTTTTTATTCAACATTTTTTCTCTTGCTTCATTTGCTTTATTGACCAAAGTTAGTTTATATGGAATTTTTGTTATTTGAATTTTGGTAATTGTAAGTTTAAATTTGTAAATTACTAAATCAATTTGACTGTTTGAATAATTAGGATTTATGGTTATTAAAATTAATTTTTTTTATTTGAATTAAAACTAGATATTTTAGGGTTTGAATTAGAGGAATTAAGATTTTGAATGTGAATTTATATTAGAAATTTTAGAAATTCAATTAAGAATTTTATGAATTGAAATTTAGGAATTAGAAATTTTGAATGTGAATTTATATTATATATTTTAGAAATTTAATTAAGGATTTTGGATGTGAATTACATTAGGAATTTTGTAAATTCAATTAATAATTTTATGAATATCAATAATTTAAATTTAGATTAATCATTTATATATTGAATTAGAGACATTACAGATTTTAAATTATAATTAGAGAACTTATTTTAGACAACTCTAATTTATTCAGTTATTTTAATTTAAAATTAATTGTGAATTGTGATTGAATTACATGAATTTATTTTCAATTCTAAATTAATCTTGCAGCGATTTCAAAAGGTCCAAATACATAGAATACAACTACACTCTCTTTGCCCCATAAGCATGACAAAAACTAATCTTTCCTCAAGTGTCAATCAATAGTGTAGTTTGATATATTTATATATATTTATCCTTTTCCCCAAACTCCTCGATTCCACCACCAGTGCCACTGTAAGGCCACTATCTCTTTCCCTACGACCACCAAAACTGTTCTCTTATTCAACCATGGCTACCAAAAGCCTCCATTCTTCATCTCACAACAATCCTAAAAACTACTCTCTCATTCCCATGGCTGTGAAAACCATCATCTCTTATCCCACCATGGCTATACGAATTCAAAAACCCATGCCACCACATGAAGCTAAATTTATCCACCACTCCCATAACCAATGCCATTGCACTAATAGAATTGTTTTGGTGCCATAAAGGATTTTGAGAAGAGGGAGATTATATTGTATAATTATGATACATCTTTCTCATTGATCATTATCACACACACATATATAGGGTACACAGTTAGACTAATTATAAAATACATTAAGTAATGACATAATTACAATTAATTACAGCTGATACAATTAATATAAATCACTTGATTCTCTATTGATTATCTTAAATGATTGATATTTCTTGATTGTCTTTGATTGATTGGATATTTTTTAATTGATTGGATATCATAAATCTCTTCATAATTGCCGTTGATTGATTTGATTGAATTTTCTTTTCATGCGTCCGCAAGATGGACGGTTATGAAGAAGTCCAATCTTGGTTTTGAGAGAGTCAAATACTGATTCGATTGAGTTTCATTATCATGCCCCACAAGATGGACGGCTGTGGAAAAGTCCAATCTTGATCATGTTTGTCTTGATAAAGAAGAAAAGATTTTAGAAATTGAGATGAAATTTTTTATTTCTTGAAGAAGTAGAATTTCTTTTCTTTTGTTTTTTTTTTGGAAGTCGGACACAAAAAAATTATTATAAAAGGCAATAAAAATTGAGATAAACACAAAAATATTATTATTATTTTTTAAGATGGAAAAAAAACAAAAGATCCAAAGAGATGAGTATATAACTACAAGAGCCCATAGAAATTGAGCGACAAAGAAGAGAAGATTTTAGAATGAGAGATAAGAACATTTGGTTTTGTTCCTTGAAGAAGTAGAATTTTCTTGTTTTTTTTTTAAAGTCGGACAAAGAAAAAATAAAAAAAATGATTTTAAAATGCAATAAAAATTGGAGTATGCTTGTTAGTCATGGAAAAGACAATAAAATGTTAAACCTCATCTCTGATACCATAGTAGACTTGTTTTGGTGCCATAAAGGATTTTGAGAAGAGGGAAATTGTAGAATTATGGCACATCTTTCTCATTGATCATTGTCACAGACACATTGTTGGAATGAATGTCCTAAAGTCAATCATTTGATGATTGTTTAACATTTTATTATCATGAATATTCTATTAATTAAAGGCATTTTATTATTGTCACAATTATTTATAATTGTTATATGAATTATTGTAATAATAAAGTCCCAAGAATATAATGTATATTCTTAAATGTCCTTAGTCGAGTATTATTAATAAGGACATTAATAATACGGTAAGACTAATGTGTGATTGATTAATATGTGATATTAAGGACAATACATAAGTGCATAAATTAGAGAATTCATGTACTCGACCGACCCGCTATGAAATTATTGCATGGATCATGTTATGATAGTCATAAATGATTTCGTAGTGATGATGGTGTTGACTGTTCCTTAGACCTGAGGTCACCATGGTGCCCAACATAAAGAATTGTATATTTTGACTCCATCAAACGTTGCCCTTAACAAGGGGATTATAAAGATGGTGATTGGATATATAATAATTTATGTAGTGGGTTGTGAGTGATCAAGATGGGATTTGTTCTTCCTATAACATGGGGATGATATCTATGGCCTCTTGATTGAATTAAGCTAATAAGTGCATGGCCATGCCCAAATGATTTGTCATTTGTTTTGATTAGCTAATTCAGGAATCAAGAAATAAAGATTAAACTATACGATAATGACATGTCCATGTCTCGTGTTTAATCTAGATATCGAGAACAAAAGGAATTTACAACATGGTAACATCAGTCACAGTTTAGGTTGCTTTGAAGCATATAATTCTTCATAATTTGGGTAGCAATGATGTGTTGCTAGATACCGCTCATTGTTTATAATTATGAAATATGATTTTGTAATTATTGCCAACATTACGGGAACCTACAGGGTCGCACACTTAGAATAGTAAGTAATTCAGGACGTTTAAATTCATTAGATGAATCTTATTTGAGCAATTAATAAACTTTCCTAGTTAGACTAGGATTAAGTTTTGATTTTGTCATAATTAATTAATTAATATATATATGGTATATATTTTAATTAATTTCCTAGTTAGACTAGGATTTGATTATTAATTGATTTCCTATTTATTATTTAATTAATTAAGGAAATAAATTAAATAAAAAGGTATATCAGAATACTATTAAGAATATTCTGTTTGGCTAAGGTTTATGAAACCCTAAGCCTATAAATATATCAATTTAGCTGTCTGCCTCCTGGGCAAGAGAGAGAAAAGAGAAAGAAGAAATATACGTTTTCTTCCAGGGAGATCTCTGAGACAGTTTATTTTGGAGAATCAAAACCTTACTGTATTGCTCAAAGATTAATTCAAGTGTTGAATTAATCAACTAATTAACAAGAATAAAGGGCTAGCACCCAAGTTCTTGTGAGTTCTATCTGGGTTCGTGAGACGAGTTCAGAGATTACACTGTTCGTGTGGATACCGTAAAGACACGATCTAATTGTTCGTGTTCTGTTGATGCTTCTACAGTACGAAAGGCGCACCAAAACGGTATGTTCTAAACATATAATAGATTGTTGTTTTAAACTGATCTTGGCTTAGGGAATTAAATTTTTAATTTTCCGCTGCTTATGCCTGTTTAATTCCCAACAGTGGTATCAGAGCCATATGTTTAAAACACTGTCTATTATGATTGAAAGTATGTAAATAAATTATTTATATATGAGATATAATTATTTATTGTTTGATAAGATCAAATTTACATGCTTCAGTACACGAACAAATAATTGCATAATTTTATGTGATTTGCGCAATGTTAATTCATGAGAATGCATAAAATTATGAACAATATGTTGTTTTGATTTTGTTGGTCAACCGTCAACGTATTGAAGAAAGTACAAATTCTGAATTGTAGTTTAAACAAATTCTGTGGGGCCACTTTGATTCAAAAGTAATTTTTAGTCAATTGTTGTAGCCTACATAGTTGAATTTATGCACAGTATTGCTTGGATTCTTCTGTGTGCTGTATCTTTCATTTGGATTATGAAAATTAAAGAAAATAAGTCCCTGTAATCATTATGTTTTGAATCCCTGTAATCATTATGTTTTGAACCAATGATTACTTGATTGATTGTGAATCAATCAAAATACAATCAATTGGTGGGAACGGTTTTTTCTTTTACTGATTAAGCTTTTGAAGCTAAATAATCTGGTTGCAAAATTTTTGTATCAAAATTGTATTGATCACAATTTAAAATTTTTAAGACAACAGATTATGTTCAAAGAATAATAAAATAAAATTTGTTTTATTTTATAAAATTAATTTGATTAATTCATATCATGTTTAATTTGATGAGATCAAATTGTATAGAATTAATAAGATTAATTCATAATATAATTTGATAAGATCAAAATTATATATTAAATTAATGAGATTAATTTAAATATAAAGTAATAGTAATAATAAATATGTGATGTTTATCATTTACTTTAATATTATAAATTGATAAGATTAATTTATAATATAAATTGATGAGATCAAATTAGATATTATTAATTCATAGTATATTTGATTTGATTAGATCATATTGTATAAAATTAATAAGATTAATTTATAATACAATTTGATAAGATCAAATAAAATATAATTGATAAGATTAATTTATAATATAATTTGATGAGATCAAATTCTATAAAATTAATATTCATTGGGTCAATATGTATGTATTAATAATAATTTGATAAGATCAAATTTAATTGAGTTAAAGAGTTTAATTCATGATTTAGTGAGATAATCCCTTATTAAAAATATATTAAGTTTTTCCTTCCAATAAGTTATCTCTTGTCAAATTCTTGATCGAATTAAAGTAGTTTCCGCCAAAGTGGGGTGCTTGATTCTATCTTGAAAAGGCGCAGAGGAAAATGTATAGTCTGCCAAAGCAGTGTACATTGTTCTATCGATTAACTATTGGGTCGGACTTAACTAGTACAAGCCCAATAGGATTGGGAGTCTAGAGGAAAAGAGTTGGGCCTTCATCTATAAATGAGTTTAAATAAAGAGTTATTTACCCAACTATTCCAAGAATTGTATAAAGATGCAATTAGCAAAGAGTTGCTTACCTAAATAGCCAAGTTTTGAGTTTTTCAGCCAAAGCTGTCTCAATAATTGGTGAAATATGGATCTTGGCCTACTAGAAAGTTTAGAACTTTCAGAATTAATAAGAGGGATATTAATTCAAATAAAATAGTGGGAGAATTATTTAATTAAAGTCCTATTAAATAATTTATTCATGATATTTATATTGGCATATTTTTCTGTTGTAGAATAACATGGCATCTAATACTACACACAACATATCTGTGCGATCCATCATTGAGAAGGATAAACTGGTTGGGACCAACTTCATTGATTGGTACAGAAGCGTGAGAATTGTTCTCAGACAAGAAAGGAAGTTGTATGTGTTAGAGCAAAAGATTCCTGAGGAACTCCCTGTAACTGCCCCTAAGACAGACAAAGATGCTTACAAGAAGCATAAAGATGACTCTGGGGATGTTGCATGTTTCATGTTAGGAGCTATGAACTCCGAGCTTCAGAAGCAACATGAAAACATGGAGGCTTTTGAAATGATCGAGCATCTCAAGCAATTGTTTCAAGAGCAAGCTCGACAAGAAATGTATGACATTTCTAAGGCACTGTTTCAATGTAGAATGACAGAAGGCAGTTCTGTTAATTCTCATGTGCTCAAAATGATTGGGTACATTGAGAGCCTTGAAAGGTTGGGATTTATGTTGAATAAACATTTGGCTATTAACCTTGTCCTGCAATTGTTGCCAAACAGTTTTAGTCAATTTGTCATGAACTATAATATGCATAGTTTGGACAGAACTTTAACTGAGCTCCATAACATGCTAAAGACTGCACAAAGCAATATGCAAAAGCAGAACCCTGGGTCCATATTGATGGTTCAAAAGGGTAATAGCAAGAAAAGGGGCAAGGACAAGAAAAGCAAAAATCCTAAACCCAAGGCTGCTGCACTGAAACCTAAAGGAGGGGTTATAAAGGATGCGAAGTGCTTCCATTGTGGTGAAATTGGTCACTGGAAGAGGAATTGCAAAAAGTATTTGGAAGATCTAAAGAAGTAGAGAAGTGAGACTTCTACTTCAGGTATTTATGTTATTGAGATTAATCTCTCAACTCCTACTACTTGGGTATTAGATACCGGTTGTGGTTCTCACATTTGTTTAAATATGCAGGAACTGAAAAATAGTAGGAGACTTGGCAAGGGCGAGGTGTACCTACGAGTGGAAAATGGAGCAAAAGTTGCTGCATTAGCTATAGGAACATATCATTTGTCTTTGCCCACTGGGCTTGTTATAGAACTTAATAATTGTTATTACGTTCCGTCAATTACCAGAAATATTATTTTTATTTCTTATTTAGATAAGGAAGGATATTATTTTGATATTAAAAATAGAATTTGTTCTATTTATTTTAAAGGAATATTTTATGGTAATGCTCCAATGATTAATGGTTTGTATGAATTGGATCTTGACATGCCCATTTATAACATAAATAATAAAAGGGTTAAATTAAACAAATCAAACCTGACTTACCTTTGGCATTGTCGTTTGGGTCATATAAGTGAGAAACGCATTTCAAAACTCCATAAAGATGGGTTTTTGGACTCATTTGATTTTGAATCATATGAGACATGTGAATCTTGCTTGTTAGGAAAAATGACAAAGGCCTCATTTACTGGACACAGTGAACGGGCTAATGACTTATTGGGTCTAATACATACTGATGTATGTAGACCAATGAGTTCACAAGCTAGAGGTGGGTATTTGTATTTTATTACATTTACTGATGATTTCAGTAGGTATGGTTATGTCTACCTGATGAGACATAAATCTGAATCTTTTGAAAAGTTCAAAGAATTCAGAAATGAAGTACAAAACCAACTTGGCAAAAGTATAAAAGTACTTCGATCAGATCGAGGTGGTGAATACTTAAGTCAAGAATTTCGTGACTATTTGAAAGAGTGTGGGATAGTCTCACAGCTCACTCCACCAGCTACACCACAATTAAATGGTGTGTCTGAGAGAAGAAATCGAACCTTGTTAGACATAGTTAGATCGATGATGAGTCACGCAGATCTTCCAATCTCCTTTTGGAGATACGCTCTAGAGACAGCAACTTTTATACTGAACAGAGTTCCATCTAAAGCAGTTCAAAAGACACCATATGAGATATGGATTGGGAAGCGTCCTAGTATGTCTTTTATCAGATGTTGGGGTTGTGAGGCTTACGTAAAACGTCTAGCTTCTGACAAATTAGCACCAAAATCTGATAAATATTATTTTGTGGGATACCCTAAAGAAACTAAAGGGTATTACTTCTACAATCCTTCAGAGAACAAATTGTTTGTTGCTCGAACTGGAGTAATTTTAGAGAAACAATTTGTCTCTAAAGAAACCAGTGGGAGGAAAGCAGAACTTGAAATTGTTCAAGAACCACAAGAAAACATAGAACCGATGATGAATTTTGAGCCAGTTTCACAAGTAGTTGTGGAACCTGAGACAATTCCACAAGAAGTTATGGAACAGGAAATGGCTCAAGATACACAAGGCCCACGTAGGTCAAGTAGGTCACGTAGGTTGCCTGCGAGAGATAATTTTCTCGTAACTCAACCAGGGGACGTGATGCTCATTGAAGAAGATGAGTCTACAACTTACGAACAAGCTATAACTGGGCAAGATTCTGAGAAATGGCTTGAAGCCATGAAATCTGAAATGGACTCCATGTATACCAACCAAGTGTGGACTTTGGTTGACCCACCTGAAGGGGTAAAACCCATTGGGTACAAGTGGGTTTTCAAAAAGAAAACCGACATGGAAGGAAATGTGCATACCTATAAAGGGCGATTGGTTGCAAAAGGCTTCAAACAAGTTCATGGTATAGACTATGACGAAGTTTTTTCACCAGTTGCGATGTTTAAATCTATTCGGATTTTACTTGCTGTTGCAGCATACCAAGACTATGAAATTTGGCAAATGGATGTCAAAACAGCTTTTCTTAATGGAAAGCTCCTTGAGGATGTGTATATGACACAACCTGAGGGTTTTGTGGATCCAAATGCCCCTGGCAAGGTGTGTAAATTGCAACGATCCATTTATGGGTTGAAGCAGGCTTCTCGGAGTTGGAATCTTCGTTTTGATGAATCAATCAAAGACTTTGGTTTCATACAAAATGAAGATGAACCTTGTGTATATAAAAGGTTCAGTGGGAATACCATTATCTTCCTAGTGCTATATGTAGATGAAATATTATTAATTGGGAATGATATTCCAGCTCTACAATCTGTTAAGACTTGGTTGGGGAGTTGTTTTTCAATGAAGGATTTAGGCGAGGCTACCTATATTTTGGGTATTAAGATCTATAGAGATAGATCAAGGAAAATGCTTGGCTTAAGTCAAAGTACATACATTGACAAGGTGTTAAATCGGTTTAGCATGCAAGAGTCCAAGAGAGGACTACTTCCTATGTCACATGGCATCACTCTCACAAAAGATATGTGTCCAAAGACACAAGATGAGAGAGAACGCATGAGTAAGATACCTTATGCTTCAGCTATAGGATCTATCATGTATGCCATGGTATGTACACGTCCTGATGTCTCGTATGCACTAAGTGTAACGAGTAGATACCAAGGTAATCCTGATGATAGTCACTGGATTGCTGTTAAAACAATCCTTAAGTACTTAAGAAGAACTAAGGATGTGTTTTTGGTATATGGAGGTGATGAAGAGCTCAGAGTAAAAGGTTACACTGATGCAAGCTTTCAAACCGATAAGGACAGTTTTAAATCGCAATCTGGATATGTGTTTTGCCTAAATGGTGGCGCTGTAAGCTGGAAGAGTTCAAAGCAAGATACAGTTGCTGATTCTACAACAGAGTCTGAGTATATTGCTGCTTCCGAAGCAGCAAAAGAAGCTGTTTGGATCAAGAAGTTCATATCTGAACTAGAGGTTGTTCCTAGCATTGTAGACCCAATTGAGCTCTATTGTGATAATAATGGAGCAATAGCACAAGCTAAGGAACCTCGATCTCACCAAAAATCCAAACACATACTTAGACGTTTCCATCTCATTCGAGAAATCATTAGTAGAGGAGATGTGAAAATATGCAGAGTTTCTACAGACAACAATATAGCTGATCCATTGACTAAGCCTCTGACACAACAGAAGCATGATCAGCACACTGAATCACTAGGTATTAGATACGTTAGTGATTGGCTTTAGTCCAAGTGGGAGTTTGTTGGAATGAATGTCCTAAAGTCAATCATTTGATGATTGTTTAACATTTTATTATCATGAATATTCTATTAATTAAAGGCATTTTATTATTGTCACAATTATTTATAATTGTTATATGAATTATTGTAATAATAAAGTCCCAAGAATATAATGTATATTCTTAAATGTCCTTAGTCGAGTATTATTAATAGGGACATTAATAATACGGTAAGACTAATGTGTGATTGATTAATATGTGATATTAAGGACAATACATAAGTGCATAAATTAGAGAATTCATGTACTGGACCGACCCGCTATGAAATCATTGCATGGATCATGTTATGATAGTCATAAATGATTTCGTAGTGATGATGGTGTTGACTGTTCCTTAGACCTGAGGTCACCATGGTGCCCAACATAAAGAATTGTATATTTTGACTCCATCAAACGTTGCCCTTAACAAGGGAATTATAAAGATGGTGATTGGATATATAATAATTTATGTAGTGGGTTGTGAGTGATCAAGATGGGATTTGTTCTTCCTATAACATGGGGATGATATCTATGGCCTCTTGATTGAATTAAGCTAATAAGTGCATGGCCATGCCCAAATGATTTGTCATTTGTTTTGATTAGCTAATTCAGGAATCAAGAAATAAAGATTAAACT
This sequence comes from Ophiorrhiza pumila, assembly GCA_016586305.1. Taxonomy (NCBI): domain Eukaryota; kingdom Viridiplantae; phylum Streptophyta; class Magnoliopsida; order Gentianales; family Rubiaceae; genus Ophiorrhiza; species Ophiorrhiza pumila. Next base: position 9,035,785 of record BLIW01000010.1, on the reverse strand, counting down.
ATACGATAATGACATGTTCATGTCTCGTGTTTAATCTAGATATCGAGAACAAAAGGAATTTACAACATGGTAACATCAGTCATAGTTTAGGTTGCTTTGAAGCATATAATTCTTCGTAATTTGGGTAGCAATGATGTGTTGCTAGATACCGCTCATTGTTTATAATTATGAAATATGATTTTGTAATTATTGCCAACATTACGGGAACCTACAGGGTCGCACACTTAGAATAGTAAGTAATTCAGAACGTTTAAATTCATTAGATGAATCTTATTTGAGCAATTAATAAACTTTCCTAGTTAGACTAGGATTAAATTTTGATTTTGTCATAATTAATTAATTAATATATATATATGGTATATATTTTAATTAATTTCCTAGTTAGACTAGGATTTGATTATTAATTGATTTCCTATTTAATTATTTAATTAATTAAGGAAATAAATTAAATAAAAAGGTATATCAGAATACTATTAAGAATATTCTGTTTGGCTAAGGTTTATGAAACCCTAAGCCTATAAATATATCAATTTAGCTGTCTGCCTCCTGGGCAAGAGAGAGAAAAGAGAAAGAAGAAATATACGTTTTCTTCCAGGGAGATCTCTGAGACAGTTTATTTTGGAGAATCAAAACCTTACGGTATTGCTCAAAGATTAATTCAAGTGTTGAATTAATCAACTAATTAACAAGAATAAAAGGCTAGCACCCAAGTTCTTGTGAGTTCTATCTGGGTTCGTGAGACGAGTTCAGAGATTACACTGTTCGTGTGGATACCGTAGAGACACGATCTAATTGTTCGTGTTCTGTTGATGCTTCTACAGTACGAAAGGCGCACCAAAACAGTATGTTCTAAACATATAATAGATTGTTGTTTTAAACTGATCTTGGCTTAGGGAATTAAATTTTTAATTTTCCGCTGCTTATGCCTGTTTAATTCCCAACACACATATATATAAAAATATTTTTATATATATGTGTGTATAGATATAGGGTATAAAGTTAGACTAATTATAAAATACATTAAGTAATGACATAATTACAATTAATTACAATTGATACAATTAATATAAATCACCTGACTATTTATTGATTGTCATGAATGATTGATATCTGTTGATTGTCTTTAATTGATTAGATATCTCTTGATTGTCTTGATTGATTGGATATCATAAATATCTTCATAATTCATGTTGATTGATTTTATTGAATTTTCTTCCCATGCCCATGCAAGATTCACGGTTGTGAAGAAGTCCAATCTTACTGTCGAGAGAGGCAAATAGTGATTTAATTGAGTTTTATCATGCACGACCACTATCGTTTCTTCCACAACCACCAAAACAGTTGTCCTTATTCATTATGGCTACAAAAAGCCTCCATTATTCATCTCACCACATACCTCAAAAACTACCATCTCTCATTCCCATGGTTGTCAAAACTATCATCTCTCACCCCACCATGGTTTCCCAAAATTAAAGAAAAAAAATCATCAAAATGGAATCTAGTGAAGGCGAACACATACACAATAGACAAATGGAGAATTAACAAACCGAATGTTCAAAAAACAGCTTTATTCCTTCTCTTAACAATTTTCTACCAAAAATTAACAAAATCTTTCAAAATTACGATACATATATAATTTATCAGATAACAAAAAAAATTAATTTGTCAAAACTTTTCAAATTTTGATGATGAAATTCAAGTTTAACATTCTCATTCACTTTTATCAGTTAAAAGACACAATACATTGCCATACCAGTAGCCCAGTTCCAAATTGGGTTGATGTTATCCAGATCGTCAAGGGTTGGATCCGTCAACTTTTGGATATAGATATGAAAAAAAAATCATCTTAGAGGAGGATGGTGGCGGCGGCGAGAGAGGCGACGCACGAAAGAGGATAGGGGAATTGAATTTTCCTAGGGTTGGTGGAAGTAAGGCTTATTATGGACATCTTTGTTGGTGGTTTTGGAGGAGGTGGAGGGAGACGATGGAAAGATCGATGGAAAGTAATAGTACTGTGTAAAAAATGGAAAGGATCGGAAGTAAAAGTGAAAATAGTTGAAAACTTTAAAGATTTAAATACCCTTCAATTTAAAAGTTTTAAATAAAAAAAAACGGAGAGATTGAACAGAATTACTTAAAGACGTAGATTTAAAGAGTTCAATGACCTTTTTGGCCACTTTAAAAGTTTGATTATCAAAAGTTGGATTGAGAGAAAGTTCAATGATCATGCGGGTAGTTTGCTCTAAAAGTTATATTTACAAATTTTTTAATAGATAACATTCAATATAGTAAAACACTATGAAGATGTATTCACAAACATATGCATTTCTATGATAATATTTTGATACTCAAAATTATTAAATTTATAAATTTTCTTTTTTTACAAATTATTATTGAATACATTTTCTTAATAATTTTTTTATTAATTATTTAAAAAGTAATATATTGCACATTTATTGAGAAAATAAATAATTGAAGAACAAAATCATACTATTTGAGTCATTCAATTATCAAATCAGTATATTATGAAACAAGTTTAATTATTCAACATTAAAATTCTGATATTTAAAATTAATTGTTTGATTATTTAAAATTAAAATAGTTAATTATTTCACATTTCACATTTTAGATTTCAATTTTGTCAAATAGACGTGTGCAAACAGCTAGCCATAAAAAAGGAAATGATCCCTTGAACTTTGTTGAAGAAAATGTGTACATATTTGATGATAACAAGCATGACAACTGAAATTTAGTTCACATCTTCACCTGTGAACCAATAGGTCACGGGTTCGAGTCACCAAGGGGTTGATAGGGTACCATTGTTGATCCTCTTTAAAAAATTAAAAAAAAAAAAAAAAAACAAACAAACAAACAAGCATGACAACTGGTACTTATTTGAAGGCTTCTCTTTGAACTTGAACCGCCTTTGAGTTTAAAAAACATTTGCATTTAATTCTATCGCCTGCAGACTGACTCTCTTTTTTGCAGCAAATTTAAGGAAATGAAAATGGGAGAATTTTATTCAGGGAGTGGAATGTCTGCCAAGTCTTCTCTATGAGGAACATGATGATCTCCACTATGCGGGTTCCCATTTTCCATATTTGTTTGAGTATTTGAATCAAACTCCATTGGCTCTTTGAAAGTGACAATAGAATCTTTGCGAAACATAAGATAGAGCACGGAAAGAATGTACGCTGCCATCAAAGGAAATACTAAAATTCCGATGAATATATTTCCAACTTTAGGTAAATTGTTGTGAATCAACCAATCAACGAATCCTGTGCTCAAGTAGTAAATATTGATGCCAATGATTCCCAGCCCAAGTATCCACGAAATTACGATGATCTACATGAAAGAATAATGGATGAAGGATTAATTAAATAATTATTAGGAAGAAAAAAGATGTGTCAGTTCATACATGGAAAATATGGTAATATATATAGTTGAATCTACCACTAATCCGCTTTTCGAAAATATTAGGAAAATTATTTCAATAGTTTATTTATTTGGAGGGTTATTTTACTTTTGTTTTTTATTTTTGAAAAATTTTGTTTTCATTTCTCGTGTGATAGAACTTTTGGTGAATGAAATTACAATCTCAAAAAAAACATTCGTAATCTCTATTACCAGTACTATAAGAACTAATAAAAAGAATTATTTCAATATATATTTGTACAATTAACTAAATGAAGTACAACTTTTTATGATTAATGAATGTTATGATTGAGTTATTGTGCAAATCCTTGTAGAATATATTGTTAGAAGCAAAGTAACTTTTACTTCAAATATATATTCTATCTAGACTTGTAGAGAACTTCTAAACAAGATAAATGGCATATTTTATTAATTACTATTATAATCCAAACATGCTAAGTTCTACATATTATACTAAGATGAGAAAAAGTTACATTTTTCTTTGTTTCACTAGACAAAGCAAACACCATTTATGAAACTAGTGCCACTGCAGGTATTGCTAAAGTTGTGCTATATAGAATAATCAGGGATATATTTTAAATAGTGATGTGATTAAATTTTCCAATTTGAGTAATGTTTCAATCATATATTTGCTACTTTCTTGTTTTCAAAACATTATTATCTAAACATCTTGGTTTACATAAATCAAGCCCTAAGTAACCTATAAATATATGAGACATATTTTGGTAATTGAAAATGTATCATCAATTTAAAAATATTTTATTTTTCATATAAAGTAAACTATCTGTACGTAATATGGTTGAAAGCAAATTATCAAGCTGTTAATATTTAAATATTTAATGCCCATTTAATTATTTCGTTACAAAATGGTCCTATCCTATCAGAACAAAATATTGATATAACTAAAGTTTTTATGTTTTAAATGATAACCACCCTAGAATTTAACCATTTTAATTTGTCAGTTTTTTTTTTTTTGTTGACTACAAAATCAATCATCCAATAATAAAATACCTATTTCTCACATTTGTTCAAATGAGCCAAAAAAAGAAAAAAAAAAGAGAGAGAGAGAAAAACTCACATAAATAGAGTTCTTGTGCGGTCCCATTTTGGTGGCACTGCTGCTAAATTTAAGTAAAGGGATGAGGGAGAAGGGTAGTTCAAATGAAAGTATCATCTGCATTGTCAAGCAACATAGGTAATTATGAATAGAAATTAAATAATAGAGCAAAAATATTTTTGGTCAATTGCATTATTTAATCTTGTTCATGCTAATAGAAAAATAAAACAGACAAAGGTTTAATATAAAATAGGAAAATTTATAAAAAAAAAAAATCCTTTACATTAGTTGAAACAAAAATTTCATCACTCACATCTAAAATAATACAAATTTGTCACTCATATTAAAAAAATTATACCAAATTTATTCTTCTATATTCAATTTTGTAATGAAAAATATGTACGCTAGATGATGACACGCGTATATCTTTCTTTAAAAAGTTGATGGAATTAGATAAAAGAACAATTTAATTCATATTTTTAATAAAAATAATAAAATTGTATCATTTTAAATATGAGCGACAAAAATAAGTTTTTCGAAACAATATGAATGACATTTTTGGCAATTTTCCCATACAAGAGACAAATGTCAAGCATAGGGAACAAACCGAAGCGATTATAATTAGACGGCCGGCTTGTGAAGATCCACCAATTATTGATACAATAAGACTGGGTGTGATGGCAATGCTCCTGGTCACCAAGTTCCTCATCCATGTCTTCATCTTAAGGTCCAAGAAACCCTGAAAAAAAAAAACAGTGTTAAGAGACGCAGAATTTATTAAATTATAACCATGAAACGGTACAAAAGAGATGTATATGCACTTGTGTTAATTAATTAATTACCTGCATGATATATTGTCCAGCATAAGTTCCAGTTATTGTAGAGCTTTGCCCTGATGCTAATAATGCAATGGCATAAACTGTAGAACTTGATTTTCCTAAAACATTCTGTTAATGAAAATAAAACAGTGTTATTAACAAGAAGTTATATATGCAGCTTGAAATACATGAAAAGGAAAAATGAATGGAATTGAGCCCTGCTACAATGTGTTTTAATGACCTTGTTTTATTTTAAAATGTAATCATTGTTTACATTTGATGAGTATTGAATTTCACATATCAGTCCAGAAAAGAGTAAAAAGAGAAATAAATGCATTAATTTTATACGAGTATAACTTTCTCGTTTGAATTTATAAAATTATGTCCTGTTTAAAGTAAGAATGGAATTGGAGCATGCTACAATATCTTCTAATGGCCTTGTTTTATTTTAGCTTATTCATTGTTTACATTTGTTACATATTGAATTGCACAAATCAGTTAAAGAAAAGAACATAGTGAAATCACTGAGTTAACTTTATATGGTATAACTTCTCGTTTAGATTCAAAAAATTATGCCCATTCGATCCTGATTTCGCTCTTTTTTACCTTTTTGGACTGAACTTGCGCCGTCCAATTAATACTTATTTTCAACCTTTTACGTATCAACATCGGTGTGTGAGTATGTGAGTGTGTGTTTTTTTTGGTGTGCTATTCGAACTTTAATAGAAAAAAAAAAAAGAAAAAGGAAATTTTTAACAACAAATTCTAACCTTTAGGAGGAAAGAAGCAGAGTTGAGTGTAAGATCATTGCAACTATCGGCTGTTTCCTTTGAAAGGTTGTTTGCAGAGCAAACAGTTCCGGAGACGGAGATAATAGCAACATTGATTAAAAAGGCGACAAATAATGCAAATCCACTTTCAATCAAGAAGAATCGACATGCATCCTGAAAATTAATCAAAGAAAAATTCATGAAATTAATCAAATAAACGTATATCTGATCATTTATTAATTCTAAGACAAGAACATGAATGGTCTAAACTAAAATATATATGAACAAGATCATCAAGTTAATTTCCTTACATTGATGCTTCGTACTGAATTTGGAATCTTGCGAGAAAGTACGAGAGCTGAATGTAGGAAGAGGTTATGCCTGTGTCCCAAAACAAAATATTATAAATTGGTTAAACAAATTAATAATGATCATGAAAATATAATAAATTTTTTTTTTGGAAAAAATAGACTTTTGGTTTCATCCATGCTTACAATATTTTTCTAAAATTCAAGTCAATGGCTAAAGACACATCAAATGGTTTTTCTAATTATAAACAAGGCCTCAAGTCCCAGCTCATATTAAAAATTGAACAATCAATGTTTTTAGCTAAACCGAGGAAAAAAATGTAATTTTGATCCCCAAAGTTTTGAATTGTGGTAGTTTTTAGTCTCTAATAATTTTGGACGATCCAATCTGATTTTTAATATTTTAATGTGTGACTAATATATATAAGATAATTGATGAATTTTCTTTATTAACCGATAAAAGTTATAACATATTTAGCATACAACGGTTAGTAGTCAACTTCCTACGTACCAATTTTTTCTAATAAAAAATATTTTTTTTTCTACAATAAAAGAAATCGTGTCAATCAAGTAAAAAAAGTTTGAGAGTGAAGGTTTTGTTTTTTATTGGATAAAAAAAAGAAGATTTCTATTTTTTTATTAGAGAAACTAACACGACGTGAATCGTTAACAAATATGTGCTAAACAAGTAAAAACTCCTATCAATCAATCTAAAAAATTCGTCAATTGTCTTATTATAGGTCGCAAATTTAAACCTTTGTGATGAGATTCGGTCATCCAAAATGATCCGGAAACAAAAATACTACTGTTTAAAATTTTGGCAATCAAAATTATATTTTTTTCCCTAAACCAAATGGACAAAAAGAAAGGAAAACTTATGAAAAATAATTCGATAAATTTATCAATTTTATGAACAAATTAATGAGTAAGGGAGGTAATTAATATGTATGAACTTACGGCATAACAAGTGCACCCAATAAGGCAATGGCATCACCAGTGGCACTCTTACCACTAAGCTTTGGAATAAAAATTCCTTTAATTACATCTTTTGCTGGAGGGTTGACATAACTCAATTCTCCAAAAAAACATGCTGCCATTGCAAAAACTAGAATTGAAACAACCATTTCAAGCTTCCTCACCTATACTCATCATCGATCAACATCAACGGCATTAATATTAATGAAATCCAGTGAAATTAATTAATCAAGACAAAAGAATTAAATAATCAAATTAAAATTCATTAATCAATTAATATATATATATAGAGAGAGAGAGAGGGGTACACCTACCCCATATCTTTGCAGGCCAAGCAATAAAAGAGTGCTCAACCCAGTGCACAGAACTCCAACCCAAAGTGGGATATGGAACAATATATTCAGTGCAAATGCTGTTCCAATCACTGTTTCATGTTTGTACAAGGGAAATTAATAGTATTTTTTTAAAAAAAATTGTTATAAGCTAGAAAAGAATATTTTGAAGATGTTTGGATTAATAAGTTAATTTTGGGATGGAATTTGTAGTGGGTAATTTTTTATTAAAAAAATTTAAAATTCAAATTTGAATTAATATTTTATAAGTTTATTTTGGTGGGAGATTATGTTACTTAAGAAGAATTCTTTATTATTAAAAATTAAAAAATTAAATTTAAATTTATTATTTTAGTTATTAATAATATAAAAATTACAGTAGAAAAAATAATTATTGTACCATTGTTTTTTTTTAATATAAATTTTGGTTGAAAAAATAAACAAAACAAACAATTTATTTTGATTTTGTAAAATAAAACACCTGAATTGTCCAGCAACTTTTGCAGCCAATTTTTAATTATCCAAAACAAAAAACATGGAAATGATTGCAGCATATATACCTTCGGGGATATCTGCAGCTATGACAGCAATTTCTGCTAGCAACCAAAGGCTGTATTTTAGATATTTTGGGTATTCAGCCTTGCATAGTTCTGACAGATGTTTTCCTATATATACATACAGAATTAAACATAGATTAATTACGAATATTTCTCTATAAATTGTAGGATGCCAAGTAATTTGTCCTACCGGTGGTTACACCAAGATTTGCAGCCAAGGATTGTATTATGAGAGCAAAGATTAATCCAACTAAAATCACCCATAGCAGCTGCATATGGCATATAGTTAAAATAGCATCAAAGTTTGTTTTGAAAACAAAATAATTAAAAAACTTAACATGCAATAGACCATATATATAGTGTATATTTTTTTTCTTTTTATGTTGCTACTTAATTGTTACTTTTGTTGTCTGATTAATTCATATAGAAAAATTCTTGTCTATTCCCTATCCATTGTTCGTTGGTTTGGAAGCATGCATATATATATGAAAGTGACGTGTAATAGGAGGGGGGGTTTGAAGGGGGAGGTGGGGGTTAATTTTTATAAGACTTTGTATTATAATAGCGGTTCTTTGTTCGTGTGACTGTGTGATTTCTCACACTTAGAATTTTTTATTCTATTCTCTGTTTATATTTCAGTTTATAAATACAGGCAAGTATATTTAACTAAAACACTATTTAGTGATTCGTTACCTTTAATAGATAAGTGTTAAATACACGTAATGTGTATGTATAAATTAAAATAAGGATTGAAATAGAAAATGTTACAGAAGATGGATTGGAGTGAGATAGGTACATACTCGTCTTAAAAATGAATGGGACGTTTAGCCATTTTCCCTTATTAGACTAATAATTACGCATGCAATTCAATAGACATTCTCAACCAATTCCACATCAGACAGAAAAGGTGCGGTGGACGTTCTGTTAAATTGGAGCTTTCGCTCACTGATTAATTCTTCAATGCGTATAGATGATCAATGCTATTCAGAGTCAATCTCATCTAATACAAGACAATCAAATTTACTTTAGTGCACTCTAAAATTTACCTCATATCTGTGGTTTGCTCCTGCTTGCAAATCAGTTTCCACTGCAGCATGCATGACAACATTAATTAGGCTATAGCTCAAATAATTCTGATTTACTTGGAGAATCAATTTAGTTCATCAACGTATTTGATAGAGCATAGAGGAGAGCAAAACTCACTGTTTCCAGGGTCGAGATATGCCATTGAAACAAGAAAACCTGGCCCAACAAAGGACAAGAATTTCCTCCATCCGGGTTTCTAACGAGGAGCAAAATTCACGTTTAATTAGACCATTAATTCCAAGCTTGGATAAGAGAAAAAAAAAAAAAAAAAAAAAAAGACAAAATGTTTGAACATGCATATCCAATCTTCATACGTAGATTAATTACCTGCTCCTGAGGATCATGATGATGATGATCAAAGTGTTTGCTGTTATTTATGGAGGGTGGACTCACATCAAGAGCAACTATAGTACTGTTGCTCCCACTAATTCTTTGCTGTTGCTGAATGCTCTCCATAACTGCACTCTTCAAAGTACTGTTAGTTAAGAAGTTTGAATTTCCTTCACTTCGTCAGGCCACTATTTATGGTGGATATTTAAGACGTTTGATGAGCACATGAGAACTGATCAACTGAAGGGGAAGAACATTTGAGAATTGAATGGAGAAACGGCACGCAAATAGAGGCAATATCCTTGCTGTTTTTGTTGCCTACGTACGTTTGAACATAAGTGAAAGAAGCCTCGGTTTGATATCTATGTCAAAACTCATGTTACATATGGCATATTTAATATTTTTGGTTCTATCTATGTTCAAGTGAGTTTTAATTAATTTATTAATTGTGAGGAAATTAAATCAATGATTGATCTGATCAGGTTTTATTTGTCTTATTCCGCTTAAAGTAAATGGTTAATTTCATGAGAAACCGTTATGGATAATTTTAAAATTTGTAAAATTTTTTATAAAATCGGATCATATATAAAACGTGGTTCATATATGAAACGCACAATTAGTAACCGTTGAAATCGTGATTCTAATTTTTTATTACTTTTATTGTTTGTTAAAATTGCGATTAACTCCTGTTTCATATATGAATATGTTTTACGGAAGACTAGCTGTTTTAAATTTATTAGATTAATGCTGAATAAAAAATTTATTAGAAAATAATGCTAGTTTGTAGAAAATAATCCCACATATATACGTGGAATTTTCGTAGGTGAGAAAATAATATTTATACTTTCTGTAACATTCTGCATATCTACACAAATTCTCTCTTGACTCCCCAATTCTCAAATATTTATTGGTAAGTAGCTAGGTAGTAAGTTGTGTATTTTTTTGTTCCACAATAATGGGAGAAAAGTAGTCCTCTCCTTAGTATTTTATTTTCTATATAAAAAGGTACTTTTTTTTATCAATTAGTCTTATGTATATCCTAACCAAGGAGAATTGGCTAGTACTTTAAATTTTGGACCTTATTTTCTGTGAGAATTTTGAAGTTATATATAGCCGTTAGTAGTGTGATAGGATCATTCACCTTAAGAATCTTAGAATATTTAGACTCTTTTATAAGGATAAATTATCTCAATAATTTCTCAAATTGGAGGTAATTTATAAATATTATTTGATTCTCAAATTTGAAAATGTTAATTTTTATACCCTCATTTTAGATTTTGTCACATAATAATTGATATTAAACTCAAATCGAGTTAAGAAGTAACTTCATTTGTTACGTGACTACTAAATTACATCATTTTGGATGCTAATTAAATGGTGTTATATGAATTTACTTATTAGATGAATAAAAAATGAGCTAAGGACCATTCATATGACAAAATTCAAATTAAAAAAATCAAAATATTATTTTTTAAAATTGAAAATCAAAATGATATTTACCTCTAAATTGAACCACCACTAAGGTCATTTACTTTTTTATTTAGTTTGAGATTCTTATGAATTTGTAGGGGTTCTCCAATTGTATATTAATATCGATAGTGAATCTAGTGAATTTCACAGTCTTAATATATCTTGTCTCTTTTTGAATTTAGTTTGGTTTCATATAAGTTTGTGAAGTGTTTTCCTGTTTCTGGGCATGTGGATTAAGTTATATATTGATGAATCTAACTAAATTTTTAGTGTCTTAATTACCATAAAATTCAATTATTTCTTTAATCTGAATTTAATTTATAGGTCATTCTCCTGTGAGAACGTCTCATATATGAGCCATACGTATAAATTTCACTTTAGCTTATAAAGTATAAAAAATTAGCGTATAAAGTATAAAAAATTAGCGTATTAATGTTTAAATTATCAAATATTAGCGTAAAAAAAATTAGCGTATTAACGTATAAAGTTTAATTTACGTATTACTTCTCATATATGAAGTGATGGAACCGGAACAATCTTTTGAGGGGGGCTCATTTGTACAAAAAAAAAAAACATAAAACAAATATATGTAATTACTAAAGCATCAAAATGATAATATTAGAAAATACAAAAAAATTGCATCAAATTAATAATATTAAAAAATAAAGGAAAAATACAAAAAAATATTACTAATATTAGGAAAAAATACAAAAATAAAACTCAAGATAAGAGACAACATTGGAACGACGAAATAACCTTTAGCATACTAGAATAATTCATTTAAATAATAGTGGAGGAAGGAGTCGACAGAGGTCAGATCACAAGGGAAGAGTAGGCCACATACATTAGATTGAGAGTAAGAGAGATATTCATGTTTAGAATTTAGGAATTAGGGTGGGGGAGATAAATTCACGTTTAGAGATTAGAAATTAGGATGGGGATAAGATTTTAGTAATTAAACTTTAAAAATTCATGTTTAGAATTTTTTATACTCTTAAATAAAACGAGTCATTTTACTTAAGAGTTTTTTTTACTCAGAGTAAAACAATGTTGTTTTACTATCGAGTAAAACAAAAAAATAAAATAAGGCAATGAATCGCGTTTGTCTTCATCATTGGAACGTTTTTGCAGTCTATTGGGTAGTGTCACCGCGACCTAGCAGAGTTGAAACGAGGAGGTGCTGAAGTGGGGGAGGGGAGTAGAGGAGGTGCTGAAAGGGGGGAGAAAGAGTACTACTCCCCTCCCGTCCAAGAACAAGGGGAGGGGTTGTTGGAGGCCGCACTCCTTAGTTACACCATTACATATATGAGATGGTGTCACAAGAGTTTTTAAGTTAATTTATTTATTGATATCTATGAGCAATATCACTTCCCAATCAAACGAAAAAAAACTAGAAAAAGACAACAGTTGAGTCTTAATTTACATCAATTTTTCGTAGCTCAAATTAAATTTTATATATATGATGGCACCATCTAATATTCGATCAGTACGTACGCCATCTGTTCTTTTTTATTATTTTTGTAAACTTGATTGATTCCATTTATGATAAAAACTCTTTACAGTTTACACGCAGCAAGATTCATGAAAGCTTCATACTCATAATATCGTCACAACACAAACAACCATAAATAATATTAAAATTCGTGGACAATTTTGATTCACAAAAATTAATGTTCTAATGTTCTGATATGATTATAGAACAAAAACTTTAAATATAAAAGACAAAGAGATTAAGGGATGAAAAATGCATGTCTTGATGTAGTAAAGATTTGGGGACTCGATGATTGATTGCCCTAGGTATCACTTAAGAAAACTATATTCAATTATTCTCGTATTAAATATTACAAGTCAACTAATACATCAAATTAATGTGTCAAAGTGATTTCTCTATTGATCATATATAAACAAGAAAAATGTAGTCATATTCCTTTGTAAATAGTTAACCATACAATTGTTTACTGAATTTAAAATAATACGAGTAATGATGAGGAGTACTTTTTTTTTAATTTGTAATTTGATTTACATGAAATTCTATTATCATTCATTAATTTGCTCATCTGCTTAGACTAAAAGTTCATGTATTGAATAATAATAGAATTTTACATGATTGTATTAATAGTTTTGTATAAGTAAAATTCCTGGTTACTCCATTTCATTATTTTAAAAATAATTAATATTTTTTTTAATTATGTACCAAACTAGTTTTCTATGATAAGATAGTAGCAATTGCACTGAAGGAGTGAAAAGAGAAACACATCTCAGAGATTCATGCATCACTTGAGCCTTTCAAAAAAGTCCATAGACGATATCATAGAATTGTTTTTCTAGCTTAAATTTTTTATTTTTTAAAATTTTCTTGATAACAATGCAAAAGTTTAGTTTCTAATGAGTCTTCTACAAACTATATAATTTATAATGAGATCGGGCGATTATATACGCCCAGATCTTTTTTTTAGGGTAAAATACACTAAATCCCCTATACTATTGCTTCGTTCCACAATCACCATTGTAGTTTTAATTAAAATATTTAACCCACTTCATTTTCTAATTTTAGAATAATTAGTCTCTATATTAATTGTCATTAAGTAATTAAACAAAATTGAGCAGATGACTTTAATATAAGATAATAAAATGACAAGACTAACCTTAAAACAGAGAATTATTTAATAAAATTAATCAATAATTGAAAACCAAAAATTCTTACCCAAGAGTAAGAAGCAATATTTTTATGCTTTTCTAAGGATGAAATAATGACAAAAATCATTGAGTATATCTTAAAAATCTCTTTAATTGGTGATAAGTTTCATTTCAATTAATTACATCCTGTATTTTTCAGAGTTTAATTAGGTGTTGTAGGTATTGAATAATTATGATAGGGATAAAATTAGTGTTGTAGTATTAAATAGTTCTAACAGAGTTAAAATTATCTTTTCATTGACTTTATTTAACGTCATTATTAATTTTCTTAAATTTGAAAAGTTAAGGGAGTTAGTTGTTGTGATTAAAACTATAGGGGATAAAGGCGGAACGAAGCAATAGTATAGAGGGGTTTACTGTATTTTACCATTTTTTTTAAATTAACAAATCCCACACCGGGATAGACATGGCCACGGTTTACGAACCGTCGGTTACGGTTCGTGAACTGCTGATTCATAGTTTCACAAAAGGTAGAACCAAAACCGGCCCTTGGGCTTGCCGGTTATAGTTACTGTTACGGTTTGGAACCAAGGGTTCATGGTTCCTTCACGGTTCCAATTCCGTCCCGATTCTGGTTCTGGTTTTTTCACGATTTTTTACGGTTCAAATTTTCTAACATTAAATTTGAAAAAAAATAAATACAATATATACAAATTTGATATAATTGAAAAGTAACTTGAATTACCATGTAGATTTAATGATGTATATACAAAATATAATAAAATAAAAAATACTCTATATTTGTTAGTAATTAAATATTCATTACTATTAACATGTTGCTAATAACTGTACCATAATGAATATGGATAATAATTGATACTCTTTGAATATTAAACTATGAGTTTAATCATGTATTTATATGGATTTATTTATTCATTATACAAGAACACGTGATAATTCAAGTTAATATGGTTAATCATAAGTAATCATTTATGCTAATATACTTATAGTATAATAATCAACCATTAATACTATTAGATAATAAGAAAGTTTAATAATTCAATTTATTAGTTAATCATCCTTTTCATTTACAAGAAAACCAATATATATGATTCAATATAAAATATACCATAAGTGATTAAATTCAAGGATCTTACTTCTAAACTAACAAAATAAAAAACTAACAATGAGAATTAGATAACAAAGTGAATGAAATGAAATATATTAAAGTAAATAATTGACTAAAATAAAATAATTTTAGAAGTGATAGGAGATTATGAGAGAATATGTGAGAAAATTCAAGAAATTTATATAAAATAATGAAATATATATTTTTTATTTTTTTGGAGCCGTCGGTTCTAAACCGCTGGTTCACGATTCATAAAAATGTTGAACCGGGATCGTCCCACCATGGCAGGTTTCGGTTCACAGTTCAGGCCCGACAAGGGGCGGTTCTGGTTCACGATTTGGGCCCGAAGAGGGCCGGACCCGCCAAGCCTGCTACAGTTAAAACCGTAACCGTGACCATGACTACACGGGAAAATGTCAGCCACAAATGATATGCGGAATGAAAAAAATAAAGTGAAAACACAAAGTTAACGACGTGGACCAATTGGTGATAAATATGTATTATTTAGTTGGATCAATTACCCATACATGTTTATCACCAATTGGTCCATGTCATTCACTTTATATTTTTATTCTATTTTTTCACTTTGCCTATCATTACTCGGTACTTTATCAAAATATATTGCCATTACTATCTAACTTTCTTTACATTTTTCGAAAGAGGGAACTCTAATCTATCTACTCTAAAGTTACCCCTCACATTAGCAGATAAATTTGTTTGTGTATTAAAACACTTAGGTCTTTCTGTTTATATCTTATGATAAGCAACAATATTTGCTAGAATGTGTGCTTCCTTCAAGGAATATGAAATTTATGTTTGACAACGGTTATTTTCAATACCTCTTGCTAGACTTGACCACGGTTCTGGAACCACCGGTTCCGTGGTCATGGGAACGGGAACCCAAACTACGGAGGGGCAATTCTGGTTACGGTTCCGGAGCGGTCGGTTATGATTTTAGAACTGCCGGTTCCTGTTATATTCCGATTTCGATTACGGTTTTCTTCAAATTCCGATTTTTAGTTTATATTTTGATTTAAATCCCACTTTTAAATTTAATTTCTATTGAAATAATGATTAAACTATTAATTCAAATTCAAATAATACAACATAGTAATATAATTAGGATGATAATAGTTAGAATTGAACTTATAAATTAATATATAGTGTTTTTAGAAGAATAGAACTAGGAAGAATTAGATAAGTGAGATTGAAATATATAAAAATAATAACAATATTGAAAGAATAATTGAACATTTGAATTATTAATTAGAATTCAACTAGTATAATACAATAATATAATTAGAATAGTAGTTAAAATTGAACTAATAAATAGATTTTTTAGAATAATAGAATTATGAAGATTAGATAAGTGAAAAAGTAAGATATAAAAAGAATAAGAGTATATATAGAGAGAATGATCGAACTATTAATTGGAATTCAAATAGTATATTAGCATAATATAAAAATAGAATTAGTATAATATAAATTAGAAAAGTTGATACATAATATAATTGGATTAATAGTTGAAATTGAACTAATATATAGAGGTTTTAGAAAAATAGAATTATGAAGGATTGAATAAGTGAGAAAGAAAAATATAGAAATGATAAGAGTATTAAAAGAATGATTGAACTATTAATTATAATTCAAATGATATATTAGTATAATATAATATTAGAATTAGAATAATTATTTATAAAAGTTGATTCCCTAAACCCTAAACACTAAACTATAAATTATAAACTTTAAAAACTAAAAGATAAAGATTAAAAAAGTAAGAAATAATATTAGAAGACGAATTATATAATGACGATGAAGAGATATAAAAATATTTATAAAATTATAAGAATGAAAAATAAATTTTTTTTTGACAGTTTCGATTACCGATTCAACATTTTCAAGAACTGGAACCATAACCTTCCAACCGGAATTTGGCCATGTCTACCCCTTGCAATCTTTTAAGGGTATTTATTTTTTCCTTACAATGAATATATCAAAATAATAGAGTCCGCTTTAACCCATTATTTATACCTTTTACATATGTAGATTGATTCCGTATAGAAGTGGGCTTGTTTTTGCCAACAAATTTGTGCAAAAATCAAAATTACAAGCAAAAATTAAATATCCCTTCTCATCACGTAGTAAATTAATTCCTATCTACCCTATTATTAGGATTCCCTTTATAACTCTCATATGCATTTAGTTTTGGCCATTTAAATTGTTGTTGGGTATCATTTAACCATTTTAAATAATAGTACTATACGTGGAGCATTTGAAATAGATGACCAGAGATATGTAACATGGATTTGACTACAAATTATGGCGCACTAAATTCATTAGTTTCTAATTAGGACATTAAAACCATAAAACATTTTTATGTTTTTTTACTTAATTCCAGTATATTTAGATGAAAATACGAAGTCATGAAAAGCATTTTTGACTGTCGTGATTAATTTCATGAAAGAAATTACTTATTTTTTCACCGATAACGAACAGAAGATAATGAGAATATAAAAGAAAAAAATTGATGCTAGGTTTTGAAAAAACAATGCAGTAAATAATTGATTTTTGAATAAATTGGCGAAAGAGAAAAGAAAATGAACAAAGGAAACGGGGGAAATGAAGTGCAAGTTGGAAGAGAAAGAAAAGAAAGAAAGACCAAAGAAAAACGAAATAAAGAAAAAAAAGGAAAAACAAGAAGGAAAGGAAAGAAAAAAGACTGCCATTTGAAAGGAAAAAGTAAAATAAAGAAAGTGAAAGGAAAATTAAAGAAAGAAAGAAAGAAAATTAGTTAAAAGGGAAAAAAAATCAATAGGCAATAAATTGTTGATGATGATGGGTAAAATACTAAAATATTTTGTCAAAAGATATTTATAAATCCAAAGGATTTTCCTCATATCATGATTTATTTTTTAAGTTAAATATTTCATTTTTGAATCCTCACATGTAACTCATATCCGTTTTTTTTTCTCAAATTAATTCTATTAGTTTACATGTTTTCAATAATTTTCCACACTTCACATCCAATTTTACTCTATGGGAATTTTGTGGATATTTTATAAATTAAAGGGGTCTTTGGTAACTAACCCTTTTAAAAAGGGTATTCTTCTCTTTTAAATTAGTGAAAGTAATCAAAATCTTAATATTTAACCATACCCATTATAGAGAATAAATCTTGTTAATATTCCAACTCGAGAGGGTAAAACAATATTAAATAAAACCTCTAGGGAGTAAAATGAAAATTACCCCTAAAATAAACAAACACCCTATTTTCTCTAGTCCAGTGTGAATTATGCTAATTGTGTTGCACAAATAGTTACTAACTAATTTTTCGTCCATTTGACAAGTAACGTCCTTAGTCATGTGACATAAAACAACGTCCGTTCTAAATGATTAACAAAGTTACATGACTAATTCATTGCTTGTCAAGTAGATAAAAAATGAGTTGGAAATTATTTATGTAACAAATTTAGGTTAAGAAATCAAAATATAACTTTTTCAAACTTGGCCACTAAAATGATATATTAATGGACTATTAGGGCATGCACCCTAAATTATATGCTTACAATTAGTAGACATCTAAATATGAACTTGGTTATGAAACATTTATCGTTTAGGAAAGAACTTTTGGGCTGAGGCTATTAATTTGTACCATGTTTAATGTGATTATCAGTGTTTTGGAAATCGGATTGGACCTATCGGTACGACCATCAATTGGACCTTAGTTCGGTTCGATTTTATTTCATAAAATCGCTTTACATAAAATTGGTCAAATTCGGTCAAAACTCGAGTTTGACCAAGTTCAACAGGTCAAATTCTAGTTTTGACTGGTTGACTCAATTTTTTTTAGTTTTAGTTTGAACTTTGGACTTTAAGTTATGCGCTTTTGGTTAGTTTTTAATTTTAGTCCAATAATAATACATTTTTGAGTCTAATGTTAATTTTAAGTTTTAAAATTTTAGGGTTAATATCAATTTACCCCCATGAAAGGTCAGCTTTGATCACTTTACTCCCATTACACCATGGATTTTTAGTCAAAGATATCATGTAATAATGCCGTTAGATAAATTTATTGCACAGACATATCTATCCTCGAATTATATTTGTATAGCCTATATTACCCATATTATAAATGGATATTCCAATTATATCATCCAAGAAAGTATTAGGAGCCCTAATAGTAATGTGCACATCTTCATCTTATCTTCTTAAACTAATTCTAATTTTTTGAAAAAAGTGAACTAAATCTTATTTCATCTAATCCTACTCTATCTAATAGATGGTGGGAAGAACTAATGGGAAAGAATTGTTTTGCACTTATTTGAATTATTGACACTCAATTTTCAGGTCAGTTTTACACTTATAGGAATCAATATAATATGATTATATATTTATTGAAGTTGAAGGTGCATGTGGGTGTATGTTGTGTAGATGTGAAGTCGTGATTTTTCTTCTATTTGAATGTGTTTATGACTAATTTATTACCTTGCATGTAATATCTATTTACATATTTTTAAAAGTTGTATTTTTATAGGTATTGCTTCCATGGACCCTTTTTTTTTTCTTCTATCCTCAACCTTCCTTATTCCCAAATCAAATTTATGTTTGTCCTAATTATGAGTTATTACCATAAGCAATCATTCGTTGGTGTTCCTCCTGTTGAAGGCTATCTACCAGAAGTATATCTTAAGAATACATACTCCATAGTACCCTCCACAAGGGTAGTGGATATTGTGAAACTGTTGAAAACTTATTTGATGTTAAAAAATTGATTCCCAAAAGATTCTAGTTTCAACATTATTTGTGGGTCTAGGAAACTTTATTACTACCATATTTCTCAGGCTTTTGTTTTTTTGGTGCTGATGACGCTATGTTTGTGTTATTTTTGCATCAAAGTTGATCGATAATATTAAAGAAAAAATATGTTCCTCTGGCTTCTTGGAGAAGGTTGTTTCCAGTGGCAGAACCTGCAGAAGGGAAATTTAGCGGGAGTTAATTTAATTTTCTTTTCACTAAGCGAATGCATGTATTTAACAATTCAATTATCAAATCAACCATAATAAAAAAATGATAATATATATATGTATTTTTTGTGAATTCATCGTTCAATTGTATTGATAATGAATCTTACATGTATTATGTGTTTCACTCTTTTGTTCATTTTATGATATTTAATATTTTATTCCTTATTTTATTTTATTTTATATTAAGACAACATATTTTTTTTATTAAAGTTAAAAAATAACACAAAATTAGACCAATTTATGATAAAACTTCATCACTTTCTCTTTTTATTTTAATTTTAATTCTCCTTATCTTCATCCTAATATTAAAAATATAAATACACTTTGTAGTAAGAGAATAATTTTTCACGATTATATAATTAATTCATAGAATTTTAGGAAAATTTTTGTAATTATTTACTAAAGAAATATGTTGAAGTTTAGGCAAAGTTGATAAGAAATTTAATATGGTTAAACATTTGAAAAGAACTTTGGTGGGGGCTCCCCATGTAGATCCGCCCATGGTTGTTTCATAATTTTGGTTTTGGTATAGTGCATGTTTGTGGGCATACTGTGGGTTTGATTTCTTGATTTTACACATCCCAATAATGCATATATTATCTCACAGTAATTTTGAAAATGATTGGGTTTTAGGGTCATTACCACCAAGGATGATCGTTATGGCATTGTATCTTAGGCCCTGCAATAATATGAGAAACATAGAAATGCAGTACAGAGCAGAAATTGCATGTAGTTATGAAATGTTGGAGTAATTAATCCTTTACGTACAGCCCATTTATCTCCTTTCAAAGTTGAAACTCCCATTGTCAAAAAATTCACAAGAGAGTCTTATGATCTTACTTAAAATTGATGTTATGTTCTCCAAACTCTAATAGTTGTATCTTTTGAACCACTGAAAAATATCAGCTTCTTAATTGCAACCAAACCAAAAAGTAATTTTTCTGAATCCTATTTGTAAATATAGGTTTCATTTCATTATCTTTTTACCTTCCCCAAATTCTTGATCTTGTTTTGCACCAAGAATCCTAAATAGTAGCTGACTTTGTTATTTTTCCTTACCAAACCGTTTGATATTAAGATTTTTAGGTTCTGATCATATTTTCATATGATATTGTATACAAGTTGACTTTACATAGGCTCTTTCAAAATCTAGCCACTAATTTTCATGATTAAAGTTTTGTTGGGTGAATCCATTATTAACTTGGTTACTATATAAAAGTTTTATTGCTACTCTTCCTTTTCTTTTTTCCTCACTGAGAGAAGGCAAAGAGCTTTCTAGTGTAAGCAAGTTAATAGTTCTGTTTATTGTTCTTTAATGATTCACCGTTAAGATTTTATTTCACAGGCGTCAAAGTTTTGTTGTGGGAGGATGCTACTATTTGTTGATCAATTAATAGATAAACACAAGACTGTTGGCAGACACAAGCGTAAGCTATTTTTTCTTCTTCTTATTTTTTGTTCTATAATCCAAGTTCCTTAAAAAAAATTGATTGAACATAAATACCAATGAAAAATAATGTAAAATGATATCTAATTTTAAGGATTTCCATATTTATTAATTTTGTTTATGTAAGATTCTGCTTTGCTATTACTCCTTATCCTTGAGCCTTACTAATTGTGCAATAGATTAGAAGATGATTTAGAATGTTTTCCTTGATAAAACTGAATACAGGGTTTTGTTCTTCAAGAGATAAACTGCATTCAAAATAAGAAGCAATAATTTGTTGTTGGCTATCTCTAAAATTGAATATAGCTAATAATGGAAAAAGATTCGAAATTAGGGTAATTAAATTTTGCACATATGGAATCTTTAAGTTGATTTCATATGTTGGGCAGCTATATACTTATTAAAAGAAATTAACCAATAGCATTAATTAATAAATTTTTTCGTTGGATGAAAAAAAATTACCTATATGATGGTCATGGCTAATTTATCATTTTTTATGCATGGTTTCTTTACATATTTAAAGGCTGTGTTTTTTTTTTTTTTTTTGTATTATGTTTAATCTCATTTTTTGATAGTTGACCAAGTCGTAAATTTTTATATGTAATAGTGGGCTATAAGTGAATAGAAAATGTTCACGATACAAATTCAACATCATGGCTCATGGGCACTTTCAATTCAATCCAGAGCCCTATTACAATGGAGGAGTGGTGGAATGTCTTCCAAACATAGATCTATATTACATGTCATTTTTTGAATTAAGAGACATTTTAAAACAGTTTCATCTGCCTACCAATATCCAAATGTCTTTCAAAATAGTAAATGGCCAACTGAGGAGAATTACAAATGATTCAGATGTTATTGACATGTTTGCTATGTTTAGGGATGGGTCAACTATAGTGATATATGTTGGTAACATTCATATATCTCTTGATAATGTTGGTAATGATGATGTTATATTATCCAGTGGGTCCAAATATGTAATTTCAGAAGGCGAGAGTGAAGATTAAACTAAATTAGGATATGATCTTCAGTATTTTCTAGATGGTGAAAGCTTAAGTGATGGATGTGATCCTATTGAAGATGGTAAAATATCGGGAGAATCTGCACTTCTGGTAGATACAGGTGAATAGGGTGTTCAACAAAATTGAAAAACCGCCCACAACGACCAAACCACACTGCACTATATCGTATAGAGTATAAACCGTAATTTTATTCTTTTTAATGGTTGGTTTTGGTTTCAATATTTTAAAATTGCATAGTACGGTGCCGTTTTATTTTATAAAATTAAAACCGCAAAAAAATCGCACCGCAAGAATACAGTAATAGTAATATAATTTTATATATAATATTACATAATAAGCATTGATAATTTGACTTATTTGCTTGCATTTAGCCACTTATCTTATCTTTATATTATTATTTTAAAATTTAAATAAGTTAATATCTTTTATTTTTGTTATTTACCCATAGTCTTCTTATTCTTGCTTTTATATTTTATTAACTATATATATAAACAAAATGGTTATTAAACACTTGTATATCATTAATTGAATCATGAATTTTAAATTTTAAATTATTATAATGTGATATTTATTTTATGATGCATGAATATTAGTTTTCTTTTGATGCACTTACATAATTGTATTACTAGATTATAAATATGTTGAAAATATTATCACACTAGATTAATAATATATTAAGAATATTTGTATTTAGTTATAAGTATAGTTTTGAAAATATGATCATAATTTCAAACGTGCATTAATTCTAATATACTTTTTATGTAACCTAATATTTGTTAAAATAAATTTTTTCCTTATATTCTAATTTATCGTTATTTTCAAATTTTTTTATAATTTTAAACTGTATACACTGCACCACACCGCACCAAAAAATTGTACACCGCAAACCATGGTTTTAGACTTTTAATGGTTAGTTATGGTTTTCAGTTTTTACATACCACAAATCATGGTACAATTAAAAGTTCTATGTAAAACCGCCCAAACCGCACTATATACCCCGTACAAGTGAATATGCTGCCTATGTTGAACTAATTAAGAGAGATTATGAGGATTTCATACCAGCAAAAGCAAAAGAAAAAATGATTGAAGAAGATCAAGTGAGCGACAATGAGGTATTAGATACAGCTAATGATTCAACTGATGAAGAAGATAGAGTTACATTTCCAAAATTTAATGAGGGTACAAATATGAAAAATTCAGAACTTTCTGTGGGATTAATATTCTCTTCAGTGCAAATGTTTAGAAGAGCTATACGAATGTACTCAATTCGAAATGGTTTCAACCTGAGTGTGGATAGAGAATTTATGGTAGTTTATATAGAGGTACCAGTGAATTTCAAATCAAATCCATTCATGGTACTTCTCAAAGATGTCCCTCTTTATATAAGAATAGAAGTGCAAATGCTACATAGTTGGCTAAAAGATTCATAAGGTAGATTGGTGATAATCCAAATATGAGTACCAAGGCATTTATAAAGGTAGTTAAAAGAAAGTTTAAAGTAAATATTACTCCTATACAAGTGTATAAAGATGAAAGCTTTGCAAATGATTCATGGAGAACATAAAGATCAATATCTAAAGTTGAGAGACTATTGTGCTACACTTATTGATAGAAATTATGGTTCTACGACAGTTATTTCTTGCGAAAGATTATCCCTTACAAGAAATCCAATTTTCAAAAGAATGTTTGTAATGTTTTCTGTCCAAAAAGATGGTTTTGTGCTAGGGTGCAGACCAATAATAGGGCTTGACGCATGTCATCTGAAGGGGCAATTTGAGGGCCATTTGATCCATGTTGTAGGTAGAGATGCAAATAATTAGATGTATCCCTTAGCAATCGCATGTGTTAAAAGTGAGTGCAAAGGTAGTTGGTCGTGGTTCTTAGAAATTCTGGTAAGTTATATAGGGACCCAACAAAAAATGGTAGGATATTCGTATCAGATAGACAAAAGGTATTTTAAGTACAACATAATTATTGTTTACTATTGTGTTTTGTCTATGTTTTTTGCATACAATTTGATGTCATAACTCTTTTTTTGAAATTGCTTGTAGGGATTGGTGGAAACATTGGATTCAATGTTCCCAGGCATTGAACATAGATTTTGTGTCAAGCATCTATATGCCAACTTTAAGTTGCGATTTAAGGATAAAAATTTAAGGAATATTCTATGGGCAACAGCACGGGCATATTTACACGATTAATAACAAATTAAGATGGGAGAGTTATAGATTGCTAAAATTGAATAATATCAATGGTTAAGAAGAATACCTGCTAAATTATGGGTTAGATCATTGTTCAGTACAAGATCAAAATGTGATCTCCTGAGCAATAACATCAGTGAGTGTTTTAATCAATTTATATCTTCTGCAAGAGATGAACCAATTCTATCAATATTTGAAACTATTAGAAGAATGATAATGTGTAGGTTTAAAGAAAAAAGGGAATGGATTGGTAAGATTAAGGGAAATATGTGCCCTAGGATACATGACAAGTTGGAGGTTACAAAATCTAGAATCATTGACTTTGATACAATTCGAGCTAACCCATACATATGGGAAGTTATTTGATTTGAACAAATATTTTGTGGTCAATCTTGATGTAGGAACATGTGCTTGTAAAGAATGGGACTTAAAAAGGAATTTCATGTGTACATACATGTGCATCTATAATGGAGAGTGAAGCATAGCCTGCAGAGTTTGTGCATGAATTCTATAGTGTTAATAGTTATAGAATAGCATAATAAAATATTATCATACATATTCCAAATCAAAGTCAATAGGTGATTTCATATGGTGATCCAATTGACCCACCAATAATTAGGAAAGGCCTAGAAGGCCAAGAAAGTTGAGAAAAAAAGCTGATGAAGAAATGGGCATCAACCCATCAAGAGTTACAAGAAAAGACACTAAACACCACTACAGCAATTGTGGTGATGCTTCACACAATAGGATAAGATGTCCACATCCTCCAAAATTTACAAATAAGAACAGTGGAGCAGTTGTACCACAACTAAGAGAATAAATATTTTATTTAAGTTAAATGTTGCTATAATTGTTGTACCCAAAAGAATACATATATATATTTTTTAATTTGAATGTTACTATAAATGTTTAACTACATGTGTGCTTTTTTTATGTAGAGAAATATTGTTCAAGAAGATAGTAATGTGAATGTTGTAACAACAATGAAATTTTAAGTCAAACTGGTCCAAGTGGTGTAGGAAATGAAAATATCCAAGCAGATGAAACTAAAATTGTTATGAATAATAGGAGTGGAGGTAGGGGAAGGGGTAATAGTGTAGGAAGACGTAGGAAAAGCATTGAAGGAAGAGGAAGCAGATGTGAGATTAGAAGAAAAGGAAATATTAGTAGTGCAGGAAAGAGTATATATCAAAGTGTAGGAAGAGGTATGATTGAGATTACAACAACTGAAAGTGGGACTTCAATAGATTTTAGAAGTCAAGGTAGAGGTAGGAGTAAAGTTAGAGGAAGAGTGTCCAACAACGGACCATTTTCAGGATTTGGCAATTGGAATGGACAAGGATTCTCAACAGGGAATTACTTCACACCAGTTGGAGGAGAACCAATTAGGAGCAGTGATTATATACATATTTTTAAAATAACTACACCAGTTCATTTTTAAAATAACCGGTGTAATTGTCCAGATTTACCTGGTGTAAAAGGCTAGTTTTGTACTAGTGTGTTCAACATAGAATTGGGGTGAATAATTTTTTGTTATATAAGTATATATATATTTACTTTTACAGGTTGTACCTTTTCATGTCTATTCATTGTCTCTATACAAACTTGGTTTCAAGGGATTCAAGTATCTCTTTGTTTACCATATATATAAGTTGGTTTTTTTTAAAAAAAAGTATCTCATAAGAGAGGAGTGTTTTGTTCGAAAATCATATTGTTGATATAGATGCCCCAAATTTGACGGAAGAACTTCACACAACTGCATGAGTAGATAGTTATTTTGTTGTCTGATTCTTTTATTTATTTTCTAAGATGTTCAACACTGGGCATCCAGTACTAGTTAAATTTAGCTCCTCTTTCTGTTAGGAGGTCAAATAATGTTATTAAGTTAATGCTATTTGGGGAAAAAATACTTTGCAATAAGATAATAAATAACCAAAAACTTACCGTTTTCAAAAAATAAAAAAATCAAAAACGTATAAGTTGTGCTTGATAGCTAAAATCAAAAGCATATAAGTTGTGCTTGATGACTTGAAGATATGTACGGTATTTTAATACAATTAGAATTAATTAAGGGTAAACTTGTCAATATATTACTGTTTTTTTCAAAAAAGTAAGCCATATCAGATTTTAATCGCTACTGAATTTAACGAAATATGGTCAATGGTGTAAAGTTATAATAAAAATAATTCATGGGGGCAAAGTGATCAAAGCTAACCTTTCATGGGGGTAAATTGATATTAACCCTAAATTTTATCTTTTGATTTTGAATGTTAGATCCAATCTCAATACATTTGTATGTGGGCTTATTTTTATTCTATATCTAATTTTTAACTCACCCAAAATAAATAATAAATACTTGACATACCACCATTTTAAGTCATTTTTTGATAAATTAAATGCCTAAATAAAAGAAAAAAAACCTCACAAACTTTAAAATATATATATTTTTTCTTTTATTTTAAAATTATTATGTTTGATACTAAATAATATCTAATTTTTAAATAAATTAGTGGTGTTCTAGTAATATTATGTATTTTAACTATAATTTAGTAAATATTTGTAATCAGATATCATTTTTTGAATTATTTATATATTTATAATTTAAATTTATTTAGGAAAAATTTCTATTAAGGGCGCGCTTATAATCATTATTATTAAATAGGGCATAACTTTGAGCCAATTATTGTTAAGGGTGTATGGATAATTTAACTACTAAATTTATTTAGCAAAATACTTAACTACCCTTTAATCTTATCTATTAACACCTATCAACAAAATTCACTATCCCAATCGTTCAAAAACTCAAAAAAGTTTTACTATAGAGAAACAAAATATCTAAATCAAAAAAATTTTCAAAACAAATTGAACATACAGAAACTAAGAAGAATAAATAAATTTATCATAAAAAAACCTCCTATTAAAACTAAAAATCAATTATTGAATTTAAAATCTTGATCCTAATACTTTAGTAGATGTTTAATCCATTTGTTGCGACTAATTCTCGTATGTGGTTGGCTTAAGATATTTTAAAAAAATAATAAATTCTAGATCTAACTGAAAATTATCAAATTAATATATAAACTATATTATTTCGTATTTGGTTGACTTAACAAGATATTTTAAGAAAATAATAAATTATTGATCTAATTGAAAATTATCAAATTAATCTATAAACAATATTATTTTTGTAAGGGATAGTGAAACTATTAGTAAGTGTAAAAAAATAATTAATTTTATTTCTAAAATACGAAAACATCAACATGATTTCAATTGTGTATAATATTAGATTCTAATTCTAATTAGATTTGTATAGTTTCTATATAAATAAATAATTAATTAATTAAAAAGAGTATTATAGGATTTAAAGACTAAAGAGCTAAAACCCTACAACATAAGATGCTTTTATATATTGTTTATAATATTATATTCTAATTATGATTGGATTTGTATATTTTATATGCGAAGAGTTAATTATTATTTTTTTAAATATCATTTTAAGCCAACCAAATACTAGAATTAGTCGTAATTAAGGGATTAAACAGATACTAAAGTATTAAGATCAAAATTTTAATTTTAATAATCGATGTTTAGTTTTCTCCGGCCTTTTGATGATCATAAATTTATTTCTTCTCCTTAATTTTATGTATTTTCAATTTCTTATACAAAAATTTTATTTTATTTAGATATTTTGTTTCTCTATGGTACGGTAAAACTGTTTTGACTTTTTGAATGATTGGGATAATAAAAAGTTGTTTGATAGATGTTAAAAGATAAGATTAAAGGATAATTAAGAATTTTGTTTAACGTATTTAATAGTTAAATTATCTACATGACGTTAACAATAATTAAGTTAAAAGTTATGCCTTGTTTAATAATAATGATTATAAACACACCCTTAATAGAAATTTTCCCATTTATTTATAATGTCATCTAATTTTTTCCTCCAATCTGATGGGATTGACCCTTAAGCTAGGTCGGTTCATAGTTCGATCTAATTTCAAAATATTGGTGATTATTCGACAAAAAATTTAAATAGTGAAGACAAAGGAGGTAGCAATAAGGGATGGAAAATGCATGCTTTCATGTAGTAAAAATTTGGGTAAGTTGTTTTTGTAAATAGAATGTTGATTCCGTAGCTTCCGAGTTTTAGACATATATTCCGTAGCTTTCGAGAAGGTTGACTATCCCTAGGTATCACCTAAGAACAAATATATTCAATTATTCTCGTATTAGTTACAAGTCAACTAATAAATCAAATTAATTTGTCAAAGTGATTTCTCTATTGAGAATATGTAAAGAAGAAATAGCAAAAGGCAAAAAAAATCACTTAACTTTATTCAAATTCGAATTTTGATCACGTAATTATTAAATTGATCGAAAACATCATTAAACAATATAAATGTTAGTATTTATATCATTCCGTCTGTAAAGTCTGTTATCTATTTCTAAACGTTAAATTAAAGAATATTTACGTCTTTTCAAATATCTCTTTCTCTTCTCTCTCATTTTCTCACCAAGCATTGCAGGAACAACAACCCATAATTCTTTGGGTCTTCTAATTCAATTAAAATTCCAAAGTTGTAATTATCATATGGAGCAAATATCCCAGGAGGATCCAACACAAGGGATCGTCCCAAATTTCGATTGCTTCCCACCCAAAAAAAATTCAATGCTCCCCTGGCTTCAGTTTCATAAACTCCTAATCCCTGAATATTGACATACCTGTAGGGGTAATTGTTGGTGAACTCGATCAGTAGGAGCGCTTCCCAAATCAGCGATCTGATTATGGTTTCAGTTCTTGTTGGTGGCGGTGGTGGCAGTGTCGTGATTATTGTTGCTGCTCCAACTAGAGGTGTTGCGATTGCACCATATGCTGAGAAAAAAGAAAATATAGTAGAAAAAAATATAGTCCAATGATAACATGAGATCAATGTAACGCCCCGATTTCCGAGGACCGAAACACGCCGTAACCTCAAGATTTAGTTTCCATAATCTTGAGGTCACAAGGCTCCAATTACTATCATTACTCAATAATAATATAAAACTAATACTTATTTAATCATCCTTACAAAACCATAGTTAATAAAACAAAATCCATCACAAATA
This sequence comes from Ophiorrhiza pumila, assembly GCA_016586305.1. Classification (NCBI taxonomy): domain Eukaryota; kingdom Viridiplantae; phylum Streptophyta; class Magnoliopsida; order Gentianales; family Rubiaceae; genus Ophiorrhiza; species Ophiorrhiza pumila. The sequence goes on along the minus strand of BLIW01000010.1, from coordinate 9,006,081 downwards.
TTCAAACATAATCATGGGTCTAAAACCCATAAACTTATTCCAAAGTTCTTATACTAAGTACTTCAACCACTCATCCTTTACAATTCCCAGACCCCGGTCTCGTCTTTATCTACGCCATCAACATTATCTGTAAAATATTATATATATAAAGAATGAGCGAATAGCCCAGCAAATAAACCCTGGATCATTTAAAATAGTCATACTTTGCAAAATAATATATTTTAATATAACATATAAACAAACAGACAAATACTTGACTTTCATATACTTGACTTTCATATACTTCGATATTCGGCCATTATCTCTTGGGGTCATATACTTGACTTTCATTATCTCTTGGGTTAAGTACATGACTTTCATTATCTCTTGGGCCATATACATGACTTTCATTATCTCTTGGGCCATATACATGACTTTCATTATCTCTTGGGTCAAGTACAGAACTTTCATTAACTCTTGGGTCATGTACATGACTTTCATTATCTCTTGGGCCATGTATATGACTTTCATTATCTCTTGTGTCATGTATATGACTTTCATTAACTTCATACAATAATATGTTTCTTTTTTTTTTTCACCGAACTATTGTACTTGAATATAATCAGTATCATTAATCTAACTTTATGTACATATATTAATCTTGTAACTTTACTGTACGAAAACCAAGTTGATGAAATTATCCAATATATGCATACACCACATGAAAGCAAAAACAGATCTTCATAATATATATTTAATATGTGAAAACAGCCCTTCATGATCAATTTCCTGAATCCCGTACACATGTATATAATTTCACGTCATATTAATCAAATTTATTCATGATCACTTACACATTTGTGTACATATATATTATTTTGTCATGATTACACATATCATATATACATATATATAAATAAGCCTTCATGATCAATTTTCTGAACACGTACATGCGTGTATGTAAGGTTTCATCATATTAAAATTTCCTTCTTCAATTATCAAAATTATTCACAACAATTTACTCCCGTCCTCTGATCTGTATTCGTTCCGTCATAATAGAAGATTACTGATTTTTTTTTTTAACGAAACCAGTGACTTGATGACATAAATCTTAATGTGAATCATAATACATATTAAAGTAATTTGTAAAAGATCTAAAGATTAATAACTATGAAAGGGATCTAGAATTTACTTACTGATTATTTTAGTTCCTATCAGCCTTTTCTCTTGCTCCAAAGTCAGCTTTTTCTCTTGCTCCAAAAGTCGTTACGTGAATTTTCTGATGTATTGAAGGGTCCTATTTATAGTGTTTGATTAGGGTTTACATGTAATAGTTTCCTTATCCCTCAAGTATTCTGTTTCCTAATTTTTAGCCTTGTTTCTCTAGGGTTTACATGTGTTAGATTCCTTGTACATAAAGTATTTTGTTCCTTTCCTTGTACGTAAAGTATTTTATTTCCTTTTATTTTTGATAATAAATTTCCAATTAATTTGTATCTTATTCTATTTCTTTTAAATAATTCCCTAAGTTTAAGACTATTTAATTCCTCACATATCTTTATTACTATAAACATAATCTATTAAATAGTTTCCTATATAAAAATAATACATAGAGATTTTAATTTTACTAAAATCTCTGGGTATGACATTCTTACCTCCTTAAAATAAGTTTCGTCCTCGAAACTTGCTTTGTCCTATTCTTGGAACGATTTAAAAAATAAACTTATTCTTTCATACATTATTTATCCTCACTCACTCTGAGATATTACATTCTTACCTCCTTAAAATAAGTTTTGTCCTCGAAACTTGCTTCGCCCTACTCTTCGAATAGCTGAGGATATTTTTCTCGCATCTTTTCTTCTAATTCCCATGTGGCTTTCCTTGGTGTGTGATTTGTCCATTGAACCTTTACGAATGGGATACTTTTATGTCGTAATTCTTGTATCTTGTGGTCCACAATTCTTAGAGGGTATTCCTCATAAGTTAGGTTGTCCTCCAATTGAATGTTATCGTCTCTCTCCAGTACATGGTTTGAATCATGTATATGTTTCCTAAGTTGCGATACATGAAATAAATTGTGGACCTTAGATAGGTTTGGTGGTAATGCTAATCGATAGGCTAAATTCCCAATGCGCTCAAGAATGTCATAAGGCCCTATATACCTTGGATTCAACTTTCCTGATCCTCCAAATCGCATGACTCCTTTTGTGGGCGAAACCTTAAGGTACACTTTATCACCTATGCTGAATTCCACTGTCCTTCTTCTTAAATCTGCCCAACTCTTTTGTCTATCTTGTGCAGCTTTTAAATTTGCTCTAATGATTTTCACTTTATCTTTTGCTAATTGAAGTAGTTCAGGACCTGTAACATATTTCTCTCCTATATCATCCCAGTATAATGGTGACCGACACTTCCTTCCATATAAAGCTTCGTAAGGTGCCATTTGTATACTGCTATGGTAACTATTATTATAAGAGAACTCTATCTATGGCACATATTTATCTCAATTCCCTTCAAATTCTATAGCACAAGCTCTTAACATGTCCTCCAGGGTTTGAATATTCCTCTCAGTTTGTCCATCAGTTTGTGGATGATAAGCCGTACTCAAATTCACCGCCGTGTGCATTTGTCTTTGAAATTCTTTCCAAAACTTCGAGGTGAATCGTGGGTCTCTATCTGAAACTATACTTATTGTAACACCATGTAATCTTACAATCTAATCAATATAGAGTTCTACCAGTTTGTCCTTACTCAAGTCAAATCTTATAGGCAAAAAGTGTGCGGATTTCGTTAACCGATCTACTATGACCCATATCGCATCATTTCCCCTTTTTAGTGCGCGGTAAACCCACAACAAAGTCCATAGAAATACTTTCCCATTTCCAAACTGGTATCTCTAGTGGTTGTAATAGTCCACCTGGCTTCTGATGTTCAATTTTGACTTTTTGGCATACCATGCATTTAGCCACAAATTCAGCTATGTCTCTTTTCATCCCACACCACCAATAGTGTGTCTTCAAATCCCTATACATCTTCGTACTACCTGGATGGATAGAAAATTTAGTGTTGTGTGCCTTTTTCAACAGGTCTTCCTTTAATTGTTCATTTTTAGGTACAATTAATCTTTCGCCTTTCCACATACTTCCATCTTCTTTCGTTCTAAAATCTTGTGTTACCCATCTTCAATTTTTCTTTTTAGAGTTAGGGTTTCTTCATCCGTCCTTTGCCTCTCCTTAATTTTCTCCACTAAGCTTGGTTGTAAGGTTAGAGCAGCTAACACTTCGCTTATGGAGTCTACTTGTTCTAGATTCAAATCCTCCATTTGTCGAGTTAAAACATCTGTCTTCGGAATATTGCTTCTCCTACTCAGTGCATCAGCCACCTTATTTGCTTTCCCAGGATGATAACTGATCTTCAAATCATAATCTTTAATCAACTCAAGCCATCTCCTTTGCCGCATATTGAGTTCTTTTTGTGTGAATATATATTTCAAACTCTTATGATCAGTGAAAATCTCACATGTTACTCCGTAGAGATAATGTCTCCAGATTTTTAGGGCAAAGACTACTGCAGCTAGTTCCAAATCATGAGTAGGATAGTTTTGTTCGTATGGTTTCAACTATCGGGTGGCATAAGAAATAACTTTTCCATGCTGCATCAGTACACATCGTAGACCATTTTTAAAGGCATCACTATAGACCACAAAACCCTCCTCTCTTTGTGGCAAGGACAATACTGGAGCTGACACTAACCTTCTCTTTAATTCTTGAAAACTCTCCTCGCACATTGGGGTCCACTCAAATTTAGCTCGTTTTTGTGTTAATCTCGTTAGAGGTACTGCTATTTTCGAGAAACCCTCTACATATTTTCGATAATACCCAGCTAACCCTAAGAAGCTCCTTATTTCAGTAATATTGGTTGGGGTTGGCCAATCGGTGACAGCTTCAATCTTCTTTGGATCTACCGACACACCATTATCAGAAACTACGTGTCCAAGAAATGCTACGCTTCTTAGCCAGAACTCGCACTTGCTAAATTTTGCATATAACTTCTCCTTTCTTAATACTTCCAACACTAACCTTAAATGTTCTCTGTGCGTTTCTTCATCCGGAGAGTATATCAGAATGTCATCAATAATAACCACTACAAACTTATCTAAAAATTCCTTCATAGTCCGATGCATTAAATCCATAAAAGCTGCAGGTGCATTAGTCATCCCAAACGGCATTACCAGGAATTCATAATGCCCATATCTTGTTCGAAACGCACTTTTCGGTATATCTTCAGATTTTATCCTTAACTGGTGATATCCCGATTTCAAATCAATCTTCGAAAATATCTTGGCTCTTTTCAATTGATCGAATAGATCATCTATTCTCGGAAGAGGATATTTATTCTTGATGGTAATTTTATTCAACTCTCGATAGTCAATACACAATCTAAAACTACCATCCTTTTTCTTTACAAACAGTACCGGTGCACCCCAGGGTGAAACACTTGGTCTAATAAATTTCAAGTCCAATAACTCTTGTATTTGTTTCTTCAATTCTTTTAGTTCAAAAGGGGCCATTCTATAAGGTGCCTTCGAGATAGGCTCTGTGCCTGGTTTAAGGGATATCTCAAAGTTCACTTCTCTCTCTGGTGGTAATCCAAGTAACTCTTTAGGAAAAACATCCTCAAATTCATTTACCACTGGAATGTCTGTGATATTTACCCCATCAATTTTGTCCTCCCCAATATAGGCTAGATACCCTTCACACCCTCTCTGAAAAGCTTTCCAAGCTTTAGTTGCAGATATGAAGTGTAAGTTCTTTTCATAAGGTTTCCTCTTATCTCCTAAGAATTCAAAACTTTCTCGATATCGAAAATTAAACTCTACTCTTTTGGTTCGGCAATCGATTTTGGCAAAATTTTTTGATAACCAATCCATTCCTAAAATGACGTCGAAACCATGTATCTGAAGTTGGATAAGGGTCCCACTCAAAATTTCTTTATTGATCTTTAACGAGCACTCGTTACATACAAGTGAAGCAGTGAGTACCTTTCCTCCTGGTGTAGCTACCCGGTAAGGGTTAGTTAAAACTTGTGAATACAACTTAGCATTTTTAGCAAACTTCTTTGACAATTGCAAGGCTCGTTCCCTTTGTGACTTATGTATGGGTACCTATCCATTTTTGCTACATAAATTCGCAACGAACTACGTTAGGGTTTCACATAATCGTTTTAATTTTGAAAGGGATAAATTGGTCATGTACTCATATGCACATACATATATAAGACAAAAATATATCTATATATATATATATACACATATTTATTAGTTCTCATATTCTCTAAAATTCTAACCTTGTCTACTTGGCTCCTAACAGGAGATCTTAACTCTCTGATACCACTAAATGTAACGCCCCGATTTCCGAGGACCGAAACACGCCGTAACCTCAAGATTTAGTTTCCATAATCTTGAGGTCACAAGGCTCCTCTTACTATCATTACTCAATAATAATATAAAACTAATACTTATTTAATCATCCTTACAAAACCATAGTTAATAAAACAAAATCCATCACAAATATTCAAACATAATCATGGGTCTAAAACCCATAAACTTATTCCAAAGTTCTTATACTAAGTACTTCAACCACTCATCCTTTACCATTCCCAGACCCCGGTCTCGTCTTTATCTACGCCATCAACATTATCTGTAAAATATTATATATATAAAGAATGAGCGAATAGCCTAGCAAATAAACCCTAGATCATTTAAAATAGTCATACTTTGCAAAATAATATATTTTAATATAACATATAAACAAACAGACAAATACTTGACTTTCATATACTTCGATATTCGGCCATTATCTCTTGGGGTCATATACTTGACTTTCATTATCTCTTGGGTCAAGTACATGCCTTTCATTATCTCTTGGGCCATATACATGACTTTCATTATCTCTTGGGCCATATACATGACTTTCATTATCTCTTGGGTCAAGTACATAACTTTCATTAACTCTTGGGTCATGTACATGACTTTCATTATCTCTTGGGCCATGTATATGACTTTCATTATCTCTTGGGTCATGTATATGACTTTCATTAACTTCATACAATAATATGTTTCTTTTTTTTTTCACCGAACTATTGTACTTGAATATAATCAGTATCATTAATCTAACTTTATGTACATATATTAATCTTGTAACTTTACTGTACGAAAACCAAGTTGATGAAATTATCCAATATATGCATACACCACATGAAAGCAAAAACAGATCTTCATAATATATATTTAATATGTGAAAACAGCCCTTCATGATCAATTTCCTGAATCCCGTACACATGTATATAAGTTCACGTCATATTAATCAAATTTATTCATGATCACTTACACATTTGTGTACATATATATTATTTTGTCATGATTACCCAATGATTACATATCATATATACATATATATAAATAAGCCTTCATGATCAATTTTCTGAACACGTACATGCGTGTATGTAAGGTTTCATCATATTAAAATTTCCTTCTTCAATTATCAAAATTATTCACAACAATTTACTCCCGTCCTCTGATCTGTATTCGTTCGGTCATAATAGAAGATTACTGAATTTTTTTTTAACGAAACCAGTGACGTGATGACATAAATCTTAATGTGAATCATAATACATATTAAAGTAATTTGTAAAAGATCTAAATATTAATAACTATGAAAGGGATCTAGAATTTACTTACTGATTATTTTAGTTCCTATCAGCCTTTTCTCTTGCTCCAAAGTCAGCTTTTTCTCTTGCTCCAAAAGTTGTTACGTGAATTTTCTGATGTATTGAAGGGTCCTATTTATAGTGTTTGATTAGGGTTTACATGTAATAGTTTCCTTATCCCTCAAGTATTCTGTTTCATAATTTTTAGCCTTGTTTCTCTAGGGTTTACATGTGTTAGATTCCTTGTACATAAAGTATTTTGTTCCTTTCCTTGTACGTAAAGTATTTTATTTCCTTTTATTTTTGATAATAAATTTCCAATTAATTTGTATCTTATTCTATTTCTTTTAAATAATTCCCTAAACTTAAAACTATTTAATTCATCACGTATCTTTATTACTATAAACATAATCTATTAAATAGTTTCCTATATAAAAATAATACATAGAGATTTTAATTTTACTAAAATCTCTCGGTATTACAATCAATGTGCTTGTCTGTTTTCTCATAAATTTCTGCTAGATTTTATTTCTGTTTAGATTTAGTTGGGCGTCTTGAATTTTTTAGAAGTTACTTTGGTATAACATTCTTGTTGTTAAATAATATTTTTCTATTATTTATGCATTGATTTCTGTGTTTTGGCTATTATAATAGCAGTTTGAACATTACAATATTATTGGTGTTATTTACTAACAAATTTTATTGTCCTATGCAGGGTACGTGCTCTATAATAAAATTAGAGAAAAATGATAATTACTCATTAAGTTGGGATTTTGATTGAATTCAATCAAAGCTGTCTCGTTGTCTCTGAATGATAATTAACTGATAATTAAGATTTTGATTGAATTTTTTTTTAAATCCAAATAATTGTGGATTGTTGCAATTTCCGGTGAGAAAGCGAGAAAGTGAGAAGAAAGAAGATGAGTAAAAGAGGAAAGGAAGATAATTTTGCCCTAATTTATTGAAAGTACATAAGCACCCTTCAATTTAATAGTTTTTTAAAAATATAACAAACTTCATTGATGGAATGACCTAAATAGGTATATTTAGAAAGTTCAATGATATTTTCAACAAATCGGAATGACCTAAATAGGTATATTTAGAAAGTTCAATGATATTTTCAACAAATTTAATAGTTGAGTGATCAAAATCCGAATTTGAAAAAAGTTGGATGATTTTTTTGCCTTTTGCTCAAGAAGAAAAATGAAGTCATATTCCTTTATTAATAGTCATATACCCACACAAATGTTTACTGAATTAAAGTAAGAGTAATGACGAGGAGTAAGTATTTTTTTGGTAATTTATAATTCGATTTAGGCAAAACTATATTGTCATTTATTTGTTCATTTGTTCACGATAAAAGTTTATTTGTTGGGCAAAAATAGAATTTTACCTACATATATTAATAATTTTGCATAAAAAATTCCGTACTCCATTTAATTATTTTTAAAAATAATTAATGTTATTTATATAGAAGGAGTAGTATGTGCTAAAATAATTTTCTATGATAACATTGTAGCAATTGTTGTGAAGGCGTGAAAAACTCATCTCACATTTTCGTGCATCACTTGACCCTTTGAAAAAAGCCCCATAGACATTGAAGTCATTTCCTTTATAAATAGTTATTCGTTTATTGAATTAAATAAGAGTAATGATAAGAACTCCGTTTTTTTTTTAATTTGTAATCCGATTTAAATGAAATTTTATTGTCATTCATTTGCTCATTTGTTAATAAAAGTTTGTTTACTAAGTACCAATAAAATTTCATGTGTGTAAATTGATAAACTTTTATAAAAAATTCTTACTCCATTTCATTATTTTTAAAACAATTAATGTTATTTATATAGAAGGAGTTGTATGTGTTAAAATTGTTTTCTATGATAAAATAGTAACATTTTCCTTTAAGGCGTGAAAAGATAAATACATCTAAGAGATTCATGCAACCTTGATTCTTTGAAAAACGGAAAAATTAAGATCAACAGTTAGATGTCGTTATTATTGGATTCAATGAAACTTTTAACATATTTATTATTAAAGGTGTTAAAATATTTTCATACAATTAATGAAAGACTTTATTACTCTTTTCAACAATAACAAAATAAATGATGATTAAGACACTTTTTTCCTTCATCTTTTTAGGACTAAAATACACCAATCCAATCCTTAATTATTTCACTTTTCATCCTTAATTGTTTCATAATTTTCATCGATAAATTTTCATGTTAATTTTACTATAATTGTTAGAGTTAATTGCAAAAAATCTTTGAATTATGACTCACAAAATGCCCCTAAACTTTTAATTTTAGTATTTACCATACTCAACATTTAATTTTTTTGCTATGTACTACAATTTCATCTTAGTTGGTAAAGAATGTATTGTGAAAAAATATAATTAACCCTTACGAATGTTGATTGTTCAAAATACCCTTATCTAATTGTCTTTAGTTTTCATTAGTTAACTTAATCTGATAATTGATTTTCGCCATCTCCACAAAACTTTCTCTCTCTAATACTTCCGCAATAAGAATTTATAAAAGTTTGGAGAGAAATAGAGAATTTTATAGAGAGAAATGTTTTGAAGTTGGGGAAAGGTAGTTATTGGATTAAGTTAGCTAATAGAAAATAAAGACAATCAAATGAGGATAATTTAATTAGGTAATCAATATTCATAAGGGTTAATTCGATCTTCACAATACAATTTTTCTTTAACTAAATTGAAATTGTAGTATATTGTAAAAAAATTAGGGTTAAATGCAGTTTACCCCATTTGATTTAAATTAACTAAATATGAAATTAATACAATAGAATTCTTTAGTATATATAATGTCATAAATGCACTTTTTAACAGTAGGTAATTTTTTTTGTTATCATTTAGAATTTCATTAAATATTTGTATAATTCTAAATCTTTCGAGAATTTATTTTAACAAGTTCTTTAAAAGATTCTAGACATAGTTATACATTAATTTTTTGTAATATTTACCAATATGAGATATTTGACAATGATGACAAATTTTAACTAAGTGAATATGGAGGTTTTTCTCTCGTTTATATTTAATAATAATTAATTATAAGTTTTTTCGATTATTATTATTGAGAACAAGGTGTTTCCAAATCTATAAATTTTAAAATATATAAACAAGATAATTATCTTTTTACTAAATGATTTATATAGTGAAATAGTTTGTTAAAAAAATTATACGCATGATCAACATCATTTATACAGAATATAGAAAGCATATGTTTGTGAAATTCGTAAATTTATAAACAGAAGTTAAATAACTACTCCAAATATAGCACAAGTATTTATCACACTTTTTTTTTATAAATAAAAGATGAAAGTTTTTAAAAATACCAAAAGAGCTATCACACTATTTATAGTTTTTATAAATAAAATATTAAAAGTATAACATGTTTAGAATCTTTTAAAGAACTTGGTAAAACAAAATTCTTATAAGATTTAAAATTATATCAATGTTTAATAGAATTCTAAATGATAACAAAAAAAAATCAACTACTGCTAAAAATGATATTTATGACATTATAGTAATAATTATATTATAATAATTTAATATTTAGTTAATTTAAATCAAATGGGGTAAATTGCGGCTCTATTTGGATGGAGTGTTTTTGGATTTTATTATGAAAATTTTTTTCTTGGGATTTGTTATCAGAAAGGAATATTTTGGTAGTGTTTGGATTAATTGTTCTGTTGGAATTTGTATAAGAGATTATTTTATTGATAAAAATTTTGAAATTTAAATTTGAATTAATATTTTATTAGTTTGTTTTGGTGGGAATTGTGTTAGAAAGAATTGTTTATTATTAAAATTTAAAATTCAAATTTAATATTTTATTTATAAAAAATACTGTAGCAAAAATAATTACTGTAGCATTATTTTTAGTTTTAAAAATTTTTGTAGAAAAATTAAAGAAAACAATCAAATTATTTTATAATTGTGAAATAAATAAAAAAATGCAACAACCAAACAGAATTTATTTCATTAAGGGGGCAAACTGCCCATTATATACAAGTTGATGGGGTAAATTGCATTTAACCCAAAAAATTAAATGTTGATGGTGGTAAAGTGTTAAAATTAAAAGTCCAAGGATGTTTTTTTTTTTTTTTTTTGCAATTAACTCAAGTTTTATTGACATAGTCGCTAATTGGATCTAAGGCTGTGTTTGGTAGCATTGAATTGGACCCTTTGAATTTGAATTGGAGGGTCCAATTCTAATTCTTGTGTTTGGTTCCTTATTAAATCACAAAAATTTGAATTGTGTTCCAATTCAAAATGGTCCAATTCATTGGATTCAATTCTTTACTTGGATAAAAAAATTCCAATTCCATTTCTATACAAATTCGGGTCAACACGCGGGTCAACACTACACATATTTTACACATACTACATACATTTTACACATACTACACACATTTTCACACACTACACATATTTTACACATACTACACACATTTTCACACACTACACATATTTTACACATATTTTCACACACTACACATATTTTACATATAATACACATATTTTCACACATTACACATATTTTACACATAGTACACACATTTTCACACATTAAACATATTTTACACACAGTACACACATTTTCACACAGTACACACATTTTCACACACTACACATATTTTACACATACTACACCTATTTTCACACACTACACATATTTTACACATACTACACACATTTTCACACACTACACGTATTTTACACATTGTACACATATTTTCACACCCTTCACACATTTTCACACACTACACATATTTTCACACACTACACACTTTTTCACACACTACACATAGTACATATTTTTTCACACACTACACATATTTTCATACACTACACATTTTTTACACACACTACACACATTTTCACACACTACACATTTTTACACACACTACACATATTTTACACACACTACACATTTTACACACACTACACATTTTTTCACACACTACACATTTTTTCATACACTGCATATTTTTTCACACACTACACACTTTTTCACACATTTTCACACACTGCACATATTTTCACACACTACACATTTTTTCACACACTACACATATTTTACACACACTACACACATTTTCACACACTACACATTTTTACACACACTACACATATTTTACACACAGTACACATATTTTCACACACTACACACATTTTCACGCACTACACATTTTTTCACATACTACACAATTTTTCACACACTACACATATTTTCACACACTACATATGTGTAAAATATGTGTAGCGTGTGAAAATGTGTATAGTGTGTGAAAAAATATGTAATGTGTGAAAATGTATGTAGTGTGTGAAAAAATGTGTAGTATGTGAAAATATGTGTATTATGTGTAAAATATGTGTAGTGTGTGAAAATGTGTGTACTATTTGTAAAATATGTGTAGTGTGTGAAAAAGTATGTAGTGTGTGAAAAAGTATGTAATGTGTGAAAATATATGTAGTGTGTGAAAAAATGTGTAGTGTGTGAAAAAATGTGTAGTATGTGAAAATGTGTGTATTATGTGTAAAATATGTGTAGTGTGTGAAAAAGTGTGTACTATGTGTAAAATATGTGTAGTGTGTGAAAAAGTGTGTAGTGTGTGAAAAAATGTGTAGTGTGTGTAAAATATGTGTAGTGTGTGAAAAAATGTGTAGTGTATGATAATGTATGTAGTGCGTATAAAATGTGTGTAGTGTGTGTAAAATATGTGTAGTGTGTGAAAATATGTCTACAAAAGATTAAAAATAAATTATTTTGTCAATTCTAATTATCAGTGAAATCTAATTTCATACATTTTTTAAACTTTCAAACAAAGGATTTGGATTTATAATTCAATTCTATATGAATTTTGTTGTTTTGCCAAACAAAGGAATTCAAACATTTTAGACTTTCAATTCATTGAATTACAATTCTATAATATTCTAATTCTAATTCAATTCTAATTCTAAACAACCAAACACAGCCTAAATGAATTTCTATCCATATTTTTTTGTCTACCGTAAATTGATCAACTTAGAGCACATGGTTATCAAATTTGAGTTTTTATATGAAAAACATGGATAGAAAACTATTTAAATTTAAATTAGTAACTTGAATAATGTAAATGAAATATTTTCAAACTTATAAATCAAAAGGAATTATATGTCCAAGTTGATGGATAAGTACTCTGGATTACCCTGAGGCTTTCTTTCTTTCTTTTTTATTTTTTTTTTTTGGGTGAAAAGCAGTAATTTTATTATAAACATAAATTTACAATACAGTACAAATAATTTGTTGAAGAAAATTGCACTATCATAGGTAACTTAACTCTATTATTTCAGTGTATTACATACAATTAAGCAAATAATTTAAGGTTATATACATTAAAATTGTACACAAACCAATCACAAATATAAGAGAAAGGTAAAATTAAATTCAATTTCTTCTCCTTTGGAGCAGAGTTAAAATTGAAATTAAGTAAAGTGTCTTTTTTTTCATATTAGCAAAATTTGAGCAACAGTTGATTTTTCATTCTTAATATCTTATCAAAACCAAGTCTATAATTAAAGGGTAAATTACTATCAACCTCCTTGTGGTATACCCAATCAACCCATAAACCACCTAATGTATGAAAACCTACCTTTTACTCTCTTGTGTATTGATAAAAGTGCAAACATAATATTTTTTCGTTAAAACTAACTGTGTGTTATGAAATATCACTTTTATTCACATATATAAAGTAAACAAAAATAAATCAAAATCATCATTTTTACAAAATTCTCTTTTTAGTTGTTTCTCTCTAATTGACTAAGTTTTGTAGAAATGACAATTTTGGTTTATTTTTGATTACTTTATATGTTTGGGTAAAAATGACATTTTACAAAATACCGTTACTTTAAACCAAAATTAAATATTATATTCTCACTCTTGTCAATAACACATGGGAATAAACAGTATATTTTTATGCATTAGAGAGTTAGTTGGGTATACTTGGGGGGGGGGGGGGGGGGCGCGGTTTGGACATCAACCATTAAGACACTTATGGTGTATCATACCACTCAAGCATATATAAATATACTTACAACATAGTCCAAAATCTATGAATATCTAAGAGTAACAACCAAATTAGAATATAAATATTTAAAGTATATATTGTGAACAAAATAAGTATGTATATATCCACTAGTGATATGAGAATACTCAAGCATTTACAAATTACAACTCTACTTGCATATATAGTCTTGATGGATCCGACTAGGGGTGATAAACGATCGAGCTACTCGCGAGTAGCTCGGTCAACTACTCGACTCGAGCTCGGTTTGACCGAGTTCGAGTCGAGTTCGAGTAGCTCGACTTCAAATTCGAGTCGAGCTCGAGCTCGAGTGGAGCTACTCGAGTAGTTTTATTTTTTTATTTTTTATTCTTATATTTATATTTTAGTCCTTAATGTTTAATAAATTCTAATTTAAGCTACTTATATTTATATTTTGGTCCTTAATTTTATAGTAAAATATTATTTTACCAAACTAATTTTGAAAAATTACAAATACATCCTATAATTTTTTATAAAAAAATTAAAATAATAAAAAATAATAAAAAATCGAGCTTTATACTCGACTCGATACTCGGTACTCGAAGCCGAGCTCGAGCTCGAGCTTAAAAAGGGGTGCTCGATCGAGCTCGAGTTCGAGTACCACCCCTACCGAACTCGAGTAGCTCGATTAGGGGTGTACTCGAGCTCGACTCGGCTCGATTACACCCCTAGATCCGACAATCTTGATTGAAATTAATTTCCCAAACAACTGGAGAAACAAAAAAGAAGAAAGAGTTCCATCGAATTGAACCTTTAGAAACCAAAATTTACAAAATATAACCTGTGATATTATCCCATATAATCATAATACAAATGCCAACTTTCTACACAATTAAGCTGATTCTCCCCTCAAGTGTCCTATAAGGCTCTAGAACAAGGGAAATTTTCATTGAGAAAGTGGGATGTCAGCTAAATCCTCTCTGTATGGAACCTTATGATCTCCATGATGATCATCTGAATTAGGATTCATCACTTCATCCATAAAAATTTCAGGATTTGCATCATCAAACTTCAAGGGCTCTTTGAATGTTTCAACCGAATCTTTGCGAAACATAAGATAGATAACAGAGATAACGTAGATGGCCATCAATGGAAATACAAGAATTCCAATGAATACATTTCCTACTTTTGGTAAACTATTATGAATTAGCCATCCAACAAAGCCAGTGCTGAGGTAGTAAATGTTAATGCCGATGATTCCTAGCCC
Organism: Ophiorrhiza pumila; assembly: GCA_016586305.1. Lineage (NCBI taxonomy): Eukaryota > Viridiplantae > Streptophyta > Magnoliopsida > Gentianales > Rubiaceae > Ophiorrhiza > Ophiorrhiza pumila. Next base: position 8,991,077 of record BLIW01000010.1, on the reverse strand, counting down.
CAATATCCAAGAAATCACAATTATCTACAATATCAAGTATGAAAGTTTTAATTGTCAGCAAGAAACCATATTGATTCATGTAATAGAAAATTCAATTAATATTAAAATTCCATATATAATATTAATACTAGTACTATATCCTGTTAATTTATTAATTAGTTGTTTAAATACAACAACAGTAGCTAAACGTTTATCCCAGCACGTGAGTTGGCTACATGAATCTTATTGCGTCATTGAATTCTATCAATACGCATAGATAGTTTCATTTATATTGAAGTATATTATTTTTTAAATTTTTTTCTTTCCAATTCTTATTGGTTTTTTGTTCCTCTTTTAATTTGAGTTAGTTTTTCTTTATTTTTACACTTTGAATTGGTACATTTAAAGATTTTCTATGCACAAGTTCAAACTATCTTAAACGTGTTTATCTCATTTTTGCATCTATGAGAGTTACCCTCACTTTCTTTCAAATGCATTCATTACCTATTGTATCTAACATATCTAGTATGTACACATATCTATATAATTAGTTGTTTAAACAAGCTAGACAAAAAATTAATAAGAAAATGAACTTACATATATGGAGTTCTTGTGCGGTCCCATCTTTGAGGTACTGCTACTAAATTTAAGCAGAGGGATGAGAGCAAATGGTAGCTCAAATGAAAGTATCATCTGCATATATATAGGTCATAACCCATAAGAGTATTTGCTAAATAAATTGAAGATGGTAATTTATTTTGTATAAAGAAGTAAAACAATTAATGCATAGGAATAGAGAACAAACTGAAGCAATTATAATGAGTCTGCCAGCTCCTGAAGATCCACCAATTATGGATACAATAAGACTTGGTGTTATTGCAATGCATCTTGTCAACAAATTCCTCATCCATTTCTTCATCTTAAGGTTCAAGAAGCCCTATATATATATTTTGATGGAACAAAAGGAATTGAAGGGAAAAAAAAAGAACAAAACCCTGATCAAATAAGCTTATTTTAGATGTAATTGATGAAGTTGTGAAAGTCTAAGAAGGATTTAAATTTGAATTACATATATACCTGCATGACATATTGTCCAGCATAAGTGCCAGTTATTGTAGAGCTTTGTCCAGATGCTAGTAATGCTATTGCATATATGGTGGAGCTTGATTTTCTTAGTACATTCTGTTATTCAAGTAGATCTTTGTTAGCAATTTTATTAATTTGATATATGGAAAACCATCGGTACAAAAGAAAAAACGTAAATAAAGACTTCCCCTTTACATGAAGCACCTAATAAGATACTATGCATATTTGATTTAACGATGAGAACTTCCTCCTTTCCAGCCAATTATTTATTCGATTAGTATGTATCCTCTTATCTAGAATATGCAGATTTGAATGATTTCCTGCGAATTTTATGATTCTTTCAAAGCCTAATATTGGGAATTTTTTAAATTCCAATGTTCTTCTCTTACAATTTTCTGGTGATGGAATTATATTTAATATGTTAAAAGATAAATGGGATTTCACTCCATAAAGTTGAACTGTCATAAATGTTGGTAATATTCTTCAAATACAACAATGGTACAACTTGTGAAAAATGACTAACTATTACAAAAAGGAAAACTTCAAATTGTGCAAAATACACTTTCCTTTAGACTTTTATTTGCTCTTATTTGTGCAAAAGTTCTAGTAAATAATTCCTTAGGATAAGATGAAGAAAAGAAGAGTTGTTTGCACTAACAAAACTTTTACTCTTAAGACACTAATGTGTTTGCAAAAGTTGTAGTTCTTAAAAGAAAAATTCTACAGTTTTTTTCCTTCAAGAAGTGTTCTTATATATGACTTCCATTTTTTGCTTTGATTTCTTTAAGTAGTTGTTAGTTGTTAGTTAGATAAAATCTATCCAATCAATTATGTCTTTGTAGAGACATAATTCAAATCAACAACTAACTACTTGTGTTTTAATCTGAAAACCACCCAAAAACCAACCAATTGAGTTTATCTCAATTTTCTAGGTTTTTACCCGACGTCGCGACGTGGGGTTCTCCACGTCGCGACGTCCAATTGCTGACGAAGTCTCTACGTCGTGACGTCCGTCCACGTCGTGATGTGGAAGTATCCACGTCGTGACGTTGGGAAATTCAGCTTTTAATCAATTTTCAGATTCTTGATTGTTCCAATACTTTCAATTATTGAAAATATCCAACAATCCCCCGCCATTTTCAATATTTTGAAAAGTCTTTAAAGAATCATAAATAACTCTTGATAATCTATGAATTCAATAATGGTGTCTTTCGATTGAACCATTATCTATGTACAAAATTCAATAACTAATCATATGAATTGGTAGACAAGCTTTGAACCAACCATATATTTGAGTAGCCACTTCAAATTGTTTACATAGATTCAACACTACTGTCCTTGAATATGCAAGGTCTTTAGCACTTATCCTTCATAAGTGTTTACAAAATTAAAGTCCAAATTTTGTTGATGCTACAAATCACACACTCATATAGGCAAGCTCTTGATGCCTCCACCATTTTTGGCATTTCCAAGACTTGTTAAGAACCCTTTGTTCAACCTCATTTCCCTTGGTGGATAATACAACATTACTTCACTTTGGGATGATATAATGTAATGTTCAAGTCACTATAATAGTGTACTCTCACTCATTGAATCTAAGGCTAGAAGTTGTAACTAGCGTTAGATTGAGGTTTCCACTATTAATGACTTTATAGAATAGATTTTAACCTCATCCCTTTAGATGTGTTTAAAACCATATCTCTACATAATCCTTTTGTTTAAGGATCAACTAAATTGCCTTTAGATGACACAAAATCTAAAGCAGTTACTCCACTAGTAATCAAGCTTCTCACCATGCTATGTCTTAGACCAATATGTCTAGACTTACCATTTTACACTTGAATATATGCTTTAGCTAGCATAGATGCACAATCACAGTGAATTAAGATCGGTGGAACCGGCTTTTGCCACATAGGAACTTCAATAATCAGATTTCTTAGCCATTCAGCTTCTTTACTAGTTGAAGCTAATGCTACAAATTCAGATGCCATGGTGGAATCAGTTATGCAAGTTTGTTTCTTGGAACCCCAAGAAATTGCACCTCCACCTAACAAGAATATCCAACCACTTGTAAATGAATGATCATCTTTGTTGGTTATCTAACTAGCATCTGAATATCCTTCTAAAACTGAAGGAAAACCACTATAACAAATGCCATAGTTTTTAGTTCCTTTAAGATACCTCAATATTCTAGTTATGCCCATCCAATGATGTTTACTAGGATTACTTGTAAACCTACTCAAAACCCCTACAACATAAGCTATATCAGGTCTTGTGCATGTCATAGCATACATTAAACATCCAATCACTTGAGCATATTCCAATTGAGATATTGGATCACCCTTATTTTTGACAAAATCAATTTTAGGGTCCAATGGTGTCAAGACAGGTTAACAATCAAAATGATTAAACCTTTTAAGGATTTTCTCAACATAATGAGACTGAGATAACAAGATTGAATCTTGTTCTCTTTTAATTCTTATTCCACGAATAACATCCGCCTCCCCTATATCTTTCATTTCAAATTTGCTTGAAAGCAATTCTTTGGTTTTAACAACTTGTTCCAAGTTAGTTCCAAAGATTAACATGTCATCCACATAGAGACATATATCACTCCTTGACCATTATCATACTTGCTATATATGCATTTATCGGATTCATTTATTGAAAATCCACTAGCAAGTATGACTTGATCAAACTTTTGGTGCCATTGTTTTGGTGCTTGTTTTAGTCCATATAAAGACTTAACAAGTTTACACACCTTACTTTCTTGCCCTTGTACAACAAATCCTTCAAGTTGATTCATGTACACTTCTTCATCCAAATCACCATTCAAGAATGCTGTTTTAACATCCATTTGGTGAATTATCTATTTTTGGATTGAAGCTATTGTAAGTAGTATCCCGAATAGTAGCTATTCTAGCTACCGGTGAGTAGGTATCAAAGTAGTCCAAGCCATACTTTTGAGTAAAGCCCTTAGCTACTAACCTTGCTTTGAACTTGTCAACGGTTCCATCAACCTTCATATTCTTTTTGAAGATCCATTTACAAGCTATAGGTTTAGAACCTGGTGGAAGATCCACCAACTCCCAAGTTCCATTTGTTCTTATTGAGCTTATTTCTTCATTTATAGCTTCTTCCCAAAATGAGGAGTCTTGAGACTTCATAGCTTCCTCAAATGTTTTAGGATCAGCTTCGGTATTAACGCAAAATGTCACTTTGTTACTTAATTCATCCATTGTTTCTTCAACAAGATAAGTAACAAAATCAGAACCAAAAGATTTTGCCCTTTTAGTTCTTTTACTCCTTCTAAGCTCAATAACCTTTTCTTGGTCATTTGAAGCTTCATTAGTTGTCAAATCACTTTTGAAATCATTATCCAACTCTTTGGTTATTGAGGTGAATCTACCTTCATCAAAGATAGCATCTCTTGATTCAATAATTGTATTAATTGATGTTGAATCGTTAGGCTCTATAACCATGAATCTATAGGCCTTACTGTTTTGTACATATCCTAAGAAAATGCACTCAACAACTCTTTCTCCTAACTTCCTTTTCTTTGGTTATGGAAGTCTCACAATAGCTCTACAACCCAAAATTTTAAGTGTTTGAAATTAGGCTTTTTATTGAACCAAAATTCATTAAGGGTAGTAGAGCTCCTTTAATTTGGAACTCTATTCAATATATAACAAGCAGTAAGTACCGCTTCTCCCCAAAATCCATGGCTCAAACCTGAATTTGACAACATAGCATTAACCATTTCAGTTAACACTCTATTCTTCCTTTCAGCTACACCATTTTGTTGTGGTGTATAAGAAGCTGTTATTTCATGTTTTATACCACATTGCTCAAAGAACTCTTTTTGGTAGTATTCACCACCTCTATCGGTTCTTAGGCACTTAATTTGAGTACCACATTGTAACTCAACTTCAGCTTTATAAGCCTTGAATTTTTCAATTACTTCATCTTTAGAATACAACAAATAAACATAGTATAATCTAGTATAATCATCAATAAAAGTAGCAAAATATTTTTTACCTCCTAAACTAGGTGTGCTATGTAAATCACATACATCACTCTGAATCAATTCCAATTTACTTGATTTTCTTTCAATTTTAGGAAATGGTTGTCTTGTAATCTTTGTGAGCATGCAAGTTCTACATTTCCTATCATCTTCTTTAAAGTAAGGCATAAGAACATGCTTCATCATTTCAATCATTCTTTTGTAGTTTACATGATCTAATCTATTATGCCATAAAGTAAAAGAAGACTCAATCAAATAAGAAACTGAATTTTCATTCATCTTATTTGTAGGTAGTACATTCAACTTGAACATCCCATTACAATGGTAACCCTTTCCAACAAACATCCCACCCTTAGTGAGTACAAATTTATCAGCCTCAAAAACTAATTTGAAACCAAATTTGTTCAACAAGCTTCCACTAACTAAGTTCTTCCTAACTTCTGGTACATACAAAACATTTGTCAAAGTCACAATGTGTCCATAAGTGAACTTGAGATCAATCTCTCCTATGCCTTCAATAGGAGTTGTTGAAGCATTTCCCATGTACACCACTGCCTTTCCATCATCCATGGGCTTCAAGTTCTTGAAGAAGCGTTTGTTCTTGCACACATGTTTGGTTGCACTGGTATCAATCCACCAAGGAAAGTCTTCTTCTACCATGTTGATTTCAGAAATCATAGCAACAAAATTTTGAGTCTCAGTTTTAGAAGACTCACCCTTGTTGGAAGATTTGTTCTTCAACAGTCTATACTCATATTTGTAGTGTCCTTCTTTGTTGCAATGAAAGCACTTTCCTTTCTTCTTCTTTTTGTTCTTGGATTGATCCTTGCTTTGGAATGGCCTCTTGCCTTCGTTTGGCTTGCTTTGTTGGCCTTCTTCCACCATGTGAACTTTGTTGGAAGGTTCCTTGTCCTTTTCATCTTGCTTCACTTGAGGATTCTTGTTTTCCTGCATTCGACATTCCTCTTTTATACGAAGGGACTTAGCAAGATTGTCAATACTCATTTCCTCCTTCCTGTATTTCAATTTCTTCTTGAAATCTTTCCAAGTAGGAGGAAGTTTTTCTATTATAGCACTAACTATAATAGTCTCATCTATGTTTAAGTTATGTTGAGTAAATTTATTCAACAAGATTTCAATTTCAGAAAATTGATTCATAACAGATTTACCATCTACCATTTTGTAATTCAGAAAATTTGAGACAAGAAACTTCTTACTTGAAGCATCCTCAAGCATGTACCTTGCTTCCACTTTGTCCCAAAGTTCCTTTGCAGTTTGAATAGTATGGTATGTGTCAAACAATCCATCACACATTGCATTGAGTATGTGTCCTTTACATATCTCATCATCATTCTCCCATTTTTGCCTTTTCCTCATGTTTTCAAGAGTTTCCTCCACTCCAACAGGAAGAAGTGGCTTTGGAGTTATAAGAACATAAGCTACCTTGAATGCAACAATGAGGAAGTGTACCCTCTTTTGCCACCTTGTGAATTGTCCTCCATCAAACCTTTCCAACTTTGTGATGTTGGAAGTCAAGTCCTTTCCACCAGCCATTGTTCCAAAGTTAAAAGTCTAAAGATTGTTGGTAATATTCTTCAAATACAACAATGGTACAACTTGTGAAAAATGACTAACTATTACAAAAAGAAAAACTTCAAATTGTGCAAAATGCACTTTCCTTTAGACTTTTATTTGCTCTTATTTGTGCAAAAGTTCTAGCAAATAATTCCTTAGGATAAGATGAAGAAAAGAAGAGTTGTTTGCACTAACAAAACTTCTACCCTTAAAACACTTATGTGTTTGCAAAAGTTGTAGTTCTTAAAAGAAAAATTCTGCAGTCTTTTTACTTCAAGAAGTGTTCTTATATATGACTTCCATTTTTGGCTTTGATTTCTTTAAGTAGTTGTTAGTTGTTAGTTAGATAAAATCTATCCAATCAATTATGTCTTTGTAGAGACATAATTCAAATCAACAACTACCTTCAGACACATAAGATAACTACTTGTGTCTTAATCTGAAAACCACCCAAAAACCAACCAATTGAGTTTATTTCAATTTTCCAGCACGTCGCGACGTCCAATTAAGCGTAAACCAAAATTCCCAAAGTTTTGCCCGACGTCGCGACGTGCGACTCTCCACGTCGCGATGTCCCAAAATTCCAAAATTTTGGAATTTTTCCAGAGAGATACGTCGCGACGTGGAAAACCTTTCTACATCGCGACGTCCGTCCACGTCGCGACGTTGGGAAATTCTGCTTTTAATCAATTTTCAGATTCTTGATTGTTCCAATACTTTCAATTATTGAAAATGTCCAACAATAAATAGAATAAATGCAATATATTAATACACTAATATTTATTTATGCATGAAACTCAAGTTACTAATTATAACTGAGTCGCTAATTTGGAAAGCGAAATTAAATAACATTATTAGTATAAATTATATTAATTTAATTTTTGACAAGACAAAATTTTAATTTTATTAAAAATCCAATAAATTTCAAATGTTGACACAAATTAATGTTCGAGAGAAATCAGTATAATTTGCATGTGTTAAAAATGGTCGTGAATTAATTAAGTTACGTGGCTTACCTTTAGAAGGAAAGAAGCTGCGTTGAGAGTAAGATCATTGCAGTAATCGATTGTATCTTGTGAAGCATTCTTTGCCGAGCAAACGGCTCCAGATACAGAGACAATCGAAACATTAATTAGAAAAGCCACAAATAATGCAAATCCACTTTCAATCAAGAAGAATCTACATGCATCCTGCAAATTGATCATGTTGGAAACAAAAGTTACAATCCCACCTATGCATTATGCACTTCTTTTACTCAAATCATAATGTTGAAAATTGATGAAACTCTATACTATACATTTATGGAATTCGACCCACAAAAATGAATTATTTTCAAGAGTTTTTGCTCAAATCATAATGTGGAAAATTACCGAAGAGAGAAAAAGCATGATACTCATATAAATACGGTCTCCATTCATTTTTAGTTTTTTTTTCCTTGTTTTCATTAAGGAATTTAATTCCGTTAGAACTCTTTTATCTATTGTGATATAACGTTTTGAAACTTTTTGACGAGATCTATAAAAAAATATCGGGCATAGATTAATGATGCATACTGTTTTTCAATCAAATTTATTTGTTAGGCTACTTTCGCACGCCTACTTAGCTTTTCTAAATATGTTCAATTTCGTAAAATGTACTAGCAAATTAGTATCCATACTTACATTGATGCCTCGCACTGAATTTGGTATCTTTCGAGAAATCACAAGAGCTGAATGTAGGAAGAGGTTATGCCTGCAGAATACATTTAAAAACATAAAATAAAACAAAAAGAATTAATTGGACTATGTATTCATGATCAAAGAATTAATTAATTAGAATAGATTATTAACATTAATAAAGTAAAAATTAATTCTTCAGACTTACGGCATAATGAGTGCGCCAAATAAGGCAATGGCATCGCCAGTGGCACTATTACCATTAAGCTTTGGAATAAACATACCCTTAAGAACGTCTTTTGCTGGTGGCTTTACATAACTCAATTCTCCAAAAAAACATCCAGCCATTACAAACACTAGAAGGGAAACAACCAATTCTAGCTTCCTTACCTATTCCAGCAGCAAAATATAATGAAGTCAATCATCATCAAGTAAAATGGAAGGAAGACACAAATCCAAATTTTGATCGATTTTTTTAAAAAAATAATTATTTTTAATGAAAATGGGACTAAAGACTGGTTTACCGACGAAAACGGGTATAATTCGATTTTCAAAATACTCCTAATGATACACATAGAAGTTCAAAGGTAAAATTGTTAAAAATCCAAAAATAAAAGGTAAAATAGAAGTGCAAAGTGATGATATTTGTGCTTCAAAAAAGTTCATATAATTACCAAACATTACAATTTTATTGTATCAAATTAAAGGCAAAAGATTAATGAACCACACATGTAGCAACAACATAGTATAAGTAGGAAGTAACAAATGCAAAGTTTCCAAAATTGCATAATCAAGACAGAAGAAATATCAACTCTGAGAGTTATTACATCAGTCCAATATATAGTGACCAACCTATTAATTGTTCAATAATTGAATTTCAAATTGCAGCATAAGCTTTGATTCATTGCACTGAACTTATTTAAGAAAATCCCAAGAAAGGCAACTTTGAAATTTGTGCCAGATTCAACCCCTCAGCCCTTCTTTGCCAAACAGCCTTAATAAATATCCCAATAGAATGGAATAACAATGAATGTACCAAAAAATTACACTAGTACTGAAAAAAGAAACCATGTAAATATGTATAAGAAGGTCCAAATTATTTAAAGGTCTAGAGGACATGAACTTTTTTTTCTTTTCATTATGAGAGAATGGAACGTGATGTTGCAGGATTCTTTCCTTTGTTTTGCTATTAATGATTTAAACCATTTATGGCTTCTCGTTCAATAATAAAAACATTGATATTTGTATATATAGTGTATATCCACAAAGTTTACAAAAATTTTGTCTTTTATTTAAAAGTCTTTATTTATAATTATTTTTAAGCTATCAATGACAAATCTTAGCTGTAATTTGCAAGAGATTGAAATATTCAATTAATTAGATCAATAAAACATACTCAATATAAATAAATTGACTTACTCCATATCTTTGTAGACCAAGAAGTAAGAGAGTGCTTGTTCCAGTGCATAGAACTCCTACCCAAACTGGGATTTTGAACAATATATTCAGAGCAAATGCTGTCCCAATAACTGTTATATACAAAAGAAAAAAATAATAATAATAAAAGACAAAAACAAGTCAAACAATTAGCAAAAACATCAAATCCAATTTTCAATATTCTGTTAAATATTAACGACAAATTAAAATAATGATACAAAACTGTCTACAACAATAATTTACACACTGTTTTTTGCCATAATTGTGTCTAAAAGAAGATAGATACAATTATTGCTCCTGTAAATTAATATGAGGCGATCAATAATAATAATAGTAATAATAGTAATAATAACTTCTTAATTAAGTACTTAGAAAATTCATTAAACGTTTATCTAATTATACAATTTTAGAGATGTTTGAAAGAAAAGTTATAAAATACCTTCAGGGATGTCTGCAGCAATCACAGCAACTTCAGCTAGCACCCATAGGCAGTATTTCACATATTTGGGATACTCAACCTTACATAATTCTGCTAATGCATCCCTACAAATCCAGGAAATATCAAAGTTAGAGAAGATGAATAAAAAAGAAGGATTAATGGACTGAAACTATTCATGATGTTTCCTCACCTGTGGTTACTCCAAGATTTGCAGCCAATGATTGTATAATAAGTGCAAAGATTGATCCAATAAGAATAATCCACAGTAGCTGCATTATTTGTAAAATTCATTATGAATTGTCCAATTCTTGTTTGTGGGAGAAATTAACTTCTTTAACTCACCTCATATCCATGGTTTGCTCCTGCTTGCAAATCAGTTTCTACTGTAACATGCCACCTTAATATTATTAGTGAAACTGAAATCTTTGTATGATTTTTGAGTTTTGTTCAAAAGGGATATGAATGGAAAGGAAAGAAATGGGAAAAGGGGTGATGATGTTATTAAATATTCCTAATAAGAGAAGCATAGAAGAGAAAAGAATTAAGTTCTTACAGTTTCCAGGATCAAGATATGCCATTGAAACAAGAAAACTAGGTCCAACATATGCCAAAAAGTTTTTCCATCCAGGTTTCTGATGAGAAAAATTAACAATAAAAATTGATCATGTTAGAACTCAAACAATCAAACCCTCATAAGATCACGAATTCACAAGAAGAAAAAAATGTGAGATATACCTGTTCTTCATCATCAAAGTGTTTGTTGATGTTAATATTGACGGAACTTCTGGGAATATTGGTGGACTCCATTGCTATTAATTTCTCTTTGATATTTGATCTACAATTCTTATAATTTCTAAAGTTCTAAATGCTTAATGTTTGCAAAACAAAAGACTTCAAATTTATAGGGAATGAATCATTCTTCCAATTATGGTAGTAAGAGTACGTACTTCATTTGTTTTGTTCGTTTATATAGAAAGGTTATGAAAATATAGAGTGCACAAAGACACAAGCGAGACATAAAGCGTTCTGCCCAAATTTGGAAGGAACAAAAGAGGATAAAGAAGACATGTTGTTAGAGAAAAAGAAAATTAATTTAATAATAGCTTTCAGATGTATCAATTTTTAGAATGACAGAATGTAAGCCAAAAATATTTATATTTAACAAAATTTATTTAGGAGAATAGAAATAAAATCATGCCAAATCTTTATATTTAAGACACCAAATTACATGCGGGAGGACCTAAATAAAATCATATATACCAAATCCTGGGATATAATTGGGGGTGTTCAACCGGCCGGTTAATTGGTTAACCGGTTCCGATTTGTACCGATTTTGACAAATTTTGCCATAACTAGTTAACCGACTGGTATTGGTTCTACCGGTTTTAATTTTATCGGTTCCGATCGGTTAACCAGTTAAATCGAAAAATCGGATAAGTTTTTTTTTAATACTCTTAAAAGTTAAAATAAAAAAACTAATAACAAACTAACTATGTTTGAAATGTAAAATTGAATATTTAATTTAAATGATAAAGTCCATGTGACATAAGGATATGTTGATGTTAAAAAAAATACTTATTGTACTAATTACTTATATTTAAAGTATTATTTACTTATAACCTATAAATATACTTATATATTTAGTTAATATACTAATTACTTATATTTAGAGTCTAATTTAAATATAATATATTTAGTTAATGTACTCATTACTTGTTATTCTTATTAATTTTAATAAAATAAATCACAATATGATAGTATTAATGTTTATTTATTGTCTTTTCACTATTATATTTCGGCTTATATAATAAAATTACTATAAGATTAAAATATAAATTAAAATATAATTTCATTTCTATCTTAAGTTATTTATGGACTTTAATTTTTATAATAGTTGTGAATTATAATAGAAATTACAATAGTTACATATTAAATTTGAAATCATTAAAGCATGTTATTGTTAGCCATGATAGTCATGAGTTAAAAATTATAATATATTATTAATATTAGTAGTTTTACATTATAAAATATATATGGTTAATTATAATTTATAAATTATAAGTTAATAAATAAATATTTTAATAATAGATAGCTTAACTATTAAAATAAAAATTAAAGAATATTTTAATTATCTATAATATTATCAATTACCGGTATTATATTGGTTAACCGATTTTAAAACGAGCTAACTGGTTAACCGGTTTAAATCGGATAGCCGATTAAACTGGAAATCGATTAACCGGTTGAAAAATTATTCCAATCGAAAACCAAACCGGTTAACCGGTAAAATCGAATAACCGAAAACCAGTAAAATCGGATAACCGATAATAACCGATTTCAATCCGGTTACCAGTCTTTTGTTTTTTTAACACCCCTAGATATAATTAATAAAATCATACCAAATTAATCTTTCACTCACAAGCCTCAAAGGTTTTAATTTCTTCTCTCACTATTCTCAAATTTTCACTCAAATTTTCTTTTTTTTCAACGGTAAAACTACAACCACCGGAAAGGGAGGTCCATCTAATTTTTTTTTTTTTTTATGCTTACACATGCTCACATGCATCCTCATGAGAGGGATGTCCACTCTAAATTTTATTTTTTTTATTTATTTTTTTTATTTAATTTTTTTTTTATAGTCACAAACACTCACATGCATTCCACCCTAAATTTTTTTTTACACTCACACACACTCGCATGCATTTCCTAGCGAACTCCCTAAATTTTATATTTTTTATTTGGTTTTTTTTACACTCACATGCATCCCCCTAGGAATCTAACACTAGATATGAAGGTCCGGATGCTAATTTCCTAATCACTAGGTTTACCCTAATAGCTCACCCTAAATTTTATTAAATAAACTTAAACGAAAAGGCATACATTAGCAAATGAATTGTTCACAATGCATGATATTTCTTAAAATACTTAAATAATTATAAAACTAATCTAAAAATAATTGAAATAAAATGATAAAAAAAAGATATGATATATTTAAAAATAAATAAAAACATATGTAATAGTATAATATCGTGAAGAAATATGATCCATGTAGTCTACCTCATATAATAGAGCAAAGAATTAGTTGTTGTTATTGTAAACCCTAACAATGAAAGATATTAAAATAGCATCCAAACATCGTTGTTTACTACATTTCCTAAAGGATGTGAAATGTCACGGTTTAGCACATTTCCTAAAGGATGTGAGATCTAGCCTATCAATGCTAATTGCTCTTCTAACCATATTAGGCAGATCCACGTCCAACTAGACATGACCACGGTTCACGAACCGCCGGTTACGGTTCGTGAACCGCCGGTTCACGGTTCCACGAAGGGTGGAACCTGAACCGGCCCTTGGCCTCACGGTTACGGTTACGGTTCGTGAACCGCCGGTTCACGGTTCCGTCACGGTTCCGGTTCGTCACGGTTCCGGTTCCGGTTTGTTAACGGTTTTTTACGGTTCGAATTTTTTAACATTAAATTTGAAAAAAATAAATACAATATATACAAATTTAATATAATTGAAAAGTAACTTAAATTAATATGTAGATGTAATGATGTATAAACAAAATATAATAAAATGAAAAATACTCTATATTTGTTAGTAGTTAAATATTAATTACCATTAACATGTTACTAATAGTTGTACCATAATGAATATGAATAATAATTGATATTATTTGAATATTAAACTATGAGTTTAATTATATATTTATATGAATTTATCCATTCATTACACACAAGAACAAGCAATAATTCAAGTTAATATGGTTAATTATAAGTAATCTTTTATTTTAATATACTTATAGTTTAATAATCATCCATTAATAATATTAGATAATGATAAAGTTTAATAATTCAATTGTAACATGGGCTTTATCAATTATACAAGGTGATCCAAACAATTAAGTCTAAAGCAATGGGAGGGCTACAGCATGGACTTTTGGTTAGCCCATGACAAGGTGTCTTTCCAGATCAGGCCCAATAGATTTTTTTTTTTTTTTTTTTTTTAAAAAACCGGCGGTTTGAACCGTCGGTTCACGGTTCACAAAAACTGTGAACCGGAACCGGCCCGCCTGGGCCGGTTCCGGTTCACGGGTTGGGCCCGGCATGGGCCGGTTCCGGTTTCGGGCCCGGCCCGCCGGGCCGGTTACGGGCCGGTTCCGGTTTGGCCATGACTACGTCCAACATATAAACAAAATTTGGTTCCGCTAGCTTTTCATAATTTACAAGACGTTTTGTCGGTGTGTGTCGGTGAAGTAATTGGATTAAGAGTCAATTGTTCAGATTAGTAGAACAGTTGTTAAAAATTGGATAATGTCATAATGAATTAAAAAATTATTAATTATAATTATAATTATATTAATATTAATATCTACATATGTTTAAAAATAAAAATATAAATATAAAATAAAATATAAAAAAATGCATTAGTAAATATTCTTAGAGGTGTTAATCTAAATTAATATTCCTTTCAAATTAATATTACAAGAAATGATTAAAGAAAAAAAAACTATTAAAATTTATGAGTTAAACCTATAGGTGGCAAAATTACCCGCTACCCATTACCCGCCCAAGCCCGCCCTTAAAATTACCCGCCCAAGCCCGTTACATTTTGGCAATGGGTATTATTGGGTAGGGTAATTATGGGTACCCGCAACTACCCGCAAACTACCCGTGAATTACTCTGCAACTACCCATAATTTACTACATTAGGGTACCCATAGGTACCCGCGGGTACCCTCAAATTTATTATTACCCGCCCATCAACAAAATAGGGTATAAGCGGGTAGTTGCCCCTTTTTTCAATACCCGTTAACTACCCGCTCACTACCCGCCCAAACCCGCCCAATTGCCACCTCTAGTTAAACCCATAATAGTAGTAGCATTTTTTTTTCATAATTTCTCATTGGGCTTATTGTTTATGCCACAATAATAGTCTTATTTTGTTTAAGTTTGTAACTACGTCCAACTTATAAATCCACGTTAATGAAATTATTATTTTATTTAGTTTAATGATTAGGTCCAATTTTAGGCCCATAAGCCTTATGTAGAAATATTGAGAAAGCAAAGGCCCATTTATCCAAATTAAAAAAAAAATCAGAAAATTGATTTTAATCGATTTTTTGGTTTTTCCAGTCAAAGTCGATTTTTTATCGGAATTGACCGGTTTGAACCCTCGATTTTTAATTTTTAAGTTGAAACCGAACTAGACTGGCCATCGGTTCTCAATTTAACCAGTCAAAGCGGCGGTTCCATTCAAGTTTTATAACACAGCCTCAAAGCAATGTGATGCATGTACCCTTGGTTTTAGACAGTAAATCTCTTTTGCTTCTAATCTTTCATGGATATGGTGTTTTCTTGCATTACCTGTCCCAAAACAATTTTAGACCCATAAGTATTATCTACATATATTGAGAAAGTAAAGATCCATTGGCCCAAATTAACAAACAAAAAAAAACTAAAAAATTGAATTTTAACCAATTTCTAATTTTTCCTTAAACTCGAATTTTGACCGGTTTTTGAACCTTCAATTTTTAAACTGAAATCAAACCAAATTAGCTGTCGATTTCCATTTTGACTAGTCAAACTGACCGATTCGTCTGATTTTAATAACATTGCCTTAAAGTAGTGTGATGTAGTCATGACCACGGTTCTGGTTAAAATCGGAACCGGCCCGTAACCGGCCCGACGGGTCGGGCTCGAAACCGGAAACCGGCCCATGCCGGGCCCAAACCTTGAACCAAAACTGGCCCAGGCGAGCCGGTTTCGGTTCAATGTTTTAGTGAACCGGCGGTTCAAACCGCCGGTTCAAAAAAAAAAAAATGGACGTTTGAGATTAACTAGCCGTTGGATCATCCAACGGCTAGAACCGGCGGTTAACAACCAGTTCATAAAAAAAATAAAAATAAATAAATAAAAATAAAAAATAGTGTGATGGCCGTTGCATCCAACGGCCATCATTGCTTTTATGACCGTTGGCAATCCAACGGCCATAAACTGGGCCGTTGGAAAGCCAACGGTTGTGGGCTTTGTTTGACTTGTGTCACACATTTCAGATTAAGGCTTATGCCTTTTTTTTTTAATTTTTTCTTCTATAAATACCTAAAACTTTTCCAATTCATTTTCACTCCATTCTCTTCTCTCAATTCTCCCAATTCTCTCAATTCTCTCAATACTCAATTATCATTTATATTATCTACTTTTTTTGTTATCATTAAATTGCTTTTACTCATTAATTCATTATATTCAAAATTCAATTCTTTACTTTAAATTATTTTATTTTATTCAAATCTTTAGCTAATTATTTTTGAAAATTATTTATTTTATTAAATATTGATTTCTCATTAATAATTTTTATTATTTGAATTGTTTTAATTTATTTAAACACTTTTATTATAGACTTATAAAGTTATAATTTTATTTATCTAATTATTTATATTTATTCAATTACTTAATTTTAATTTACTATAAAATGGATAGTTTTAATAGAGATATTGTTGGTAGCTCACAATTTAGTGCAAACCAAAGTGAGCAAATTTTTAGTGGTGGTGGAGAAACCGAAAGCCCCAATGTTGAAGAAAGGCTAAAATCGAATATGTTCAAGAGGCATTACACAAAGATATTGGATTCCAACCAACAACCAATCAAGGCGAAATGCAATTATTGTCCCGGAAATAAATAATATGCTTTCAAGAAAGGATCGGGCTATGAAACTTTGGCGCGATATTTAAAAGAAAAACATCCACACGAAATCGACCTTTCCACCAACCAATCGCAATTATCCGGGTTTGTTCCCTCTACTACTCCTCTTTTTAAATATTCGGATGAAAAAAATAGAAAAGAATTAGCTAAAATGATAGCCGTAGAACATTTATCATTTGGTTTTGATGAAAAAGTAGGATTTACTCATTATTGTCAAGAGGCATTAAATCCACAAGCTAAAAGAATACCTAGAACATCAATAATAAGAGAATTAAAGAAAATTTATAAAGGTGAAAAACAAATTTTAATTGAAACTTTTTCGAAATTAAATGGTAGTGTTTCTATATATTCCGATATTTGGAGTGATTTATGGCAAATGCATTCTTATATGGGAGTAACTTGTCATTGGGTTGATAGTGATTGGAAAATACAAAAAAGAATTATTGCTTTTCGTCATTTTGAAGCAAGACATACCGCAAATAATATATCTAATTTGTTGAATATTATTTTAGATGAATATGGTTTATCTAGAAAAAATTTTTTAATTGGCTTTGATAATGTTTCGCCTAATACGGCTTCAATTAGTCAATTAAAAACTCTTTGTCAACCAATAATAGGTGGAAAATTTTTTCATATTAGGTGTGCATGCCACATATTAAATTTAGCGGTACAAGATGGTTTAAAAACACTAAATACGTATATTACGCCTATTAAAGAGGCAATTAGTCTTTTATCGATCCGTCCAAATTTAATGAAACTATGCGTAAAATTTTGTATGGAAAATGGACGCAAACCAAAAAGATTTAGTAAAGATGTTCCTAATAGGTGGAATTCAACTTATAAATTATTGAATGCATCTACACAATATAGTACTTTGTTATGTACTTTTTTTATGCAAAATCATGTAGGTGACATTTCTTTGCATCCTAATATGCGGGAAATTTGTTGTAAATTATTACAACTTTTAAAGGTTTTTAAAGATGCTACTGAAATTTTATCTGGTGTTTATTATCCTACTTCTCATCTATTTATTCACATTGCATGTGTTGTTGTTGGTATTTTACAACAATTTAAAGATGACCCTGTTTTATCACTTCCTATATATGATATGTTAATAAAATGGCTTAACTATTACCGAAAAATTCCACTTACATATTTAATTGCTTCTGTTTTGATCCACGTCAAAAAATTAATATTTTAGAATAATATATTACTGCATATAATAATTGTGTAAATTCATTTTTTTCTGACAATGAAGGTTATAAACCTCAAGATACTAAGGAGATTATAGGAGAAGTAAAATTTCTTCTTCGTGATTTATTTAATGATTTTCTTTCTAAATATGGTAGTCATGTTCCTATTAGTACCGGATCTAATATTGATGGTTCTACTAGTAGTGAATCACATCAAAATACTAGTACTCCATCAATGTTTTCTATAGCACCATGTAAACTTGGTAAATCTATATATTCTTCACACAAAAAACCAAGATCCGGTACTGATACGGAACTTGATAGATATTTAACAACTACTTTTGAGGTTTGTGATGAAGATAATGATTTTCACGAGTGGTTCGTGCTAGAATGGTGGAAGGGAAAGGAGAAGGATTATCCAATCCTTTCTATTATCGCAAAACATATTCTTGCAATTCCGGCATCAACTGTAGCTGTGGAGCAAGCTTTTAGTGCCGGAGGAATCATTTTAGATGAGCACCGATCCCGATTATTACCAAGATTATTAGAAATTCAAGCATTAGTGGATGATTGGCACAAGGCATTTTTGAGAGCGCAAGAAATGGACAAGTCGGATGACATTGATTTAGATTACGACACCGACATTTCCGAAACGAGCAATGTTAGTACCGAATCTTCAACCGGAGTTACCTATTTCACGGATTTCGTCCATCCCGATCCCGATGATGACATTGAAGAGTTAGATGATTAAAATTTAGGTCAATTAACTTGTACTCAAATTACTTTTATGAATGAAAAGTTTTATTTTTAGTAAATGTTGTATCATGATTCATTATTCATATATGTAAATGGCCAACTCGAAATTCGATATTTAGGCCAAAATTTTATATTTCAATAATAAAATGAGGTATTTTTTCATTTATATCAAACTTGTAAACTTGTACGTATTATATCAAACTTGTTACTTTTCACATTGTAAATTTGTAAATTTGTGAATTATATTAAACTTCTCTTATTTTTCACATTGTAAATTATACCAAACTTCTTTTTTTTCACCTTGTAATTTTGTGAATTATATCAAACTTCTCTTATTTTTCACATTGTAAATTATACCAAACTTCTTTTGTTTCATCTTGTAAATTTTGTAAAGTATATCACACTTCATATTGTTATTTTTTTTAAAAGTCGAACCGTGAGAAAATCGTACCAAAACCGGAACCGAAATCGAAATCGAAACCGAAACCGAAACCGAAACAGGGACGAAACCGGAATCGGGACGGAATCGGAACTGGGACTGAACCGGAACGGTGACCGAATCGTGAACCGGCGGTTCACGAACCGTAACCGTAACCGTGACTCTAAGGGCCGGTTCAGGTTCCACCCTTCGTGAAACCGTGAACCGGCGGTTCACGAACTGTAACCGGCGGTTCGTGAACCGTGGTCATGTCTAGTGTGATGCATGTGAATCTCTTTCATTTCTGTTGTAATCTTTCATGGATATGGTGTATATTCAAGTTGGAATTTAAGGGTTGACTCTTTTGTTTTAACTAGTAAGGGTATTGCCGCACAAAGTGCGGCAACCCAGGGCTAGACTTGTGGGCTTAAATTTGTTAATATTGTTATTGGGCTATATATTTGGGTTTGTTCTTTTTTTGGTTAAAGCCAGTTTGTTATTTTTACAGATTTGGGCTTCTTTTTTAGGGTAGGTTTTTGATCCTATATATTAAAATGTTTGGAATCAGAAGCTGCCAGCTTTCGTTTGAGAGCCGCCTGTTGCTAAGAGCAACAAATTGGCAAATGTAAATTGGCGAAAAGCATCTATAGGTTGATTAAGTCAAAATTATATATGTAGCCAATCATAGTTGCTGTTAGTTCTACCTATGATGCGGCTTTTAGTTTCTGTTGTTTTTGTTTCTTTGATCTATTTTTTGGGCCGAAAATTTAACATTTTGCTATAAAATTTTTGCCTTGGTAATTTGCAAGGTTTTTTTTGCGCTTTGTAATTAGAAGTTTGAAAATTTAATGATTAGAAAAGGCTATTAAATGTTTTATTTTGGGTCCGTTTGTTGGATATGTTTTTGATTCAGAGAAGGCATTTTCGACAGATAAGGTTAAGAGCTTACTTGGAAAAGCTTAAGTAAAAAGTGAAACTTTCAATTTCTCCTTCAAAACAAAGCTCGTACTCAGATCTAATGGTTTATTCTTTCTGCTTTACCTTGTATAATTTTGGTCATCATAAATATGTTTTTTAGTTATTTAATATTTTTTTGAGTGTTTTTTGTTTGTTCTATATTAAGGTTCAGAAGGTATATATATATATATATATATAATAATAATAATAGTAAATAGAAGGAAATGGGTATTTAGTTCTTTGTTTCATGAGAAGGTTAGCATTAGGAACTATGTTTATTGGAAGAAGAGGGGTTTTTTTTATAGGTTTTATAGAGTAACATTATATATTATTATTTTATATATAGTTAATAAAGATTTACTTATTTAGAAAATCAGTTTTAAGCTATTGTTTTATAAAAAGATTAGTATATCGGCTGGAAACCAGGGCTGCCAGAAGAAAAAGAGATAAATATTTTATTTTTGTAGACTTGGTGTAAACAATGCCACGTACTAATCTTTTATATATAGGTTTTAAAAATTTGTTGATTTGTAGGCTCAATTTCAGGCTTCTGTTTAATAAATAGATTAGTATATTGGCTAAACATTATGTTTGTTAGGCGAGAAAGAGTTTTATTTTTCTTATGCTAGGTGTGAACAATGCAACATACTAATCTTACATATGTATATATTGGAGATTCGCTAATTTATGACATGAGTTTTAAGTGTCAGAGAAGATAGATGGATGTGGGCATTTGGTTTTTTGTTTTATAGATAGATTAGCATTTGAAATTATGTTTGTTATAAGAGTAGTGTTTTTTTTGCCTAGGTTTTATATAGTAATATCGTGCACTAATATTTTGTATATAAGTATTAAAGATTTATTTATTTAGAATATGAGTTTTAATCTACTGTTTAATAAAAAGATTAGTATATCGGCTGGAAACCAGGACTGTTAGAAGAAAAGGAGATAAATATTTTATCTCCGTAGACTTGGTGTAAACAATGCCACGTACTAATCTTTTGTACATAGGCTTTAAAAATTTGTTGATTTGTAGGATTAATTTTAGTTGTTTGTTTGATAAATAGATTGGTATATTGGTTGAATTCTATGGCTGTCAGGCAGAAAAGAGGTTTAATTTCCATAGCCCTGATATAAGCAAGACTACATACTAATCTTTTCAATCTAAGCTTTTATAAAATTGAGAATTTGGAGCATTAATTTTAATCTGGTGTTTTTTGAATAGACTAATATATTGGTTAGAAATTATGTGTATCAGAATAGAGTAAGTTAAATTTTAAGCAGTTGGTTTATGAAGAGCTTAAAATAGCTTTTGAAAAATGGGGTAATGTATTAATCTTACATATGTATATATAGGAGATTTGCTATTTTATTACATGAGTTTTAGGCTTTAGCATGGCTATGAGCAGAGTATGTAAGCTTTTTTTAGGATTAAACTTTAAATTGAGAAGGTGAGAAAAGTTGAAACCCAAGTGGTTAATAGGTGGCTAACGTATGGCCTTATAATATTAATACTAATAATTATTGAAGTGTCTCAATTTATTTAGGAAGGGAGTATAATTAATATGATGTTAAAAACTATTAAATGTAATATTTGGTAAATAGCAGCAGTATTTATAATAAAAAAGACATTTATAATGAGTAGAATAATTTACATTAGGTTGAACAAAACACATGGTAAATCAGGTTTATATAGGGATATACAAAGTTCAAAATGATATTGTAGTTAAGTATATTGTTTGAAAGGAGAAATGATTACTTGCTAGTTTTACCTTGCTTGCTTTCTTTTCCAAATACTGGGTCTAAGGATCTTTTTGCAGGTACAGTTGCTGTAGCTGTGCTTGCTTCTGTTTTTCTTTCAGCAGGTATTACTTCTTTTGCTGGAGTCTTTGTGACATCAGGTTGTAAAACATGGCTCGATTTTTCAACTATTTGTGAGCTTGTAATATCAGGAGATTTAACTGTACTGCCATCAAACTTTGCTGCTGTTACAATTTCTGTAGATGTTCCAGCCTCTGTGGTTTCTAATAGTTTGGAAGATTGGCTTTCTATTGGCAAGCACGTTATGACATTATACCGTGTTCCTTGTCCTATTCTGGTCATGAAGCTAGTGATCTGTAGATGGAATAACAGTTTAAGCCCATCAAATTTGTCATTGAAAGCATCGCAATCTATTTCTTCATGCTGTATAGTTGCATATTGTTTGCCGAGTTAGCAGTAGTATAATACAGAAAAAAGCAATGGCATAGCCGAGTAGTACATATGCATACCTCTTTTTCCATGCTTATAACCTGCTCAATTGTTAGGCCTAGTAATAATTCTGCATTCTTTTTGTCAATTGATGCTTGCAAGCTTGCAGAACCATCAAATAAATCTACCTGAAATCGAAGCCTGTAAAAAAAAATTTAATATGTTTTAGCTATTATATAAATTAAGTTATTAAGTTAGTATATAATTTGATCTGCTAATATAATTTTTTTTATATGTAGCTTACTGAGCTTGAGGTGTGAAGGATGTTGCAGCGCAATATAAACAAGTAAATTCCATATCCAGGCCTGCACCAGTCATCTTTGAACAGTTTGGGCAAATCAAATAGTAGAATTTTTGGGCTGGATTCTTTATCTTTACTTCAGCTTTGACCCAGCATGATTTGATCTAAAGGTAAGACAATAAGTGTTTAGCTTTCTATGCATGTGTATATAAATGAACAAATATTTGTTTTGGCAATAGTTTAAACATGTATGTTTTAGAATAGAAAAAGTAAATTAGTTACTGTTTCAGTGAGGCTCACCAATTGACTTATTTTGCGAACTTGGGTGTCAGAAGGAGTGCTAATAATCTGGTGTTGCTTTTCATACAGCTTCTCAGCCACGATCTTTTCGATATGAGCTGTATTTGCTTGTAACCTGTATGAATAATAAATTAATTTTTAAGTGTAGGAAAATATGGCAATAGTTTTAAACATGCAAGGTTATTGCTATATTTAAGTATAAACTCACCAGGTTTTTAGCGCTCTATTGTTTGGGGTAAAGGGGGATCAAACAGAATCATGCTGTTTGACATGGTTCGAACTGAGATTCCTGATATTTAAAGAAGTGCATATGGTCATTAAACTATATTAAGTTATTTAATAGTCAAAGTATAAATATTACCATGAAATGATGTAACCGCTAAGCGTGTGCCCAAGATGATTGGCATTTCATGGACATTATTAATGATATATGGGGCTTCAGTGTGTAAAAAATCTTCCCAAAATGTAAAGATCGTAGGCCTGCACCTGCATAATAACCAAAATGAAAAAATCATAAGTTTGTAACTGTATAATAATCAATTGTATTGGCCTTTGCTTTAGCTTTGAGAACAGTATAGCAAATCAAAATGATCATTACTCTTCATTTAAAATGATAAATTCTTGGATAGCAACACTTCTTCCTTTCACTGGCACAGTCCGTGATGGAAGGATATGTATTACAGCAGCTAAGATATCTGTATAAAGGTATAATTACTAATTAGAAGGAAAATGGGTTATAATAATTAATTATAAAGTATGAATTGGAGTGAAAAAGACATAGCTTCTGATTAATATAAAATAATTAAAAAAAATTATAAACTTAACTGATTTTCAAGTCAGGGTTGTCCATTTTGTCCGCAAAATCAACAAATTTGGTGAAGTTATAGTAATCACTTAGTGGCAGTTCCGTCGACTGATGGACTTGTCTTATAAAAGCGCTTTTCTTCAGTATCATTTGGTAACAAGAGGCCCCATAGCGTGGAAATGTTCCTAGAATTGGCCTTATAAGTGCATTGCCAATGTAAAACGTCTTGTAAAGCTGTAAAACTCTGTCAAGTTGATGCACGTCCTCACTGTAGGCAATTGCTTGGATACTGTTTTTCTGTAAAATTAATTTTAAATACATTATTTGGGTTGTTTAAATCTAAAGTAAATAGTTGCGTATGACAATATATATACCTGAATATCGTTAAAAACAAACCGTTGATATGCACCTCCTGTCTCTTTTCCAGTCCGTATAGGTGTCTTTTCGACTAAAATTAACTTGGCTACCCAATCCTTAACCGTATCTGTTAAAACTGAAATTGGGATACATTTGTTCTCCATCTTTGTCTAAGTATATAAAAAAATCTGCAAGATCATAAAAAATGTGAAGTTAGTATGATCTTGTAAAAAAATCCTGCCTACGTATGACGATATAATTAAATAAAATTCTATGAAGAAGTACCTGTCTGACAGTATGTACTATAACCTCTAAATATATTAACAAATCTAACTAAACTTTATAAAAATACTAAAATAATCAGTTAATGCTTGTAAATCCAAGTTTATATACTGCTTTAATTTAAATATTGGCAATAATGGAATCTGTACAAACAAATTAAAAGTATAGCCTAATAATGTTGCAGAAAATAATATTTGCAGATTGGCTTAAATGAATAAATCTGGAACAATTGTTGATAAGACTTCAGTATATATTTCGTTTTTTGTCCAGTTAGTGCTAGTAGTAGCAGTAGTTAGAGGCCTGATCAAGACTTTCACTTGCTTTGCACTTTTAGCCCTTGACAAAGCAACATATAACTGGCCATAAGAGAAAACAGGTTCTTTGAGGTATATGCCAACAAAATCTAATGTTTGGCCTTGAGCTTTGTTAATAGTCATTGCAAAGCATAAGCGTACCGGAAATTGTGTTCTTTTGAAGGGTATAGAACTGAAATCATGCTTTGAACACTCAAGCATAATTCGTGGAATAAAAACAGGTGTACCAATATATGAACCAGTAGAGATTTCAGCCAGGATAATGTTTTTGTGAAATGCCTTGCAAATAAGCCGGGTTCCATTCGATAACCCTTTAGCTGGATTGATGTTACGTAATAGCATAATAGGAGAATTGATCTTCAGAATAAGCTGATGAGGCGGAAAACCTTGAGGAGTCAATGAATGTAACAAATCCTGTTGATCAACCTGATCCATAGAATTAATGGCCTCATCAATGCTATAATATATAAACTCTTCTCCTGGAAACTTGGCTATCAACATGTTATTGATGTCATGAACGAAATCATTCCTTGTTGTAAGGAGTGCTCTATTAATAACCAACTTTAGATCACTGGTAAAATGGTTTAAGTCCGGGAAAACAGCCTTCATAAGAGCCTGTAATGATGTCGTTTCATCAACAAATGGAATATTCATAGTATTTGGAATCTGAATTTGGTTGTCTTCATTCATTTCTTGAAGTCCATTCCCTATTTGAAGCAAATATTCTGAAAACATAGGATCAGCTTGTGCTCTTATATTCTTTTGTAATTGTAGCTTCTCAAATCCGGGCCAAAGCGGTGACATAACAATACTTGCATTTATGATATCTTCTTTCGAACCTTTAGGAATAACTGGTAGCGTTTGTCTGAAATCACCACCAAATACTATAACTTTACCACCAAAAAGTTGGTTAGCATTTGTTACATCTCTTAAGGCTCTATCAAAATGTTCAATAATGTCTCTCTTCATCATTGTAGCTTCATCCCAAATAATGAGTTTTGCAATTCGCAATAAATGAGCCAATGTACCTTGTTTGCTGATATTGTATGCTCTATTTGTATCATCATTAATAGAAATTTTAAATCTAGAATGTGCCGTTCTTCCACCTGGAAGAATAGAAGCTGCAACCCCCGAACTGGCTGTTGCAAGTGCTATTCCACCTTCTGACCTAACCTTTGCAAGTAAACATTTATAGAGGAATGTCTTACCTGTACCTGTTGGACCATCAATAAAGAATGCTTTTGCCAAACCTTGGTCGATATGATATATTATAGCCTGATAAGCATCTTTTTGATCTTTGTTTAAGTTTGAAATTGCTTGTAGGTCTTCCGTTGAAACAACAATATTTAATTCAGCTTCCAATTCTTGGCTGAGTCTGTCAACTTCTTGTAACTCTCTTGGATCATCAATAATACTAAAATCTTCCAATGCTTTATTCATAGAGTGTAAACAATCATCTATTGCACATAATGTTTTTTTCCTTATCTGACTGTGGTGTAACGCTTTGTTTTTAGCAAAGGCTTCAGAAAGATTCTCCTCAAAGTCTGTCCATAGCTGCTTTGTATGTTTTGGATTTAAGTACACAAGCAAAGTTGAAAACAATTGTCGGAGGGCACCTAGCATCATATAATGAGCACTTTCTTGCATACAAAGGTATGCAACATCATTATTCTGAAACAGGCCTAATAATTCAACTGCTGATTTATATGTACTTGTGACCTCACCATTAACAGTCCTTAAATCTGTAAATGAAGTAATTCCTCGTCGATGCATTAAGAGTAGCCGTAAATAATATTTTTCACCTTGAGATGGATGTATACTATGCAGTCTTCCAATAACCTTTCTTTTTTTCCGGCGCTGCCATTCTTTCGATTGGCCATTCCATATAAAATATTCTGGAAATTCAACATATAAACAATTCAAGCTTTGTGCATATAAATCTGATCTATTCATAAAAAAATATTGAGTAAGCATAGTTTTTTTACAAACTGGGTTATTAACAATACTAAGCAATGATTGTGTAGATTTAAATACTATATTTTGTTCATTTTCTAAATAGATAGGAAGGCTTATAACAGCAGGGTATGTTTCATTTAAGTCAAATCTGAATATTCTCTATATAGCTTCAGGTGGAGAAACCCATCGTGCTATTTGGAAGTTTTTGATTTCATCAATTATTCTATCAGGCTGTTGTAATGCTAGATTATATGCAATTTTATCATGTCCTTTATAAATATATTTAAATATATATTTGATAGCACGAATTGTTGAACAAATCTCAACATTTATATGACAGTTAAATTTTGCAAGTAAATATAGGTTATAAGGCACTACCCAACGATTATCTAAATAATGGCCACGTACTTTGACTAATCTTTGATTATGTCTACGCCGATAAGTAGGATAAGTATTTTCTCCATAAATTGTTGTAGGTGCAAATTCTTTTGGGTATTGATACTTACAGCCAGAATTTGGTTTCATGCAGTGACAATTTGGATTAAGACTTCCACAAGGTCCATGCATCATATGTCTTGCAACCAATGCATAGAGATAAGGATGGCTTGTCATATCTGGTAATTCAGCACTTACAATTCTGTCACATGCTGCAGGAGAATAAAATTTTGACTTGGGATTAAGAATAATAAGAAAATGAGCATGTGGCAAGCCTCTTTTTTGAAATTCAATTACATATGTGTATGCAATAAAAATTCCAAATATATTTTTCTTAAACAATTCACTTTTCAAAAGCTCAAGCTTAGCTCTAAATATTCTTGCTATTAAATCTGGCCTATTTTGTGTTTCATCATATACTAATTTTTTATTACAAATTTCTGACCAACCTGGATTAGCAGTCATTGTAAGAAATAGATCTGGTTTACCGTAACGCTGTACAAGGCTCATAGCATCCATATATCGTTTTTGCATGTCTCTAGGGCCACCAATAAAATAAGCAGGCAATATAACTCGTTTTCCAATGTCAACACCTGAATCATGACCTTTTATAATGCTATCTACGACACCTTTATACATTTCTGTCCTCATACGATTTTGAAATTCTATTGACTTTAAAAATTCAAGCCTTGATGTTTCAATTTTAATATACACGTCAACAACAAACTGTTGTAAAAGCCTACCTGTATGTAATAGAAATGACATATCATCAGGCCTCATTTGTAGCTTGTAGCAGTAATACTCTCTACAAGACACAATAGTTTTTTTTTTGGTTTCGTGATGTACCTATAAGAAATTAGAAAATATTGTTAGATATTATAAAACTAATAATAATTAACAGATGTATGTATAATTAAGACTGAACAGATATTTATGTGTGAAATACCTGCTTTCTCAGCCTCTATAGAAATATTGGCATCGGCAAAGTTTCGTGCATCGAATTCTCTTTCTTTTTCACATGTTTTCACCCAATTCTCTCTGTCTATCTTTGAAACCAGCCTTTTTATTCCCGATGCCAACCAGGCTCACCATTTATAAACATTAATGGGTATTGCATTGGATCGTAACAGCCAAAATAGTGTTTTACAATCTGAATTGGCCCCTGCTTTGGATAAACTCGTATGTGTTGAGTATTATATTCTTCACTATTTTCTGGTTCAGCCCATATAGCTGCAACTTCTGATGTATTTGGTTTGTTGAATGTTCTTTGGTCTAAATCAGGAACGGCTTTTAAAACGATCCTATAACTTTCTAAATGTTCAACAGTTCCTAGGTTTCTGAAGAAGATTGAATAAGGATTGGCTCTTAATAAGGTGGTTAGTTTTATAATAAGGTTTTTGTCAAATTTTTCGGAAATACAATAACGGTTATCTATCTCATATTCTGTATCAAAAAAATATAACTGTACATTGGCTGGCTTTTGGGATTCTATAGGTGTGAGTGGGGGTATAAAATGATAGACTTGTCCTTGAACTCTATATGTATATACACCATCTGCCCGCCTACTTAGCATTTTATCTGAATGAGCACCAAGTGATGTGAATGCAAACATGTTATTATAACTCCGAATATTATTTCGAAAATCATGTGCATCTTTTGAATTATCAACATATAACAGCTTTAATTGTTCAGGCATTTGGCTCTGTAGTAGCCTAATTTCTCCCTTAGAACAACAGAAGTGAGGTGGTTCTAAATAGACCCTTTTAGCATGAAAATATGTACAATTTGGTACATCTGGTAAGAGTTGGGGTTCAGTCATTATATTTTGCAAAGGATCGGCTATAGTAACTGCTTTTTGGTTTAGCCCTGCTAAGAATAAATATGAAATGATTATGAAATACCACTGCAAATTATTTAAATACAGGTTTTAGTACTAAAGAGTTACCAACCAAAAAAAACATACCTGGATTCGTTCTTGTTATAGAATCTGAAACAGACATAATTGGGTTTAGTTTTTGAACATCCTGATTTTGTGCAGATGTTGAAGCATGTTCAGTTGAACATGAAGCTCTTAGTAAAAGTTGATGTGTTGTATTTGCATCAAGTATGGTTGTAATTTGTTGGCTGTTAACAGATGGTAAAGATGCTTTTGGTAATTTTTCAGAGCTTTTAGCCTGTCGGCATTGTTGCTGCTGGTTTTTTCGGGCTTCAGCACAGTTATATTTCCTCTTTGTTGGCATTGTTGGAATCTATTCTTGGAAGTTATTTTGTATAAAAAATTGCAATGGCAATTTATAAGGAACAACTCTAAAAAGGTGGTATTATTCATAGTTAAGAGCAAATTAGAAAAACAGTAATTCATGTCTATCGACATATCTAAATAGAACTCTATAGCAAGATTTGGAAATTAGAATTAGAGTGGTTTTAGAAAGTTATTGGTAGGTTCTTAAGTCTAAATATAATCAAAAAGCGTAAAACAATCAGGGGAAATAGTTAGCAAGTCATGATATTAAACAGAAAGTCATATTTAATGATTTAAAAACAGATTTATGCATTTAAATATGCACAGATAGAGTTATGACCTAAAAGTAAAAACATAAGACATTAAATAAATAAAAAACCAACCTACAAAGTTGAAACCCGATGAAAGCAAGGTAATTGTTAACAGTTAGGTAATTCTAAATACGAAGAACAAAGGCAAAAAACTGAAGCGAAGGTGTGGATGGTTTCTTAGAAATGCCTAGCAATATTGTGTTTTAAGATTAGGGTTGAGCTTTCTAATAGCAAAGACAGAGGCGTGTACGTAAAAATCTAAAAGCTATGATGTGTTATATACTTAGTATATAGATTGAGCAATTTGACTTTAAAAAACTGGCTTGAAAACAAGAAATAATAATTCAATTTGATATTGATGTACATATTGTCACTTTTCCCGGTGCATTTCTAGTTTTATAGTCCCAATAAAAAGATTTTGAATGATAATAGTAATAGGTTTTTACTTGTAATAATCTGTATCTGAACAACTAAACTTAGAAGGCAGACATTGTAATCATTTTGCCCACAAAAAAAGCCCAACTTTAAGCTGTATATAATGATAATTCTAGAAATCTGCAACGATTAAGTGGATATATATTAAAAGTGTTGCTTCTTAAAAGCTGAGCTAAAAATTGGAAAAAATAAATAAATTTGATAGTGGTATATATGTTATCACTTTTCCCACTGCATTGCTAACCTAATAGCCGGAATAAGAAGTTTTTAGATGGTGATTTGAAATGTTATGGTAATCATAAACTTTGGCCTTTAGTAATCTTTATTTGAGTAGCTAAACTTGAAAAACAGACATTGTAAGTTTTTTGTCCACAAAAAAGGCCAAATTTTCGACTATATAGTAGTACGCCTATAGATGCGCAGCATTTAATTATAAAAATATTAGACCAAATTGTACACAAGTTTCTGGTTGTAATCTCTGCATACATATAGTTTCGCAGAAATAATTTTTATGCACAAATTGTTGTAACAGCCTGTTGACAAGTTTGGTAAATTGGTGTTGTTATATACAAAGCTATTATAAGGCTTGGTTTATCAGGCTGGTTTCTAAATTTATTTAATATAATATAATATAATAATAATTGTATAAATATTCTACAAGTTGTGTGAAGCCTAAATAAAGGAAATTGAAAGGCTAATCTAATCTAAATTTCCGTAAATATAAGCCTAAAGCTTAATTCACCCAAAAAACCCATATAAAACATTACCAAATAGCTGACTGTTAAAAATTGGGTTTGGAAGAATAATAAATTAATTTTTTAATTGCGTACATATCGGTGCTCGTCCCATTATATTTCTTATTTTATACGCTCAATAATAAATTTTTAAATGACAGTTTAAAATGTTATGGCAATAATAAATTTTTAGGTGTAATAAGTTTTACCTAGAAAACTAAAGATTAAAAACGCAAATTGTAATTGTTTTATGCCCGGAAATAGCCTAGCTTTGGGCTATGTAATGATAGTCCTTAGGGATTGCGATAAATAGTTTTAAAAAAATTTGAGCTCTTTAATATTTACACGTAAGTAATTGCTTGTAAGATTTGCATACATTCAGCTTCGGAAAAAAATTTAAGCTATACAGATTTTTATAAAGTCCTGTTGATAAGCTCAACAAATTTTTATTGGTATATGTACGGCCATAATAAGGCTGGGAATATCAGGTTATTTGTTAAATTTCATCGATATAATATAATGTAATTAGCATTACAGCTATACCCTACAAATTGCATAAGAGTTAAATCAAAAAAAAGTTAGGATCTAATCTAATATAAACTCTGCTAAATCTAAGCATATAGCCAAGTTTGGCAAAACTATCGACATAAAACAATATGGACTGAATAATGCTAAATAACAAAAAACTATATTTTCAGTATAAAAATAAGAGATTATCAAACCTCAAATTGGAAAAGATTGTTATTCAAAAAAAAAAAACAAATTATAAATTGTATAATCTTAGCTGGAGAAAATTTGTTAGCACAGCTTTAAACTCTACACTATAAATAATTTTGTAATGGCATGATACTATGCTCCAGTAATTAGTAATGTCTAAAGTATATTTTTTTAAATGCCAATATCAACAAATTTTATTTGAAGCTCAAACCAATATTATTATTTTTAGTTTTTTAATATATTTAGAATCTTTGTGAATTCACAGGAATGCAACAACCATTATAACTGGTGAAGCATATATAATCACAGTATAATAACCATTAATGAGTTATGCAAAAATTTGTGTATCAACCAATTTTTTATACCAGTGTGCAGAGAATTTATATTTTTTTTCATGGCATTATAAGAGGGCATAATAGTGTTTAGCCCATTTTTTTGTTATACACGCGGTTATAGCAGCATTTTGTATACAATTTTTAATTACAATATATGGATCAAGACATTAACCTATATAATGTAAATATTTTTATTTCTATCTAATATACAAATATCTAACTAACGTTATTAAATCTAACTAAGTAATCGGTAATAAAGGTTGTGTGGATAGAGGGAAGCATTAGTGTTAGCTTCAATTCTCTAAATGCTACTTCTTCAAGCAGTTAAGCAGCGTCTATAAAAAAAGGTATAAAAATTGAAGAAAACTAAAATAAGGCAGGTATGGCCGTAATATTGCTGAAGGTTAATATAATAACAAAAGCACTACTGAGCTATAGTTCTTCAAAATATGACCCTGGCCTAAGGAATTCTTTCCTTCAAAAGCTTACTAACATAATTATAAAGCATAAATTATGGTTTTGCTATTACAAACCCCAAATTATAGATAGTAATCCAGAATAAGCTAAAGTGATTCACAGTCTTCATCTACCAACAGCTTCCCCTTTCTTTTCGCCTGGCCTGAGCTCTGATTAGCATGAACAAGAACAGCTTCAGAAGCAGCAGTTTCTCCAATCTCAACATCTGCAGGCCTAAAAATATTGACATCTACCATAACAGCTCCAAATGCAGCAGTGTCCAAATAAAAAACACAAACATCATCCTCCTCCAAATCATTGTCAAGTGCAAACTTTTTCCATCCTCCAGTTAATGCATAACCAGTGACTTTTCTGTAAAATCTGACCCCCCAGGTTTGTCCATTAGTCCGCAGGATAATATCTTGGCTATTTGGAGGCAAATACTGCTTCGCCCATTTTGTCGGCAAAGTCTACAGCATATAAATTTACACAAGTACCGTAAAATGAGTATGGAAATAATAAAGCTATAAACAGGTTAACAAAGCAAATACTAATCAGCTTAGAATTCACTTTTAGAATTTGTGGCTAATCTCAAAATTTAGGACCTAACCATGGAAAATCCCTAGCTGATATATAACTGCCGCATGATGTTTACAGACCAAATCCCCTTTGCAGATGCATAGGCTAATTGAAGAGCCTTCTGCTTTCTAAGCTCAGCAAGCAGAGGTTCCTGATTTGCTTGTTTAGGCTCGCCTGAAACAGCAATGTACAGCAGCAAGACTAATGTTTGTAAATAAGCATCAACATCAGAAATTGAACTAACGCAGCCACTATATTCATTCGTATAAATAATAATACTGTATAATGCTATCAGTATGAATAAATATGAAGTAATATATTAAATATTATTTAGGTAAGCCTACCAACAGAATAATTTGAAACCTTCATATCATCTGGATCAGAAAAACATCCAGTGTCTGTGATTCCTGTTTTCGGGCTGGAAAGGGCAGAGGTTCTAACCGATGCTGATTTCAAAGTTTCTGTAATATTCATAAACAAATAACTAAGCAAAGGTTAAAAACTATTCAAGCCTAAATATAACTTTTATATGTATCTGCTTTATTTAAGCCGAATAAAACAAAGCTAATATTTGGGGAACTGCAGTAAAGTGTTGTGCCCATTCTTGTTCATCCGATCACAACAAAGTCAAAGCTAAGCAATAGACAAGTCCTCGTTTTTTAATAGCAATGTACAGTTCAATCTATAGTATAAACTCAGCTCTATCTAAGGCATCCAACAAACTATTAAAGATTAAAAGGAGCCTAATATAATTAAAAACCCCAAAAAATACCAGGTTCTTTGATTTTTTTTACAGCTGGAGCCAAGCAATCTGGCTTTTGTTCCCTCTCTTCAATAGCATGCCTTTTTGCAACCTTTTTTAGCTTAGAGCACTGAGATAGACTGCCAATAGGATCAGCTACAAACTTCATCCCATGGTCTGAACTGCTGGATTGGCCAGATTTGTTTTCTTCATTGTCAACATCCAAGCCCTCCACAAAGTAGGAAGTAACTCTTTCACATGAGGTTTGAGTCTCAAAAATAAGAACATCAAAACACATCTGTCCAACATAAGTAAAAATCAGAATATCGTTCTCTTCAAGAGAATGAGTAGCCACAAATTTCTTCCAGCCTTGTTCAAGATAAACTGCATTTGGTTTCCTCATCAAACCAAACTCCCATATAATTTTACTGGGATCTCGTACTTTTACAAGCCCATCAAAGCTACCACTCAGGCTCTCAGCAAACTTTTGAGGAATAAGCTTCAAAAACAACAGCAGGAATAACATTTAGGCTTTTTAGGCCAATAGCAAAGGCTTGATACTAATAATGTAGCTTAAACAACAAACAATTCTCTCCAAAAAAGTACCAAAAATATCAATTCAGCCTTACCAAGCGATATCGATATTCAGGTTTAAACACCTTAACGAATTTCTGATCCTTGAAATGCGTCCAGTATGCCTTTTCTTGACAACGTTCAGACTCGTTCACAAACTTTGCCATTCTTGTTTGCTACAAAATATAAAGCATTAAAACAGCAAGGCTTATAAGACGCAGGGGCCAATTTTAAACACCCTCCTTCTTATTTCTCAATTCGCCATGAAAAAAAGTTTGATAATAAAAGCAATACAATACAAGCCAATCAAATGAGCACGTAAAAAGCTATAACCAATAGCATTCACCACAGATAGGCACCAATCAGTAACAATTCATGTCCATAAGAAAGGCAGAAATCCCAAAAAATGAAGCAACCAAAAAGGCTTCAATCAACAAAAAAATAAACTTAATCATTCAAAATTAAAGCATGCCCTCTATGTGTTCCTAATCCTGGCACTGATAAACCCAAAAGATTAAAATGTTCCCTTTTTTTTATATTCCCCAAAGACCTCTGATTAGCTTTTCTCGTTCCAAAAAAAATAGTGGCATACAATAAATCCCCAAAGAAAGGCGCGAGTATAAGAAGCGCAAAGCAGAGCCATTAAGAAAAAAAAGGGTGTTTTTCATCAGCACTACCAATAAAAAGGCCAAATCCTGAAACTGATTGGGCATAACAATCACCAAAAAAATATGAAGGGAAAAACCTCAGCACTCAACAGAGGCGCACACCCAAAAAGGCAGGCAAAAAAACATTCCACATATAAAAAAGAAGCGAAGAGCAGGTCGGGGGAAAACCCCAAGGGCAACAGAAGAACAAGAAGCCAAAGCAAACAACAATCAAGAAACATCAGAAACTAAAACACAGAAAACGGTACAAGCCAAAGGCAGAGAAAGGGGAAAAACCAGAAGCGAAGCAACAACCCAATCCAAAAAGTAGAAGGCGGAAAAGGTTGTAAGAAAACAAAGCAAAGAACAGCAAAGAAGCACACAAAAACAAGCGGAGAACTCAAAGAAAGCTTAAATAAAAAGGCGAAGTTTTTTCCCTGTTCAATAAACAAGAATAGCAAGTGAAGGCATAATTTTCCACGGCATCACAACAACAAAAAGGAAAATAAAATCATCACAATCACAAACTCTCCTAACAAGCAGAAGGGGAAAACAAGAAACCCCAAAAACAAGAAATCCAAATAGAAAGAGCAAACAACACATATAAAAAAACGCCATTCTCTGTTTCAAGAAACCGTATTCCTTAAAAACCCAAGACCGGCCCTAAATAACAGCCAGATGCCGTTAACATTAACATGCACAAAGCTAGGTCACAAACAGAGATCTAAAAAAAATGTTTGGCAACACACAAAAGCGAAGCTCCTTTTCTAGTGAGGCCCCAAACAATAGCAATCCAGAAGAGGCGACAACTTCAACAGGCATAATTCATAACAACCAAGGTGCAACACATTTTTTACCCAAAGCTTAGTTCTAAAATAATAAGAAGCACAAAGATGGGAAATTTCAAAAAACAAATAATATCAGGAAAAGAAACGCAAAGCCTCTTGCGAAGCGCGACTGCAGCAAAAGCCTCCAAATACCACAATAAAAAAGGAATTTAAAGCCAATAAATCTAAACCCGAGTTCGTCAGCAGCAAATCATACAAAACATCAGATCCAAAACAAAAACATACACATGCATAAAGCTACACCCGATATCAATAAACAAACCCAAGAAATCAAAACTCCTAATTCATATCTGCAAAGAAATCCCAAAAACCTCCAAATACCACAATAAAAAAAAGAATTTAAGCTCAATAAACCCATAAATCATAGATCGATAGCATAACTTGTTTAGGTGCGAAAAGAAAACGAAGCGACTTTTTTTATATTCACAGGATTTGATCAGGCAACAACCCTGGGGCACAGACGGCCAAAGAAGACAAAAAAACAGGAAAAATGAAAGAAAAGGTACCCAACGAAGAACTGCAAAAAACAAGGAGCAAGAATCGAAGCGCAAGAATCAAAGAAGCGGCAAGAATCGAAGCGCAAGAAGCGGCAAGTATCAAAGCGACAGAAAGCGAAGAATAAAAAGCGATAGCTGTTGAAAGAAAACTAAGCAAAGAAAAGAATGAGAAGAGAAAAAAACGAAGCGAAAAAACGAGGAGAAGTGACACGGCTGAAAGTAACTCACAACGTATATATACCAAACCCTAAAACACCCCAGGCCAAACCGGTAAAAAACACACACCAAACACACCAGGGAGGTGAAAAAGGTACCAAAACAATTCAAGGGCCCACAAATCCACAGAAACAAAAACAACTGACCTGATGGAGACCTATAGCTGATACTAAGCACCCGGGGTAGAAAATGTCCACTATTCGCTCTTTATAGATATAAGATTTGATGACCACCAAATGTTGAGTACAGTTCTAATAGGAGAGACTTCATACAAAATACCACATTCAATCGAACCTAATTAGAATTGGACTGTAGAAACAGTAACCGAATCCAAAAAGAAAAAAAAGAAACGAAACCGAAATTAAAATTGATGGTTCTGATTTGGTTCCATCTAAACCCGACTCGAAAAAGAAAACCTCTGTTTTCATTTTCAAAAATTTATAGATATATACTTCCATCCTCTTCATTTTTTACAATATAATTCTCTTCTTAATTCTCTTTATCACTTTTTTAATCATTTTTCTTTCAAAATTCTATATATTAATTCAGTTCTAATAACTATTCCAATTTTATTATTATATTATACTATATATTTGAATTTTAATTAATAATTTAATTATTATTTCAATTCTCTTATTATTTTTTTATCTTTCTTGTCCATCTTAATCCTTCTTGGTTTTCTTCCTTTCAAAACTCCCTATATCAGTCCAATTTAAATTATTATTCTAATTTTATTATTACATTATACTATTTGAATTTTAATTAATAATTCAATTATTTTCCAATTCTCTTATTCCTTTTATATCATTTTTTCTCACTTTTCCAATCCTTTCTAATTTTATTCCTCTAAAAACTTTGTATATTAATTCACTTTTTTAATTGCATTTTTTTTATTATACTATTTGAATTTCAACTAATAGTTAAATTATTTTTTTCAATTTTCTTATTCTTTTTATATTTTTCTTTCTCAATTTCTCTCAAAACTCTACAAATTAATTCAATTTTAATTCTATTATTATATTATTATATTTTAATTTTAATTAATAGTTCATCTATTCTTAATATCTTTATTAATGTATGTCATAGTTAAATATTAAAAAATACATTAAGTGTAATAAATGTACCATTCTCCAATGAATAAATGTTAGTATTTCTTTATTTATTAATTTTTAACTTATGATTTTCTGACTTGAAATTTCTAAATAAAAAACTTAAATTCTAGAAAAAATAAATTAAAATAAGAATCAAAACCGAAACAAAGATTGAAATTAAAATCAGAAACAGAACCAAAATCAAACCAAAATTGAAACTCAATCAAAATCGAAAATAAAATCAAAATTAGAACCAAACCATATTCAAAATTAGAGCCCAATGGTTCCGGAATCAGAATCGAAACCTCCAACCCCAATTCTAGTTCTGATTCTGATTCCTTCTTTCTACTTAACCTTGGCCTAGTCTACCGAGTGGGTTTCAAATGTGATTGAATGATAAATGTGTACTAACCGATTGATAGGATTTCATTTAATTAGTGTTTACTTTTATCTATATATGTTGAGTAAATTGACATTAATGTTTTTTTGAGATGCTAATGCTAATTTTTTTCATGACTTTGTGATTTGATTATTTAAAAAGAGGTTTGAAAATTGAGTTAGACTCGTTTTCCAATGGTTTGATTGCTTAGTGGCCTTGTTTTCAAAGGACTCATGTTTTTAATACATACTTTGATTGACACAAGTATGAGAATAATACTATGGGTTAGAATCACTTAATTTTGAGAAAGATTTGTAATTAATTTAGTGAAGTTATTGACAACTTAATAATAAAAACAAATTATCACTTTCAATAGCTAGGTTGACATTTAGAATCTAATTAATGAATCCAAATACCCTATATATCCATATTTATGACTGATTTTCTTATGTTATACTAATTGTTTGTTAATCTTGATCATTTCTTAGTAATAATTACTTTTGGGTTTTAGATCAATTAAAACAACATCCACCCCTATTGTTATACAACATTCCTTGTCAGAAATGATACTTTAATCTATCATTTTATTACTTGAAACAATAGTGTACACTAGTATTTTTCACCTAACACTACTCAAAGCTCATAGCATAAACATAAAACTCGTAATTAATTACAATTTGATAAGGGAAGGAAATTTCATTGAGGAAGTGGGATGTCAGCTAAATCCTCTCTGTATGGAAGCTTATGATCTCCATGATCTGGATTAGGAATAGTCCCTCCATCCTCCATACCAATTTCAGCATTTGCATCATCAAACTTGCTTGGTTCTTTGAATGTTTCAACTGAATCTTTGCGAAACATAAGATAGATAACAGCAAGAATGTAGATTGCCATCATTGGAAATACAAGGATTCCAATGAATACATTTCCTACTTTTGGTAAACTATTATGAATTAGCCACCCAACAAAGCCAGTGCTGAGGTAGTAAATGTTAATGCCGATGATTCCTAGCCCCAATATCCAAGAAATCACGATTATCTACATAAAGCATTTTCAAGGTTTAATTGTTAGGAGGCAACATACTAAATCGTGTTAAAGAAAGGGTAAATCACTTCAATCAATCCTTAATATTGTGGGAATTCATTTGGCATTTGTTTGTTAATTTATATTCATCAAAATATTTCATTTTCGTTCTTCCTGTTGTACTTTTGATTTTAAATGGTCTTTTTTCACTTTCAATATAAGAAAAATCCTACCATAAAAGACTATTTGATATATATATGTCCAACATCTCTACTAATTTGTGTCTTTTTATTTGTCATATGTGCGATAAATAATTGTTTAACTTGGATTTAAAGTGAAAAAATTGGACAAATGACGATTTAAAATCTAAATTGTAATATGAAGGACAAAAATAAAACCTCTTAAAGAATAAAGACAAAAGCAAAATGAACTCCCAAATCTATTAAGATGATTCAAGTCATTTACCCCATAAGAATAAGTAGTGAAAATCATGATGTCGTAATTGCATATAGATATACAACTAGGCTATGATAAACTTATTTATGTTTTAAATGTTACTGAACAGAAAAGTATTAAAAGTACTATTATAGATTTTACACTCGAAATGAATCAATATTGTTAAAAAAAATTTAGTACACAATGTTTTGTGTTTTGAAAGCATAAAAGATATTATTATTTTAAGATATAAACTTTTTCTTTTTATAACCATTTATTAACAGCATCAACTCACGTGTAAAATATTTGTCTAATTTTAAGTTTATACTTAACAATTACAACTCAAATTAAAATATTTTAATGATTATAATGTGAGTCTTTAATTCTTATTATAACTATAAATTAATTAAATTAAACTATTTTCAATCACTCTAAATTTAGCACAAATCACACGTCCCGTGAAGAGAATATACCTAGCTAATTTCTAGTCACATATATATAAAATCACACATAAAACATATATATGAATTGATTATCCGAAAAAATTAAGAAAAAGTCAATTAATATTAAAATTTCAAACCATACCAAATATCCTCTTAATTAATTAACTATTAGTTGGTTAAATAAGCCAAGAAATAAGATACACTTACATATATGGAATTCTTGTGAGGTCCCATCTTTGTAGTACTGCTACTAAATTTAAGCAGAGGAATGAGAGCAAATGGTAACTCAAATGAAAGTATCATCTGCATATATAGGCCAATAAATTAAAGATATACTCAAATTATGTAGAACAAGTATTTTGCTAAATAAACTCAATATTGAAATTTATTTTGTGTAAAGAAATCAAACAATTAATGTAATGGGCATAGAAGAACAAACTGAAGCAATTATAATGAGTCTGCCAGCTCCTGAAGATCCACCAATTATAGATACAATAAGACTTGGTGTTATTGCAATGCATCTTGTCAACAAATTCCTCATCCATTTCTTCATCTTAAGGTTCAAGAAGCCCTATATATATATTTTGATGGAACAAAAGGAATTGAAGGGAAAAAAAAAAGAAGAAAACCCTGATCAAATAAGCTTATTTTAGATGCAATTCATGAAGTTGTGAAAGTTTAAGAAGGATTTAAATTTGAATTACATACATACCTGCATGACATATTGTCCAGCATAAGTGCCAGTTATTGTAGAGCTTTGTCCAGATGCTAGTAATGCTAGTGCATATATGGTGGAGCTTGATTTTCCTAGTACATTCTATTATTCAAGTAGATCTTCAGTGGCTTACATGAGACAGATAAAGGGGAAGATAACATTTTTCAAGAAATAAAAACAAATTCAGAAAATTTAAAACTGTATTGATAATTTAAAATCGTAATAATGAAAATAAAGACCTGCAAGTGTTATATAATTGTAAAAAAACCCTAACCCAAAATAGAAAATAATTTGAAAACAACTACGAAAACTTAAATGTGTTCGAAAGTAGCATAAACAATTGAATTTTGTAGAAAAATAACAAATGTCATGGTGCTATGCCTATGGGTCTTGTACAATTCATCGTGAGTTTCAAAACGAGGTATTATAAAGCAATTTTGAGTTTGAACAAGAAAATTAATCCCATTTAAAGTTAACTGTGCGTTTTAACATTTTTTCCATCTTTGACCCGATCTTGCAAAGCTCAGAAGTCCTCCTTAATCTGTTCCACATCAATAACCCCACACAATCAATTCATTCCCTCTAGCTTGAATGAATGGGTAAATTTTAGTTACTTCCTCGAAATTTTTACTATTCTTACCAAGATTATTACTTAAAATTATAAAGTCGTGCAAACAAGTCTTTTTTAACTTTCCCTATTCTTCTCTTAACATTTTTCTAGTAATAAAATGAAATTTAGTACGTCAAAGGTAAGTTACCCTATTACTAAACTATTTGAATGATATATTTTTTCGATAAGTTTAGATATTTATTTTTATTAAAACAAGCTTTTTTAAGTGTAAATTTTCACTATAACTTTGCTAGATGTGCATCTACTAGCTTAAACCTTAAATCTCATTTTTAGGTATAATATTAATACCTTAAAAAAAATTCAAAATCTTTATACTTAATGAAAAAATTTAAAGATAACGATAGAATTTATCACAATGACTATTATAGTTTACAACTTTTGATAGATGAATAGTTAAATTGAAACTAAAAAAAAGGAATAAGCAGGATTTCACTTCATCATAAAGTAGAACTGTAGTAAATAGAATAAGTGTACGTAATATACTAATACTTATGCATGAAATCGGTAAAATTTAAGTTTGACATGGTTTTACCTTTAGAAGGAAAGATGCTGAATTGAGAGTGAGATCGTTGCAGTAATTGATAGTATCTTGTGAAGCGTCTTTTGCAGAGCAAACGGCTCCAGATACAGAGATAATTGAAACATTAATTAGAAATGCCACAAATAATGCAAATCCACTTTCAATCAAGAAGAATCTACATGCATCCTGCACAAATTCATGGTGGAAACAAAAGTTACAATTTCAACCCACAAAAGAGAATATTGGTTTCTTAACCAGAAAAGAATACAAGATAAACCCTAACAATTTTGAATGTTAAACAGTGTGATCACCTGACAAATATCGTTATTTATGTATGAATGTTGAGTTAAAAACTATATATATATGACAAAATTCAATAAGTTGAGAACCAAAATATAACTTTTTTAAAATTAGAAATCAAATCGGTACTTACCTTCAAATTTACAATAAGTTCATCCACCGAAAAGATTTAGATAGGGGAATAATTGGAAAATTAAATAGGATAGCATGAATTGAATTGCTTTTTCTTTAGTTTGCACATTATACTATGTTTAATTATAATTTTTTAATTTTGTTCAATTTGGTAAAAATGTACTATCAAGGGTAAATTATTTCAATTGTCCCTCAATTTAGAGGTTCATTTCACTTTTGTCCTGAATCTTTAAAAAATTTCATTTTTATCTCTCATATTACAATTTAATTTAAAATCGTCATTCGTTCATTTTTTTCCACTTAAAATTTAACTTAAATAAATATTTAACATATATATGACAAATAAAAGTGTATACAAATTGATAGAATTAGACATATGCATGGTAAATAGTCATCAAAGTTGAATTTCTCTAATATAAAAAGTAAATGAAGGATCATTGAAAGATAAAATACGCATCATGAGAGATGTAAATGAAACCTTTTTAAAATTTGGGAAAAAAATGAAATTAACCCCAAGTCTACCCACGGTTGAAATAATTTACCCCTCCTATTAAATATGCATTCTTACACTGATGCCTCGCACTGAAGTTGGTATCTTCCGAGAGAGCACAAGAGCCGAATGTAGGAAGAGGTTATGCCTGCAGTATAAATTTAAAAAGCAAAAAAGAAAACAAAAAGAATTAATTGGACTATATATTGATGATCAAAGAATTAATTAATTAGAATAGATTATTAACATTAATAATAAAGTAAGAATTAATGGTTTAATTAGACTTACGGCATAATGAGTGCACCAAATAAGGCAATGGCGTCGCCAGTGGCACTCTTACCCTTAAGCTTTGGAATAAACAAGCCTTTAAGCACATCTTTTGCTGGAGGTTTTACATAACTCATTTCTCCAAAAAAACATCCAGCCATTACAAACACTAGAAGGGAAACAATCAATTCTAGCTTCCTCACCTATTCCAACCCAGAAAAATATAAAAGTGAATTAATTACGAAGACAAAACATTATTTATGTTCCATAAATCAACAAAATATTAGCCAGTTCTGTTTCCACTAATTTCTATTAACGCGAGAACAATATTCAACACTTTTTTTAAAAAAATTCGAGTTAGTTTAATTCTTGAATTTCCAACAGCTCGTAACAAGGTATAATTTATGTTTATTTGTGATAATTTGATCCATCACTAGATTTTTTTTATTAGTTTTTCACTTTGATCTTAATTTGGATTTTTTTTTTTATCAGTATGTGATGATTGTAACACAAAATATAAGACTCGTGATTAACACAATACATTACATTTGCAGCACTTTGATCTTAATTATTCTGTCGATTTGAACGAAGGATCCTATAATATATATTGGATATTAATTGCCCGTTTTATATATGAAATACGTCTCATATATAAATCGATTTCACAGAAGTTTTACTCTTCCTTTTATGTATATAGTGAGGACTGAAGTGATATTAGTGAGAGTAATTGTCACATTGCCACGACTTTGTCTCCGTCACTAATCACAATGAAGGCAAGATTCTTGTACCACATTACAACAAACAGAGTGATTACCAAATAGCAATTCCAAAGTTTTCTAAATTAATTGCATGGTCAAGTAATTAAAGACAAGAAATATCCACTATG
Organism: Ophiorrhiza pumila; assembly: GCA_016586305.1. Classification (NCBI taxonomy): domain Eukaryota; kingdom Viridiplantae; phylum Streptophyta; class Magnoliopsida; order Gentianales; family Rubiaceae; genus Ophiorrhiza; species Ophiorrhiza pumila. Next base: position 8,947,273 of record BLIW01000010.1, on the reverse strand, counting down.
AGAGTTATAAATCAGTAAAATATGTTAAACCCATTTTTCCAGGATTAATTTTAAAATGGCATCATAATCATGCCTTCATAGAATTTAGTATTGCAAATTAATTACAGAATCAATAGATTCAGACTCTGTTTGGTTATCATTTTTTCCCCATTTCGCATCTCTTCTTAAAACGTTGTGTTTGTTTTGCACCAATTCTCAAAACAAAAATTTGCAGCTTTTTCAAACACAATGTGAGGGTATTTTTGGGTTTTTTTTTTTAATTTTTCTTTAAAAAAATCGAATTAAAAAAATAAGTTACTGTTGACTGCCGCAGGTCAACGCCGTTGACCAACGGCCGACCACCGACGGCCATGGTCGGAATCTGGCCGGCGGCAGTCCGGCGTTTACCACCGCCGGTCAACAGCAAGGAATGAATAAAAAAACTAAAAAAAAAATTCAAACTTTATTTAATACCATAACAACTTTACACAAAAACCAATAAAAACAAAACCTATTCATCCAAACACTCAATTCTCAATCCAAAATACATCTTTCTTATCATATAACCCGATACCTCATTTTTCTCAATTCTCAAAATAAAAACCTATCCAAACGGAAAATTCATTTTTAAGAAAATCCCAAGAATGACATCTTCGGGCCTTGTGCCAGATTCAATCCCTTATCCTTCTCACCAAACAGCCTTATCCCAAGAGAAAGAAAGCAAATTACCAAAAAAAAAAAAAAAAAAAAAAGAAAGCATTTTAGCAGACATAAGAAGATCTCAAAATAAAGGTCAACAAGACATTTTTCTTTAATTTTCAAGATAATGGGGCATGATATTAATATATATTATAGGATCCTTCGTTCATTTTGCTATTAATGATTCAAACCATATATATATGGTGTCCCATTCAATCATTAATAACATTGATACTGAGGTGGTAGGCAGTCTTTATTATATATAAATTTAAAAATATCAAGTTGGGTGTATCCAAAATTATTACAGCATTCAATATATATATATATATGTGGGTGTAACATTTATCAGGATCATCCTGATAAAGCCTTTATCAGTCATCAATTCTTGAATGACATGTAAGCTTTTTTTAGTGTTTCACCATGATAATAATACACCTCAATTATACCATATAATTAACTAAAATCCTTAAATTTAGGAAAAATATTAAATACTCATAAATCCTTCCATAACTTATCTATATCATTTGTTTAAAAACATTAAATGCACATAAATCCTTCCATAACTCATTCATATCATTTGTTTAAAATTATCATGTATTTATTCTATCTAATTCAAATCACTACAAACAATTAAAAAATACAATATCATTAAAATTAAATCTATAATTCACTAAAAAAATAAAAAATTAAATATCACTAAAATTAAATCTACAATTATTAACCCTAACCCCAAATGTGAGTGAAATCCTACGATATTGTTTCATTAAAATTAGAGATTAAAAAAATAAAATATCACTAAAATTAAATCTACAATTTCACTAAAATTAAATCTACAATTATTAAACCCTAATCCAAATATGAGTAAACCCTATGATATTGTTTCACAAAAAATAGGAATTATTACAAGAATAAAATATCACAAAAATTAAAATTTACAATTATTAAGCCCTAACCCAAATATGAGTGAACCCTACGATCTGAGAATAAAATAAACGAGTTTAATAATTAATTATATGGTGTACGCAGGGTATATTTTTATTAGGGCGAGACTTTAAAAAATGCTGACATGGCACAAAATAATTGGTGCCTGACAAGGAGTTTATCAGGATGATCCTGATAAATGTTTTACTCTATATATTTATATATGCGTCATTTATTGTTTTGGAATTTTGTAATTTAGAAACCATAAATATATTAATATAGGATTGTGAATCTTAATCTTCTATACCAAAAGAAGAACATATTGGCAGTTGAAAATTTAAATAACTGATATTTTATCCTTTTTTGTATGAAAATTAATGATATATTTAGTTTCTTCTTTGACACATTAAATAACTTGCACTTTTGCCCTCGAGAATAAATTTACGAGGTACTGAATTTTCAGAAAGAAGAATTTGATGATAGGGTTGCACAAGCAAAAGAATCTAATTAGCATTCAAATTATAATGCTTTTCAAAATAGTTGTTTAATCTTTCTAATTATGTTTTACTTTTTCCAAGTAGTGAAACTTGTAAAAGTTTTTAAAAAAGAAAAAATTAAAAAGCTTGGACATTTTTGTGAAAATTAAAGAACATATTCTACCAACCTTGAGAAAGAAATTATAAACATCTTCGTTTAGTAAATGTTGGAATTAAACCAAGCTTACAGTTAGAAAATTATATTTTTAGTAAGATTTAGTAATTACTTGTTTAGTTGTTTCCTAATAGTATTTGTTTATTAATTAGTTATTAGTAGGAATTAGGAAAGTGTGGAATTAAGAAATCTATTACACTATAAATAGAGGGTGTTAGGAATCTTCGTAATAAGAGAAGTTTAAGAGAAATCTCAAAGAGATGTGAGAGAAAAAGCTCTTTTTGATTCAGAGAAATTCCGTTAATTTGTGTGACGGTTGTGCCATACACGCGATATTATAATTGTATTCATCTCCTTTAAACATTACTTTGTGATAAATATCACTTCCGTTGTGTTATATTAAAGTGGGTATCGAAACTATTTTCTATTTCTACAGTAAATAAGAAAGAAATGTAAGGTTTTTCAATATATTTTGATTCTTGAGCAGATCTAATTTACATGACCATGAGAATCAATTTTCTTATTATTGATAAGTACTTATAATTCAGAATGAAAATTCTCATCCTTTTCAGATAAAAAATAAAAAAGGAAAAGAAAAATCCACTTGGAAATCACTTGTAATTTATCAAAGAACTTGTCGTATCCTCTTAGACAGACACTTTTGTCCTTTTATCTTTGTTCTATTTTTGAGATTTGGACCACCGAATTGAAAAGGTGACGACAAATAAATTTCCGACTAAAAATGAATAAATAAATAATAAAACCAAAAGAGAATGTGCACAAGAACTTCTAGTGACGAAATGCATAACTTTTATTTATATTAATAAGGTTGGTTATATAAATCTCTCTTCCCTGTTGTATTAATCAATTTAAATTTATTTTTTCATTTAATTGTGTTTGCACAAATTCAAGAAAATAATTAAAATAATAGAATAGATCCATAAAATCTTGAGAATTTTATATTTTTCTATTAAAAAATGATTTATTTTTTTATCAAGCTCTAAACAAAACAAGAATTTTGTTCGAAAAATATATCAATTAATAATATTATATAATTTCACCATTCAAATCATAAATTTTGAATCCATCACTAAGAATAAAGTTAAATTTTTGGAAGCCCTTTTAATTTAGTCTCCAATTAGCAAAATTTTAAATAAATACTTAAGAAGATGCATGACATCGCGTAATTAATAAAATGAGACATTTAAACTTCTTTGAGGGAGTAGTAAACTAAACTACACGTTCCAACTAAAAGGATTAATATAGGATTAAATCTACAACCTAATTAAACATCCAAACCCACACTTCAATGAACTTTGCTAATTATTATATATATATATATATATATATATATATAAAATGTTGGTGTACATTTATTGACACAAATAAAATATTTTTTTAGTCTTTTCTTAAGCTAGTTGTAATGGAGTTGTTGTAAATGGTCCATCCATTTTACTTTTTAAATTTTTGTGTGTGATTAAAATATTTGGCTGTAATATTGAATGCTTTCTTGTCGGCATTATACTCTATATATATATATATATATATATATATATATATATACTTATGTCACAAAAACTACCATATATGATTGTCTTGCAATTGAAAAGAATGTTTAAAAAATAATATATCCATCAAAGACTAAAGCAGGTCTTGCATGATAAGTTTGAGTAAGCAAACATGTAATTAATTGTGGGAAAAAAACACACACACACACACCCCTTAGTTTGTTTGAATATTTAAAACACACCTTAATCAAAAAATAAGCAAATTACCATAAATGAGTCAGAGAAAAAAAAACCCATTTGACATTTTTTTTAAACTATGTAAAGTTTCTTTGCTAGAGAAAAAATAAAATAATTTTTTAAGTGGAATTAATATATTCTTTTATATTGATTGAGAAACTTATTATTTAATTATACAATGATGATCAATAAATATTGAACAGCCAAATGGCCTCATAATTAAAGACCCTATGTCAGTGCATGCAGGACCATGGATGGAATCATTGACAATATGAAAAAATTCTATACATTAATTACAAGAAAGATAAACTGTTGCATTTTATCTTATCTGAGAAAAAAAATTGAATATTTCCTACATCGTGTCGTTAACTAAAAGGAAAACTTAAATTGGAATAATAAAGTGCCAAAGAAAAGAGAAAAATTGGAATATAAGAATCACAAAGTTATCCTACATGCTTAACAAATTTTGCAATGACAAATCTTAGCTGTAATTAATTGGAAGAGATTGAAAGATTCAATTAATTAGACAAATAATGCAACTCAAAAAAAATAAAAGGGTTAATTCCACTTTACTCCCTTGTAGTTTGTGAAAATTCTGTTTTATTACCTCGTAATTTTATAATGTCCACATCACCCCTTGTGCTTTGGATTCAAGTGAAAAACGGAGGAAAACGGTACAGAATTGTATAAAATTATTACATAACTCTTAAATAAAAGTAAAAGAGCAACATATTATTTAATTATTTTTTCTTCTCTTTTACTTTATCTTATTTGTCTTTCTTTTTCCTCCATTTTTTTCCTTTTTACAATCACGTTTTTTTTTCTTACCTTAACTTTTTATGTTTCCCTCTTCTCTTTTATCTCCAACACCATCTTCTCTCTCATCTTTATCTCAAACACCATATTCTCTTTCATCTCCTCTCACCAGTTTAGATGGTTTCCATCCGTTTTCCACTTTAGTCCAAAACACAAGGGGGTTATATGGATATTATGAAACCACGAAATAATAAAATAGAATTTTTCCAAACCACAATGGGGTAAAGTGGAATTAACCCTAAATAAAATTTGACTTACTCCATATCTTTGTAGGCCAAGAAGTAAGAGAGTGCTTGTTCCAGTGCATAAAACTCCAACCCAAATTGGGATTTTGAACAATATATTGAGAGCAAATGCTGTCCCAATAACTGTTATACCAAAAAAGGGACAAAAACAAGTCAAACAATTAGCAATAGACCAAATCCAATTTTCATTATGTTCAATAATTATGCACAAAAATAATGATGCAATAATGTCTAGAACAATAATTTACACTTTATTTTTTCGCTTTTTTTTTTCGCTAAAAGATGATAGATACAATTGTTGAGTACTCCTTATAAATATCAGGCGATTAATAACAACGATAACAAATAAACCCTAGTGGAATGTAAGTATTTGGTAAAATTCATTAAAAGTTTATCTAATCATTCATTTCTACTATCCATTTAATACTTTCATTTCTTGCATTCATAAACATCCTTAACTAGTTGCACAAGTAAGTCCTAAAACTAAGAAATGAGGAAGGTTAGCAGTCAATATAAAACTTTTGTTAAATCTTATGATATGAATCACATTAAAAATTGTGTAAAGTTAAGACGTTCCATATAACTGAACAAATGATTTTAGATTGAGTACGATGACGAAATATGATCCATATAGCCGACTCCACTTAGTAAGGTGAAAGGTAGAAGGTAGTTGTTTTTTGTTGTTATTGAAAGAAAAGTTAGAAATATCCAATGTATGATGACATACCTTCAGGGATGTCTGCAGCTATCACTGCAACTTCTGCTAGCACCCATAGGGAGTATTTCACATATTTGGGATATTCAACCTTGCATAATTCTGCTAAATGCATCCCTTCAAAGCCAGAAAATCAAAGTTAGAAAATTAAGAAGAATTATCATAGAGGAATTAATAGACTGAGAAACTATTCATGATGTTTCCTAATTACCTGTGGTTACTCCAAGATTTGCAGCCAATGATTGTATAATAAGGGCAAAGATTAATCCAATAAGAATAATCCATAGTAGCTGTAATTCATGTAAAACAACACTATTAATGTGTGTTCAGTTCTTGTTAATTTGTTTTCAAAAGTCCATAGTTTGTGGAGAAATTTTCTTTAACTCACCTCATATCCATGGTTTGCTCCTGCTTGCAAATCAGTTTCTACTGTAACATGCCACCAAAGTCAGGCTGAAAGCTTTGTATACTTTTTGAGTTTTTTCAAAAGGGATATGAATGGAAAGGAAGAAATGGGAATATATATATAGGGTGATGATGAAGCATAGAAGAGAAAAAGAAGTTCTTACAGTTTCCAGGATCAAGATATGCCATTGAAACAAGAAAACCAGGCCCAACATATGCCAAAAAGTTTTTCCATCCAGGTTTCTGATGACAAAACAATACAAATTCATCATGCTAGAACTTAAAACAATCAAAGCCCTCATAATAAGAATTCACAACAAGAAAAAAATCTGAGAAAGAAGACCTGTTCCTCATTATCAAAGTTTTTACTGTTATTGATGGATGATGGACTTTGATCAATTGCAGCTATGCGTTTGCTTCCACCAATATTATTCCCTACTGGTTGTTGCAAGATCTCCATAACTATTCTTTTCTTTGAAATTTGAACACTATAGTTTTAATGTTTTGAGTGTTTGATCATTCTTCTTGCTTGAAACAAGACTTGAAATTTATAGGGAAACAAACATTAATTCTTTGTTTCATGTATAAAATTGGCTACTTGACTGCATTCCAGGTGTAAATTTAAGATGTAATGAGAGATGTCACAAGTGACATATGATTCTTGCTATTTTAAAGAAAGTTTATAAGATTACTTCATTACTTGGCTTGTTTTGTTCTCTTATATAAAAATCAAGGGAAAAATATAGAACACACAAAGACATTAGCATTCTGCCAAAATTTGGACGGAATGGTAAAGGATATTGGAGAGGAGTTGCTTGATATCGTATCTGTACAAATTATTTTGTCTTATTCTGTAAAGATCAAAATGAAGCGCTTTTACTAAAATGAGGAAGTAAAATTATAAATATCATTAAAATTAAATTTTACAATTATTAGAGTCTAATCCATATATGATTGAAACCTATGACTTGGTTTTAATTATGATTTTAGTAAAACGATATCATTTTGATTATTGAATAAAATAAAACAGGATAATTTTGGATATAGGATCCCATCTCGAGTTGCTTATGCACAAGTGTAAAATCTTCCACTAGGATGACGGATCTAGAAATTATAATTTGGGAGAGAAATTATATAATATTAATGGTAAAAGTTATATTTTAATTTTTAAGAACTCCAAAATTTTAATTTATTTAAAGTAGCAATTGAATTTTTTTTAATACAGAAATAATAAAAAATATATATTTTTTGGTGGTGGTGGTGGCATAAAGATTTTTTTCATCTAGAAATTATAATTTGAGGGAAAAATTACATAATATGTAAAAGTTATATATATTTTAATTTTCATGAGTTATAAAGATTTTTTTTTTCTCTCGTCCTTTTCAAATTATTTTTACTTTATTTAAATTATGAATATCCTAGTACCATGTAGAAGCCAAAGATATTTAGCACAAAAAAAAAAAAAAAACCCTGCAGTACTTATACTTTGATGCACAAAAATATGTACTTACACTCACAATCTTAATGTAGGTAATTCCACATAAGGGCCCCATTCTCTATTTCACATTTTACGCATCACTTTATATTTTATTTATTGATGTTTTAAAATGTGTATATTTTTTTATATCAACATTTATACCATAAAAATTCACATTCTTTCTAATTTATTCTAATTCTGATTTTTTTTTATATTTTAAAACTATTTTTGGTGATTTTTTTTCTTTTAGATTGAAAAAGAAATCACCAAAAATAGTTTTAAAATATAAAACAAAATCAGAAAAAAATAATTTCATAATAAAATTAACTAGAATAAAGTTGTAATGGTATAAATATTAATGTAAATAAATATACACTTATCAAAATATTAATATGTAAAACACAGAGTTATATATAGAGTGTGAAATAAATAGAGAATCTATTACCTAATTCCACCAAACGATCACACAAAGGCTGTGTTTGGTTGTTTAGAAATAGAATTGAATTAGAATTAGAATATTATAGAATTATAATTCAATGAGTTGAAAGTCTAAAATGTTTGAATTTCTTTGTTTGGCAAAACAACAAAATTCATATAGAATTGAATTATAAATCAAAATCCATTGTTTGAAAGTTTAAAAAATATATGAAATTAGATTTCACTGATAATTAGAATTGATAAAATAATTTATTTTTAATCCTTTGTAGACATATTTTCACACACTACACATATTTTACACACACTACACACATTTTATATGCACTACACACATTCACACACTACACATATTTTACACATAGTACACACATTTTCACACACTACACATATTTTACACATACTACACATATTTTCATACACTACACACATGTTCACACACCACACACATTTTGATACGCTACACATATTTTACGCATAGTACATACTTTTTCACAAACTACACATATTTTCACACACTACACATATTTTACACATAGTACACACATTTTCACACACTACATATTTTTTGTGTGTAGTGTGTGTAAAATATGTGTAGTGAGTGAACAAATGTGTAGTGTGTGAAAATGTGTGCAGTGTGTGAAAAAGTGTGTAGTATGTGAAAATGTGTGTAAAATGTGTGTAGTGTGTGAAAAAATATGTGTAGTGTGTGAAAAATATGTGTAGTGTTTGAAAAAATGTGTAGTGTGTGAAATTTGTGTAGTGTGTGTAAAATATGTGTAGTGTGTGTAAAAATGTGTAGTGTATGAAAATGTGTGTAATGTGTGAAAAAAAAGAAGTGAAGGTGATGAAAGAGTTTTAAGATACGAATTTTAATTTTGGCTCGATAAGAACCCGTGTATGCACCATTCTATCTTGAATTAGAATTGGAAATATCTATCATGAGGAAATAATTGAAACTGCAGAATTGGGTGTGTAGTGTGTGAAAAAGTGTGTAGTGTGTGAAAATATGTGTAAAATGTGTGTAGTGTGTGAAAAAATGTGTGTAGTGTGTGAAAATGTGTGTAGTGTGTGAAAAATATGTGTAGTGTTTGAAAAAATGTGTAGTGTGTGAAAATGTGTGCAGTGTGTGTAAAATGTGTGTAGTGTGTGTAAAAATGTGTAGTGTATGAAAATATGTATAGTGTGTGAAAAAAAAGAAGTGAAGGTGATGAAAAAGAGTTTTAAGATACGAATTTTAATTTTGGCTCGATAAGAACCCGTATATGTCACCATTCTATCTTGAATTAGAATTGGAAATATCTACCATGAGGAAATAATTGAAACTGCAGAATTGGGCCATTATAGAATTGTAAATGAATTCAAAATCCAAATTTTATTTTGTAAACAAACACAAGAATTAGAATTGGAACTCTCAATTCTAATTATAAGGTCCAATTATAAGCAACCAAACACAGCCAAAGAATAATTCAGATTTTAAAAACTTCCTCAATTTAAATTCAATAGGTTCATAATGCTAATAAAGAAATTTTTTGTGCCTTATTTCAAAGGAACATATCTAATAATTCTTCCGAAATCACATAATTGAGATACAGCATTGGTGAGTAAGAATATTTGTTGGTGGTAGTAGTGTTGGTGTGGAAGAACGAACAATTCTGTATTACGATCGCAATAAATCATTTAATTTCAACGACAAAAGAATTTCAGTGATAAAAGAATTTCAAATTTTGAAGTATCAGTGTTAAATGAATTTTCTTTAAGATTTTGAAGTTATAGCGGTAAGAAATAATCAGAGACCAAAAATTCAATGACGATTATAGGTTTTAACTTTTAAAGTATGAAAGATCTAGGTTAGATACGCGGTGTTCTAGTGTGTTGGAACACTAGGTGTGACACCGATAATAAAAGCGATAAAAGACAATATTAAAATGCGGAAAGTAAAGAGACAGGAGGTTGGTAACGCAGTTTGGTAATCTGCCTATGTCTGTGGGGCCACGCCCAGGAAAAACAATCCACTAAGTTCACAAGTTACAAGACACTCGGTCTGACACAAAGTAAAACTCCCTCTTATCTTTGACGCTGCCTCTTCCTAACTCCACAGTGAACGTGATTGTGCAAGCTCTCCTCGACTTGTGTTGATTCCTCCAGGAATCTGTGGTTAATGCAAGTCCCCTTGCCCACAATGAAGACAAGATCCCCTTGTCAATGGCGACTCCTCCCGGAATCTGTGGTTGATACAAGATCCCCTTGCCCACGTTTGAACTCTCCCGAGCTCTTCAACAATCTCCTCCCGAGGCTGGATTATATTAAAGAAAACAAGGATTGCATCTTCAATAATATGACATTAAGATGCTTAAGCCAACACACTTTGATCAAAATTCTCCAACAAAGAAGTGTGTTCACAGTCTTAGAAAGACTGAAAGAAAAAATCAATTCTCCACACACGAAAAACCGTGTGGTGGAAAGATCATATAGGCACACAAAAATCCTTCCATGTTTATCCCAAGATTATTTCTAAATAATTCAAATGGAAAGTTTATAGAGGCGCTCCAAGTCTTCCATGTTTATCTCCAAGATTATTTCCAAAATAATTCAAATGGAAAGATGGAAACACCATGTGCCTTTAATGCTTATCTTTTCCAAAGATAGCTCTTCCAAGAATACCAAGATAAGCTCCATAATTATTCTCATAGCATTAATCTTCAAATCAATCTTCCTTGCATAGATTGATTTTATTTGATTTATGCCTCCAACAAGATCTTTCCTTATCTTGCCAAAAAAATCAATGCCAATTAAAATAAATGCCACTCCACGTATGCATTAACAATCTCTCCCTTTTTTATTTTTTGGCAAAATCAAAACTCCCCAAGTATGCTGATCAGAAGTTCGATGAAGCTCCCCCTGAATAAGAACTTCAAAAAAAAATTATTGCACAAAACATTGCGCATGACCCATCAAAAGACAACAAGATTCGAACTCCCCCTGCATCGGATCTTACCAACAAAACATCACTGCACAAGACACTGTGCATGACACATCAAGAGACACCAAGATTCCAAGCATACATTGTTTTAGGGATTACACAAATTACTCGCCCTTTTTGCCACAAAAGGACAAAAGGGCACAAAAACAACAATAAAACATAACATATTGTCTTAAGCAATCATCAAAGAACAGAATATCAGAGTAAGTAATCAGACTCCTCCTCATCATAAGGCACAAGGCCAACCGATTCTGCTTGTAGATGAACACCAACAGCAGCTTCTGGAATATTATAATCTTTACCAGCATTAGACCCACCAGATTGGGGCTCTGGAAGGGACATGACTGTCAGTGACACCAGACGTGACACCAGGAGTGACACCATAAGTGCCTTTACCAGAAACAGCAAAAGGAACAGGAGTGTCCTTTGCAACAGCTTCCTCCGCAGAATCAGAATGAACATGTTATTCAATGATAGGATTGCCTGGATCCATTTCAGACTCTGTAAAAATAGGAGATAAATTTTGAAGTATACCTGCAGTAATATCTGGAGTGATATCAGGTGGGACATCTGAAGATCCAGGAACATCATCAGCTGCAGTTTTAGCCTGTGCATCAAACTTTTTCTTCCTTTCAGATGCGTCAGCTGCAACATCCTTAACAGTCTTTAAAGCAACCAGATCATCAAGTATCAAAGGGATTTCCTTCCTTCTCTTCTCAATGTCAATTTGCTAAGCCATCAAAGCTTTCAACTCATCCTCTAGCACCTTAATGGTAGGCGACAGCAAGATAGAGTTACCCAGCTCTTCTGTGTCAGAGACATCCTCTGAGACATATTCCATGTCATTAACATGATCACCCTTTAACAGCTTGTAACTGATCCTGATTTCTTCCTTATCAGATTCCAAAATCTCCCTTGCGCAAATTACCGAATTTTGTGAAGATAAAATTGCATAAATCAAACAGGGAAACGGATAAGTTAGCCTCTCGTTTTTGCAGTCAGCGTGCTTCACAATTTGGTCAAACACAAATTGCCCAACATCAAACTCAACAAAGTTTTCAATCTTAAACAGTAAAGTGGCCATTGACTTATTGACTCCAGTTCCATGAGACGTGGGTAGCCAATTTCTAATTGCAATCTTGTACAGAATTGCATATTTAACAGACAACTGAGAGGCAGGAAAGTCTTTTCCTCTCGGCCATACTCTTCTGACACCCCCAGTGATATCAGTGATTATCACGCTATAATCATGATTGAAATCTTCCACATTAGCCCAGTGGCTACCTAGATAGGTATTAATCACATCCGGAGAAAATTTAAACAGCTTACCTCTCACATATATATGACCACCATTGGAGTGTTCAACATCTTTCACAGTAGAGTCTAGATTGCAATAAAACTCTTGTACCACTCTCCTGACATAGGGCTTAATCCCCTTGATTGTCCTTCCTAAACCTTGGTTAATCAACTGATCAATTAATTTTTGACAATCTTTAAAGTCACCTTCATGTATGTTTCTCTCTCCCCAGATATTCCTCTTAGAGACTCTACTTCATAAACCAGCATTATATTCAGACTTAAAATCATCCAGATTGACCAACAAATCTGATGACTTACTTGCGGCAGCAGGAGACTTTCCCTTTGACATTACCTTTGAGCGAGTGACTCGCTAAGATTCTGAGACCGGAGTTCTCCTCTGGCGCTTTGCCCTTGCTGACTGAACTGGTTCTGAATCAAACAGGTTCTGATCATCATCATCGGAAGGAACATCGTCTCTGACATCCTCTTCTTTTTCACTCCAAACTTCATCTAAAAAATCTTCATCCACAATCCGAAAGCGCTTTCTTTGAGGCTCCACAGTAACCTTGGATGTAACAGGTGCTTTAGGGGGTACAGCACTCATCTTGAATTGTCCACCACTCGATTGCCCAAATCTCGTTCTTACTCCTGACGGATCGACTGATTGAATGGGAGTGGCCATCTCTGCTTCTGAGGACAACTTAATCTCAGAACTTGAAGACTTCTCCTTAGAGTGAGAAGAACTTCCATCTCCACTTGCCGAACTAGGAGTGGCAGGAGTGACAATAACATGAGCTTCACCATCATCGACTGTTTCTTTCACTTTCCTGGAACGTGATGAGGACTTTGCCTGAGACATCTTGAGAATTTTGTATCACTTAACTCAATGGAACTCTCAGAAACTTCGATTATGTTCACTATGGTGAAAGCGGCTGAGAAGAGTTCAATACTTTGAATAGAAGAGACTCGGAAAATCAGAAACCCTTGGAATATCAGAGTAAGGAAATAAAGTCCGAAATTATTGCAGTCAGAGTTTGCGTATTCGAGGCCAACTCTTCAATTCCATAGATTCAGCTAAGAATCCCCATAATTCCACGTGTCACTCAGAATGCTGACGATCAAAATCCTCAAAACACGAAATCCACAGCTATAATGCAGCCCAAAAGTGTGAGGCGGGAAACCACAAAAAACAAAATAGCTATTCTACAATATTTTTGTTCATAATTTTTTATATTGCTATAAATAGAAATACAATACAACAGAAAAACTTACAACACTTGAAGAACCTCTTCATAAGACACAAAGGCCTAAGGCAGACCTTAGTTCTTCAAACCTTGTTCCATCCAAAGCTTTGGTGAATATATCAGCAATTTGTTTTTCTGTCATCATATGTTTCAAAGCAACAATTTTATCCTCCACAAGAGATCTAATAAAATGATGTCGAATATCAATGTGCTTTGTCCGAGAATGCTGAACAGGATTCTTAGAAATATTGATAGCACTCATATTGTCACAGTAGAGTGTCATGACATCCTGCATGACACCATAATTTTTTAGCATTTGCTTCATCCAGAGAAGTTGAGTACAGCAAATACCAGCTGTAATATATTCTGCCTCGGCAGTAGACAGAGAAATAGAGTTTTGCTTCTTACTGAACCATGACACCAAATTGTTCCCCAAATAGAAACATCCACCAGAAGTGCTTTTTCGATCATCTGAACTTACAGCCCAGTCAGCGTCACAATAACCAACTACGTTGGTATTTGTATCAAAAGAATACCAGATCCCATAGTCAGTTGTCCCACTAACATATTTGAGAATTCGCTTCACTGACACCAGGTGTGACTAGCGTGAATTTGCCTGAAATCGAGCACATAAACTAACACTGTAGCAGATATCTGGACGACTAGCTGTTAGGTACAAAAGACTACCAATCATACTCCTGTATAGACTTGTATTAATAGGAGTTCCCTTCTCATCTTTAGAGATCTTCTCATGAGTTCCCATAGGTGTGCGCCTTGGAGGAGCATTCTCCAATTCAAACTTCTTTAGCAAATTCTTGGCATACTTGCTTGGATAAATGAAAATCCCATCATTACGTTGCTGAATTTGCAGTCCAAGAAAGTATTTAAGCTCACCAACCATATTCATTTCAAATTCTTCAGTCATTTGAGCAACAAATTCATCTACCATCGCCTGTGACACTGAGCCAAACACTATGTCATCAACATATATTTGTGCAAGTAAAAACTGACCTTTAACACGGCGAATGAAAAGGGTTTTGTCTACTCCCCCTCGCTCATATCCCTTGGACAATAAATACTCTGTGAGTCTTTCATACCAAGCCCAAGGAGCTTGTTTGAGCCCGTATAACGACTTCTTCAACTTGTAGACATGTTCGGGATTATGAGGGTCTTCAAAACCCTTTGGTTGAGCAACATATACCTCCTCATTAAGAAGACCATTGAGAAAAGCACTTTTCACATCCATTTGATACAATTTGAATTGCAACACACATGCAATGGCTAGCAATAACAGAATAGACTCAAGGCGAGCAACCAGAGCAAATGTCTCATCAAAGTCAACTCCTTCAATTTGTGTATACCCCTGTGCAACTAATCGAGCCTTGTTACGAGTAATTTTCCATGCTCATCACTCTTGTTCTTGTATATCTATTTCGTGCCAATGACATTCACATTAGGGGGCACGGAACTAGATCCCAAACTTGATTGCGAGTGAATTGACCAAGTTCTTCTTGCATAGCACCAACCCAATATTCATCGAGTAAGGCTTCTTTCACATTTTTGGGCTCAATGGATGAAGTAAAATATGCCATTTGAATCATATCTCGATAGTTCACTCTCGATTTTCTCTCATCCGAATACCATCATCCAAATTTCCAATAGCTTTCTCAGTAGGGTGATTCTTCTGAACACGAGTGGATGGCTGCCTGTGAGGTGAGAGAACATCTTCTATAGTATCATCCTCGATACTCTGATCTGTGACACCACTTGTGACACTGAGTGAAACACTGCCTGGAACACTGGAACTTACTTCATGTAAAGATTCTGTAACATATTCATGAGAAACAGCAGTTACTTCTAGTGAGTCATCGACTTGAACATTTACAGATTCCATGACAGTTCGAGTTCTTTTGTTGTAGACTTGATAAGCTCGACTATTAACAGCATAACCAAGAAAAATAGCTTCATCACTCTTGCGATCGAGCTTTCCATTATATTCCCTATTATTCAACACATAACAAGTACTATCAAACGGATGAGAATAGTTAACAGTTGGACTTCTTCCTTTCCATATTTCATAAGACGTCTTTTCAGTTCCTCCACGAAGATATACTCGATTTCCTCTAATACTTTCTACCGACATAGGACCCATCAAATCTATATGAAGCAGCTCGAGCACACGATTTTTCCCTAGTGTCTGAGACTTAGGGTGTGACACCCTTGTTTGTTTCCCAATCTGACAAGGTTCACACACTCTTTCTTCATCAAACTTCAGCTTTGGAATCCCACGAACAACTCCCTTAGAGACACTTTTCTGCAGCATCCTTATATTCACATGACCCAATTTTCAATGCCATAGGATAGAATCTTCTATGCTTGATCGAAAATATGTAGATGAGACAGAGATGAGATTACAATTGTCCGAAGATCTTACTCATTCCATGATGCACATGTTGTTATGATCAACTACCTTACACTTTCCCTTAGTGAAGTTCACATTGAGATCTTGATCGCACAAATGACTAATGCTGATCAGATTTGCCTGCAGACCATTTATCAGAAGAACATTATCTAGTTTTGGTAACTATGACACATCTAAAGTACCTTTTCCAATGACAAGAGCCGTGACACCATTTCCAAATGTTACTTTTCCCATATTTTCGAATACAGTGTTCTTCAAAATCTTCTCATCACTAGTCATATGTCTGGAACATGCACTGTCAAAGTACCACTCATCAGTTATGGCAGCCTTTAGTGAGGTATATGTGAAGTTGCACCTTAAATTGTACTTCATTACCCGATTCTGTTGTGGATCCCTGCGAAAGGAAGACTTTCTAGCAGTACCTTGTCTCAAATCAGCGAGATAAATGAAGCATCTAGGACGAACATGTCCGCGACGATTGTAATAATGGCAAATAGGAACAAATCTGTTACCTTTTTGCCTCTAGAAGCATGATAAGAATGATAATGATTTGACCTTTTTGTGTTCATTGCAGTCTCTACAGCAACTTGCTTACCTTTAGATTTATCCACTGGTAGTGACACTGATTGTGACACTGGATGTGACACTGATTGTGACGCTGGTTGTGATAATGAGCTTTCTCCTTTATACCCCAGTCCTGAGTGATCACCACTAGATTGACTAATCTTAAGAATTTCATCCAGCTTGGATGAACCTGAATTTAACATCTTGACACCTTTCTTTAGGTGGTTCAACTCATTGGTCAAAGTCTTCACTTCCTCTTGACTTACTCTCAGTTTGGTTCCCAAATCAGTATTAGAGTGTTGAAGAGTGTCCATTTCTTTCTGTAAATCTCCAATCTGCATATAAAGTTGCTGATTTACTTTAAAATGTTCAGTCCACTTATCATGAAGATTCTTGTATTCGACTAGAATATCTTCTTCTGTGACACTATCTTCATCTTCATTCATATTTTCAGTGACACCCTGTGTAACATCCTTTTTCCCACCATAATCTGATTGTTCAGTCTTCGAAGTAAGAGCCACATGATTATTCTGAAAATCCTCTTCTTTATCTGAGTCATCTTCACTCCAGGTTGTGTTGAGAGAATTCCTTTTCTTTTTCAATGTATTTGCACAATCTGCCTGAACATGCCCAAAACCATCACATTCTCTACACTTAATTCCTCTGTTCTTCAATGACTGATCAGATGTTTGATTTTCTTCCCTGAACTTTTTATAGCTTGCAAGTTCATCCTTGGAGTTTCTGACACTGGTCTTGACACCTGGATTGTTTCTGCCAAATCTCTTCATGACTCTGCTGAGATTCTTAGATATTAATGCAAGATAGTCCTCAAGGTCATCTTCATCAGGATTATCTGATTTCTGCATTTCTGCTTTTAAGGCAATCCCTTTGACTTTCTTTTCTTCCAAATCTACTCCAAGATTCATCTCGAATTTTCTGAGGGATCCCATCAGTTCTTCAAGCTTCATCTGTGAGATATCTTTTGCTTCTTCAATAGTCGTAACTTTATAAGCAAACCGTTGAGGTAGAGATCGTAGAGTTTTTCTTACAAGCTTTTCTTCAGAAAAACTTTCACCAAGTGCAAACGCCTCATTAGCAATGTCACAAAGTTTTGTATAAAATTCAGCAATACTCTCATTTTCATGCATCCTTAAACTTTCAAACCTTGTAGTAAGAATTTGCATCTTTGATAATTTCACAGCTGATGTTCCTTCATAGGTAGTTTGGAGAATTTCCCATGCCTTCTTGGCTGTCACACATGTAGAAATAAGTCTGAACTGAGCAGGATCAACACCATTAAAAATTGCATTAAGGGCCTTTGAATTACAGTTTGCCAATGCATCTTTAGTAGCAGACTAGCTTTCTTCTAGCTTGAAAGATTTTACACCAGTCGCGTCAGTAGTCATTGGAGGGTCCCATCCAGTTAGGATTGATTTCCAAGCCTTCTCATCAATGGCTTTGATGATTGCTCTCATTCTGGCCTTCCAATAAGCATAATTACTGCCGTCCAATAATGGTGGACGCATTGTTGAACCTCCTTCTTTCATAGAGTCCATCGCACACAAACCAAGATCAAGTCCTGCGGATCCCGCTTAAGAAACAAAGACGACCCTCTTTGATACCAATTGAAATATCTAGGTTAGATACGCGGTGTTCTAGTGTGTTGGAACACTAGGTGTGACACCGATAATAAAAGCGATAATAGACAATATTAAAATACGAAAAGTAAAAAGACAGGAGGTTGGTAACGCAGTTCGGCAATCTGCCTATGTCTGCGGGGCCACGCCCAGGAAAAACAATCCACTAAGTTCACAAGTTACAAGACACTCGGTCTGACACAAAGTACGATTCCCTCTTATCTTTGACGCCGCCTCTTCCTAACTTCACAGTGAACGTGATTGTGCGAGCTCCCCTCGACTTGTGTTGATTCCTCCCGGAACCTGTGGTTAATGCACGTCCCCTTGCCCACAATGAAGACAAGATCCCCTTGTCAATGGCGACTCCTCCCGGAATTCGTGGTTGATACAAGATCTCCTTGCCCACGTTTGAACTCTCCCGAGCTCTTCAGCAACCTCCTTCCGATGCTGGATTATATTAAAGAAAACAAGGATTGCATCTTCAATAATATGACATTAAGATGCTTAAGGGAACACACTTTGATCAAAATTCTCCAACAAAGAAGTGTGTTCACAGTCTTAGAAAAACTGAAAGAAAAAATTAATTCTCCACACACGAAAAACCGTGTGGTGGAAAGATCATATAGGCACACAAAAATCCTTCCATGTTTATCCCAAGATTATTTCCAAATAATTCAAATGGTAAGATCATAGAGGCGCTCCAAGTCTTCCATGTTTATCTCCAAGATTATTTCCAAAATAATTCAAATGGAAAGATGGAAACACCATGTGACTTTAATGATTATCTTTTTCAAAGATAGCTCTTCCAAGAATACCAAGATAAGCTCCATAATTATCCTCATAGCATTAATCTTCAAATCAATCTTCCTTGCATAGATTAATTTTAATTGATTTATGCCTCCAACAAGATCTTTCCTTATCTTGCCAAAAAAATCAATGCCAATTAAAATAAATGTCACTCCACGTATATATTAACAAAGTAGTTGTGG
Source organism: Ophiorrhiza pumila (assembly GCA_016586305.1). Taxonomy (NCBI): domain Eukaryota; kingdom Viridiplantae; phylum Streptophyta; class Magnoliopsida; order Gentianales; family Rubiaceae; genus Ophiorrhiza; species Ophiorrhiza pumila. The sequence goes on along the minus strand of BLIW01000010.1, from coordinate 8,928,047 downwards.
TAAAAAGATAATTGCAGTGAAAGAGGGATTAACATCCAAAATTTAGAGATTATAAAAAAAGAAGGGTTAAAAGCACTTAACTCCCTTCAACTTGATAACTATAATACAAATAAAGGAATTCTATATAGAATCAGCATTTTCTAATACAACATTGAAAAATTTTAAAAATAGAAGTTCAATAACCATACATAATACAAAACTATGAGAAAAAAAGTTATAAAACAAGTATTATAAATAAAAAATAAATAAATAAATTAGAGAGAATTATGCAAAAGTTAATCTATAGGTATTTTTTTCCGTATATGTTTAAATATGCATTTAACCGTTAAAATCACTAATAGAATTTATAAGGAGCAAATTGCCATTTTATTTCATTGCGAGAGTAAATTGCAAGTGATGTATGAGTTGATGAGGGTTAATTGCATTTAAACGATAATAAAAAAATAATTTTAGAAAACGAAGGATTAATAATATCAAGATACTTATTTATTTATCAGATGAACTCTTTCCTTTTAATATGACTACTAGAACTCCACAATATTGTAGTTCTAAAATCACGGCAAAATTATTGTACTTCCTATCATTCTTTATACACAAATAATCCAAAATACGCATTTTTTCCAAACTAATATGATATACCTTTTCTTAAAATTGCAGTAATAAATTTTAAAATTGAAATTTAGAAGATTTGGTGAATTAATTTAGGGTAAATGATTGTAAATGATTTTGACAGTCCCTTAATTTGAAGGTAAGTATCGTTTTAGTACACAATATTGAAAAAAGTTATATTTTGGCCTCACAACTTAAAATTGTTGCACAAATGGTCCCCACTTCATTTGACAAGTAACGTCGTTAGTCATGTAGCACAAAACGACGTCTTTTGAATAATAAATAGTGTCACATGACTAACGACACTACTTATTACGTGGATAGAAAATGAGTTGAAGAATATTTGTGTAACAAAAATCCAAGTTGAGAAAATAAAATATAACTTTTTCAAAATTAAAAATCAAAACGATATTGATCCACAAATGAAGAACTATTTGGGTCATTTAACTATTTAGTTATTCATGCCTAAGATTGACGATATTCAATTGCATGCAATCCTAATTTTTTCTCTTATAAGAATATAAAAAAAAACTCTTGTGCAACGGATTTAATGGTGCGCGCAAATGCACACTTCTATTACACTTCATGTATAAAGTATCAATTTTTCGCGTATCAAATATTAATGTTAGCATATAAAGTATCATACTAAGTATTATTTTGTTTCGCGTATAAAGTATCAATTTTTTGCATATCATATATCAATTACTTGCGTATCAATATTAACTCCAAAAATGTATTATTCTGATTCGCGTATAAAGTATCAATTTTTCGCCTATAAAGGATCAATTTTTCGCATATCAAATATCAATTTTGCGTATCAATATTAACTCCAAAGTGTATAATTCTTATTTGTGTATAAAGTATCAAGTCGTGTATCAAATATCAATTTTTGCGAATCAATATTAATTCTAAAAGTGTATCATTCTGATTCGCGTATAAAGTATCACTTTTTCGCATTGTTCACGCATCAAGTATCAATTTTCGCTTATCAATATTAACTCCAAAAGTGTGTCATTCTAATTCGCATATAAAGTATAATTTTTTCATATATCGTATATTAATTGTTCTCATATCAAGTATCAATTTTTGCGTATCAATATTAACTCCAAAAGTGCATCATTCTTATTCGCATATAAAGTATCATTTTTTCGCATTCTTCGCATATCAAGTATCAATTTTTGTTTGTCAATATTAACTTCAAAAGTGTATCATTCTTATTGGCGTATAAAGGATCAATTTTTTCACATATCAAATATTAATATTATATGAAATATTAATATTTGAAATGAAAAGTGATATATAAAAAAATAAACACACCCGTATGTTTGTCGCACATATGAATCAATTTCATAAGATAATGTAATGTATTCGCATCAAAAGTATATATAATGTCCAATTTATCCTTAAAGATCATCTTTCAGCATTAAAGTTCTAAGTTTCTTCACCATTTTCTTCATTTTTTCCGCCTTTACACATCTTCAACATTCATCTTAATTCCACCAAATTGCAACAACAAAGCAACACTACATAATAAACCAAAGACCTTTACATCTAAGAATTAATAACAACTCCGTTTGGTTCGTGCCTTTTTAACATTTATTTATAAAATAAAAATTAATTGCGTTTAAACAACTTATTTACAAAATATATTATTTACAAAACAAATATAAATGTACATTCACATCATTTAGGTTCAAAAAACAATGCAAATATGTAATATGGGAGTTAAATCACCTAGGATGAAGGCGAACCCCACAAATGGGAAGGATGAAAAAGCCTTGTATTTGCATTTATAAGTGGTTCCTACATATTAAAAAAAATGTATCTTTGTTGATTTGTATATAAAAATGTGAGTCTCATATTTTAAAAAATTAATTATTTAATAATATATAACTCAATCATCATATATACAATAACAATTTCTTCTATACACAATATTCAATAAATTAAGAAAATTTATCTATTCAAATATGTATATTTAATCATTTTATAAATATTCTTTTCTCATAATAAAATGCGAATTTTTTTTAAATAAAACTAAAAAAATATCTCACCCAAGTGGAGCCAACAACCTTTATCTCATTAAATAGGAGTTAGTTATATACATCACATTTTGTCACCATACTCGATCTACTATTTGCCAACCTATCGCAATATTTCTCATTTTCTGGTGCATGGGACCAACTACTTATACACAAAAAAATGTTTATAGTTAGGTGGGATCAATTTTACATCTATCAATGTTAATGGAAAATTGAAAATTAGGAATTTTCATAATCCTGTACTTCTACTTCTTAGTAACTTGTCCAATGAATCTGAACCATAATTAATCGTCTTTTTATTAATCTACAAAACAATTGCATATTAATTATACTTAAACCCACGATGACAACAACTCAACTCATAACAAATTTTCAGCATCAATTCGATCGAATATTTTGTCAGCATTTAATTTCATTTGCCACATAACCAATTCTACTTATACATGACATTTGGAGATAAGCACACAACTACAGTCTTCAACCAATAAAAAAGGGACATTTTCTATGGTGACGTCAAACAACAATAATAATCAAGTACAATGTTGGTCTGACTTCGAAGTATAGAACTCAAGATAATCTAACTTCGAACATCATCCACCATAGATTACTGGCTTTCTATATTGCTTATGGACTTTTTCATTTTTTTTTTCAAAAAAAAAAATTTACATTCCTGCAAAATTTCAATGTTGACAATGACAGAATATTAAACATATTCTTGGAAGGAATGAAAAATTTAAAGCAGCCCACCTCAGATTGTGGTATACTTTGTAGCTGTACTATACCCGTACGTACGTCTTACAAATTTTTTATCAAGTAGACTTTCCAAATACAAAAATTTTCTTCTCTAACTGTGCTAAAGAGGTACAAGAAACTCAACATAAAAAGAATCTTGAGATATATTTTTATGTCTTGAACAAGACACGGAGGTGATGGAATTGTGGAAATTGTCCTTACTTAGAGTAGTATACTATATTTTTTACCTCACCTCAAGGAGGCCCAACTCCCATGTTCAACATGAATAAATAAATGGTCAACTTTAATATTTAGTAGAAAGGTTTCACCTTCAAATAAGTCAATCTCCAAATGAGCCAAGCTGCAACAGATAAGTCGTCAGTGAAACACCCCAGATAGTCCTGAGGAGATTCACTCCAATGCCAAAGTCAGAAATAAGCCTCGATGAAAATAAGAATGAACTTAAATTAATAGTTCGGGGATCCCTTCATTGATTGCACACAAGCAATATTTATAAAAGATATCATACCTTTTATGTCACTAGCCAACTTTCTAGGTAAGTTACCAAATTAAAACAAAATTCTAAATATAACCTATCTCAATAGCCTCCCCAGATTGGCTTGAATTCTTATTTGACCCGATCTGAAGCAACACCTCCAATCACACACCTCTGTATTACCATGGCTAAAGAGTGGCCCGATTTAGAAGGACGATTATTGTTGTCATATACCCATTCATTTAGCATTTATTATTTATTATATGTTATTATCATTATTTATTTTTCTAGAAAGTGCCACGTGTCTCGTTTCTATGGGATGTCTCTTAACATGGCACTTCTCAGAGTTCGTGACCCTTCACATGTATATATATAGATCTCTGGAGGCTTTACTTCACCTTGGATCTCTGGAGGCTTTACTTCACACACTCCCCGCAAAGAATTTAGTCTTGCTTCAGTTGGGTATTTCTCTGTAGCAGATCCACTTTTGCTCCAGTTGGGTCTCTATCTCCATAAGGTCTTCTCAGATCGTTCATCCTCCTCTCAAATCGCCCAACTTCTAGAATTACATCAGCTAGTTTCCTTGTTATCTTACCAAGTAAGTATATCTTCCCCAATTCATTCATCTTCTTCAATCAAGTTATATCATGTTTATAAAAATAGTGATACTTTTGACCCTTCTGAAAAAGTCCAAGCTGAAGCTAGAGATAGGTTAAAGCCTTATCAGTAAATAATTAAATATATAGTGCCATTAAGGTCTCTTATCGATACAATAAGCGCAACTCATACCTTATCTCAAATTGAACCTTCTGTAGAGCCCTCCATAGAAAGCTTACAAGGATTTCCTCTATTGGCAATTGGCCTTGCTGAGGTTAATTTCCAAGATAATTACACCGTAGAAGAGGTAATATACGATAACAGCCCTTCTAAAGAGGAAAATTCTAACAATGGCCGTTCTGAGGAAGGGGGGTCAGATGATAACCCTGTTCCTACCTTAGAAAATACTTTGACCGTTTATACAGCTATGTCTTTGAATTCTTCCATACTACGAAAATGCTGAAAATGATAGTTCGTCAATTTCACATCCCTTCTAAATATACAGTTCAGGTTCCATCTGAGGGGCAATTTGCATCTCGGCCTCCTGTAGGCTTTTCTGCTATATATTAATGTCAGCTTCAGTCTTTCCTTAGATTTCCACTGTCTCTATTTTTCAAAGGCATTTTAAATTACTGTAAGTTAAGTTTGGCCAGCTGACTCCCAATACTATTAAGCATCGGTCAGATTTGAAGCCTTCTTTAGGTGTTCCTCTGTTTAGGGTTTTCTACAGTCTAAAGTCGTTAGGTAGAGACATATGATGGTTTTATTTCACCCGCAGATCGGGTATTGGGACTTTGTTGGCTCCCTACTCAGGCTCTCTCGAAATGTGGAATAATAAATTTTTCTTTATTAACTTAGAGCCTATGAGTATAGTATGGAGACCTCTTAGGAACATCACAAATAAAAATTTCCCATTGGTGAGGTGGATCAAAGAGATGTATCCGCCTTAATCAATAGTATTCTAAATTTCAAACCCTGAAAAATGTCCCTTATGATCGAAGAATGCCTTGTGGGATTGGGTTTAAGCCCGGCCAATCTAGGTTTATCTCTAGAAGAGCTCAAAGGACATGATATTCTTCTTCTTAGTTCTTCCCATACTATTACTTGATTTTCTATCTTTTTTTTCTTTTATATATATTTATTTTGTCTTGGTGTTGCAGTGATGAGTTTTGCAGCCCTGATGAAAATTCGCAAGACAGGACAGAATCTTACTAAGGAGTCCACGAAGGGGTCCACCTCTAAAACTTTGGCCGCTTCTGGAGAAGGTGAAGCCCCAACTGGGTCTATTTCTCCAAACCAACCATTTGGTACTATGAGCAACCCCACTATGCCTCCGAGCCCGGCCAAACCTTCATTAGAGAAATGAGAAAAAAGCTCATCCCAAGGTCCTCAGAAGAGGAGGCATTCGGGAAGAGATGTCACAATCGCCTCAAAAAAGTTGAAGATAGGAAGGGATTATTAATTGTACTTCAACAGGTTTCTCATTGCTGTCAGATCAAGCCGTTTCTTCACGAGTCATTTCCAAATCTTTCCAGACCCTTCCCATGTCTCAATTTAATCCCAATTGAGATTACCAGGTGAATGATAGCCTGAACTTAGACACTTGTCTCAAATTCACTTCAACCATCATTCCTCTTATGAAAAAGAAGGCCATGGCTACCCTGGACGACTCTGAAGTGGACACTCGAATGCGATTTGGGCTTTCTCAGGTATGGCAAACTTAACACTTGTCTCCTTTTAACTATACTCTTTATTCTTCTAAAATTCTTATTACTCTTATGTTCTATAGGGCTTGTTCCTAGCTGCAAACTTGCCTTCTCGTTTTAAGAAGGTTTCAAAAGACAAAGAACAACTAATTGTCGATTTAGCCCAAGCCCGAGCGGATCAATCCAAGGCCAAGAGACTCTAAGAGAAAGCCAAAAATGACACATCTGAGGTGCAAAAAGAGTTTCGCAAGCTGAAGAAGAAATATGACTCCTCCTGCGAGAAAGTCTCTACTCGTGAAGCTCGCATCTCTGAGCTAACTAAGGAGAATGAATTCCTGGAATCCAAGCTTGAGTTTTAAACCGGGAAAGCCCCCTCTCAACTAGTCAAGAATCTTTTAAGATCATACCAGTTTAGAGATTTTATAGCCAACCTGTGTAACTCGGTTTTGGACCAAGGCGCCACATGAGCTTACCAGGTGGTAAAAAGGCTTCATCCCGATTTAGAGGTGAGTAGACTAGAAGGCTATGATGAGAATTCGGCCAACAAATTGGACGAAATGATGGAGGATCTCGCAGCTAGACGTGTGCCCCTCCCAGTTAGGGATTTCATCCCTTCCTACCCGGCGGAAACTACTGCTGCTTCCTTAAGGAGTGAAGAGGCTGGACATATCCCAATTGAAAATAGGGAGGTTTCTGTAGGACGAGTGACTACCATTGACGAGGAAGACCCAGCTGTTAGTAATAAAGACACCCTTGCGGAATAATTTGTGTAATAGTTTAGGTGGTCTTAATTTACTTATCTTTGTAAGAAATGACATTCTCAGATTAATCTCTTAAGATTTCTCCTTCTCGAATATATATATTAATATGTTAAATATTTTTCAGATTTTATACAAGTTTCATTATGATTCCATCTGCGTTTACTCTAATAGTAGTAATTACTCTTTATTGAAGATTTCCACTAATGAGGGCAATAGGCACAAAAAGAAGCCCAACTCGATTTATAGAAAAACCACTATTTTATTTACGATATTAGGAATTAGACATTGAGAAATGAATTGCCTCATTAGATTCTCTTTGGTCTTCCCATCTACGAAACGGTAGTTTTGAACCTGCCTGAATTTCTCAGGTCTTACCATTTACTAAATAGTAACTTTGTGCCTGCCTGAATTTCTTAGGTCTTACCATTTAGGAATAATAGTTTTTGGCATGCTTGAATTTCTCTGGTCTTACCATTTACGAAATAATAGCTTTGAGCCTGCCTGAATTTCTCATATCTTACCATTTAGAAAATAATAGTTTTGGACATACATGAATTTGTCAAGTCTTACCATTTATGAAATAGTAGCTTTGAGCCTGCCTGAATTTCTCAGGTCTTACCATTTAGGAAATAATAGTTTTGAGCTGTTGAAGTGAACTTTTGCTGAATGTTCAACTTAAAAGGTTCTTCTGCAAATTGTTTTCTATTATCTGAGATGAGGATTTTCAGTATTCGAAACCGACATCACATTCTTCCAAAATAACTTCATAACACTTTTTCCAATGAAAAATGCCACAGCTTCCACTTCAACCCACTTGGTGAAATAGTCAATAGTAACTATAAAAAATTTAACCTGACCTGGAGCTTTAGGAAAGGGACTTGCAATATCAATACCCCACTGAGTGAATGGCTATACTAATTGTATTGATCTTATTTTGAGAAATTTTTGGAATGATTGCATATGCTGGCATTTTTCACATCGTCTCACCAAATTATAGGCATCTTCATGTAAGGTAGGCCAATAATACCCCATGTGAATCACTTTTCTCGCTAACATTCTTGACCCCACATGACTTCCACAAGCCTCTAGATGGATTTCTCTAAGCACATAGTTAGCTTGATCAGCTTCTACACTTTCAGCCAAGGCATCAGGTAATCTTTCTTATATAGGACATGATCTTTTAGAACATACCTGATAACCAGCATTTTCACCTTTCGAGCTTCCTTCTTGCAATTGGACAACACTCTTTCCTCCAGATATTTAATAATAGGGGTCATCCATATCTCCTTTTCTTCATCTATGGCATTAACTGACAATTCCTTAATGCTCCGAGTAAAGAGCACCTCCACTAGGACCTTTTTTTGTGATATGAGCATATGTGGATAATGTCAACTTCCTAAGGGCATCCGCCCTCTTATTCTGGGATCGCGGGGACTTGATATATTAGGAATTCTTTAAATTTTGACTTCACCTCCAACACTTTCTCTAAGTACTTTTTCATGACTATCTCTCGAGCTCCATATCCTCTAGTCACTTGGTTCACGATGAGTTGAGAGTCGCTATATACTTGTAATTTTTCCACCTTCATTTCAATGGCAATTCTCATGCCAGTTAATAAAGCTTCATACTCAGCTTTATTATTTGAAGCTCTGAACTCAAACCTCAGAGCGTAGGTGAATTATTGCCCTTCGAGGTTTTTCAAGATTAACCCTTCTCTAGAGCCTTTCTCACTGGAAGCTTCATCTACATATAAAGTCTAGAAATCCCCTTGTACAATATTTTTTTTATCGTCAACTTCAACCTGCCTCAGCTGTGGTAGTTGGTCTTCTCTTGTTGGAGTCTTAGCAATAAAATCTGTCAAGACTTGACCCTTCAAAGAAGGCCTTAGATGAAAAGTCAGCTCATACTCTCCCAACTCGATAACCTATTTCATTAACCTTCCTAAAAATTCAGGCTTCTACAATATCTATTTTAATGGCTTATCTGTTAATACCTGAATTGGATACACCTGAAAATAAAATCTTAACCTTCTAGCTGCATTCACTAGGGCCAAAACTAATTTTTCTATCTCTGGGTATCTTTATTCAGCAACCAAAAGAAACCTACTATTATAATACAATGGTAGCTGGGCTTTTCTTTCACTTCTCACCAGAATAGCACTTATAGTTTTTTCACCTGCTATCAAATACAGACATAAGGTTTCTCCTAGATTAGGGATTGACAAGGATGGTAGAGCCTTTAGATACTCCTTCAACTTCTCGAAGGTCTTTTGGCATTCTTCATTCTACTCAAACTTTTTTGCCCTCCTGAGAACATTGAAAAAGGGAAGGCCTCATTCAGCCGACCTAGACAGAAATCAGTTTAACGCTGCTAGTCTTTCTACAAACACTTGTACATTTTTTACATTCTTAGGTGAGCCCATATCCAGAATAGTTTGAACCTTCTTCGAATTGGCTTCTATGCCTTTACTAGAGACCACATGACCCAAGAACTTCCCAGATCCCACTCCGAAATGCATTTCTTAGGATTTAATTTCAATCCTATCTTTTTTAATTGGTACAATGTTTCTTCCACATCAGCCAAGAAAGTTTCCAACCTTCTACTTTTGATAAGCACATCATCTACATACACCTCCATATTACACCATATCTGAGCTTCAAAAATAGTATTCATCATTCTTTGATAAGTAGTTCCTGCATTTTTTAACCCAAATGGTATTTTTTTATAATAAAAACTCCCATTTCTGGCGAGGAACGCCATTTTCTCAGCATTTTTCTCATCCATCAGTATCTGATGGTAACCTTTATAGACATCAAGAAAATATAAAACTTCATATCCCGCCTCGAAATCAATTTTTGATCAATAATGGGTAAAGGGTAATAATCCTCGGGATTAGCTTTGTTCAAATCAGAATAATCAACACACATTCTCTAACATGCCTCAGGTTTTATGACTATCACTGGGTTAGCAAGCCAGGTAGGGTAATAAACTTTCTTAATGGTATCCGCCTTCAACAGCTCCTTCACTTCCCCTTTGATAATCGTATCCCTCTCTGGTGCCATTGGTTTTCTCTTCTGTTTTATTGGGATCTCAGAAGGTTCAATATTCAGCTTGTGCACAGCAATTTCTGGGGACGCACTCATGTCTTCTGTACTCCACGCAAACACGTCTTGGTACACTTTTAAGAGTTCAATTAGGAAGCAATTTGACTCATCTGGTAGAGAAACACCTACTTGCAACATTTTTTTAGATGAGGCATTTCCAATATTGATCTTTTCCACCTCATCCGTGAGAGGAGGCTATTTTTCAACTCTTCCTCAGACAGTCTCGGGTTAGAACTTATGCATTTAATCTTAAGTCCTTCTTTCTTCATTCCCTTGCCTTTCAATGCAATTATATGACATTCTCTCGTCGTAGCTTGATCCTCTCTTATCACAAATATGCCGTTCTCAGTAAGGAACTTCATTACCAAGTGATAAGGTGACCAGATGGCCTTGAGTTGTACCATCGCAGGTCGTCCCAGAATTACATTATAAGGTGATGCTACATCTAACATTAATAAGTTTATCTTTGGGAAAGTCTCCAACCGTGACCGATAGCGATAAAATCCCAATAGATTGTTGCACCTCTTTTGAAAATCCCACCAGTTGCGTTTTGCAATGTTGTATGTGTTCTTTTCCAATTCTCAATTTCTCAAAGGCATTTTGGTATTTCATATCTACCGAGCTTCCATCATCAGCATAAATCTGTTGTACCTCTTTATTTGCAATTATAGCATTGATCCGCAATGCATCTATATAGGGAAATTGGTTTAGAATGGTGTCCTCCTCTGAGAATGTGATGGTTTCAGTAGGTCTGAACCTCTTGTGGAGGGCTTTTGCTTAGGGATCCTTCTGTACATAGCCCTCCTGGCTGAATTGGAATCTCTACCAGGTGGTCCTTCTACAATTGTGTGAATAACACCGGTGATTTTTCTATAACATTCCCTCTCAGGTAGGTAGTGTCTTTCTCTTCTCTTTTTATCATTCTGATTAAATCCCCCATATCTCCTTTTCGGTCCTCATCGGTCTCAATGGCCCTTTCTAACCCCTTGTTGGTATGCTACTTTCACAAACTTTTTAAGATGTCGATTCTGGGTAAGGGCCTCCAACTCCTTCTTCAAATCGCGACAATCTTCTGTATTAAATCCCCTATATCTCCTTTTTGGTCCTCCTCGGTCTCGTGAATGGCCCCTTCTAACCCCTTGTTGGTACGCTGTTTTCACAAACTCTTTAAGATGCCGATTTTGGATAAGGGTCTCCAACTCTTCAAATCGCGACAATCTTCTGTATCGTGCCCATGTTGCTCATGAAAACGGCAATGCAACTCTTTGTTTAGCTTTTCGTCAGGAGTTATTAATTTGTAAGGTGGGTGAAGTACCACTTTATTGGCAAGAATGACCAATATATCGGTTCTGGACTTGCTCAGTCAGTAAATCCTTTATGATCTTGCAATGGGCTATATCTCCCAATCCCACCACCACCATGATGACCACCACTTTTAGGATTGGGTGTGCCTTTCTCCCCAAATCGGGCATAACCTCCCTCTTTCTTCTTAGTGATGCTCTTATCATTGTCTCTTTTCTTCTTGTCGACTTCCTCTTCTTTAGCATATTTTTCTGCCCGACTCATTAGAGTTTGCATTTCAACTGGAGGATCTGTAACCAACTTTCTGTAGAGCTTTCCAGATCTTAACCCATTGATGAAGGCGCCAATCAACACCTCCTCAGATTTGCATTATACTTGCAAACTTCATCATTGAATCTATCAATGTACCCTCACAGAGACTCCCCTTCACATTGCTTTATATTCATAAGCTCTACTGTAGACTCATCGAATTTCTTTCTCTGCAAGAAAAGATTTTGGAAGAGCTCAGACATCTGAGAAAAAGACGAAATTGTTCCCAGACGCAACCCTTCAAACCATGCTCTGGCTTTCCCTTGAAGGGTCATTAGAAAAGTTTGACACACTATTGGCTCAGGTGTGGCAGTTAACATCATACAATACTTGAACTGATATAGATAAATCTTAGGATCAGTATCTCCAATATATGTCTCAAGCACGGGAGCTCTAAACCCTGGTGGAATGGGGAAGTTTTGTATTTTATTTATAAAAGGAGAATCTTCATATATCATGGTAGTTCCCCCAACTCCCCAATAAGGCTTGTCGTGGGGAAATGGGGTTCTTCTTTGAGATTGGATGACCTCTTCATCCCAATAGCTGCAAAGGTTCCTCCTCTCTCACTTCCTATCTCTACTCCTCTATACTGTTTTGGATAGGGTTAACCTGGAACTGAATAGGTCCTTTCTAAAATACTGTCCTCCTTCTAATTTGGAATACATCAACTAGATGGTATCCCTATGCCTCTCTTTCATGCTACCTTGCACCTTCTATTTCTGTCGAAGGAAACCTCTCCTTCCTGCACAGAGGTCTTCCTTTCTCTTGCCCGGGTTATAGAAGAGTGGAGGACATCGTGACATATTCCTTATCTGGATTCTTCTCTTTCTTCAATAGAGCACGAATCTCTTCAAAGTGTTCCTTCAGAAAGGCTAACACCTCTGGAGCCTCTGACTGCTGCGCGAGTGTTGGAAAGATTTATCCCTACCAGGAGAAGAGTGAGACGGGTGCCCTTCCTCGTGCCCTATCATAGGCTGCTTGTTTCTTCTCTGCTCTACCAATCTTTGAGACTGGGTGATCATCATATAGATTTTCGTTCAAGTAGTTTCCCATAGACGACGCCAATGATGAAGTGTGGAAATTGTCCTTACTGAGAGTAGTATACTATAGTTTTTTACCTCACCTCAAAAAGGGCCCAACTCTCACGTTCAACATGAATAAATAAAGGGTCGACTTTAATATTTAGCAGAAAGGTTCCACCTCCAAACAAGTAAATCTTCGAATGTGTCAATCTCCGAATAAGCCAATTTGCAATAGATAAGTCGTTCGTGAAACACCCCAAGTAGTCCTGGGGAGATTCACTTCGATGCCAAAGTCAGAAATAGGTCTTGATGAAAATAAGAATGAACTTAAATTAATAGTCCGGGGATCCCCCTATTGCTTGCACACAAGCAATATTTATAGAAGATGTCATACCTTGATAATGTCACCAGCCAACTTTCTAGGCAAGTTACCAAATTAAAACTAAATTCTAAATATACCCCATATCAGGAATATTTAGAGTTAAAGACAAACAGAATACAATCCAAATGTCACGTAAAAGTAGAGAAAACATTGTAAAAATTCGACATTATTTGCTACAGAACAACAACATTAACAGTTTATTTTGAATGGCGACCTTTGGAGGGCTACAACTACAAGGACATGTCCAAGGTTAAAACGCTTGTAAATGTTTATCATCCACCAATTTGCCACCTAAACCATTTGATTATTATGGAGGATACATGACATCCTTTCACAACATGTTGTGCACCATGATGTTTGTTTTCCAGTGCTTCCAAGTTAATTGAGACACTGATGGATGCCAGGAGTGTGGGTGTGAAAAGGATCACGAGATTTAGACGTAATGCTATCCAAAATCAAGTGAACATAATATTTTTTGTCTAATATTTCTTTATCATATCTTGTTCAACACATCAAAACGATGTTATTTCACTAAAATTATGACTAAAATAACGTGTCATAAGATTCACTCAAATTTGAGTTAGGTCTTAATAACTGTGAATTTTGATTTTGGTGATATTTATACTCTTAGTCATGGGTCTAGTCCCTTAATTTGGAGCTTGGTTACGTTTTGATTCTCATTCTTGAAAAGTTTTATTATAGTCATTCAACTTGGATTTTCTAATGTGAATGGTCCTTATTCTATTTTTCATTCAATTAATTAATAGCTATGTGACACAGGGTAAATGAGAGACTAGATCCTCTGTCCAATTTTACCTTGTCTTATTTTGTCTAATGTTCAAAATGACGTAGTTTCACTAAAACTATGGACTAAAAGCATAAATATCACTAAAATCACTTTAAAATTATTAAACCCTAACCAAGAGATGAGTGAACCCTACAACTTAGTTTTAATCAAAGACAGGATAAGACAGGATAATCTTGAACAGAGAATCGCATCTCGGTAAATAACCCCAATAGTCCCACAACTTGAGGTTGGTTACGTGTTGGTCCCTATTTTAAAAAAGTTTCATTATAATACTTCAATTTGAATTTTGTAATATGAACAGTTTTTATTCTATTTTTCATCCAATTAATTAGCAAATTTATTTGGCTGTTTATTATGTGCCATGCATATGATGAAGTGAGGAGCAATAGATAAAAAATAGATTGTAATGTTTTTTCTCGTGAAAAACTTGAAAGAAAACTAATAACAAAGGTTTGGTTGCAATTTCAAAAACACAATCCAATAAGCAAAATAAAAAATATACTATGTTTCCTCTTTTCTGGTCACTAATCTTCTTCGTCTCTCCATCAAACCACTTCTGTTTATAGTTCAATCTAAGTTTTATTCAATCTTTTAATTTCATCAACAAATCTACTAAATCAAAAATCCACAAATGAGCATCACCACTAACATCAATGCATGACGCAGAGCAAATAGAAAAATTAATTAATTGAATTAAAAATAGAATAAGAATCATTTGCATTATAAAATCTAAGTTGAAGAACTATAATGAAAGTTTTTAAAAAATAGGGATCAAAACATAACAAACCCCAAGTATAGAACTATTGGATTTACCCTAAAAAATGCACATCACATAGCAAACAACCACACATATCTATTAATTGATTAGATGAAAAATAGAATAAGGATCATTCACATTACAAAATCCAAACTGAGGAACTATAATGAAACTTTTTCAAGAATAAGGATCAAAACATAGCCAACCTTTAAGTTGAGGGACTATCAAGGTCATTTATCCAATAGATCGAATAATACATAGTAATCTTAGATAGAGAATTTGATATGATTCAAATGGGTATGATTCACTATTTTGGTACATGGGATGGGTCTCTTTCTAGTTGAATGCTCCCATAACATGGAGCAGATTTGTGGAAAACACGCTTCTTGCGAAAAAAAATACAAAAAACACATTTAGAAAATTTGAAATATTTATTGAATAATATGAAAATTATATTAATAAAAATAAAACCCTACAAACATTTAAATAAGTATAGAAACCCCCAAACCAAAATAAGAAATAATTCAAAAATAAGTAAAAAAAATTAATTGATCCGAAAGTGGCTAAAGACAAATGAATTTTGTAAAAGAAAAACAACAAATATCATACAATTTTGTCCCCAGGGTTTTCACATTGGCTGTATATCAAATTTTTGTATTTCACAATGGATTCTCTATCGCTATATCCTATTACACACTATATCTTATTGTTTAAAAAGTCTGTGTACATTAATCTATTTTTTGATATTGGGCTGTTTAAAAAGTTTGAAATGTATTAACATAGTAATAACTTAATTCTTATTCCATTTATGTTGAGTCAATTATATAAAATATATTTTTGAGAAAAAACTCATATGAAACGGGTTCATATATGAGACGCGTTTTATATATGAAAGGGCGGTTAATAGCCGCTGAAATCATGATTCTAATTTTCTACAATTTTTATTGTGCATTGAAATTGTGATTAACTCCTGTCTCATATATGAACTCGTTTCATAAAAGTTTTTCTCTATATTTATCTATTGTGTTCTATGAAAAAAATTTCACATTTATCAATTCGTTAAGATGATCATATGAATAGTTGGAGAGGAGATCTCCTGTAAAACAGTCGAATATATACAACATACCATGCGTGCGTATTTATTTATTCATGTATAAAATATCAATAATTTACACACTATTCGTGTATAAAGTATCAATGCTATTCCAACTCTATCATTGATAATTTATACGCGAACTATTTTCATGTTACGTTAAAAATTGTATGTTGATGTGAAAATTTATACACGGATTGTAATACACACTAAAGTGAAAAGGTAAAATTTGTTGCGTTAAAAATTATTACGCTAATATTAAAAATTTATACGCGAATATTTACACGTTATATGTGAATCAGAATGCTATTAGAATTCTAAATTAATATTTTATATGTGAATATTTACGCGTTATACGTGAATTAGAATGTTATTAGAAGTTTAAATTGATAGTTTATACGCAAATATTTACATGTTATATGTGAATCAGAATGCTATTAGAACTCTAAATTGATAATTTATACGCAAATATTTACACATTATACGTGAATCAGAATGCTATTCGAACTCTAAATTGATAATTTATACACGAATATTTACATGCCAATCAGAACATTTTCACACTTTATATTTCATATGTTATATATCAATCATGATCTTTTATACACGAAGTGCATTATACGTGCGCATGAGAGCGTGTCATTAATCTGATCGCATACATGCGACGGTCACATTGGAGTTTTTGAGATAGTTGGAATAGAAGTTAAATTCAACCTACGACTTGTCAACTATTTAGACACTAAGATATTAGTTGAGAGTGAATCAGGATAACAGAGAACTAAGGGAGCGTTTGCTTCAAATTCTTCAATGGCAATCACAATGGGTTTGAGTGAGGTGTTAATGGCAATGAGAATTATGATTGTATTGTTAATGTTTGGTTCAAATCCTATAAGGGGTATTATTATGATTGATGTTGTTTAGTTCAAGTCAACAATAGTAATAGGAATCAGTCAAAATTATTATTTTACCCTTATTAGAGTTCATATCTTTATTATTATTATTATTATTATTATTATTATTATTATTATTATTATTATTACTATTATTAATTAATAATATTATTATTATTATTTATTAATATTATTATCATTATTAATTAGTAATATTATTATTAATTATTAATATTATTATCATTATTAATTAACTAAAATGAAAAGTGGATAGAAAACCTATTCACTAACAGCAAGTGACTAACACAGGCTTTATTTAGAGAGTACAAAGAATTAGAATAAAAAAATTGGATATGTTTTTCCTAACTTACCCCTATTTGATTGTGTTTTTCCTATATTGCTTATTTTTATTTTTTTCTCCTAAGTTTTCTCATTTTCTTCTTCTTTTTATTTCTTTATTATTTTTCTTCTTATCTTCGCATCTTCTCATCTTCATCATCATCATCATCAGACTTTCCGTTTCAACCAAATTCTTTTTCTTTTACTTTTCTTGTCTTTATTTTTCCGTTTTATCATTTTTCAAAATATCTAATCCTTGCAGACAAATCCTTAACTCCACGTAGCAACATATCTACTGTGATTGCATTGGACGAAATTCATACCAAACACCGAATAATTTTTATTCTTAAGACTACGTTCTTTATTATTTTTTATACCAAACCCAAATGTACGCCCAATCCATCAATCTTATAGGAATGCATACCAGTTGATATAGAATCCCCATCGTTTACCCAACTACGCCTAAATCAGAGGTATGCTGATTCTTTGTTGAGAATAAATTGACCAAATGTCTCAGGTGAGAACACATTACAATTACTGTGATGCCGATGATGTTGGCCAGACTTGACGTTAATTTCTCTTGTGTCGATGATAGTGGCCAAATTTGGCATTAATTTATTCACAAAGGACTGCCAATTTATATTAGAAATAACTCAAAAGGGCTAGCGGGAAATTGAAAGAAGACCATTGTTACAACCTTATGGATAGATAGAAAAGAAACATAGAGGATGATGGAAGAGATGGTAAAGTTGGTTAGCTAGTGGGTGGTGTTGGTGGTGGAGGGTGCTTGTGGGTGGTGGAACATATAAAGTAAGGAGGAAATAAATAAAAGTTTGGAGAAAAAAATTATATTTTCAAAATTATATTTTGCCTCAAAACTTTACTAATTTGAATCCTAGTCTTAAAACTTTAAGAATTTGCAGATTTAATGTTTTGCATTAAAAAAATAGAAGGGTATTGTTGGAATTTTTAACGGAGCCGTTAGTTCATCTATTTGCCATCCACTTTCTAGTTAAATCATAAGCACGTAGTAGGTTTTTCAGCACATGAGAGTTTTTTAAGAATTTCGTCCAACCACATGGGGTCATCGGTAATTAACCCTAATGATAAACGATCTCGCCAAGCTCCTTACGTAGATTAATGCGTGTTGCCAAAAAGTATCCACAATCTTTTCGTAAATCAATTTGGACGGGTAGAATCAATCTATCTCTATAGATTGGCTTGAACCACAATTAATTAGATGTTCCTCACATACAATTAATAAGAAAGTCCCTCAAGATTTAATCCCCTCATTAGGAACTAAAACCCACAATGTAAATTGGAATCCTCATCAGGAAAACAACTCAAGTAAAAAAACAACTCTGTATTTAACTCAATTCTCATTAATTTCAATTATGAATAATACGTAACTTAATAGCCTTTTTATAGGCTTACAAAATAAAACCCTAACTTTCTAACAAGATGGACTAAAAAAAACCCAAAATTAAAACTCAACTTAAACTCCTACTAAACAATAATTAGAAGACATATTTCTGAGCTATAACATCTTAGGAACACTTTAGGAAACATCCCAAAATAACAAACCCGAAAAAAACGAAAAACAGAAAATCTCGAAATTTGACCGCGTCGTGACGTGACATGCGGTTTCACGGTGTGTTTTCACCTTGATCCCATCCGAATATGGAAAAATGCAAAACATAAAAGTTTTAGCTCTGGAGCTTAGCTTTCTAATGCCGCTAGAATAAACCCATTTCGAGTTAATTTGAGAGAGATATGGTCAGATTACTAAAACGTGGCAGAATCTCTCAGCAAACAATATTCGACGCCCCTTGTCATGATTTCCTTTGTTACTCCATTTTGGAGTCTCGGACCTCCTTGGGACCAACATAAGGCTTATTCTTCATCCTATTCCAAGTCTCCATACATGAGATTCATCTTTCACTATTGGAACGAACACCTTGAAGTTTTTAGAACATGCGATCACATATGATTTCGTATCATCCCCTTCCAATTGAAAAGAATTTGTCCTTAAATCTTGTTCAATGGTAACAAGGGAATCCAGCACAAAATCTAGAAAATTGTCAAGACAAAAAGACAAAATATGGGGAATATCACACTCAACATGTTTCCTCTCTTTGCCTTTTGCTATAAATCTCACCTCAAGGCTCTTTTCTTGCAAATCATTACTCAATTCTTTTTCTTACTTATCATGATATACAACAAAATTATCAATTAATGCACAATTACTTAAAACAATAAAAGAATTTACATCACAAGAAGGTTCTTCAAGAGTAGTAATTTGATCAACCTCTTCCTTTTGATTTGTCTTTGTTGATGACAAAGCTTTCTCCAATATGGATGAGTGCTGCAAAGAAGCTTCATCTTCCTTGGATTCATTCTCGTCAATGATAGGCTCAATATCCTCCAAAATAACTTTTGACCAAGGCATATCCGAAATAAATTCGCCTTCACATTCGGGCTCAATAATGATCTGTTCAATTGTGTTTTCCACATTTGGTTGTGGAATGGCATCAATCCATGCCCATGTAGAAGGATCATCAATAACATAGGATTTTGGATCCTTAAATTTAGCAACCCCATCAACAATAAGCAATTCCAATTGACTTGCGCATGTAATCTCAGTATGACCATGTCCAATACATGTACCACATCTAGGTATTTTTGGTGTAGTATTCATTGAAGTACCCGATCAAGATCCCGACTCTAACTGTTCAAAACCATTGCAGCTTAAACCGTTGATTGTCAGTTAACATCTGTCGTAATTGTTCACTAATAGTAGCAAACATACCTTCTAGATTTTGGTTAACACTAGCACCTTTTGCTTTTACTCATATTGACACTTAACCAAATTTCAAAAAGAATATCCACGACAATTGCTACAGCAACAATATCCCACAAATATCCAATATACTCAATCCAAACAATCAATCACCAATTTTCAAATGGATCAATTTCTCACAATACCAATTAAACAATAACAAAATATATAATTATTGTAACCTTTTCACAATAATCAAATCATGCAAAGCTGTAAATAACAACAATTTAGGATTTCAATTTTAAGGAAAAAAACTAATAAACCTAATTTCGAAAATCCCTTGAGCTCTGATACCACTTGATAAACGATCTCGCCACGTTCCTCACGTAGATTGATGCATTGTTGCGGAAAAGTGTTTACGATCTTTTCGTAAATCAATTTGGACGAATAGAATCAATCTATCTCTGTAGATTGGCTTGAAACACAATTAATTAGATGCTCCTCACATACAATTAACAAGAAAGTCACGCAAGATTTAATCTCCTGCTCAGGAACTAAAATCCACAATGTAAATTGGAATCCCTCATCAGGAAAACAACTCACGTAAAAAAGAAAAACAAGTTTGTGTTTAACTCAATTCTCATTAATTTCAAATCTGAATAATACGTAACATAATAGCCTTTTTATAGGCTTACAAAATAAAACCCTAACACAAAAAAAAGCAAAAAACTGAAAATCTCGAAATTTGACCGCGTTGTGACGTGACGTGCGGATTCACAACTTGTTTTCACCTTGATCCCATCCGAATTTGAAAAAATGCAAAACATAAAAGTTTTAGTTCTGGAGCTTAGCTTTCTAATGTCGCTAAAATAAACCCATTCCGAGTTAAATGAAGAGAGATATGGTCAAATTACTAAAACGTGGCAAAATCTCTCAACAAACAATATTCGACACCTCTTGTCATGATTTCCTTTGTTATCCCATTTTGGAGTCTTGGACCTCCTTAGGACCAACGTGAAGCTTATTCTTCATCCTATTCTAGGTCTCCATACATGAGATTCATCTTTCGCAATTAAAACGATCACCTTGAAGTTTTTGGAACATGCGATAACAAATGATTTCGTATCACCTAAAAAATATACCTTAGTTTTAATTGAATTCAAGTGATATATATTTCCCAATTTCGGGTGATAAATTGCTTCCAACTTTGACTATAATTTAAAGTCACATTGGAGGGTAATTCACCTTGTGTGAGATTCGACTCCATGAGAGGTTGAGTGCCGAACTTAACTCACGTGTATTGTAAAACACGATTTGCAATCTGTTTAACCTATAAAAGCCATGGGCGGAGCTTAATGGAGACTAGTCGGGTCATGATCCCTAATTTTTTTACTACATGTATATATATTAATAAAAAATATATAATTATAGATATTTGCCTCCTCCAAAACTATGATGTATGATTGGTTACCCCTGATGTAATTTAACCCAAACTCCACCAATAGAGCGACAGGAGTGATAACTTCAATAGGATCTTGTCTAAGCCTCCAATGATAAAGTAAGTTTAACTGATAATAGAAAATGAGTAAAAAATCCGAGATTAGATCCTCTGACCTATCTTATCCTGTGTTAGATTAAAATTACGCGTAAAGTTCACTCATATATAGGTTAGGGTATAATAATTGTAAAGTGGTTTTAGTAATATTTATATTTTTAGTCATTAGTTTTAATGAAATTATGTCGTTTTGAACATTAACACAATTATATATGGGTTTGAATCTAATAATTGTAAAGTAATTTTAGTGATATTTATACTTTTAGTCCTTAATTTTAGTAAATTATACCATTCTTAACATTAGACATAATAATACAAGATAATACTAGACAGAGAATTTGATCTCCAAAAATCCATCCTACAAGTAAAAAGAGTCCACAAGTATAGAGTCATACCTATTTCTGTATTCATTATTAGGTGAAAGGTTTATCTACTAATAAGTGCAATGACATCAATCGCAATCACATCAATCAAATCTTATACCTTGATACATACTTTTCACCAAGATTTGTGCACACGTTGTTTTTTATTGGATTAAGATAATTTTTTAATATCATATACAACACCTACATTTGCTAATTGAGTCTAATTTGACTAAACTATGTTAGATTTTGTTTCTTTAGACCATTTATATTGGGTTAATTATATTTACTATCCTTAATATTTATTCAAGCTACCAATCAAATTTTGTGATTTTAAAAAAATCAACCCAAATTAAAGGAAAAAAAGGAGGTCTTAATAATCTAAAAGAATTGGAAAGAAATATGATCCATGTAGTCGACTCAACATAGTGAGATAAAAGTTTAGTCGTTATTGTTGTTGCTCTAAAAAACTACCTTCAAATTCCTGGATCACAATTTTTTAAAATACCCATGTCCCATTCTCTATGCTAGTGTTTCCATAAATTCTTCTTGATCTTCACACTGCGTCTATCAACCTCCTCAAACAACTCAGCATATGGTCAGCCCAAGCACTGGTTGATTCCAGTAAGACTGCATGTTCTTTACCAAAGCCTCAAATACAATGGGTAACATTACATTTGGGTGATCATATGCTCAGACTCTGCTCATTCTTCCACAAAAACAGTGCTTGTTTCGTATCCTGAGAACGCAAATGGCCTCAGAAACAGTTTATTGGGTATTAAAACCTTTTGTTTGTATGCTTATAAGATACGAGGCAACAGAAATTTATAAAGATAAAAAAATAATGCCAAGATAGCAATCTCAGTCTGACATATTATTAAACCAATCACAACAGCTTCTACAAATTGTGCGTTTAGGCATTTATACAGCACAAGCAGCAAAATAGCTTCAAATAGTCCAAAAAGGAAAATGTTTCATGTTTCTTGTGCAATATATTTGCACAAATAATGTATCCTTTCACCAATCATCTAACAGAATTAGATACGAAAAAGGAAATGAAAGGATACCAAGTATGAATAAATATCAAATCACACAGGCTTCGTTGCATTCCGCTGCTGCAAAATTCCAATATGAAGATAGATAAAGAAGATGTTCATTTTAGTTGACTGAAATATGAAATCATCTACTCAACCAGAATAGGTGAGAAATAGTTCGGCAAATAGAACGTTTTTTACTGGGTTCAACTGTGCTCCAACTACAGAATTCCTATAGAATCAAATGGTACTATAAGCTTCACTCTGGATCCACATCTACACCTAATTCCTTAAGGCTGATGTTAGCTATACAAAAGAATTCAGCTTTAGCATGAACAGAAATGGTCGCAAAATTAGACCATTTTTGAAGGAATCAAGGTGACAAGACAGCAAAGCAGATGCTGTAAAAACATCAACAAATGCAACCTTTAGGTTATTAATATTCATGATGGTGGGGAGCAAAAGTACAATTCAAATGCAGGAGCATAAAAGACCAAGCAGCCATAATAACAAGGCTGAAGCAGGAATGACTAAATGATAGCCCACTAAATTCTATTTCATTTAGAGCACAAGGGTAATACGTAGTGAATGTCAAAAAAATCTTAGCTCACAAAGTGCAACAACTCCTAGATTGCCCCCAGTGCGAATAATATACTTGCTAAAAGTTATCAACATCAAGTTTCTCAAAACCATAAACCAGTAATAAAGTAAATATTGTATATAAAATTATGCCAAGATGTCTGCTCTTTTACAGAATCTTTACAAAACATTTGGACTCTCCCCTATGTTCTTAGTTATTACCTCCATGAATTGCATCAACCAAGATTTTGTAATGTATATTGTCAGTGTAAACATTTGGAAAACTATCAATGAGTGCTCCTTTCAAATGTCACAGACAGTAGGGTCCGTTTGGATATCTGTTTTGTTTTGAGAATTGGGAAAAACGAGCTCTCGGGTTGCGTTGTAAGAAAGGTATATTTTTGGATTGAAAATTGAGTGTTTGGATTGATAAGTTTTGTTTTTATTGGTTTATGTGTTAAAAAATTATTTTATTAATTAAAATTTAAAATGTAAAATGATTTTTTTTTTAATTAGGGGTCAAAGGTTGATCACCTCCGCTGCCCGTCAATCCCTAATTTTTAAAATAATTAGAAGATTTAAAAGAATTTCAAAAGACCAAAATGCCCTTGTTTTATGCTTGGAAAAGTTGGAAAATTTTGTTTTGAGAATTGAAGGTAAACAAACAAGGCATTTTAAGAAGAGATGGGAAATTGGCCAAAATGGCCTATCCAAACAAAGCATTAAATGATCTAAAGAGCAATTAATAGAAGGCTGGACAAATAAGAAAATAGGCATTAATTAATACCTGAGGTGCATGAATGACTAGAAGGTGATGATGAAATCTACAATGATTGTACAACACCTCTCCAAATGTTGTTGAATCACACAGAAAAGTATTTGAAGGAGTCAATTGTTTTTGTTTCATATATCCATGTTTTGACAGTACCAATAATTCCACAAAAACCCAATAAGAATCCCCAAATCCACAGGAATAAGAATCCTTCAAAGATATAGCGAAAATAATCTATTTTCAGTAAGCCAGCTCAACCAATATATCAAGCATCTAACAGGCATAAAATTGAACAGCGCTCGATATAAAATTTGATGCTTAAATCTACAACATTTCATTTCAAGGCAACCTAGAACAATGTGTCAATCATCTAAAAGCCATAAAACTCCACTGATGGATACAAAACAGCAAGAGGTGACATATACTTTCTAATCTAATTAACAATTCTCCAAATACAATGCCATAGCAAATAAAGTTCTCACTGTCAATATATACTTTGTATATCTGGTGAGGATGCTAATATCCTTTACTTCCTATTTCATTAACATGTGGAGCATCTATTGTAAGCATATTACTTGCCATTATGTAGAGTGTAGAACAAAAATTAATACTTAGTAAGTAACAACTGAAAAACATACTCAAACAATCCTAATGAATGAGCACAAAAGCAAAAACAGATCAGTATACAAACTTTGCTAATTTCAGCTTATAAATCACCAAATTTGCAAGAATACAACTAGTAACAAAAGTTCAATCACTGAACATCCAATGAGGATGGCATGAGAGTTTAACAACCAACCTGACACTTGAGAGCAACAGCATTAACAGGATCCCTGTAAACAGCTAAAATCATGAACATTAAACTCATTCCAAAATTTCATGCCTCACAACCAGTTTCACGTTCATTACTTGTGTAATCCTTCTCTGAATACCCTCTTCAATTTTCTCACAGTAATTTCTATCTAGAAGATTGATCTTGCCCAAAGAGCTTAGAGCATTTTGAACCAGTTTGTAAGTAAATTCTCTGGG
The DNA here is from genome assembly GCA_016586305.1 of Ophiorrhiza pumila. Classification (NCBI taxonomy): domain Eukaryota; kingdom Viridiplantae; phylum Streptophyta; class Magnoliopsida; order Gentianales; family Rubiaceae; genus Ophiorrhiza; species Ophiorrhiza pumila. The sequence goes on along the minus strand of BLIW01000010.1, from coordinate 8,902,988 downwards.
AATTGATCCCTGCTCCACCAAATCAATAAGGAGATCCCGTGCCTCCACCACCCTTCCTGCTTCACACATGGCATGAATTATCGGAGTATAAGAACTCGTAGTTGGTGTCCCATGTTTCAGTTCTTTCATCCTCCTCAACATCTCGACTGCCTTATCAATCTCATTTACAGCACTATAATACCGAATAAAAGAATTATAAGTAACCCTATTAGGCAAACAGCCTCTCTTCAGCATATCATTAAACAACTCCAACGCTCTCTCAATCCTATAAGTCTTGCAGCATCCATTTATCAAACAATTGTAAGTCACAACATCAGGAACAAACCCTTTAAACAACATTATCCGAAACAAGTGATTGGCCTCCCATATCCGCCTCCTAGTGGCTTTCCGACAAACAGTTTCCATACCATGTCTACAATAAGAACTAATCAAAATTGTATAAGTAAAAGTGTCAGGAGGACATCTAAAACCAGGTAACCCCATTTGTTCCAACAAAAACCGAGCTTTCTTAAAATTCCCAACTCTACAAAGAGCATAAATAACTTTATTATATGCAAGAACATCAGGCTTACAGCGAAATCGCTTCATTTTATAGAATGCAGCCAATGCTTCATTAACCAATCCTTCTTCTCCTAAAACCTTAATAACACAAGTCACAATGGAAGTATTAACAATCCCTTTTTTTGACATTTCTTTAAGAAATTCCCAAAGGAGTTTTAAACTATTCCCTTTGGCCAAAACAAGAGCCATCTCTTTGCAAGTAGCTTCATTATGCGTAAAACCAAAATGGGACTCAACCCAATAGTAAAACTCAGTAGCTTTTTGTAACCCAAGATTTATTTTTTGAGTATCTCTATGAGCAGCAGGGCCAAGAACGAGAATACCACTTTGAGCTTTCAAAGATTCAATCTTTAGACGTCTTTGTTTGAGCGGAGCACGGTGCCGAAATCCCTTTTGATTGCCAATTGATCTTGGTGATTGAAAAAGTAATCTTGGGATGAATCTTAGAACTTGAATGACTGTTTCTGTTGTCCAAATTGGAATTTTAGCTTCTGGGATGCTTTGAATTGGGGCTGAGGCTGAGACGGTAGTTTGGAAGGGTTGGTTCTTGATGATTGCAGCCAAGATTTGGTTTACAACTGGAGCTTCACTGAGGTAACGGTGGAGAGGTTTTGAAGGGAACATGAATTAATCTATGTGCAAAGGATAAAGTCGTGAAAGTTGGTTGCTGCTTTCTTCTTCACTGACTATAATCAAAAGAGCTCGAGGCATACTGTTCTCATGTAAAAGGTAGTCCTTTCTTGACTGACCAAAGTTTCTTTGATGCAAACCTCCCATCAGTTGACTTGAATTACAAATGCCCTCAAATTAAATTTGAACTTCTACAAGAATGACAAAGAATCAATGTTTAACACCCAAAAAAGAAACAAAATTACAGAATCCTAGACATCAATGTAATCGAAAACAAACAATATATGGTAAAGCAATCTCCAAAAACTGAGCATATTCATCAATAATTGGATAAGTAACATATGGCATTGATCAAAATTTACATGACAAAATTAAGAAGAAAACTGAAGCACATCAAGAATTTAAAAATAAAAATAAAAACAAACAAAAGCCCATTTCAAGAAATTGACATATTGAGCAACATATGATAAAGACTCAAATTTTGAGTGACAAAATTAGGAAGAAAACCGGAGCAGATCAATTCGAAACTGAGCCATTTTGTTAACAAAAGCAAAAAAAAAAAAAAAAAAAAGAGTGGCATACCCTTTTAAACTGAAGTACTATTCTTTAAGTACCAAGATGAAGCATGTAGCAATTAATTCACATGCTATTTACTATTAGAAGAAGCCGAGCAAGATGGGCTTAGACTTTATAGAGTATTGCTGATTCAAAGGCAGCGAGAGAAGAGTATAGAGGGACCAAGACGGCTTAAATTCAAAAAGGGTTGAAAACTGTGGCAAAGTTCTCATGGAGATATCAAGGCCAATATAAGACTGCAGACAGTGCAGAGGCTTCGAGGGACTTTGGGAACTTCAGAACTGGGAACTGTTCAGCTGTGTTAGTGGGTTAAAGTTTTGTTTGGATGGGAGGGTTTAGGTTTTTTTTTTTTAAACAAATCTAATTTGGCTTATTTGATTTGCCTATCTTTTTTATATAAATTTTTAAAACTAAAATAATGTTATAATAATTATTTTTACTATAAAAAATGCTCTAAGAAAAATAATTATTAGTATCATTTTTTGTTTTAAAATTTTTTGCAGAAAAATAGACAAAACAAACGAGTCACAATGAATTTATTAAAAAAAAACCCTAAAAAGATAAAACCAAGTAGTCTCATAAAAAAATTATTAAATGTGGACTCCTAATATTTCTTATAGTAAATTAATGAAAAAAAATATATAAATAAGGTTTTTTTTTTCCTTTCCTACGTATTTGTACCAAAAACAAAGACCATAACTAAAAGAACAAATTGCAAAAATCATCACTCACATTTGTTGAAAAAACTTTTTTTAAAATTTTTTTATATTTAAAATAATGCAAATTTGTGGTTCACATTAAAAAAAATTTGTATCAAATTTATCCTTCTAACATGTTATATTTGATTTTTTTAACTAAATATATGTACATATACATTGTGTAATAATAGCACGTGTATATTTTTAGTTAAAAACAGTAAATAAAATTAGATAAAATAACCAATTTAGTGTATATTTTAATGTAAGTGACGAAATTATATAATTTTAAGTATGAGTTATAAAAATAATTTTACAAAAAATGTTTTTTTTTTTTGCAATTTTTCCATTATTCCATTCATTTTCTTTTTTCGGTCATATTACTTATTAAAGTTCAATAAATTCTGTAAAAGAAAATATTTATTATGACTCCGAAACAAACACGGCCTTATAGAAGCGGGAAAATAAATAAAGTGCCAAGAAGAGGCTGAACATCGGCGCAAAAACATTTGAGTGAGAAAGAGATGGCGCCATTGTTGCAGAGCTCACAACAGCCATGGGTTGAGAAATAGTATGAAAATCATTCTGCATTTTTCTCTCTCATACACACACAAACATTTCACACAGACACACACTAAAACCGTTTCTTTTCTTTTTCTTTTTTTTTTTTAATAAATAATTTACAGTCGACCAAAGCAAGTGAAGGACGTAGCGCATCAAGACGAGGTCGTTCGAGTCCTCACCAACACACTTGAGACGACAAATGTAATTTCAAATTTTCTTTATTATTTTATTTTTAATTTAGTTGAAATTTGTGTTTTCTTCTTTTCAATTTATTTAGGGTTTTATTTGATATATTTTTGATAAGTTTGTTTGGTTACTTTGTTGAATAGTGCCCTCATATGCTCTTTTATGGACCTCCGGGCACCGGAAAAACCACAACAGCGCTGGCCATTGCTCATCAGCTTTTTGGGTATTTAGCAAATTATAATTTGGTTGAATTTTGATGTTTAAGTTTTTATGTATTTAAACTGTTTGTAAATAATGAGGAATCTATTGTATTGGAAGTTTGAAATTACTGAAAATTTGTAGTTTTGATGGTTTAATATGTATGATTTGTTTGAAATTTTAGAAGGGAAAAAGGAAACAAAATGAAGGAAAAGTTGGATTTTTTTTATTAATCTTGTTTGTTTTATGAGCAACTGAATATTTAATTTGAATTATCAACTGAAAAGTTACAAAAGTTGGATTCTTTATTTACTCATTTGAGCGCACACATTTGTTGGTTGGTTTCCATCCATAGTTGCAAAGTAGAGAATAGAATGAATTAGTAGTGGGATGTTTTGCTTTCATTTGCGCACTTGAATTGCAGAAGGAGCTTAACATTTCTCTAGGAGCTTAACATTTCTTTCAAATATGATTAGAATTATTTCTCTTATTTTTTTGAGGTTTATAGTTAGTTTCTACACTTCTTGGAGCCAATTCAAAATGGAATTTATGCATTTGGTGCCTTTTGGGTGTGTCAAATGGATTACTGGTGCCAATTTTCTTCACTTCCATTTTATTGGTGATATAGTTGTTCTTTCAATGAGCAATTGTGACAAACTTGCTGCCCTAATCGGAATATCTGCTGTAAATTTTGGGGGCACTTCTATGAAAGTAAATGCCTAGTGTTGCTGTGGAATCTAGTGGTTGAAGTATGTGTAGTATCTAATCATTTTCCCTGATATGAATTTTTCAAATATTGGACCAACTAACCTTAATCAGTAAGGGAGTTTCTCCTAAAAATTAAAGTGTCAGCCATTTTAATCCTCCTCCAAGTTTATATTTTGTCATTCATTGTTGTATAAATAAGGCCGCAATCAAGCCTAGCTAAGCCCGAGTAATGGTGCACTTGGGATCAAGATTGACTTTACAGGGTTGTTAATGTCTTTGCTGGGTTAGTTTTGTTTGAGAACACGTAGATGCTTTTGCTGGCATTAGAACAGTAGCATGATATCTTTTATTGAACTTAAACATGTTTTCCTTCCCTGAGAAGGTTTGTGCTTTATACCTGAGAGAACTCTCGTGTATGGTTTGAATTGACTGACTTGGACAGTCACCTTTCTTTCATTAACTCAATCACCTTCCTTCACAGACCTGAACTCTACAAGTCAAGAGTATTGGAACTAAATGCGAGTGATGACCGTGGAATCAATGTTGTTCGTACAAAGATAAAAAATTTTGCTGCTGTTGCTGTTGGTTCTAGTCGCCAAGGGTACGCATACATTCAAATTATTATTTATTTATTTTTAATTTTGTAAAATTGATTCATTTTATGACTCGTTTTACTCAAATGTTTATTATGTTCTTGATTGTCTTTCACTAAATTTGTTCTCTATTTTAGTGGTTATCCTTGCCCCCCTTACAAGATCATAATCCTTGATGAGGCAGATTCAATGACTGAAGATGCTCAGGCAAGTATTTTGTGTGCTGTGATATGATAATGATGTCTTTGATTATGATGCTAAAGAAATTTTTCTTTGCAGAATGCCCTACGACGTACTATGGAAACATACTCAAAAGTTACAAGATTTTTCTTCATTTGTAATTATGTCAGCAGGTTACTTCTCTTAAATTTTTTTCCTTTTATCCTTCAGGATTTTCCCCTTCCGCCCTCCCTCTCCCAATTACTCACCCTCTCTTTAACCACAGGAAAAAAAAAACTTGTCAGAAAAACTGGAGCATATGGCATATGAATATAAGAATCTTAGCTTGTGATTGTTAGAAAAAAAAATGGAAAAGATAATTGAAATGCAAAAATTTTGTAAGCTTGAAAAATTGATAAACTTCTGGTGTGATGAGGTACAAGCACTCAGAAGATGAGGTTGTTGTTTAGAACTTGATTTTGCTTATGGTATGCCTTGATCTGTAAGTGAAAAGGATGTCTTGAATGTTAATGAGAGATGGAGTTGAAATTAACTTGCTTCCCAGCCTCTATTGAACATTTTACAGTGCAGCTGTCTATTACTCTAGTGGCCCATCACTTTGTGCTGAAGGTTAGGAGTATGGTGGTGAGTCTAGCTAAGGTTTTGGGTTGTTTAACATCTGTTTCCACTATTTCAAAGCTAGCTCATACGGTTATTTCTATTGTGAAGTTGATGATGTGAGTGGCTTTGCTTAGCAAAAGAAGTTTGTACAAGAGAGATGAAAACTAAGTTAAAAATTGTCTTGTTTCACCTTTGAAGAAACGAGATTATTTATGGATGAGTTTTGAGAGTGAGTATTCAATAGATTGATGTAGAGCTATGGTTTCTGTGATTGGAAAATCATATAGAGATCTACATGTTGGGGGAAAGAAAGAAATACTACATATTGAGTACCAGAGAATTTTCCAGAATTAGAGGTTGTATAATCACCTAAGACTAGAGTGTAAATGTATTTTGTAAGGAAAATATGTATTTTGTAAATGTATCCTACACATTGGTGATGTAGATTGAATTATATAATTGTCTCACAAACCATGATTACTTTAACACACAAGTATAGATATTGGCTTTCAAAGTAAATTTCAGATCCTCTATTGAATCTCTTGCCTGATATTAATCATTTAAAATATTATTTGTTGTGTAGGATTATTGAGCCACTTGCCTCTAGATGTGCAAAGTTCAGATTCAAACCGCTAACAGAAGAAATTATGAGCAGCCGTATACTGCACATATGCCAAGAGGAAGGCCTTAATTTGGATTCAGAGGTGCAGATTTAGTTATGAAATGCTGTTTTTATTAACTCGTATCTTCTTATGCATAAAGTGAACTCTCTCTTTTTTTTATTACTCAATCATGTTGAATGATTTATTAGTTCTTATTGCAGGCTCTTTCAACATTAAGTACCATATCACAAGGTGATCTTCGTAGGGCTATAACATATTTGCAAGTGAGTTTATTCTTTTACCATGTTTATTTGGTATAAAATATGCATTGATAATGACTTATATCCTTTATTGTTAGCATCAAAATATATAACTCATAGTAGAATTACAAAATGGTCAAGACAGAAGAAGTGATGTTTCCACCGGAAAGTACCAAGATAAAACCAAGCATTACCCTCATGATCTGTTCTATGAAGTTTTCTTGTTATACTGATGTTCAAAGTTTTCAACACCAGTTTGTCCTGGATAAACCTTGCGGTTCAGATTAAAACTGACACTTGAGAGTGCCTGTGACTTAAAAATTAAAAAGTTCTCATAAATATTTGTAAAACTTTTCTCATTCCTTAGAAAGTTGACTAGCATTTGCCATGTTGACTGGCTTACAGTTGGCATATTGTTGGTGTTGGGTTTATGCTGTATATTGTTTTTAGGTAAAATTAGATTCCATGTGTAACTGTCTTGTCTTTGGATTCATTCAGAGTGCTGCTCGCTTATTCGGATCTTCCATTTCATCTAGAGAGCTCATTGGTGTTTCTGGGGTAAGTTCATTACTTTGAACTGCTTAATTCTTGTTCTGGTATCATGTTGGGAAAGTTTGAAAAAGAAAGAAAGAAAAGGATTGGGACTTTGAAGTGCTTTGGGTATTGCTTTTTCTGTTTTAAGTCCTTGACAAGTTGCTGCAACAAATTGTTGTTCTTTTTGTTTTGGCGGGTACTTCTACTTTTAATTTAGATGTGATAGCATCGGTTTTCTTTCTCGTTGCAAATATTTACATGTTCTCCAGCAATTGAAAGAAAGCTTTGAGGCAATCCTTGGCAAAAATTGCTGTATCCGTTCTTGAACTTGAATAGGTTTACAAGATTCATCACCTGTTGGAGTTTAGTTTCCTTTGTAACTCAAATACTGTACAGTAGACTAGTATGCTTGGAGATTGGCATTCAAAATTGATGGATCACGCAGATGTGCATCTGCTTGTGAGACAGCTTAACATTATAACACTTTCTTTGCTGTAAATGGGGAGCTCTGGGAATTAATCTTCTTCACTTAAAATTTTCAGAAGCCTCCTTTTTTTACTCCAGTGAGCTTCCTATAGATTGGAATTACTAAGAAGTAAGAACTGTTGCCATGGATCTGGTATTGCTTATCTTGAGATTTTGCCAAAATTTAGATTTAACTGTACTAATCTGTAATCATGGTTTTAGTATCTTCTGGTAGAAAATGTGATTCTGATTTGCTGAGGTACATGTTGAGTTCCACCCCCTTCGGAAAACCTCTAATAAAGGAAGAGTGAAGAATGAAGCAAATAAGGGAGAATAATTGAAGAAAATTTAATCAAACTCCTGTTGTGGTAGACTTAATTTTGAAAATTAGAAGTGATCACAGTATTTGCTTTTTGGTCCTTTGAAAATTCTACTGCAGTCTGGATTTCCTGCCACTTGTTTGAACCAATATGCGAAAAATCTTCAGGTTATCCCTGAGGAGGTTGTTCAGGCTCTCTATTCAGCTTGCAGAAGTGGTAATTTTGACCTGGCAGACAAGGAAGTCAAGAATGTAATTTCTGAAGGATATCCAGCCTCTCAGATGCTATCTCAGGTACCATTTTATATTAACATGCTACAAAATCTACCAATTATTCTAATTGTTGAAGACTAATTTGATGCTTCTTCCAGTTGTTTGATATAGTTGTTGAGTCAGATGATGTAACAGATGAACAGAAGGCAAGAATATGCAAAAAATTGGCCGAGACAGATAAGGTACAGTCACATATTTGGCCACTTGAACCTTTTGTAAATGCATTGAAACTGTATGCCTAGAATTCTGTTAATAAATGAAACCAAGCTTGAGGAATACCCATCACTCAATTGCTTGATGATGTATACAATTTCCAGGTTCGACTTTTGGTTTGAAAAGCACAAAATTTGAAGCTCAACCCTTTCTCACCAGTGCTCTTCATCACTGATTTGACAAGAATAGAATTGATCAGAATAGGATGAAACCCAATGTCGAAAGTGTCTCTTACTAATATCAAATATTTATTGTAATAGTACTAACGGGTGCTTGTTATATCAAAAATATCTGTTTCTACCCGTAACATCGAGTTGCCCATCCAAAACATCCTAATAAGAACCTGTGTCACGACACTTGTGGTCCATTCATCTCTCCCTTTTAGTTTGCTAACTTTGACTCGTGTTTCTATTTTCTGGTTGTCTTTCCAGTGTATTGTTGATGGAGCTGACGAGTATTTGCAGCTGTTGGATGTAGCCAGCAACACGATGCGAGCAATTTGTAATCTGCCACAAGAATTGTCCTACGAGGGTTAGGTGTGAGAGAATTAGATCTGTAAGACATTGTGTATAGGAGATTTCAGATCAAATTTGCAAAGGCTTATCTTCAAATGTTTTGCTGTCCTGTGTGATTTTAACTCCATTAATGATGGTTGGAGATCTGTCCTATTTAGAGTAATTTTTAGAGTAATGAAATTTCTCTTCTAAAATTTTCTTGGCTGGCTATGCATGCACAGTTTTCTTGTTAAACCTTGTGATATAGGAAGCTAAGGTTTGTAAGTACGTGGACACAAGTGAATCAGAAACATTTTCTTGACCAAATGTTAGTTAAATGCGTTCATCATTTCTTGTCCTGCCAATGTTTATAAAATTTATAGCGCCTAAGCTACTACGAAGTGCTAGTGTTAAATGACCTTTAAATGTGTGAAAACAACCTTGAAAAGGTTACACTTTAATTTGCACCCAACAATAAGGTTTATTATTAGTAATTATTATTATTTTTTGATTTAATATGATCCATAAAAACAACAAAACTTTACCCTAATTGTGAATTTAAAACAACTTTTTCTTTTCCGAACTACAATTAAACTTTTATTTCATTAAGTGACGTTGGCTATATGAATCACACTCATCGTATTCGGTCGATATTTACATAATTTTTAATATCATTCATGTCATAAAATGTAGCAAAATTTTACGTTAATTGTCAACCTACTGGAACTTTCCTCATTTTTCTGAGGTTAGGATCAGATACTTATAGATAACTTTTGATGAGGAAGTCAGACTGAGGAGTCATGTGGATGATTCATTGCAAGGAATTGGGGGTCTATTAACTCGTTCGAGGACTAAGCGAATGAGGGCAGCACTACACTCGTTGATTGAGGATATTTTTTATCGTGAAGTAGTTCATGAAGCTCGTGAAGATGATGTAGCATTCATTTAATGCTCGAGAGTGTCCCAAATGGAGTACAAGGGCGTGGTGGATCAAAATGGAGCATTGGAGGGAAGAATTGATGAAAAGAGTGGACAAGGTGGATAAGAAGGCTCCATGTCGCGCGATGTCCATGGAGTTCCACGTTGCGACGTGAAGAAACGCAAAAGGGAGTCCAAAGAGGATCCTCGACGTCGCAACGTGCGACCTCCGACGTCGCAATGTGCACCAAGGATCGCCGACGTCGTGAAGTGCGACCACCGACGTCGCGACGTCCATCCCCTTCCACGTCGCGACGTGGCTCACTGGAAATTTTATTTTGGGCAATTAATCTCGATTTATTTGAGAATAAATCCCCACGTCGGACGTGGAGCACCCCCGACGTCGCAACGTGCGGAAAATACTGTTCGTTAGAATTTTTTTTAGTTATTTTCTATTTTCGAATTTAATTACCGTTAATTATTTGTAAGCCTATTATTTAAAAAGGCAAAACTCAATACGCAGAATTCAAATTATGATATTTGGTAAAAACCTATTTTTGAGAGTTGAAAAGCTTTCTTTTGTTCTTTGCGAAGAACGACAATTCGAATCAATCAATGTTTTGAAAGGTTCAAATATTTGATAACGAGGGTTGTAAGAGACAAGTTTTCTTCGTTACGTGAATTTGATAGGTAAGTTGTAATTCATCCATTGAATTTAGGGCTGCCTCAAATTTTGATCCTTGTGATTTACGTTATTAGATTCTTTATTGTTCTAGAATCGTATCAACTTTTCTCATTTTTTTCAAAATTAAAATCAACTAATTATATAGGCATATAACTAGGCGACGTGAATAGGAAAAAAAAAATCCCTTTACCAAAATATAAAATCTCTTCCCTGATCTATAATACACATAATCAATCAATATTGTATAATTTCAACGGTTTAATTCATGCAATACCAAAATTTCGCACTTAGTTTTAAGTACTTATATATATCCACGGGATGACTTTCAAGCATATGTTATTACACATGGCTTGCGGCAGATATAGCATGACATGGATTGACTAAATGAATTCAATTAAAATCCAAGCATGATTAATTACTGTCATATATAATTTTGATAGGCAATCAATGGACCATATTAATTCAACAACAAACTTTAATTTTGTCCCTTTCATCTTACTATTGTACCAACATTTCAAATTTTCAAAGTTGATGAATTTGATTTCTACTCAATATTGTACCTAACTAATGTTTTTGTCGCTGGAAGTCTTCTGATTCTTTTCCAGCAATAATCATTTTCCATTTCCTTTCCAGAACATTTTGATATTTTTCACTCTCTTGTCTTGTAGTTGATGATCATCACTTTATCTTTACTATTGGAAGCAATGGCACACACATTGGAAGATTTAAAAAAATTATAATTTTTTTCTGTTAAAAATTAAATTAAATCCTTTGAAAAATTAAATTTTTGCGTCCCTATTTTTTTTTAAAAAAAAAATCACTACTAGTAATAGTAATATTATAGTATAATTTCGTTCCCCAAAAACATACATATTGCATTTACTATTGATTTGAAGATATATTAGTTAATGAAAAGAATAATAAACCCGTTTAATTTCTTTGACATATTTGCAACATTAGTGATTATTGAGTGAGTTTTGTGAATAAGTTTTTGAATTAAATATACTTAACTTTCTTAAACTATTGTACTGTCTCATGTTGATTCCTTATAATTTCTATTATAAAGTTTAATCTTGTTCATTTTCTAATTTAAGATAAAGTAATCAATTATTGAATGAAACGATAGGTGATGATAATAGATCTCACAAGATAATACATGATGATGTTAATTTGTTTAATTTGTTTGATGTCGGACATCTTAGTTGAGGAATTTAATTTGAACTATTTATCTGGTAAAAATGATATTAATTAAGCAATTTAATTAATTTGAGAATGTGTTACTTTAATAATTTTTAAAATTTTTTTTTTTGAAAAAAAGTTAATACAATGTTTCAATCAAATCTATTAATTTATTTAATTATTTGTCCAGAACTAATGAAATTAATTAATTAATTTCAAATAAAAGAGTTAAAACAATTAAGTATTACAATTAAAATTATGTAAATTAATACTAGATAGGTCAACAATTAAACAAGATTTACTATATTTTACCCTAAATTTTTTCACTCTTCTAATATATAATTACTCACTAAAAATCTGGCAATTAAAGTTGACAAATTTAAAGGAAAAAAAAGAAAGAAATCCATGCATGGCTTATGCACGTTTTGTACATTTAAAACCCTATACCCTAACCCCACCAACCCCAACTCCCACGCCTTTAATCAAGCCAAGAATATGCATATCATCTTCTCTCTGTTTTTTTTTTTTTTTTTGGAAATGTCTGTGAAATGTCTCAATCTCTATCTATATATAACACAATTAATTCAACAATAAGAAATGAAAAATAAAAAAATCCAAAAGGGATTTGGATTTCACTTTTGCTTAAATCTTTTTTTGGTAAATTGTTCCAATTTTAGCATGCACTTTTTGCTTGAATATTCTTTTCTGTAATATTGTTCTTGAAGTTTATTAACCATGGCTGTGGATGATTCCTTTAAAAAGCCAGGGACTATTCCATTCAAATGGGAGATTCGACCTGGAGTTCCAAAAGTTCAAACTCAACAACCTAAACAGCATCGAAGACAAGCTTTTGATGATTGCAAGAATTCACAAAAGGAAAAGAGTGACATTAATGGAGGATCAGGAGCATTTCCAGGCAATAGTAGTACTACTCCAAATAAACTTGCACCACCACCTGCCGGATTCTTCTTTCAACAACAACCTCCATTAATGGAGCCTCGAACTCGATCTTCTCTTTCGGCTCCAAGAACACGGTCGGAACGATACCGTTTGTACACCTCCGCTCTTGCTCAACCCGAGAGTGTTTATTCAGGTGGATGCCTTCCATCGTCTCCTTTGCTCATTGGAAGAAATAACGACAAAAAGAAAATGAACAAGGACAAGATCAAACTCGAACTCGAGTCTGAACCCGACTGTTCTTTGGATCTTGAGACCCTGTCACGATGGTCAGACTCAAGTAGAAAATCTTTGTCTCCGTTCCGGGATTCTTCGTCGTTATCTTCTTCATTTTCATCCCACCGATCACCACCCCGGCCAGTCAACGATGCTGAGTGGGCTGGTTTTGGGTTGTTTTAGAGGTAAAATTATGTACGACAACAATATTATTACATTTAGTGCTTCACTGTTTATTATTTGCATCGATCACTCTGTTCGAAAGTTATGCATTCATTCAATTCAAAATCCATTGGAAGTGATATTAGAGATTTGGCTAAACGCAGTCACCCTTGAAAGATTGCGTAATAATTCATCGATCGTCATTCTTGCGCGGAATAGAAATGGAGCTAAGCGATTTGCCGTAAATTAACATGTGAAGTTCATTTTGATGATTTTTTTTTTTTTTTTTTGGTAATAAGAGTACAAGTTTCACATTATAATTACACATAAACAGCTTCTTGTCACTGTCATTATATTTTTCTTTTGTCTAATAAGGATTGAGTTTGGTGATTTTTTCAACATGTCACATTTGTTTATGTTTGTAATCGAGTAAACTACGTAGTGATGGCATGTTGTGTTACTTGAGAAAACTATCATTTGGCTCAATATGTTGCATGTTACTTTGAAAACTACTGATGGAGGAAAACAGTTTAAGGGAAGAGACTTTTTTTGTCCGTGATTAGAGGATGTATATATATATATATATGGAAGTCCATGATTCCCATTCTTGCATTTTGAATTTTTAGCACTATATATCTTTTTGTTGCATGCTTTAGAAACCATTTCTTGATGTTAAAAGTTTGAATTTCCACTGCCCAATTATTACGTTTATAATACATCATTTTTGTAATTTATTTTCAAAGAGCGACAACGTGCCCTGATTAACATGCATTAAAAAAAAGAAGAAAAAAAAACAGTACCATTTCTAAAAGAATATGGGGCAATTGCAAAGGTTGAAGTGTTAGTTTAATTAGGACAAATTTCATTTTGTACCCTAGTGGAATTAGTCCTTTAGTTTTAATACATAGACCTTCAGGGTTAGTGTCTTAATAGTTCTTCAACTTAGAAATAAATATAATTTTGAGTTATCAATTTTGAAAAAGTATATAATTTTGAAAAAGTTATATTTTAGTCATTTAACTTAGATTTTGCCATACAAATGGACGTCAACTCATTTTTTTATTCATTCAATAAGTATTACCACCAGTCATGTGACCCAATAAAAAAAATGAGTTGAGAATAATTTTTGTGATAAAATCCAAATAGAGAGATCAAGTTCAAGTTGAGTAATTATTAAGATTATTTACCGGCATTTACAATATATATTTACTTCCAAGTTGAAGAATTACTAAGATCATATCATTTACCGCTTTTTTAACTCACATCTTGATAATTTATTTGTGTTAATAAGGCACTTGAACGATAACTAATAGAAAGTCAAATAACTAACAAAATTGCTTATGAGAATTTTCAAACACTTTAGAAACACTAATTCTTGGGCTAAAGCATCATATTCTCTCGACCATAATGGTATTCATTAACAAAAATATTTGCGAATCAAGTATGTAATCATGCATATTTTATATATCCTAACTTATTTTTAAAAATTCTGAAAAGATAGGCCTTACAAAAATGTCTAATCGTGAAGTTATTGTGGAAGTTAAATTGGACAGAGAATTAATTTTAATTAAAGATCGATATATGTTCACAAACTAGCCAGTTAAAGAGGTGTATGGGTTATCCATCTTTTGAACACGGCCTTGCATTCTTGTGGCTTGTACTCTGGACTGGAGCAGTATGGCCTGCCCCTATAACAAAACAGTGAAAAAAACAAACAATTCAAATTTGATTCACTATTTAAACAATATTTTACTATACAAAAACAAATGAAAAAACTAAACATTATAATAATTGAGTTATTTCTTAGGTACCTTCACAGTGGCAAATGTCATCTGATTAGCATAGCTTCTTGTATAACTGAATTTTTTTGACAAAGAAAAAAAAAAGTTAGACCCCTTCCACCAAATGAAATTAAAAAAAAATAGACAACTATATATATTCGAAAACCCTAGTGAATACTAAATTTTATTTGGGTTTTTGAACTTTGTTTAGTATTTTTTCTAATTTTTAAAACTTTTATCAAGTAATTTTAAGAGGCGGTATATATATATATATAAAGGTTAGAATGTTACTCATGAAATATTGATAAGTTAAAACTATTGATTAAGAGAAGTTTGAAAACTTGAAGAAGAAAAACCAAACTCATTAAACGGGCTATAATAGTTCTCATGCATTGAAATATTGTCATCCTCAAAATATTGAAGTGCAAATTAAATTAAATTTTGGTACCAACCCAGCAACTTGGCCATTAAAATTCCATGGTCGCCAGTCATCAACAATGCTGAAGATCAAGGATCTTACCCAGGGCGAACCAGAAATTATTTTTATTGGGGCCTCACATAAAAATATTTTTTTTGCGCGATTATAAATTATTTAATAATTAGTAAATTCAACTAAATTAATAAAATTTTTAATTTTTTATAGATAAAATAGAATTTTTTTTTAATTTTGGGTATCATAAATGTTACAAGTGTCATTTTTCCGTGAGATTGTCTCATATAAGAGAGTTGTGTATAAATTTCACTTTAGTGTATAAAGTATAAAAAATTAGTATGTAAAGTATAAAAAATTAGCGTATTACCGTATAAAGTATCAAATATTAGCATATAACGTATAAAAAATTAGCATATTAGCATACTTTTGTAATTCGCATATCACGTTTCATATATGAGACAGTTTCACGAGAGTTTTTGTAATATTACAATTTGCATGTCACTTATGTAAAATTTTTTAAAAATATGAATTTTAGGGTGTAGATGAGTTTTTTAAGGATATAATTTTTATAACAACAATGATAAAACAAATAATTATTCAAGCCGCTAAAATCCATATGAAATCATATCCTTTTTCAACAAGGAAAATAAAAATAACAAGAAAACAAAAATCAAAATCAAAATCAAATTATGCCCAACGACTTAAAGAACTAAACTATATTGTTGGACTAAAAAATCTCATGAAAAACACATGAATTGTTTAGTTTGGAATGTTTTTTAATTTGTTAAATGTTGAAAAATTTGGTGGGGGCTAAATTAAGTTATTTGGCCAAATTTGAGTTGAATTTTAAATTTTCTAACTTATTAAATGTTGATTTATTGAACTTGGGGGTGGAGCCCACACCAGCCCCCTTAGTTCCGCCTCTGATCTTATCCATGCTTGAGTCGCCATAAATGGCAACATCATATCATGATCTCCACTGATAATTCATGAAATTTGAAATTTTTGTACGCAGTGAACCAATTAATAATTAACTTTACATTAAAAATAAAATTTTAAAGGGTAAATGATCACTATAATAATTCTTTAAATTGGGGGTAAGTATCATTTTGATTTTTCATTTTAAAAAAGTTACATTTTGGTATACTCAATTTGATTTTTGTCACACAAATAGTTTTCAACTCATTTTCTATTCATTTAACCGGCAACGTTGTTAGTCACGTGAGATACTGTTTATCATTCAAAACGGCATTGTTTTATGTCTCATGGCTAACGACGTTACTAGTCAAATGGATAGAAAATGCATTGGGAACTATTTGTGCAGCAAAATTCAAGTTGACGGATCAAAATGTAACTTTTTCAATAGCTATTAGGACTAGCCTAGTGGTTAGAGAGTTAGTATCCCAACCTCAAGGTACAAAGTTTGATTTTTTGAGAATGCATGTGAGGGTGTGTGTTTTTAAAAAAAAAAATCAAAACGATACTTACGCAAATTGAAGGAGTATTAGAGTTATTTACCCAATTTTAAATAATGAATTTGACGAGTTCTTACGATATATATATATATATATCTAAAAGAAATCACCATTAATTAATTACCTGTAAATAAGAGACCTATAACCTTTGTTGCTAAGATATGCATGATATGAAATGTTATCCCAAACTTTTACTTTGTAGGGCAAAGTACGATTGCATAAAATCCAATGTCCAGTGCTCCTCTGAGTGGAAAATGAATGCGCAAACATGTTAACATATTCTAAACATGAGCATATATTCATGCATGCACAAACCAAAAAACACAACATATATACATGCAAAAATTATAAGAATTAACGACTAAATTAGTTATTTTCCTAAAATAATTAATATGATCACATCAATATATATGTACATAGGGGAACGGCTAAATTAATCCACATTCTTTCCTCGTTTATTTAAACGTTCTACAACTTTAATTTTCTAGCCTCCTACACTGTGTTATAAATGACCATGATTCTTTTCCCTTAATTAGTTTTCCAATTACTAGTAGGCTTGTTATACACCAAAATATATAAAGGGAGTTGACCTGTGAAATGGGTTCATATATGCGACTTATACGAGCGCGTATTTTTTTTTTCTTATCAATTTTTCGTATCAATTTTATGTTTTTGTGTATCATTTTTTTATCAAGTATAAATTTTAGAGTATCATGTTTCAACAAATATAAATTTTAGAGCATTATTTTTCAATAAATATAAATTTTAAAGTATCAAATTTAGAGTATCATTTTTCAACAAATATCAATTTTAGATTATTATTTTGAACATAAAATTAATACGCAAAAGTGAAAAACTGAAAAAGAAAGAATGAATGAAAGAATGAAAGAAAAAAGCAGGAATTGAATAAAATAACATGCGCGTAAAAAGCACACGTCATTAATTACGTTGCATATGAACCATTTCATATAAGTTCTTTTGATAAATAAATTATTAAAAAAAATTCTGCATGACAATATCAATAGGAGAAGCCATAAATATTAGTATATATAAGCAAACTCTTTGATAAAAACAAGTGTCTTTGTTGCATAATAATGTCGGTTAAAGTAAGCATTTAGATCATAGTAGATTCTTGTAGATATTGAGGGATATATTTAATTTTCATTTGTTTATGCAACTTTAGAACATATTAATTATTTTCCTAAAATCTTAAGATTTAAGTACCTTGTTCTGCCATGCTTTCTATTATTGTGTGTAATTTTCTCTATTCTACTTAATCAATAAAATTGAGGTTGGCATCCTCCCCAGCCATAGGGGTTTGCCGATTAAAGGGAAAAAAAAAAAAAGTACCTTATGGATATGGAGAGCCTCTTGAACATTTTCTACATTACACCAATATTCAAACAACGCGTACCCGTCACGCTGGAAAAATATATAATTAGAAGGTAAAGTCAAATGAAATTTTTTGAAAGAAGTAAAATGAAATGTAGTGATCCCTAAAAACTAAAATGGGTAAATACTAATTTAATTTTTATGATTTAAGCAATTATTGAGGTTACTTTAATTCCTTAATTGATTCTCAAGTTTTGCTAGATATATATATATGTGAATGGATATGCATTTTGTTCATTATTGATAAAAGCATTAGAAAACTATAAATTAAGTAAGAAACCTGCAAAAAAAAAAAAAAAAGCAATGGCATACATGCTTAACATAACTTTAATCATATTGGGATAGTTCCTTTCATGTTACAAAAACGAAGATAGTGTAAATAATACTCTAAAAATACAAAAAAAAAAATAAAAAAATGGAAGAACAAGATTTCATCAAATTAAAATTTAAGTTCTTACTCGACATTTGAATGCAGTGATCAGCGGATGATGCCTGTCCAGCTCTTTGAAATTTTCACCAAGAAATCGTCCTTCGTTGTACATATTTTGCATTTTTGCCTCGAGAAAACCACAATTAGGTTCTAAAATGAATGCAAACTTTATATTATTAACCGTCTGCAAAAGTGTAAAACTAAATCCTATTATCTTGATATTCAATGATTGTGAAATAAATTAAGAAAAAAAAAAAGTGAAAAATTACACGGCAACATAAAAGATTAGGCCCTTTAAATTAGATGAATTAATTAAATATTTGAAGATTGTATTATATGAATTAATTAAATTTCAAATAACAAATCTTAAAATTAGATGATCAAAGATTAGGCCCTTTAAATTTTAGATTTTTTTTACTTGAATAATTTAAGTTCTTAATTAGTTATCAATGGAGTTTTTTTTTTTTTTTTTTAAGACATGACAGAGAGTTGAATTACAAATAGAAAGAAAAGATCTAGTAAATTGTTTACAAAGGAAGAAGTCAGTTTCTCCGGAGACAATCAATATTGAAGAAGAGATTTTCTTTTTAACTCACTTGCTAAATGAATGTAATTTTTCTTATATTTGTAAGAGTGTCAACTCTATAAGCCACTAATTGGCTAGACAAGCAAATAGGTATTTGCAAACACAAGTTTGGGAAGATCAATACCCTGAATGAATATTGAATTTTTGCCCAAAAGGAAGTTTAGTCATTAAACTGCCTGTAAATATATTTTGCCAGTAATGAAATATCGCTATGGTTTACAAAAAAAACACTGGAGTTGAAGAAGAGCCAAGATGTACAAAAGTTACAAACCTTAAGATTAATTGTTGGCTCATTTCCATTTTCATTCCCTGCAATGTCAGAAAAATAAATTGACTATAAGATTATTAAAAATTTACCATAATGCATGCAATTGCACTAACTCAGAAATTGATACAAAAAAGAAAAAAAATATATTCTTAATTTTCTGGGACTTTCCAATTAATAAAAGTATTTACCTCTGTCCACGAGTTGGGATTCAATACCAACCTAGGTATGTTGCCATTGTAGTACTCCACTGCCTCAAAATTTAGGGGTCCTGTAGAATTTGGTTTATTAAAAAACTACCCCCAATTAATATGTTCAAAATAAGAACCAATTCTAATATAATGGGTTGTCCCATTTGAAGACATATGTTGCTTATTTTACACAAATAAAAACATAATCTGATCAGAAGAAAAAATTGAATTATTATCCAAGGAGGCTAAAAAGTTAATACGAGTTAACAATTTCAATTCACCAGGAAATGTTCTGTGTGTGTGTGTGTGTGTGTGAAATTTTTACCAATGTATAATATTTCATGATCAATCACTTGAACCCTCAAAACGTTTGATTTTATATACCCAAATCAATAGTTGGATGACTTGGAGAAAGGGAGTTATGGCAATGGTGATTATTACCAAGTTCGAAGAGTAGTCCAAATAGAGAACTACATCCAGGCCCTCCCGCGTCAGCCAAAGCAGAAGTGGATCCACTGAAGGATTTGATTCGGATTTAATGAAATAGTAGAAGAGCTGCACATCCTCCGAATCATCCACCCCAATATACCTGGAAAAACGCAAGCACAGTTTTTGACAAGAAAATCAAGCACTGATCCTAATCATCTTCAAGATATTTCAGATTGCTGGACAAATTTGAGTATGCAAAGCAAAAGTACTAAATCATTTTCATTACTCGAGAACTTACCCAGTTTCAAGTTCGAAAGGGAGTGGACCTTCAAAGCCAGGAAGATATTCAACTCTAGAACCAGCAGCAGCCAATGCAAGCTTTGGAGAAACTTGAAGACAAAGTAGCATTAGGAACAAAATGCAGCAAAGGGATTCAAGGATATGAGAAAATAGCTCTCTTTCTTCCCAAATTGGTTTTGCCATTTTTGTTTATGATGAATTGTGTTTTTCTTCGTCAATGTAGCTAATTTTTGTTTTCAATTCCAGCAGCGGGGACTATTGACACAAAGGTCCACCATAGCTTTAGCATTGACTATTTGTTAGCTGCAATTGATTAACTATTCAATTCTTTCAAGAAGATTTGAAGTTGTGAACTGTACGATGAGATTATATATGTATCGTACAATGATCATCTCTAATTTACTTAGTGCATCATTGATGTACAGATTGGGTTCACTAGCGATTAAACAGGAATAAATTCATTTTCAAGTCTAGTTACTCCCTCTGCTCTCTTTGAGGGGAAAAAAAATATGACAGTTAAGATACTTGAAAAAGAAGGGATGGAGTATTTAGAACATTTAGCGTTGTTATATATGTTGTATAATATCAATATGTTGACTTGTATTTCCTCGAAAAACAAAGATTTAATAACAACGAGATGTTTATTAACTTGTAGAAAAAATTGCAATAAGCTTAAGAGTAACTATTTTAATTTTTATCTAGAGAAAATCACATTGTAAGTCCATCAAGTTGGTGCGTAATAATTTGTTTAATCTCTCACATATAATCTTAGACAAAATGGGTCCTTTAACATTTTAAACCTATAATTATTAAATCTTCTGTGAGGTTTGAGTTACAAAAATAGTCAAATACAGTCACACTAACATTATGTGACCTTTTTCAAGTTTAAAATGGGAATAGTCTAGTTTACAATTTTTTCACAATCAAAATCAAATAGCAAAATCTCGGAAATTTTCACCTCCAAGACTCCAACCCTTCACATTCAAAATCAAATATCAAATGAGAATAGCAAGTCCACAACCCTTTCAATCACAACTTTACAAGTATTACAAGGGATTTGAACTCCCTTGGAGTGAATATCCATTTTGTTGCGAATCCTAAACTAAAAATCATTATCTCCCATTACATAAATCCTAAATATCAAATCTGCTAGACTTTCATGTAAATCAAAAGAATCATTTTCAAACATTTTAGAAGCACTATTAATTATTGAGTTAAGGATCTGTTTGATAATTCTATTTAATTTTGAAAATTAATTGATTTAGACGTGAAACAATTATGTTTGTTTTATAATCGCAAATTGTGCATTTTAATGAATTAAGAGAGTTTAAAAAAAAACAGAATTATGATAGAATTTTAAGCGATAAAATTTAACATAATTTACTTAATTTGATAGTATAGTCAAATATACAATTTTAAAATATTATTAATATGACATAATTAACATGATTTAAATTTTTTTTCCTTTCACGCATACTTACATACACTACACATATTTTCATACAGTATGCATATTTACACCTACTCCACATACCCCCCCCCTCTTGATGATTAAAACTTTCAGTTGTCTTTTTTTTTTTCCTTTTTTTTTGTTTCACATAGTTTTATTTAAGAATAAAATAAAAAATTTATACTTTAAGAAAAACGATGTTGTTTTACTCAATAGTTAATATATATATATATGTGTGTGTGTGTGAGAGAGAGAGAGAGTGTATATAAATTATTGACTTTCTCATTTATTAAAATTTCATTCTCACGCTAACTAATTCCTAAACTCTTAATTAAAAATAAATTCCTCTCTCTTGCTCACTCTCTCGTGTTTGCAACTTACTCTTTACTCACGATCTTACCTTTCTTCACCCCTTCTTTTACTATTATTCAGTTTAATCAGCTAGTTTTTTAGAATCTATTTCCCTTCTTTGTATTTGCAACTTACTCCTTGTTCATGACCTCACATTTCTCCACTCCTTCCTTCACTACTATTCAGTTGAATCAATCAGTATTAGAATCTATTCCGTTGTCGTTCGTGTCATCTCTTTATGTGAGTTTTTTTTTTAATTTTTTTAATATTAGTAATGTTTAAAAATTTTTGTATATTTTTTGTGATTGATTATTGTAATTAAATATTTATGAAAAATATTTATTTATTTTATTTTAATTGTTAGAAATTTTTTTTGCTTGTGCAAGTGAGCATCCCCTCAATAAATGCTCTGGTTTTGCCACTATTTAAATCTGCTACACACTTTCACACACTACACATATTTACACATATTACATACATTTATACCCTATATATTTATATATATTATGCACATTTTCACACACTACACATATTTGTACATAATACACAAATTATTATACACTGCATGTATTTACACATATTATACATATTTTCACACAGTATACATATTACTACACCATATAATACATACTATAAATTTTTGTCCACCACATATTTTCACATATTATATTTTCATATATAAAAATTAGTTAGATTATCAAATATATAAAATTAGTAAATTCATCAACTTATTACTTTCATATTTCAAACTTAAGATTCATTCCGTTTTCAATTTTATCAAACGGCCAAAAAGCAACATATTCTCTCAACCATGATATGCCTTACAAAAAATGATAAACATGATAGGCCATATTATAAATTATTTTTTAAAATTCTGAAATGATAGGCCTTACGTACAAAGCATGTTTAATCTTGAACTTTTGTGGAAGTTAAATGGGAGAGAAATTTCAAGGATGTTCACAAACTAGCTAGTTAATTAAAGAGGTATATGGGTTATCCTTCTTTTGAACATGGCCTTGCATTCTTGTGGCTTATACTCTGGAGCGGTATGGCCTGCACCCTATAAAAATTAAGCAGTGAAAGAAAAGAAAAAAACTCTCAAATTTGATTCACTATTTAAACATTGATTTTACGATACAAAACCAAATAATATAATTGATTCATTTCTTACGTACCTTCACCTTAGCAAATGTCATCTGATTAGCATAGCTTCTTGTATAACTGAATTTTTTGACAAAGAAAAAGAAAAGGTACAAAGAAGGATTAATATAGTTAGACCACAGCCACCAAATGAAATTTCATTAAAAAAAAGTAAAAAACTATATTGGAAAACCCTATTGAAGACTAGATTTTATTTGGGCTTTTGAAATTTTTTAGTATTTTTTTTAATTTCCTAAGACCTTTATGAAATAATTTTAAGGGGCAAATGATCATATCATTTGGGAAAAAATAAAGGTTAGCTAGAATGTTACTCATGA
This sequence comes from Ophiorrhiza pumila, assembly GCA_016586305.1. Lineage (NCBI taxonomy): Eukaryota > Viridiplantae > Streptophyta > Magnoliopsida > Gentianales > Rubiaceae > Ophiorrhiza > Ophiorrhiza pumila. The sequence continues at coordinate 8,879,659 of BLIW01000010.1, read as the reverse complement.
AATAGTGACAGGCTAAAACTATTAAGAGAAGTTTGAAAACTTGATCAAGAAGTAATTAAAACAAAGCACTTTAAAAGGACTACAATTATTAATTTAATTTTCTTTGAAATATATATATGTAGTCTTATTGATGTGCAAATTAAGTTAAATTTTGGTACCAACCCCGCAACTTGGCCATCAAAATTCCATGGTCGCCAGTCATCAACAATTCTGAAGTTGAGGGATCTTATCCATTCTTGAGTGGCGAGAAATGGCACCACCATATCATGGTCTCCACTGATAATTCATGAAATTTTAGTACGCACTGAACAATTAATGAATTTACATTAAGATCAGAATTTTAAATAATGTTCTTAGTAAATAATGAAAGAAATCAGAAAAATTTTTTACCGGGGACTTACCTTAAATTTTTTTTTGCCATAATGTATTTAACAATTATTGATTTTTTTTTTTGCGATTAAATAAATGTATTTAACAATCCCGGATCACTAATAATATCATCCAAATTTAATTCTACACGAAATTGATTTTCCACATTTTCATTGACATTAGGCTCATTAGAAGATGCACCACTACGAATTCGTTTAGGTTTAAAAAATCTCTCCATATTCTACATAAATAAACAATTGATAATAAATTCATTACAATCATTAATTCAATCACAATTAATTTATAATTAAATAAATTAATAATTCAATCACAATTCACTATTAATCTATAAAAAAAATTAATTAAACAAACTAAAATTTCTAAACTATGATTTATATCTAAAATATCTTGTCTAAATTCACAATTCCTAATATTAGTTCATATTCAAAAACCCTAATCTAAATTCAACATCGCTAAATATTTAATCCATAAAATTCTTAATAAAATTACCCAAATTAACTTAGTAATTAGAATTAACTTACAATTAACAATATTTAAATAACAAAACTCTAAATAAAAAAAGAAGAAGTAAAACTAACATTTCTTGAATCTTGAATACCAAAAATGGAGATAAAAAAAATGAGACAATGAGGGAAGAAAAAGAAAGTTTCTTTACTAGTGGATTTGGAAATTGAGTTTGGAAATTTGGGATATAAGCAAATTGGAAGAGTTTAGATTTGGAAATAGGATTTGGAAATTTGGGAGATGGGAAGATTTTGAAATTTGGAAAGAATTAAAAGGTTTTGAGTGAATTTGGAAAGAAAGCGTTTGGTTTGATTCAAGAATCGTTTATACAGTTTTTTTTTTTTTCAAATCACTTAACAAAACGACGTGGTTTTGTTAAGTGATTTGAAAAAAAAAACATGAATTAAACCAAAAACCCATCTTCTTCAACTCTTCAGCAGCGGCTCTCCACTCCTATCACGGCGGCAGGCGGCCGGCGGCAAGAAGACTACTACCTCTACAAACTTTCAAGCGATCATGGCGGGGGCTTCAGCCTCCTCCAGCCCCCGCCTAGATCCACCCCTGTCTATAAATAAGAGACCTATAACCCTTATTGCTAAGGTATGCATGATATGATGTGCTATCCAAAACTTTTTCTTTGTAGGGCAAGCTACGATTGCATCTCATCCAATGTTCAGTGCTCCCCTGAGTTGAAAATAAATGTATAAACATAGGCATTCACAAACAAAAATCACACCAACATATATGTATTACCGTATATTTTGTGATATTCTCTTTTTTATTGATATTTACTTTTATTTATTATTTTGAGGTCCTTGTATCAAGTTATATAAATACTAATCTTACATTAGTAAAACATCATTAAAATGATCATTCCAATATGGTATTAGAGCTATTAGGGTTTTTTTTTATCAAACCATCAGCTGCTTTCACATTAAGGTTTTTTTTTCGTTGCTCCATTTATAAATAGATGTCTCCACTGGATCCTCTATTGTTAGTGTTATTAACACACTGCAAATCATTGCCAACACCTCTGATAATCAATAATCACTTGTTGTATTTAATGTTAATGCACAGATTTCACTTAAATTAAACTCCAATAATTATGTTGCTGGGAGGGTTCAATTTAATTCCCTTTTGTATGGTTATAACTTATTTGGATTTGTTGATGGCACCACTATCTGTCTACCTGCAACTATTATTTCAGAGGGATCTATCACTTCTATATCTAATCCTGCGTATCTTCATTGATTTCGCCATAGATAAGTTACTACTCAATGCGATTGTTGGGTCTATCTCACCAACAATTGTCACATTTGTATATGCATCCAAAACTTCTCATGAAGCATGGAAAACTCTTTGGAAAGCTATGGGACTCCGTCTCGTGGTTGCATTCAACTCCATCACAACAATTTAAATCGGCTGAAAATTGGCAATTGTTCACATGCAGGACATCAAAGCCAACATCGATGCTCTTGCCTTGATGGATAGGAAGGTCGATTTTGATGAACTTTCTCTTCGCACTATCGAAAGCCTTGACTCTCGCTATAGTAAACTTGCTAATGCAACTGATGCAAGTGAAAACCCAATTGCCTTGGATGAATTACTTGAAAAACTCCGTAACCATGAGGCGAACCTTCATGTGTCACCGCAATCCTCGGGTGTTGTTGCTGTTAGAGTTTTTACGTATGCAATTGCTTGAAGCATTACACCCCAAGTATCTAATGTGGAATACCTAGCATGCTGGGTCCAGCTAGCATAATATATAGAAGTACACTATGGTTAAAACCAGTTAATGGACTCTTGCCCATTCAAACCCATTACAAAGTTTCATTATTTATTGGGCTTATATTAGAACATATTATTGGATTATATTAAATATCCAGCAATCTCCTCCTATGTTCTATATATAACACAATAATTGTAACGCCCCGATTTTCGAGGACCGAAACACGGCGTAACCTCAAGATTTAGTTTCCAAAATCTTGAGATCACAAGGCACCTCTTATTGTCATTACTTAATAATAATATAAAAATACTACATTATTAATCATCCTTACAAAATTTTAATTAATAATAATCCATAATAAAACTCATAACATAGTTATGGGTCTAGAACCCATAAATTTATTCATAACACCTATACTAAGTACTTGATCTCTTCATCCTTCACTATTCCCAGACCCCGGTCTCATTCTTATCTACTCCATCAATTTCATCTGTAAAAATATTATATAGATAAAAGAATGAGCGAATCGCCCAGCAAGTAAACCCTAGATCATTTAAAATAGTCATACTTTACAAAATAATGTCTTTTCAATATAGTATATAATCAAACAGACAACTTCGTTTAAACTAGTAATACTTCAAAAATAATAACCTTTCAATGAACATTTAATCAAACATACCATCATCAATAATCGTCTTACGTAATAACATTACCTTATTCGTTACTTAGACTTTCATATCATTTGTACATTCATACACATACATACACATATACAAATATATTATTTACGTGAGACATCTTAATGAATGATTGACCATGACATAACATGTATTCCCGGCTTACTGAGTACTCAGCCTAGCTGTTATTCCCGCTAGGACGGCCATTAACTCTTCAGCCACTCACGTGACCTTCATAGAATTGCATAATCTAATCCCCCATGGATCGAGGATTAATTATGCCGTGACATAACATATTACATAATCTAATCCCCCTTGGATCGAGGATTAATTATGCCGTGACATAACATATTCGGAACACGTGTTCCTACCGTTAGGACATGTAATTCATAGAATCATTCATTAAGTATATCATTAATTATGACCACAGATTAAATAAGAATGATTATCACATATGTAAATCATCATTGATTATGATCACAGATTATATCAAAATAATCATCACATATTAAATAATTATTAAATTATGCTTACGGATTCAATAAAAATAATTACTACATATAAAATATAGTAATTACAAACACTTTCATGTTTGCAAGAAAGTTTTCCTAATCGTTATACGTACTGTTACATAATAATGATTATCTCTCATACAATTATTATTAATCATTGGATATATGATTGTAGTATATTAAATAAGCTTTAATACAATTATTCCCACTTGTTGTAATATGAGTAATATGATTACAGTGTGTTGATTACATATTAATTATACATAACAAATAAGGCAATTATTCCTAATCATTGTGGTATGATTACAGTGTAATGAATATATATTAAATATCTTTTATAATAACTTTTACACAAATGCTACTAATCATTATACGTATGATTATCACCTATTAAATATATATCAAGAACTTTCATACAATTACTCCTATTCAATATCAAATAGTTTTCATGTTTACTGGTCTCCAGTAATTACGTAATCATCATACACATCATTATGATATATATTAAATAACTTTTATATAATCCTTACTAATCATTATACGTATGATTTCTACATATTAAATATGTATCCCAAAACTTTCATGCAGTAACTCTTATCCAGAACATTGAATAGTTTTCATACTTACCAATCATGACATACACGATTACAAAATAATAGACTACATATTAAATACATATCACAGAACTTTCATGCAGTAACTCTTATCCAGAACATTGAATAGTTTTCATACTTACCAATCATGACATACACGATTACAAAATAATAGACTACATATTAAATACATATCACAGAACTTTCATGCAGTAACTCTTATCCAGACTATTTAATAGTTTTCATACTTACCAATCATGAGATACACGATTACAAAATAATAGACATAATTCTTTAATACATCTGAACTATTAAAATTTTACTTAACATGCAAAGTACTTTCGTGAGCAGTACCGTAGTATTACCACCATAATTGCAATTTACATAGGTATCTACCCAATATAATTGAAAGAATAATAATTTATTTATAATTTTTGGAAGGGATCTAGAATTTACTTACAGGTTATTGTGTTTGCTATCAGCCTTTTCCCTTTGCTCCAAAAGTCCTTACGTGAATTTTCTAATGTATTGAAGGGTCCTATTTATAGTGTTTGATTAGGGTTTACATGTAATAGTTTCCTTATCCCTCAAGTATTCTGTTTCCTAATTTTTAGCCTTGTTTCTCTAGGGTTTACATGTGTTAGATTCCTTGTACATAAAGTATTTTGTTCCTTTCCTTGTACGTAAAGTATTTTATTTCCTTTTATTTTTGATAATAAATTTCCAATTAATTTGTATCTTATTCTATTTCTTTTAAATAATTCCCTAAGCTTAAAACTATTTAATTCCTCACGTATCTTTATTACTATAAACATAATCTATTAAATAGTTTCCTATATAAAAATAATACATAGAGATTTTAATTTTACTAAAATCTCTGGGTATTACAATAATGTAATGTTCAAAACAGATGATTGAATCACTCATAGTACAAAAGATTCATTACTCAGAGTTATGAATTCTTTAAACACAATTATGAGTTTTAGAAAGCAATTTATACTCAACCAAACACAAACAAAAGTGTTACCAAGATCACAGTTTTAGAAATCTCTAAACTTCGTACACAAGAGGTTTAAAAATATTCTAAACTCAAACTAAATGGGCAAAGCGTATGTAGGTGGACCAGTTATTCAAATAATAGTTCCCTACAGTCCATAGCTCTAGAGGAATCATCCTCTTCAGGATTCCAGTTGGAATCAGCTCCTCCATTTCCATCATTTTCTGTTAGTTACCAAATATAAATTTAATCATTTGTGTAACAAAATAAAGTGTCTAGTTCAAGCAGAAGAACTTACCACAATATCTCAATGATTGAAAATAAATATATATATCAATGTCAAAATGCATCAATACCATATTCCAATAAGCATCAATGTCTAATTTCTTTATAAGAACAAGACCTAAACAGTTTCTTTTCTAAAAGAACTATTTCATATTTCTATGTGGAATATTACAGCTGTCAAGTCCAAATTTAGTTAAGCAGCATCATCAAATATGGAATGATACTACCGCTCGAAACAGAACATTCAGAGTGAGTAAAGTCATCTCATCATATGTGGAATGAGTCAACGCACCCAAAAAAGATATATCATCAGATGTGGAATGATATATTGACAACTATAATCATCGTCAAAATATTATCAAGTGTTTATCTTAGCTAGCAAAGGGAGATGTGAAAAATTCAAAATTAACATGAATGTAGATTAAGACATATCTATATAGTCTTTAACCCCAAGAATGTAGGTTAAGACATATCTATATAGTCTTTAACCCCTTATCCCCCACAATTTTGAAGATTCGAGCTTTGTTCAGGCCCTTTGTAAAAGCATCAGCCAGATTATCCTTCGATCTCACATCGACCAAAGTAATAATACCATGTTCTATGAGATACGTCAGCATTGCATGTCTAAGTCGAACATGTCGTCTCTTACTATTAAAGAGTGAGTTTTTTACTATTGAAACATTAGCCTAATTATCACAGAACATACTTAAAGACGTGATCTTTAAGCGGGTTAGTGAAATGTCCAGGATCAGTTCTCTTATCCACTGCTTCTCCTCCTGCGGAAGCTAGAGCAGAATATTCATGGCTGGGATTACTAGTGAAACGACTCAGCATGCCTATAGAAAAGGCTATGTCTGGTCTAGTGTATGTCATTGCATATATGAGACTGCCAATTGATTCACGCTAACTCCCTCATTGGGGCTCCCTCATTAGAACCACGGTATATTCACTGTATCCCCAATGTAATGAGCTTGGCTAAGAGTAATACCTTGCTTTGTAAAACGTACTTTCATACCAAGAATGGTATCGACCATACCAAAATCGAACATGTTAAATGCGTTTGTTAACTCAGTTTTTACGTCACTCACTGTAGAATGATCGGAACCAAGTATTAACATATCATCTATGTACAAACAAATAAGTGCAACTTTAGTTGACATAGAACGATAGTAAAGGCATTTATCTGAATAACTGGATCAAAATCCTAAACTCATTACTACCTTGTCAAACTTTTGATGCCACAATTTAGATGCTTGTTTGAGACCATATAAAGATTTGTTTAATTTACAAACTTTGTTCTCGAAACCGTTCGTGACAAACCCTTCAGGTTGGTGCATGTAGATCTCCTCAGTCAGATCTCCATTTAGAAAAGTTGTCTTTACATCCATTTGATGCACAACATAATGCTCAATAGATACCAAAGCAAGAAGAATTCTTATCGTAGTCAAATGACAGACCGGAGAGTAGACATCAAAATAATCTATCCCATATACTTGGGTATAGCCCTTAGCTACTAAACGTGCTTTATACCGAGCTATAAATCTGTTAGAATTAAGTTTCTTCTTCAAAATCTAATTGCAACCAATAGTCTTAGCCCTTTCGGCAAATCGACTAGGTCCCAAATTTTATTTTTTAACAGAGAGCTCATTTCATCAATAGCTCTGTCCATAATAGGGAGTCCCTAGAACTCATCGCTTCATTATAGGTGGATGGATTATCTTCTAAATGGTAAGTGACAAAATCCTCACCAAACGTATTGGCAAACATGGCATGTTGCCCCAGAATCTAACCACCATCATGAAGAAGTACTGGCCTTTCCAAGATTGCCTACCATAGCAACAAAGTTTTGATGCTTAGTCTTTTGTACCAGTATATGTGCTTCCGATGGTGCATCAGATTTGTCCTTTTTTGGTAGTCTAAAATCTGCTATTTCCCACAATTGTGGCACTTGCCCTTCTTTTTCTTAAAGATAGGCTTTTTGGCCTGTAGTTGTTGAGACTCACTTTTGGGAGACTTGAATTTATTAGGAAATTTCTTGGGATATATTTCCTCGTTAGCAGCTGACTGTTGCTGTCTAACCATCTCCAATGTATTCCTAACTCGATTCTCATCATCGATTCTAATTAACCATTTAAGATCATCTAGTCCCACTAAATTTTCTTCCTGCACATCTCAGTTTTGAAAGAATGTCATACAGATGGTAATTTATAGATAATGGCACCAACGAGAAAAGGATTACAAACATTGATATTTTCAGTAGTCAACTTAGATATCAAGTTTTCTAAATCAGTGACTTGAGGAGTGATTTTCATATCTTCCTTGAATTTGAAATTCATGAATTTGTTAACAAGATTTGTTTTTGATAATTCCTCCTCCTTCTTAAACTGAGTATCCAAATTGTCCCAAATTTCTTTAGCAGTCTTAAACTTGCTAAAAACTTCTGCAAGATGGTCTAAAAGACAGTTCAAGAGATAATCTCTACAGAAGTTACCATCTTTGTTCCATTGAAATTCATCAACATCCTCAGTGGTATCAGCAAAAGTACTCAAAACAGTGAAAAAAATATTTTCATATTTTAAACCAAACCGAGTCTTTCGTTTTCAGGAATTAAAATCAGACCCACTAAAAGAATGAAGTTTAACCATATCAATTGCACATATTTTTCCATTTTTTTTAAATAAAAATTGGAAGGAGTGAACTTGATGAACAGTGCTGACGCTATAGTGCCGCTACAGTAACGCTACCGTGTCGATGCTACAGTACACTACAGTCGCCGCTGCAGTGACGACACTACAATAACGCTACAGTGCCGCTGCTACAGTTCTGCTATAGTACTCTAACTTTCTAATGCTTCAAGATTGTTAGAGTTTTTATATCAAGCAATTGAATATGCAATTGCTTGAAGCATTACACCTCAGGTATCTAATGTAGAATAACCAGCATGCTGCCTCCAGCTAACATATATATAGAAGTACACTAGGGTTAAAACCAGTTAATGGACTCTTGCCCATTCAGGCCCATTACAAAGGTTTATTATTTATTGGGCTTATATTAGAACATATTATTGGATTTTATTAAATATCCAATAGTTTCTCCTGTCACAGCTATGGTTGCACCGGTTACCCAATTCCTATCGGCCGCACCACCATGCCAACAACCGGCCGTAGTATCCATCGTGCAATCATTTGGCCTAAGCCAACCATGGGTTTCTCGTTTTCGTCCAAGCCAGCAATGCTTGTCGTCACCGTCTCTGTATTCATTTCGGCAGCCTACTCCTAGATCTGGTGGCTATCTGGGTACATACCTAATTTGTCGTCAACGGGGGTCATTCCGCAACACAATGCTCGTTTTATTCTGCACCCCCATGGATTTTACGTCCATCTTCCTCTGGCTAGTTTCAACCATAGGCCAACACGGCTATATTTCCTACCACATTTCGACTACACATCCAACTAAGCCTTCTCCTGCTGACGAGTGGATTTTACACTCAAATGCTTCTCATCGCATTACCATAGATCTTGCAAACCTTTCATCTTATACTCCATACACTATTGCATATAATGTTATTATTAGAGATGGCTCTGGAATTCCAGTCTCACATACTAGTTCCCTATTTTTGCCCACTCTATCCTCCCCCTTACTATTGCCTAATTTTTTTTGTTCTTTCTATTAAAAAATTTATGTCTCTAATCTTTGTGCAACAAATCATGTGAATGTACTTCTTTCTGATTCGTCGTTTCAAGTGTTGGATCATCATACGAGAACCATTTTAACTCAAGGGGTGTGGAAAGATAGACTTTACTTGTGGCCTTCTATTTCCCGTTCTAGGACTAGTCTTTCTGCCTTTTTGTCTTCTTTATTCTTAAAATATTTGGTATCCACTTGGCATTGCCATCTTGGATATCCGACACTTCAAGTTTATTGTCGCATGTTATTCATGCTAAATGTGTCGTTTCCTTTAGAATAATTGACAAAGTTTTCCTGTAATTCTTGCAGTATTAATAAGAGCCACAAGTTACCATTTTATTTTTCTATTATTACTTCTTCATGTCCTCTTCATATTATTTTCTCTGATGTGTGGACTTTTTCGGTTACCACTTTTGATGGCTATAAATATTATGTCATTTTTGTAGACCGTTTCACAAAGTATATTTGGTTTTATTCCTTATCTCACAAATATGATGTTCAATCTACATTTCCTAAATTTAAAAATTTAGTTGAAAATTATTTTTTCACTAAAATTAAAACTTTGGTCACTGATAACAGAGGTAAATATCTGGCTTTAACATCTTTTCTTTCCACTTGTGGGATAACTCATCTCACGTCACCCCTACATACGCCACGAGCATAATGGCTACTCGGAGCGTCGTTATCGACACATTGTAGAAACTGAATTAACTCTTCTACATCAAGTGTCCCTTCCTCTAACATTTTGGCCTTTTGCTTTCTCTGCGTTAGTTTATTTAATTAACTGAATGCCTAAACAAAATTTGAAATACACATTTTTCTTTGGGGCTGTATTCCAGAAACCACCTAATTTTACCAAATTTCGTATTTTTGGGTGTTTGTGTTATCCTTGCTTACGCCCTTGCACTCATCATAAACTTGACCTAAAATCCATAGCGTGTGTGTTCTTAGGATATTCTTTGATTCAAAGTGAATTTCTCTATCTAGACCTTTCTTCGTATTGTGTGTATGTGTCTCGTCATGTTAAATTTGTTGAATCTATATTCCCTCTTTCCTACTCTCTGCATGAATCTTTATCTGATTCGTTGCAATGGTCCTCTTACGTTGGTTCTTCACTGTCACAAGATACTACCCGAAACGATTCCATGTTTTCTCTTGATTTTTCTACTAGCAATATTCTAACCATGCCAAGTTCATCTCACCTTTTTGGTGGAAACTATGTCGACTATATTTTCGATAATTCTAAAATTCTTGCACCATCTATAACTACATCAACAAGCCCAATTCATCTCCATCCCACACCAAACGACCCACTGCCCTCCTACACTCAACTCGTTTCCTCCTTCCTCCTATACTGCCTCTTGCTCTCTCCCACCTTATGACGATACGAAGTCAAAATTAAATTTCTAAATTCAATCCCAAGTACACCTATTTTAGTTCCGTTCCTTTTAAAATAGAACCTCCCCCCCACTATCACCCAAGCCTTAAACAATCATATGTGGAAACATGCCATGACTGCGAAATACAATGCATTACTTCGCAATTGTACATGGCAACTCGTCCCGCCGGATCCTTCACACAATCTTGTTGGGAACAAATGGATTTTCCGGATCAAGAGTCATTCGGATGGGCCAATTAAGCAGTATAAACAGTGACTTGTTGCCAAGAGGTTTCACCAATGATCGGGTCTTGATTTTTTAGAAACCTTTAGTCCTGTTTTCAAGCCTACCACTATCCGCATTGTTCTTAGTCTTGATCTCTAACATCATTAGGCTATTCATCAACTGGATGCTAAGAATGCGTTTCTAAATGGTACTCTTCAAGAGAAAGTGTTCATGCACCAACCCAAAGGAGTAACCATCCTGATTATCCAGATCATGTTTTTCGTCTTCGCAAGGCCATCTACGGGTTGAAGCAGGCTCCTAGAGCATGGTATAATGCTTTACGCTCTTTTCTATTGAGCTTGGCTTTGTACATTGAGTGCCGACACCTCCCTATTATTCTTAGACATACTCACTGCATTATCTATTTTCTTTTTCTATGTTGACAATCTAATTATTATTGGTAGTGATTCTACTGTTGTTTCCCACATCATTTGTCAGCTTGATGCTAAATTTTTCACCAAAGATCTCGATTCCTTGTCCTTCTGTTCTAGGGTGGAGGCGATACCTACCCTAACTGGTCTTTTATTATCTCAGCACAGGTATGTAATTGATCTACTTAGTAAACACAATATGCTCTCATTGAAACCGATATCAACCCCGTTGGCTATTAGCACCTCTCTCTCTAGATATGATAGTTGCTCGCCTGCTGATATCACTTTATATAGAAAGGTTGTTGGGTGGCCTTTAAATCTCCGTATAACTCGGTCTGATATTGCATTTGTAGTGAACAAATTATCACAATTTATGCACTCATCGTCTACCACTCACTGGGGTGCTATTAAATGCCTACTGAATTTTAGAAAGGGTAGATATGGTACAAATTATGGGAATTGAGAAGGGAGTAGCTTGTTTATGAATTTGTTGGGGTTTACATAATCTAAGTAATCTTTGTAATTTTCAATGGTTTCATAATATTATTGTAATCACAGTGAATACAAACTTAAATTGTTTGAGTCAAATTACTCTAAATCTTGTTTGCCTATTTTTATTATTTGCTCTTAAATATTTTTTAATTCTTGAGTAATTTTAGGAATCTAAATTATAATATAAATAAATGAATAATTAAAAAAATCTACATGGCCTTTAATTTTAGGAATCTAAATCAAAAAATAAATGAATAATTTAAAAAATCTACATGACAAGGTCAACTGCATTAGCAAACTCCATGATAAAAACAATTATCTATCATGAATAATAGTGTCAGTCAAGTAGCATTAACATCATAGTATATAATTATAGATGATTGAGTGATTTTTAATTTGTGTGCAAATTAAGAAGAGATTATTTTTCTAATTAAATCCCACATTTTGAAAACTGGATTGTACCGACTGGTCTAACCAGTTGGACCGATGACCGATCTATGGTTCATTTCAATTTTCTTTTTTCAAAAAATAGTAATTTAAAAAAAGTCAATCAAAATTTCAATTTGACCGATTGGTTTGATTTTTTTCCCTTTGGTTTGCTTTTCTTTCATTTAGGTCTTGTGTATTGTGTTATATTTGAATTTGCTTTCTTTTTGTTTGGGTTTTAGATTTTGTGTTATCTTTAACTTATTGTCTAATAACACTACTACAAATGTATGGGTCTATTGTATTTATCAATTTTATCACTTTTGAATTTTAAATCTAATATCAATCTACTAATATATGTGAAAAACATTTATCACGTTCATCCTGATAGGGGCCTTATCAGGCACCAATTATATTGTGTTACGTAAGCATTTTCTAAAGTGTCACCCTAATAAATTAACTGTAAAAATCCTTTAAATACTAAATTAAGTCTAAAAAAATTAAAAATATACATATTAACATATTTGCTCTTTTCCTAAACCTCAACAAATCAATATTTTCTTTATTTCAATAAGTTTAATATGGGCTTTTTTTTCTTCATTCATCAATATCCTGCTGCCAAGGTTTAACCCTAATTCCTCCTATGGATGCAATTCACATACTGATGATTGTTTTGTGTCTTTAATGTTCCATACTAGAAAATAGTCTATGAGAATTAGTTTGCTCTGTGCATAAATCGATTTTTCAGCAATTATATATTCTAAACATGTTAATTATTGTTCACCAAATATTTTTTTTTGTTTGTTTCTTGTACTTTGATAATGATATTGTGATGTAATTGTTATTCCTAGGATGGATAGTAGAACTCACAATAGTTTTGATGAGGAGATCATCACATGGTCAGATGAATTAGCTAAAGTTTCTACAGAAGAATTGAATGATTTAGGTGAACATGATGATACATCAGCAAATCATGTCTTCAAGCAAAGTGAGGAAACTTTTAATCTACCTAACACTTATATTGAGTCATGTAAAGGTATGAGTTTTAACGATTCAGAAGATGCGTATGTATGTTACAAGGCATATGCAATGCAAAAAAGTTTTAGCATACGAAAAAATCTCGCCTGACTTTCACGTAAGGATAGATCTTTAATTGGTATAGAATATGTTTGTTCCAAAGAAGGATTTCGCATGAAAATTTTGGCTATCAAAAACAAAGAAATTAGTTTGAAGCATGCAATAACTAGGACAAGATGCAAAGCTATTGAGTTTAAGAAAAGAAAATGAAATTTGGGTTATAAGTAAGTTTGATGACAAGCATAATCATGAGCTTTGTACTCCAAAGAGTACACGCCTACTTCATGGAAATAGAAAATTTACACCAGCTCAAAAGAGTCTTGCTAATACGCTAAACAAAGTTGGTGTACCTCCAAGAAAAATAATGGCAGTATTAGGTGAACAATATAGAGGTGAGAATAACATTGGTTGTATTTTATCTGACATTCAAACTTACTTAGATAGTAAAAAGAAAAAATTGCTCAAAGAATGAGATGCACAAAGGATGTATAATTATTTCAAAGATAGTCAAACCAAAAATACTGGTTTTTTCTATGCTATCCAAGTTGATGAAGATAATCGTATGCAAAATTGTTTTTGGGCTGATACAAGGTCAAGATTGGCTTACCGATATTTTGGAGATGCAGTAACTTTTGATGCTACTTATTTGACAAATTGTTATAGCATGCCTTTTATTCCATTTTCGGGAGTTAATCATCATTTTCAATCAGTGATGTTTGGTTATGCATTACTAGTTAATGAGACTACTGAATCCTATGTGTAGTTGCTTAAAACTTGGCTTAAGGAAATGGGTGGATCTAGTCCAAAAACAATAACAACTGATGATGATAAATCTGTGGGTAAAGCTATTGCTCAAGCATTGCCTGAGACTGCTCATCATTTGTGTATGTGGCATATTTTACAGAAGTTTCCTGAACATTTGGCTCGTGTTTTGAATAAATACCCTTCATGATAAACGATTTCACCACGCTCCTCACGTAGATTGATAGTTGTTGCGGAATAGCGTCCACGATCTTTTCGTAAATCAATTTGGACTGGTAGAATCACCCTATCTCTGTAGGATGACAGTATGCACAATTATTTGATGGCTCCTTATCAACAAACAACGAGACAGTCGCGTAAGATTTAATCCCCTCCTCAAGAACTAAAACCCACAATATAAATTGGAATTCCCTCCTCAGGAAAACAACTCACATAAAAAAAATAACTCTGTGTTTTATTTCTCAAAATTCTACTCTCAATTAAAAATATATGGAGTGTGACTTTTAAATAGGCTACAAGAAGTGTTAAGGTTTGGTATTTTCCCGATGTGGGATAATTGACAATCATGTTTCCTAAAAACTACCCTTAATGAATTAAAGATCCATTAAGCCCATTACATGCCTTTTATCATGCAAGATAATTTGGGCCATGTAATTAACTAATTAATCACGAAATTAATAAGCCCATAATTAACATTTGGACTTAATCTTATTAAAACACAAATTAATGAAAAACTAAAAATCCCGAAATTGTCCGCGTCAGGACGTGACGTGCAACTTCACGGCGTGTTTTCACCTTGATCCCATCTGAATCTGGAAAACTGCAAAACAGCAAAGTTTTAGCTCTGGATCTTAGCTTTCTAATGCCACTAGAATCAATCCATTCCGAGTTAAATTGAGAGAGATATAGGCAGATTACTAAAACGCGGCAGAATCTCTCAGCAAACAATATTTGACGCCTCTTGTCATGAGTTCCTTTGTTATCCCATTTTTGAGTCTCGGACCTCCTTAGGACTAACATGAGGCTTATTCTCCATCTTATTCCAGGCCTTCATACATGAGATTCATCTTTAACAATTGGAACAAGTACCTTGGATTTTCCGGAATATGTGATCACACATGATTTTGTATCATTCCCTTCCACTTGAAAAAGATTTGTCCTCAAATCTTGTTGATTGGTAACAAGAGAATCCTGCACAAAACCTGAAAAATTGTCAAGACAAAATATATGGAAATTCACACTCATTATTTTTCTCATCTTTGCCTTTTTCTACAAACCTCACCTCAAGGCTTTTTCCATTCCAATCATGAATCAATTCACTTTCTTGCTTATCATGATAAACATCATTAATAATAATTAAATTACAATCATTTAAAGCAATAAAAGGAATTAAATCTGCACAAGATTGTTCTTCAAACACATCATGTGATACCTCCACCATGGGTGAGTGAATTTCTTGCAAAGAAGCTTCATCTTCCTTGGATTCATTCTCTTCAATGGTAGGCTCAATATCCTCCAAAATAACCTTTGGCCAAAGCATATCCGAAAGAAATTCTCCTTCACATTCGGGTTTAATAATGATATCTTCAACTGTGTTTGCCGCAATTGGTTGTGGAATGGCATCATCCCATGCCCATGTAGAAGGATCACCAATAACATAAGATTTTGGATCTTTAAATTTAGCAACCCCATCAACAATAACAACTTTCAATTGACTTGCGCATTTAATCTCAGTATGACCATATCCAAGACATGTACAACATCTAGGTATTTTTGGTTTACGCGGCTGATGCTTCTCGAAAAACCTTTGATTGTCACTTATAATTTGCTGTTGGGTAGCAGATATTTGGCGTATCTGATCTCCCATGGCTGCAATCAATCTTGCGAGCCTTTGATTCATACCTGATTCTCCTTGATTACTCATGATTATCAATAAAGAACACCAATAATACCACTTGATGTCTGCGTTTGTTAATGTTCTCAACACAAAATTTAAAAGATATAATTGTTGTAACCTTATCACAATAACCAAATCATGCAAGGCTGCGAATAACAACAATTTAGGGTTTCAATTTTAAGGAAAACTGAAAAACCTGATTTCGAAAATCCCTTGATATCTGATACCACTTGATAAACGATCTCACCACGCTCCTCACGTAGATTGATAGTTGTTGCGGAATAGCGTCCACGATCTTTTCGTAAATCAATTTGGACTGGTAGAATCACCCTATCTCTGTAGGATGACAGTATGCACAATTATTTGATGGCTCCTCACCAACAAACAACGAGACAGTCGCGTAAGATTTAATCCCCTCCTCAAGAACTAAAACCCACAATGTAAATTGGAATTCCCTCCTCAGGAAAACAACTCACATAAAAAAAACAACTATGTGTTTTATTTCTCAAAATTCTACTCTCTATTAAAAACATATGGAGTGTGCCTTTTAAATAGGCTACAAGAAGTGTTAAGGTTTGGTATTTTCCCGATGTGGGATAATTGCCAATCATGTTTTCTAAAAACTACCCTTAATGAATTAAAGATCCATTAAGCCCATTACATGTCTTTTATCATGCAAGATAATTTGGGCCATGTAATTAACTAATTAATCACGAAATTAATAAGCCCATAATTAACATTTGGACTTAATCTTATTAAAACACAAATTTATGAAAAACTAAAAATCCCGAAATTGTCCGTGTCAGGACGTGACATGCAACTTCACGGCGTGTTTTCACCTTGATTCCGTCTGAATCTGGAAAACTGCAAAACAGAAAAGTTTTAGCTCTGGATCTTAGCTTTCTAATGCCACTGGAATCAATCCATTCCGAGTTAAATTGAGAGAGATATAGGTAGATTACTAAAACGTGGCAGAATCTCTCAGCAAACAATATTTGACGCCTCTTGTCATGATTTCCTTTGTTATCCCATTTTTGAGTCTCGGACCTCCTTGGGACTAACATGAGGCTTATTCTCCATCTTATTCCAGGCCTCCATATATGAGATTCATCTTTAACAATTGGAACAAGTACCTTGGATGTTCCGGAATATGTGATCACACATGATTTCGTATCACTTCATTCAAGTAAGAGTTACATCATTGCATATATAATACTAGTTTGATTGAAGACTTTGAATTAGAGTGGCATGGACTAGTATAGAAATATGATTTGGAAGGTAATTATTGGCTGAAAATTTTATATGAATGGTGTGAGAAATGGGTTCCTGGATATGTAAGGGGTACATTTTATACAGGCATGTCCACAACACAAAGAAGTGAAAGTATGAATAAATTTTTTAAAGGTTTTGTTCGCTCTAGTACTTTGGCAAGTGATTTTGTGTTCCAACTTGAGAAAGCATTGAATTTAAGATATCTTAAGGAAAAAGAAAAAGATGTAAAAACAAGAATTTCTAGTCGTATTTTAAAGACGTGTTATCAAATTGAAGTGGAAGCATCCAAGATTTACACAAGAAAAATATTTTTGAAAGTTCAAGAAGAGCTTTTCTCAAGTCAAAAGTACAGGGCAATCAAGATTGATGAGGAAGCAGGAAAAAAGATTTACACGTTGATGCCAAATGATAAAGAAAAGCCTACTGATACGAAACCCGGATCAATTCGCTCCAAACCCCGGCTTGTATGTCACGGAAGCAATTGCAGGACCTTCGAATAAAACCAATGAACAAGAACAATCTAACAAGTAGATTGGAATTTACACGCCAATTGATAAAGCCGCTTCGCGCAAACTAATCAATTCTCAAGATTTGTTAGCTTGAAAACCCTTCGCAGGAAATCAAATTCACAAAGATAAAACAATCGCTGTTTTATTTCTCAAATCAAAATTCTTCTCTTCAAAAAAAACGCAACTAAGATGCCTATTTATAGGCTACAAGCTTACCCTAACTTGCTAAACAAGTAGTCTAATTGGAAAAGGAAACAAACACTTAATTAATCCAAATTAGGAAACTTTTCCTATTTGGAAACAACTTATTAACCTAAATTAAAAATAAATAAAACTGGAAACTTCCTAATAATTCACATGTTAATTCCATGCAAGGATTATTAACCATGTGAGACAAAAATTACTAAAAATTAAATAAAATGCAAAACACTAAAATTCCGCAGTTGTCCGCGTCATAACATGATGTGCGACTTCACGGCATGTTTTCACCTTGATCCCATCAGAATCTGGAAAAATGTAAAACATCAAAGTCTTAGATCTGGATCTTAGATTTCTAATGCCGCTGGAATCAACCCATTCTGAGTTACGATGAGAGAGATATGGCCCAATTACTAAAACGTGGCAGAATCTCTCAGAAAACAATATTTGACGCCTCTTGTCATGATTTCCTTTGTTATCCCATTTTAGAGTCTCGGATCTTCTTAGGACCAACATGAGGCTTATTCTCCATCCTATTCCAGGCCACCATACATGAGATTCATCTTTAACAATTGGAACAAGTACCTTGGATTTTCTGGAACATGTGATCACACATGATTTTGTATCACATACTTTACTTGCACTTGTCAAATGTTTGAATTTTGTGAAATTTTGTGTCGACATATTTTTTTCATTGCTGATTAAAAAAATCTTTACCACGGGAATATATCTTAAATAGATAGACGATAGAAGTTAAAACTTGTGACTTTAACGTTACCACAAATTTTGGGTTAAAAGATAGAGAATGTTCTTTGATGATATTGAGACACAGTTTGATCATGGAATTCTTGAAAGTTGTGGAATTGGAAAATTCAAGAGAAATATATAATCATCTTAGGTTTGCCATACAAAAAGTTTGTGATGAGTTTAAACTAATGGATGATAACTCCCATATCGAAATTGATAACAATGTAAATTTTCATAAGATTACTAGTTTAGATAGTGTGGCAATGCATAGGACTGATGATCAAGTTACATCCCATATTACTTCTAGTTTACAAGATCCAAATCATATAATTTGAAGAGGACGTCCTAAAGCATTGAGACAAAAGAATCCTAAAAAAATTCAGTCAAAGAAAAGGAGGAAATGTGAATCGTGTCAGCAACTTGGACATTATCGGACTAGTTGTCCCCTCCCAAAGTAAAAAGGTAAACTATTATTTTTTTACTTTGATGATTAATGAATTATGTTAAAAATATATTAACGTGCAAAGTCATTTTGTACGCTGAAATGTAATTGTCATGCATGATTATCTATTTTCTTAAAAAATAAGAAATTACATAAGCAATGGATGATGAAAGTTAAAAAATCTCCTAATATTTTTCACATTTAGCATAATTGCAATATGTTCCTCCTATTAGTTTGAATGTGTGCTCTTTCAAAAAAAATTATATAAAATAGTTTAATAACTTTTGTATTATCTTCGTATATTCAGAGATGAAGAAGCCAGCAATCATTAATGTTGAATTCTTCAACCGATCAATAATTTAGGTAAAATAGTTTATATTTGTATAAGTTACTTTATTCTATATTTTGTATCTTAACAGTTGTACAACTTTTTAGGATAAAAAAAACATTAAAGCATCATTGTCTCAGTTGTAATATACAAAAGCAACGATAATAGAGATTGAATTGATAATTTTCTTCTTTGTTATTGTAGGATGATTTTTTTGATTTCGGAGTTGGGGCATTATTAGAAGTTGATTATAGCGTCCTTGTTGATTTTGTCTGTGCTACTTTTTCATGTAGGATTGTATGGCTAATATGATGTGCACTTGAAAAGAAAATGAATCACATGATTCATAAATTTAATGTCTACTTGAAGCAATTGTTTTTATGACCACAATTTTTCTCCTACAAGTTATGAATTTTTTTATGTTCAGTATATTTCACGGTTGTAATAAATAATATTTAAAGGAATGACATTCATGATACTTGTTGGGAAGTAAATGTATATGAATGTGATTTTTGAATGTAGTACTGACCTACATGAAAGTTTTATTCAATACTGTAACTCCTTACTAAAGAATCCAGATGATATATTTTTATTCTGCTAAAAGTAAAGAATTATTTCTTAAAAATTGTAAATGATAAATTTTTATTTTGATCAAATCAAAAAAATTCAGAAGAATTATTGGCTTCTTGACGTTTGAGAAATCATCAATGATGTTGACGATATTTATCTTTAATTTTTTTCATGATTAATTTAGTGTTTAAAAGGTTTTTTTAGTTAATTATAAGATCGATGAAAAAAGTGTGAAGAATTATTGATTTCTTGAATTAAAGAAGATAATGATTTCTTGAAATTTGGAAAAAGAGCAAGGAAGAATTATTGATTTATTGAAATAAAGAAGAATTATTGATTTAATTTAGATATTTTGATTTATTGAAATAAAGAAGAATTATTGATTTAATTTTTTTCAGACTTAATTTAGTATTTAAATGATTTTTACCGTTAATTATATGGTGTAGGTAGGGTGCATTTTTATTTGGGTGACACTTTAGAAAATACTTACATGACGCAATATAATTTGTGCATGATAAGGCCACTACCAGGATGAACATAAATGTTTTTCTCTTAATATATATATATATATATATATATATACATGAATATAACTTTATTCTATAAACTTTTTTGTTTAATCCACCTAAATTAAATAAATAATAGATATGTGATTTATTATCATTTTGAGTGGTTTGTTGATAGAATAAATGCTTAAATAAAATAAACTCCAGAAATTTTCTAATTTTTTTATTTTATTTTGAAATTATTATGTTTGATATTAAATAATAATTTAATATTGATTATTCAAAACATTGATTAAATCTTAAGATTTCAATACCTTGTGGATATGGAGAGCCTCTCGAACACTTTCCTCATCACACCAATATTCAGACAACTTGTATCCATTGTACTAGAAAAGGCACAAGATAATTAACAGTTAAATATAATTTTTTGAAACGAAACATAAACAACTATCCCTAAAATGTGTTATTAAATACTCATTAACTTTATTTTATGATTTTTTCAATTATTGAGGTTATATTCCATTAACTATTTCTCAAATTTTACAAGATTTGTGATAGATATGCACATTTGTTCATTACTATTCTAAGGTATATTTCGCAGGTTCAATATAAAAAAGATTTAAGATTAGTAAAACTACATAAATGTTTGTAGAATTTTATTTTTGGTCATTCATCATTATTATTATTCTTCAATAAAAATTTTTAACTTTATCAAAATTTGTATCTTTACCAAGATTATTTATCTTCCATCAATACAACTCTCAAAAGAAGATAGTGTAAATATTACTCTAAAAAAAAATTTAAAAAAAAAAGAAAACTAGAAAATAAAGAAGAAGAAATGCAATTATGTAATTCCAAATTTCATCAAATTAAAAGTTGAAGTTCTTACGCGACATTTAAATGCAGTGAGCGGATGATGCTTGTCCAACTGATCTCTGAAATTTTCATCAAGAGATCGTCTTTCGTTGTACACATTTTACATTTTTTCCTCAACATCACCACAACTAAATCCTAAAATAAATTCAGAGCTGACGTTTTCAACCGTCTGCAAAAGTGTGAAAAAAAAAAACTCAAATTCCATTATCTTGATCAATATTGAATAATTGTTAAAAAAAAAAGAAGAAGAAAATAGTGAAATATTATACTGCAACATAAAAAATAATTAATTAAATTATTTCTTGCCTCGTTAAAAGTTTGCATATCATGCTTGCACAATGTGTTTTTTTCAGCCACGTTGAAATACTTTCCTTTGCAGTTTCTCTTCAAGGACTGTTTCATGAAATTAATTAAGTATATATGAACAATTTTTAGGTAATAATATAATTAAAGAACATGGAAATTATTTAAATAAGATGGACAAATTAATTAGAAATTCAAGAATTGAAAGAAAAAAAAGTCACCTCATATAATTCATCAGAAATGAGTCCCATTCCATAAGCAAATGGAACTTTATAATTTTTATCAGCTGGATCACGTGTTAATGGATTCCCAAGTAAGTATCCCTAAAATCATTTGGCATATAATAAGTTAACAATTTTCTTCAATATATAAATATATAGTTCATATTTATATAGGGGAATAAATTTTGAACTATTTATTATAAAAAGTAATTTAATTTATATGAAAACTATACGAACTAATGCACATAGAATTTAATATATTTTTTTACGTACACAAAATAGTACATTCTGTACATAAAATCAATATAAATTTTATTTACTCTCTCAATTCTTTAATAAGTGTCATTCTAGGTCACATTTTTTGTTCTCAAATAAGTGTCATTTTACACATATCAATGCAAAAAGTCTAAAAAGTTCTAATTTTACTCTTTGTCTCATTTATCTATGTAATGTTATTTAAAAGAAGAGAGAGAAAATTGTGATTATAAATATGAGTAAATAAGATAATTTATCCATTTTCTTAATTAGTGTGCCATCTTTAAAACGACACTTATTAAAGAACGGAAGTAGTATTTATTATAATAAGCATGCTCCTATGTGCCACAACATGATCGTTTTGGGATTTTAATAAATCAATGAAATTAATGTCGTAGTCAGCTAGTTGTTGGGGGAATATAAATATAAGAAAGGCTGCAAATTGCAATTAATGCGTGGTTATACAATAAATACTAGAAAGCAAGTGGTATATATTTCAACAATGATTTGAAAGAGATACTACATCCGTTTCTAAACATATGTTGTTTTAGATGTAAAATTTTGTTATAATTTAAATATCGTTTTGATTATATTTTTACCTTTACTTAGATATATTTACTTCTTTTATCAATTACTTAGACATCTATTAATGGATTTTGCTTCACGATATTATTAATTATTCCAATTTCCCATAAAAATTAGAGAGAATTATGCATTTTTGCATGAGAGAGAAGATGTATTAATAGATGAGGCAAGAAGAACTCATAAAAAGTTAATTACAGAAGTTTCAGAGACTTCTTTAAAAGTAATTTAGATTTTTTAGTCACTTTAGAATAATTCTTAACAATTGTGCAAAATTGTTAAACCACATATATTTAGAGACAGAGGAAGTAGTTATAAGCATTAATAAAAGGGTTAACTGCCAAAGGAAAAATAAATAAAATAAAACTATGACCTTTTTTACAGATTTTTATCTCTCTGTCTTAAATTGTAGCCTTTTACATCTTTAAACTTTTAATTAACAAGTAATGTATCCCTACTGAAACGGGATTTTGACAAGTCAAAATAAGTTTCATATAATCTTCTGTAAAACAAGTTCATATATGCAATCGCGGGTTAATTATGATTTCAATACGTAATAAAGTGAGAAAAAAGTATAACTATAATTTTAGTGGCGATTAGTTGTCCGTAATTTTATATATAAATCAGTTTCACAAGTGTTGTTTTTTAATAAGTTTAGAAATACAAAAAAAAAATATTACAATTTTGAGAAGAGAAATTTACAAATTAAAAGAGTTATAACTTAAGATGATTTTTTTTGCAATTATCCCTTAATAATAAAGGAAGAATGAATTTTAGATTACGCAAAACACATAAACGAAAGGCACAAAAATATTACTATTCATTAAATGCCAAAGATTACTCACAAAGACATACCTAATAGATTTATCTACCTCGATCTGATTCATTGAATGAAGTAACCCTAGTCAAATGTGTGCATGCTCATCAATTTTTAGATTTTATAATTATAGAAGTTAAATTTTTTAACATCCTTCATGACTAGTTAGCCATGAGGTTAGTCTAGTGTTCAAGAAGGTAGTTTTTCTACATGCAAGTTTGATATTCTAGACATGACGGATGCAGGTGAATGTGTGTTAAAAAAAATGATTTCCATAATAAGTTCTTTTACATTGGATTTGAAGAACCAAGATATGCAAAAGTTACAAACCTTAAGATTAATTGATGGCTCGTTTCCATTTTCATTCCCTGCAATGTCAGAAAAACAAATTGACTATAAGATTACCGTAAAACAATTGCACTAATTCTTGCTTGAAAGTTGAAATCATCAGAAATTGATGCAAATTTGAAGATTTTATTGGTCACAATAAATGTAAACTTGAACTATATAACGCTTACCTTTATCTATAACTTGTGCAATGATTGGAACAATTAGCCCTGAATATTAGTCTCCACCAATATAGAAGGCATTTGTAGTGTACTCAGGGTGATCAAGCCAAAACTACCAAATGCGTGATCAATCAAAAACTACCAAATGCAAGAAACAGTACATATATAATATACTTAGAAAATAAAACCATATTGAACAAATCCAAATGAAAATGTGAAGCAAGACATGACCACCGTTTCGATCCAAATGAAAATTACAAATGAAATCCAAATAAAACTCTAATTAATTTTAAAAATTTTGAAATAATTTACTCTCAAAAGAATACTAATTATTTAAAATTTTCTTCTCCTCTAAGAACTATATATAGTTGGTGATGTAGCCTATGATATATATGTGTCTGTGATCGATACTCCTTTTAATATAAGGCGTAGGGTAGAATTGACTTCATCTTTAAAATTGATCATGCATTTGGTAGTTTTTTAAGATATGGAATTACTCTACTTGCAAAAACGCGGCAAGTAGAGTAATTCCATATCTTTAAAATTTTTGCAAGTAGCGTAATTCCATATCTTAAACAAAATACATTGTATTGAACAAAAAAAATTAACTTCATCCCAGAAAAGGTAAAACTTTAAACATCACATAAATAAAAAAATTTGAGAATTCCAACGAAATCATAAAATCAAATCAAGTATCATCGTCGAGACATCCAGTTCATAGAATCAAATGATTTTAACAACACCATCAAGAAAAATCAACATGCAGTTAGCAAAAATTAAAAAAAGATGATACCTTGAAGAACATTACAGGGTTACAGTTCGCATTTGCCGAATGCGAACTCTATTTATTATTATTTTTTTATTTAGAGTTCGCATTTGCCAAATGCGAACTCTGTTTATTAATTTTTTTAATTTAAATGCGAACTCTCTTATCATACAATATACATATACGGATTTAAAAAAAAAATTAGAAGTCACATTTTCCAAATGCGAACTATGTTTATTAATTTTTTTAATGCGAACTCTCAATATACGCTGATATACGTTGATATACGGATTTTTTTCCTTAAAAAAAAATTAGAAGTCGCATTTGGCAAATGCGAACTCTAAGAGCTCGCATTTGCCAAATGCGAACTCCATAGTTTAGAAACTATATTTTAAAGGAGCATAAAACATAAATTTTTTTTAAAACCAGCACATTTTGGGAAACTCCTCTATAAATTGTGGTTGACGTTCTGTGATTGCTGTTGAGTCTTCTCCTCCCCCCCGATGCGAACTCTCTTATCATACAATATACATATATGGATTTAAAAAAAATTAGAAGTCACATTTGCCAAATGCGAACTCTGTTTATTAATTTTTTTTTAATTTAGAGTTCACATTTGCCAAATGCGAACTCTCAATATACGCTGATATACGGATTTTTTTTCCTTAAAAAAAAATTAGAAGTCGCATTTGGCAAATGCAAACTCTAAGAGCTCGCATTTGCCAAATGCAAACTCCATAGTTTAGGAACTATATTTTAAAGGAGCATAAAATATGAATTTTTTTTTAAAACCAGCACATTTTGGGAAACTCCTCTATAAATTGTGGTTGACCTTCTGTGATTTCTGCCCCCCCCCCCCCCCCCCCCCCCCCCTTTTTTGCTGTTGATAATGCCAACTAATGTGAACATCAATTGAAACTTCAAAATGGGAGATCATTCATGAATTAATCCATTTCGAATTTTGTCACATTAATTCATGAATTAATCCCCTTTCTGATCTTCTGTTACACCTAATGTATCATGCCCTGTTTTATTTTATAGATGTAAGACACATGTCTTTAACTAAAATCCTAATAAGTAATTAGTGAAATTTAAAAAAGAGTTATCTTTAATTTACCCCCATGAAAGATGGCTTTTAATCACGTTGCCCCCATAAAAGAGTTTTATTAACACTTTGCACTGTTGAGTATCAATTAAAGATGCTAACGGATAACATCATTAATTATTAATTTTAAATGACAATTTTATCCATCAATAAGAAATAAATTAAATTATATTTGTCCCTCTTATATTTAAACATTAATTTCAACTACTCCATAATTTTGTATTAATACTTCAATATTATTAGTTTGAGGCATAAATACTTGATCAATTTGTTTTTAACAAAATAAGATACTTGTTTATTTTATTCATTTTTTTCTTTTTTTTTATTTCATCTTCTTTTATATAAATAAATATGTCAAATTTTTTGTAATTTATGATTTTTTTTTACTCATTTTAGTTTGTTGTGTCTTTATAATATGATTGTTTATCTTATTTGTATTATTGACAATTTAAAACATTAATTTAATATCTTAACTTTTTTTTATTATATTATTATATATATATTAAAGTAATCTAATCAGCATAATAAAATTATCTAATGAAAAAATAAATAAATAAAATAATTATTTGCTTATTAGTTGTAAGGTGTGTATTTATTATAAATATATATTTTTCTAATAGAGATATCTTTTATATTTAATGAAAAATTCATTAACTCTAAATTAAAAATCCATAGAAATCAGAGTGGTAAAATAAAATGTTTCATTAATTTTTTATTAAAGAATTAAAAAATTGGACAAAGTATGTATTATTTTATTACATTCCAAAAAATTAAATAATTCATATGAGGTTTTTATTGACCAAGTATATTAAAAATAGTTAATAAATTATAAAAAATAGTAAACCGTATCCAAAATCTATTTTTTTAGTAAGATTATATATATTATTCTATTATTTAAAATAATACTAAGAAATTTAATTTGTTACCTTATATATAAAGAAAAAAGAAAATAAAATAATGATAAAGTAGGATAAGATTTTCATAATTAAATTTAAGAGTAAAATAGTCTAAAATATAAAAAAAGTAATTTTTTTAACGCAAAATTTAAAATTTTCATTTAAATATAGTAACAGAATATTCTTATCGGTGCAAAGTACTAATAAAAATCTTTGACGGGGACAAAGTGATTAAAGATCATCTTTCATGAGGGAAAATTGAAGATTACCCTTTAAAAAATAAGCGGTAAAAATACATGGCGTGTATCCATAAAGTAAAAAAATATATATATTGAATATAACAAAAGATCAATTGCATAATTATTTCAATTAGATCTCCAAACAGATGATCATGTATGTGAATGAAAGAAGAGAGTTACCTTTCTAAGAAACTGGTAAACTTGATGAGTTGCTTGCAAATCAGTAGATTGACGAGCATTTGGAGTTCTTGCATAGGAAAATCCTATCCCAACAGGCAAATCTAGAAAAATTATGCTGGCCACCTTGATGGATAGTCATGATTTACTTCCAATTGTAAAACTCAATTTCCTTAATTCATATGCCAAAATAATAATAATAATAATTCTTTTCTGGGATTTTCCAATTAATAAAAGTATTTACCTCTGTCCACGAGTTGGGATTCAATGCCAACCTAGGAATGTTGCCATTGTACTCCAGTACTGCCTCAAAATTAAAGGGTTCTATATTTTTGTTTAGTAAACGTAAAAGTTACCCCGATATGTTCAAAATAATTAAGAACCAATTCTAATATATTTATACCAATTCTAACTTATCTCGAATGGATTGTCCCATTTGAAGACTTTGTTTACTTGCTTTAGACAAATAAAAACATAATATAACCATCGAAAAAACATCGAATTATCATTCAAGGAGGCCAAGAATTAATTGATCATACGAGTTAACAATTTCCAAAAGAAATGCTTTATGTGCCAAATGTTTACCAACGTATAATAATCTTTCATCTCCAATCAATTATAAACCAAACCCCTCATACATTTTATTTCATGGAGCCACGGGAGATATGGTAATGGTGATAATTACCAATTTCGAAGATTAGTCCAGATAGTGAACTACATCCAGGCCCTCCCGTTAGCCAAAGCAGAAGTGGATCCATTGAAGGATTTGATTGGGACTTAATAAAATAGTAGAAGACCTCCGAATCATCCACGCCAATGTACCTGCAACAATGCAATTAGTGTCACTGATATAGCACAGTTTTGACTTTTGACAAGAAAAATCAAGCACTGATCGTATAAGAATCTTCAAGATATTAATATATTTCAGGTTGCTGGACAAATTTGAGTATGCAAAAGCACTAAATCATTTTGATTACTCATGACTTACCCAGTTTCGAGTTCGAAAGGGAGTGGACCTTCAAAGCCAGGAAGATATTCAACTCTAGAACCAGCGGCGCCAAATGCAAGCTTTGGAGAAACTTGAAGACAAAGTAGCATTAGGAACAAAATGTAGCAAAGGGATTCAAGGAAATTAGAAAATGGCTCTCTTTCTTCACAAATATTTGACTTTGCCATTTTTGGTTATGATGAATTGTGTTTTTTCTTCATCAATGTAGCTAATATTTGTTTTTAATTCGAGCAGTGGGGGCTATCGGCACAAAGGTCCAAAACTTTAGCAATATTGAGTATTTATAAGCTGTGATTGATTAACTATTCATTATTCAATTCCTTATTGAAGATTTGAAGTTGTCAACTATATGTGGACCAAATGAAATAGTTATCAGCAATCCAATGTGAGGTCCCATCCAAAATAATGCTTCATTGATGTAGATTGGCTTCACTATATATAGATTAAACAATAATAAATTGATCTCCAAGTCTGGTTATTTCGGACATTGCCCCATCATCTAGTCTCATGCGAAATATGTTCATATATGCAATTGCGAATTAATTGCGAGTTAATTATAATTTTATTGCACAAATAAAATAATAGAAAATGAAAAATACAATTTAAAAAACGACTAATTATTCATTTCATATATCAACCACATTTCATATATGAATCGATTTCAGAGAAATTGCGGTGTTACCTGTCTTATGTATAAGATCAAGATGTTGACTTATAGTTTTTTAGTTTGATAAAACTAAAAATTAACTGAAATTTGAAGTTCTGAAATATGATAATAATAAGTTATACTAAATTTATTAATTATACCCCCATTTGATCATGTAATTGATTTTCACATCTGACCAATGTGTATTGTTCGAATATTTCTCTAGTGTGTGAAAAATACTAGATGAAAATATGTGAAAATATTCATAGCTATATAGTGTGTAAAAATATGTGTAATATGTGTAATATATAAAAATATATATTGTGAGAATGTATAATATGTGAAAATATGTGTAGTATGTGTAAATATATATATAGTCTGTGAAAATATGTGTAGTATGTGTAAATATATATAGTGTGTGAAAATGTGTATGGTGTGCGTAACTATATGTATTGTATTAAAAATATATGTAGTATATAAAAATATGCATTGTATGTGTAATTATGTGGGAAAATAATAAATAAACTTATATATTTTTAAGATGTTGAGAAATTCAAATTGTGTTAATTATATCATATTATAAAAAAATTACTCTTGCTAATACTTTCAAATTAAGCATTAAGATAAATTCTATCACATAAAATTTTATAATGATTTTGCCTACATGTTAGGATTCTCTTTATTTATTAAGGTTTGCATTATGTTTTAATCAAATAAACTTAATTAATTAAGGTCTGAACCAATTAATTTTTAGATTTGAATTTGGTTATCAAACAAGCGTTTAGAAATAATATCTTGGTTTCATAATAACTCAAATTAATTAATTATTTCGAACATGCATGGCATGCTATATATAAGAGTTTTAGGTTTCAACTTTTCAAACATGATTTGGATCCACATTTATGAATTGAACTTGAAATTACCAAATTTTTTGCCATGTTAGAAATAAGAGGTATTCAAAATAAGCCAGTGGATCTTTTGTTACATTTCTTATTTCAATCTATAAATACACATTATGTGTATTTAACACTTATCCCTTAGAGTTCATTAATTACTTGTATAGGTGGCAAAATTACCCACTACCCATTACCCGCCCAAGCCCGCCCTTAAAATTACCCGCCCAAGCCCGCTACATTTTGGCAACGGGTATTATTGGGTAGGGTAATAATGGGCGCGGGTAATATGCGGGCGGGTATCAGGATACCCGCGGGTACTCTCATACCCGCTATCAATGGGTATTAACGGGTACCCTAAACTACCCTAATTAATTACCCTAAATTACCCTCATTAATTTTCAAGTGAAAAAAAGAAAAAAAAGGAAGAGTTACACATTTTACACATAGTACACACATTTTCACACACTACACATAGTTTACATATAGTACACTTTTTTACACACACTGCACATATTTTCATACATTACACATATTTTACACATTTTCACACACTACACATATTTTCACACACTACACATATTTTCACACACTACACATTTTTTCACACACTACACATATTTTACACATAGTACACACATTTTTACACACTACACATTTTTTCACACACTACACACATTTTCACACACTACACATTTTTTACATATAGTACACACATTTTCACACACTACACATATTTTCACACACTACACATTTTTTACACATAGTACACACATTTTCACAAACTACATACATTTTCACACACTACACATATTTTACACACACTACACACATTTTCACACACTACACATTCTTTTATACACTACACATATTTTACACATAGTACACATATTTTCACACACAACACATATTTTACACATAGTACTACGTGTGAAAAAATGTGTGTAGTATGTGTAAAATATGTGTAGTGTGTGAAAAAATGTGTAGTGTGTGAAAATGTGTGTAGTGTGTGTAAAATATGTGTAGTGTGTGAAAATTTGTGTAGTGTGTGTAAATGTGTATAGTGTGTAAAAATGTGTGTACTATGTGTAAAATATGTGTAGTGTGTGAAAATGTGTGTAGTGTGTGAAAAAATGTGTAGTATGTGAAAATGTGTGTACTATGTGTAAAATATACGTAGTGTGTGAAAATATGTGTACTATGTCTAAAATGTATGTACTATGTGTAAAATATGTGGTGTGTGAAAAATATGTGTAAAATATGTGTAGTATGTGAAAATGTGTGTAGTGTGTGAAAAAATGTGTAATGTGTGAAAAAATGTGTAATGTGTGAAAATGTGTGTAGTGTGTGTAAAATATGTGTAGTGTGTGAAAAAATGCGTAGTGTGTGAAAATGTGTGTAGTGTGTATAAAATATGTGTAGTGTGTGAAAATGTGTGTACTATGTGTAAAATATGTGTAATGTGTGAAAAATGTGTAGTGTGTGAAAATGTGTGTAGTGTGTGTAAAATATGTGTAGTGTGTGAAAATGTGTGTAGTGTGTGAAAATGTGTGCACTATGTGTAAAATATGTGTAGTGTGTGAAAATGTGTGTAATGTGTGAAAATGTGTGTAGTGTGAGAAAATGTGTGAAGTGTGTGAAAATATGTGTACTAAGTGTAAAATATGTGTAGTGTGTGAAAATGTGTGTAGTGTGTGAAAAAATGTGTAGTATGTGTAAAAACTGTGTAGTGTTGTGTTGGGTTGGACCCGCGGGTCAAGGTTTATGATTGCCACCCCTTTTAACTAATACCCATTATGGGTACCCGCAATTACCCGCAAACTACCCGTGAATTACTCTGCAACTACCCATAATTTACTACATTAGAGTACCAACGGGTACCCTCAAATTTATTATTACCCGCCCAAACCCGCCCATCAACAAAATAGGGTATGAGCGGGTAGTTGCCCCTTTTTTCAATACCCGTTAACTACCCGCTCACTACCCGCCAAAACCCGCCCAATTGCCACCTCTAATTACTTGATAGAGTTTTAGTTAAATACATGTAGCGTGTATTTACAAATTGAGGAATTGAAACAGGGAATTAATGAAATAGAAAATCTCGAGTGTTCAAAATAATATCCCACATAAGTTTCCCATATAATCTTCTGTTACATTCCTTGTTTCTATCCCTATTTCACTCTTATAAATACACGTCACGTATTTAATATTTATCCTTTAGAGTTCACTAATCACTTGATAGGGTTTTAGTTAAATATATATGATATGTATTTATAAATTGAAACATGATTGAAATAGGGAATGGAACAAAAGACCCGAAGTGCATGAGTTTTGTAATAACCCAATTCAAGTAATTGGCAGAGTAAATTATGAAAAAGTTGAAGTATTAGTTTAGGACAGATTTCATTTTGTACCCTAGTTGAATTAGTTATATATTCAGTTTTAATGCCTTGACTTTGTTTGCATTTTTAACTTACACTTTGATATTTCATTTTATATGTATATTATTGTGTTTAATATGGCCACTTAAACGATAACTAATAGAAAATTTATTTTTTGAGTCAAATAATTAAATAATATAAAAGTGCTTATGAGATTTTTCAAACTCTTGAGGAGAACTATAAATTCTTTGGCGAAAGCACCAAATTCTCTTGACCATGAATTTGGTACATGGTAATATTAACCAAATATTTTTGAAATCAAGAATATAATCATTTTTTAGCATAAATTATTTTTAAAAGTTCTGAAATAATTAATTAATAGGCCTTACAAAACATGTTTAATCTCGAATTTTTGTTGAAGTTAAATTGGAGAGAATTTAATTCAAGGATGTTCAAAGACAAGTTAAAGAGGTTTATGGTTTATCCATCTTTTGAACATGGCCTTGCATTCTTCTGGCTTGTACTGTATAGCAATATGGCCTGCACCCTATAAAAAGCAGTGAAAAAACAAAAAACAAAACTCAAATTTGATCGATTTCACTATTAATTTAAACATTTTATGATACAAAATAACAAATGGGAAAACTAAATATTAATATTATTGATTCATTTCTTACGTACCTTTACAGTAGCAAATGTCATCTGATTGGCGTAGCTTCTTGTATAACTGAATTTTTTGACAAAGAAAAAAAAAAGGTACAAATAAGGAATATATTATATAGTTAGACCACTGAAAACAAATGAATTTAAAAAAAAACAAATAGGGAAAAATACATTCGAAAAATCCCTAATGAATACTAGATTTTATTTGGGGTTTTTGAACTTTTTTAGTATTGTTTTTAATTACTTAAAATGTTTGTCAAATAATTGTTAAGGGGCAGTGATGATATCATTTGGAAAAATATAAAAGCTAGCTAGAATGTTACTCATGAAATATTTATAGGCTAGAACTCTTAATTAATTAAGAGAAGTTTTCATTGAAATATTGCATGTCTTCCCCAAATTAAATATTGATGTGCAAATTAAGTTCAATTTTGGTACCAACCCAGCAACTTGGCCATCAAAATTCCATGGTCGCCAGTCATCAACAATGCTGAAGTTGAGGGATCTTATCCATGCTTGAGTGGCAAGAAATGGCACCATCATATCATGATCTCCACTGTTAATTCATGAAATTAGAAAAAATTTCAAAAAGCAGTGATCAATTAATTAATTTTACATATATCAAGATTAGAATTTTAAATAGTGAATTTGATAAGTTCTTAATTAGGATATATATGAAAGAGATCAGGGCATACGCCGGTCAAACAGGTTCATATATGCGACCTAGTATTAATCACAAAAATTAGTGTATCAAATATCAATTTTTTTTTTAAAGTATCAATCCAAAAAAATTAGCGTGTAAAGTATATAATATAGTATCAATTTTCAAACCAAAAGTATCAGTCTAAAAATTAGCATATTAAGTGTAAAAAATTAGCGTATCAATTTTCAATTCAAAAGTGTCAATCGAATACAAAAAATTAGTGTGTCAAGTATAAAAAATATCAATCCAAAAATTAGCGTATCAAGTATAAAAAAATTAGGTTATCAATTTTCAGTTTAAAAGTATCAATCCAATACCAAAATTATACAAGTATTAAAAAAAAATTAGTGTATCAATTTTCAATCCAAAATTAGCATATCAAGTAATTAGCGTATCAGATATAAAAAAATTAACGTATCAAATATAAAAAAATTAGCGTATCACGTTTCATATATGAACCCGTTTTATATAAGTTTATGTGAAGAAATCAAATTAATTTACCTGTAAATGAGGAACCTATAACCTTTGTTGCTAAGATATGCATGATATGATATGTTTTCCCAAACTTTTACTTTGTAGGGCAAGGTACGATTGCATAAAATCCAACGTCCAGTGCCCCCCTAAATTGAAAGTAAAGGCGCAAACATGTTATAAACATAAGCATTTACAAGTTGTTTCCTTATTTTTTTAAAAAAAAATTTAAAATTTTCAATTAAATTTTTAAAAATATTAGAATTTCGTCTCCAAAATAATCGCCCTTCAAATTCGACTTTCTGGATCTGCTATTAACACCAACATACATGCGAAAATAAGGAATATCAACCTCACACAGATATATATACATAGGGAACGGCTGATTTTATATATATACATATAGGCATGTACCATGTAGGGTACAGATTTTATAGTTATGTAAATTATATTTGTATATGCACAACTTTTAACACTAAAAATTGCATTTTCTAATAGTGATTTTGGTAAATAGTCAATAATCTATCAATTAGGAGGTAAGAATCGTTTTGATCCCTTAAGTTTAAAAAAGTTATTTTGATCTTTTACCTTGAATTTTGTTGAACAAATAATCATCAACTTATTTTTCATTCATTTGACAAGTAACGTCATTATTCATGTACTACAAAATAATGTCGTTTTGAAACATGAATAGTCACATAACTTATTGTTTTACTTATCAAATGAATAAAAGATAAGTTTCGTTTGAATGATGAACAGTATCATATAATATCATATAAGTAACACCATTACTTGTCAAATGAATAAAAAATAAGTTGGTGACCATTTGTGTGGCAAAATCCAAATTGAAAGAATCAAAATAATTTTTTTTTTCAAAATTGTGAAGTAAAATGATAATTAACTTCAAGGGATTATTGGGATCATTTTCCTAGTGAATTAATGACATCCTTTTCATTATTATACCCCTCCACCAATTATATTTGTAAATTGTAACCTTCGTTGGTTGATAAGTGTGTGGCAATGTAAGCAAAGAAAGTCATTCAATTCCTACATCATGTTTTTCTATTCCAATTTCCTTTTTTTTTTGTTTTTTTTTTTGGAATGAATAAACTACATTTAATTTGGCGCACCATAAATACTAATCCACACATATACTCCCTCTGTTCTTTAATAAGTGTCGTTTTAGCTCTCATTTTTTGTTCTCAAATAAGTGTCATTTTACAAATTTCAATGCAAAAAGTCTAAAAACTTCTAATTTTACCCTTAGTTCCATTTATCTATGTAATGTTATTTATAAGAAGAGAGACAAAGTTATGGTTATAAATATGGGTAAATAAGAGAATTTATTACTTTTCTTAATTAGTGTGCATAACTCTAAAACGACACTTATTAGAGAACAGAGGGAGTATACAGTGGTAGCTTCTCACACTGGTTTGGATCTTTTATTTTATTTTCTGTTTTCGTCACGTGAGTTTAATTAATTAAAATCCTATCAAGTGATTAGTGAACCTTAAGAGATAAATATTAAAGACGGATGTGTATCTATAAAATGAATCAGAAAATAAAATACAAAAAATCCTTTGAGCTCTCCCACCATGTGTTAAAAGTGACCTTCATTAATTCTTCTATTATCTAGCTTCCAATCATATAAATTAGTAGGCTTGTTGTACAACAAAATAAATAAATAATAAAATCAATACGACAAGATCAATAGGGACAAAAATTATCAGTATAAGCAAACTCTTTGATAAAAACAGTTATCTATATATATATGCTGCATAATTATAGATGATTAATTGAGATTTTTTTTTACCTGTTTGTGCAACCTTAGCTAAGAACATATTATTTTCCCAAAATCTTGAGATATATTTAATTACCTTGTGGATATGGAGAGCCTCTCGAACGCTTTCATCATTACACCAAACTTCTAAATTGTACCCATCAGTCTGGAAAAAGGAGTAGGTAAAGTTAAATGGATTTGTTGAAAGAAAAATAAATTGTTAATAATGATTACTAATTAATAGGATGGCCACAGGCCACTACTGGGATAACATAATCAGAAATAACATCAATGTTTTTCGATGGAAAAATTGCAAAAAAAAAATCGATGCTTCACATTGTTAGATATATTTAGATATATTTAGTCATAAGGATAGATTAGTCATTTTCCTACTTGTAGTATATATATGTTTGTAATACTCTAGCCGCAACCAAGCTGCTTCTTTTGAATAATGCTTTCATCCGTCAATTCCATTTCATTATGAATGAATTCTCTATGTGTTGTTCTCCTTCTTTGTTTTCTAAATATGCAAATCTTGACATAAATCTTGACATGGTATCAGAGCCTCTAATTAAATCCATAGCTTTTGTGGATTGTTTGCTGTGAGTTGGCAGCTTGTGTTGAGGAATTTGAAGTGACTATTGGGTTTCTTCGGTTGTTTCTTCTACTGCTGAATTGGTATTTGTTTTCTTCTACTGTCTTTCTTGAGGAATTTCAAGTGGCTATTGGGTTTCCTTTGTTGTTTCTTCTACTGCTGAATTGGTTCTTGACTTGATATTTGATTTCTTTAATATTTATTACAATGGCTGGTGAAAAGGATGATTCACTTCAAGCTATTGGTGTACAATTAAATGGACCAAATTATTCTTATTGGAGTTATGTGTTGAGAAATTTTTTGAAAGGAAAAAGAATGTGGGGTTATATTTCTGGAATCATAGTCAAGACTATAGATGAAAAAGATGAAAAATTTGCTGAGAAAATCGAAATGTGGGATGCAAACAACTCGAAAATAATCATTTGGATTAATAACTCTGTTTTGCAATCAATAGGAGTACAACTAGCCAAATATGAAACTGCCAAAGAAGTTTGGGATCATTTAGAAAGGTTGTATATGCAGTCAAATTTTGCAAAACAATATCAGTTAGAGATAGATATTCGCGCTCTTCAGCAAAACAACATGAGCATTCAAGAATTTTATTCTGCCATGACTAATTTGTGGGATCAGTTAGCTCTCACTGAATCTGCAGAGTTGCGAGCTTTTGGACCATACATTGCTCTTAGAGAAGAACAACGTTTGGTCCAATTTTTAATGGCTCTTCAGGATGATTTTGAAGGACTTCGAGGAACAATTTTACATCTTAACCCTCTACCAACAGTTGATTCAGTGTTTCATGAGTTGTTAGCTGAAGAAATTCGTCTTAAGTCTCAGACTGGAAAAGGAAATATAGACAAAGGCATTCTTCCGATTCCTAATGCATCTGTCTTGGCTGTTCCTTCTAAACCATTCTTTAACAATCAGAACAAATCTGATGAATGTAGATTTTGCAAACAGAAGGGTCATTGGAAAGCTCAGTGTCCTAAGCTGTTAAACAGATCACAGCACCAAACTCAGCAGTTTAACCAGTTGAAAGCTCCTTATCAATTTCAGCAGCGAAATTTTAGACCATCATCACCAAATGTTGCTGCAGTTGTTCCTCTAGTGGATACATTTGATGTTGGACATGTACCATTCTCTGAAAATGCATCTACCCCTAATCCTACAGTAGCCACACTTGCAGAGCAATTTCAGAAATTTCTTGCTACCCAACCACATGCCATGACGGCCTCTATAAACAAAGGTTTGCCTTCCTCTGGTCCATCAGGTATATCTTCCTCTACATGGATCCTTGACTCTGGAGCCTCTCATCATATGTCATCTGATTTTAATTCCTTTGTAAATCTACGTTCTAATTCGTTGGTGTCTGTTATGACTGCTGATGGCACTCCCATGCCATCAGTAGGCATTGGGTCTATTTCTACACCTCATCTCTCTCTCTCTCAAATGTCTATTACATTCTTAATCTCACACTAAATCTTACTTCTGTTGGTCGATTATGTGACTCTGGTTTTTTGGTTTGGTTTTTTTCCAATGCTTGTTATGTGCAGGATCTACAATCCAGGAGGTTGATTGGGATTGGCCGTAAGCAGGGGGGACTTTATATTTTGGATGAGCTAAAAGATTCACATGTTGCAGCATCTAGTATTGACTTGTCATCCTTTTGTTTGAGCCCATCTTCCTCTTATTTCTACTTATGGCATTCCCGTCTTGGACATGTTTCTTTTTCTCATTTAAAGTTTTTAGTTTCTACAGGAGCATTAGGACAATTGCAAACTCACGATATTTCTGATTGTTATGGTTGTAAACTTGCAAAATTTTCTGCTTTATCTTTTTACAAAAGTGTATCTCTTTCTGTTGCGCCTTTTGATTTGGTTCATTCTGATGTATGGGGGCCATCACCTGTTTTCACCAAAGGTGGATCTAGATACTATGTCTCATTTATTGATGATTGTACTCGTTATTGTTGGGTCTATCTTTTGAAACATCGTTCTGACTTTTTTACTGTTTATCAAATGTTCCGTGCTCGTGTAAAAACTCAACATAATGCTGTTATTAAGTGTTTTAGATGTGATTTAGGTGGTGAATACACATCCACTAAGTTTTCTGAGTTACTTGCTTCTGATGGAACTCTCTTTCAAACTTCTTGTACTGACACTCCTGAACAAAATGGAGTTACTGAAAGAAAACACCGTCACATTATTGAAACTGCGCGCGCTCTCTTCTCTTGTCTGCCTCTGTTCCTCGTGAGTTTTGGGGAGAAGCTGTCCTTACTGCTACTTATGTTATCAATAGAATTCCATCATCTGTCACTTCTGGATTGTCTCTTTTTGAAAAATTGTATGGTTATACTCCTAATTATTCTGTATTGAAAGTGTTTGGTTCTACTTGTTTTGTTCTTCGTCCTCATGTAGAACGTAATAAATTATCCTCTCGTTCATCAATTTGTGTTTTTCTTGGTTATGGTGAATGTCAAAAGGGATATCATTGTTATGATCCCAGTGCACAAAAACTCTATGTCTCACGTCATGTAGTATTTCTTGAACATATTCCATTCTATTCTATTCCTTCTACCTCTCACAATCTTACAAAGACAGATATCATCCACATTGATCCATTTCATGCAACTTCAGATACTGTATCT
This sequence comes from Ophiorrhiza pumila, assembly GCA_016586305.1. Lineage (NCBI taxonomy): Eukaryota > Viridiplantae > Streptophyta > Magnoliopsida > Gentianales > Rubiaceae > Ophiorrhiza > Ophiorrhiza pumila. The sequence continues at coordinate 8,840,493 of BLIW01000010.1, read as the reverse complement.
CCTTTACTGATTCATGAGCCAAATAATTCTAGCACAAAGTCTTGCAGGGTTGATGCTAGTAGATCTGCTGATCCAGGTACTTCTTTTGATAATGTCTCCTCTGCTCCTACTGCTTCTCCAGAATCTTCTGTGATTGTGGATCATCCTTCTGCATCTTCACCTCCACCATCTCGTTATCCTCATCGTAATCGTAAGTCCACTCACTTGCCAGACTTTGTTTATTCTAATTACTCAAATAGTTTTGCTTCTTTCTTAACTTCTATTCACAATCTGTCTAAGTCATCTTCCTATCAAGAGGCTGTTCTTGATCCTCTTTGGCAGCAAGCTATGGCAGAAGAACTTTCTGCATTACAGAAGACGGATACTTAGGATCTTGTCTCTCTTCCTCCAACAAAAACTGCTGTTGGTTCTCGATGGGTATATAAAATCAAAACCAAGTCTGATGGGTCTGTTGAACGATATAAAGCTCGTTTGGTTGCTAAGGGGTTTTCTCAACAGTATGGTATGGATTATGCTGAAACTTTTGCCCCGGTTGCCAAAATGACTACCATTCGCACTCTTATAGCAGTTACTTCTGTTCGTCGATGGCATATATCCCAAATGGATGTTAAAAATGCCTTCTTGAATGGTGATCTTCAAGAAGAAGTTTACATGGTTCCTCCACCAGGTGTTCCACATAATCTTGGTGAAGTCTGCAAATTAAAGAAGGCTCTCTATGGTCTCAAACAAGCTCCTCGAGCTTGGTTTGAAAAATTCTCCATTGTGATTACATCTCTTGGTTTTCATTCTAGTTCACATGATTCTGCCTTATTTTTAAGGTGCACTTCTCATGGCCGTATTTTGCTCTCTTTGTATGTTGATGATATGATTATTACCGGAGATGATGTTAGTGGGATTGCAGAGTTGAAAATGAAATTGGCCAAACAATTTGAGATGAAAGATTTAGGCACCCTTCGGTACTTTTTAGGGATTGAAGTTGCTCACTCTCCTAGAGGTTTTCTTTTGTCTCAATCTAAATACATTGCCAGTATTCTTGATCAAGCTCGTCTTACTGATAATCGAACAGTTGACACACCTCTTGAGCTTAATGCTAAGTATACTACATTTGACGGTATTCCTTTGTCGGATTCCACCTTGTATCGTACTATTGTTGGCAGTTTGGTATATCTCACTATCACCAGACCTGATATTGCTTATGATGTACATGTCGTCAGTCAATTTGTTGCTTCTCCCACTTCGGTTCATTGGGCAGCTATCATTCGTATTCTTCGTTATCTTCGTGGCTCTCAATTTCGGAGTCTTCTATTTCCTTCTTCTTCATCTTTAGAATTGCGTGCATACTCAGATGCTGATTGGGCTGGTGATACTAAGGATCATAAGTCTACTACCGGGTTTTGTATTTTTCTAGGAGATTCTCTTATCTCCTGGAAGAGTAAAAAACAGGATATTGTCTCTCGCTCTTCCACTGAAGCTGAGTATCGTGCTATGGCCTCAACCACTGCAGAAATAATTTGGTTGCGTTGGCTACTTGCAGATATGGGTGTATCTCTCTCTGGTGCGACTCCAATGTACTGTGATAACATGAGTGCCATTCAGATTACACACAACTCCGTCTTTCATGAGCGCACCAAGCATATTGAGATTGATTGTCACTTCACTCGACATCATTTTCAAAATGGCACTATTACTTTACCTTTTGTGTCATCATCTCTACAGATTGCAGATTTGTTTACCAAGTCACATCCTTTCTCACGCTTTCGTTTTCTCACTAGCAAACTCTCGCTGCTCTCTCCTGATGCATCGTGAGTTTGAGGGGGGATGTTAGATATATTTAGATATATTTAGTCATAAGGATAGATTAGTCATTTTACTACTTGTAGTATATATATGTTTGTAATACCCTAGCCGCAACCAAGCTGCTTCTTTTGAATAATGCTTTCATCCGTCAATTCCATTTCATTATGAATGAATTCTCTATGTGTTGTTCTCCTTCTTTGTTTTCTAAATATGCAAATCTTGACATAAATCTTGACACACATCTGTTAGAGAAACTTTATTTTATTACTAATATTTAAAATAATATATTTTTTAATATATTTTTATCACTGATGTTAAAAATTTATATCAAATTTATCTTTTCATCCAATTTTATTTGATTTTTTTTAAAAAAAAAAAAGTATGCGCATACATCATTGAATGATTGTATATATATTTTTTGTGTTAAAGATAAATAGATGGAATTAGATAAAAAAAATTAATCTAGTGCATATTTTTAGCGTGTGAGTAATGAAATTATATCATTTTAAATATAAATAATGAAAAAAAAAATCTTACAAATGCGAGGGACGTTCGTTTTGTTTTTGTTTTTTTTTTTGCACTCTCAATCCACGTAATATATTATTTAAAACAAAAAATCGTGGAGAGACTATTATATTCTAGGTAAAGTAATTAAGAAAGTATGTTACAACTCTCAAAAATGGATAGTGTAAATATTAATTACTTGAAAAACACAAAATCAAAAACAAAACGAAAAAAGAAGAAGGGTGAGTAATTATGCTTACACGACATCTAGATGCAATCAGTGGATGATTCCTGTACAATTTTTTCAAATTTTCACCAAGAGATCGTCCTTCAATATTGTAGATAATTTGCGAGTTTGCCTCAAGAGAAAGACAATTAGGTTCTAAAATGAATCAAGCATTGATATTATTAACCATCTGCAAAAATTGTAAAACTCAATTCTATATATTATTTTGATATTCAATGATTGCGGGAAAAAAAAAAAAGAAGTGAAAATTTATACTGCAGCATATAAAATATAGTTGGCTTGCTTATCTCATTAAAAGATTGCATATCATGCTTGCACAATGTGTTGTTTTCGTCCATGTTGAAATACTCTCCTTTGCAATTTCTCTTCAAGGACTGTTTGATAAAATTAATTAAGTATATATGAGCAATTTATAGGTAATAAAAAAGAACATTGAAATTAAATAAAATGGACAAATTAATTAAGGAATTAATTCATAAACTGAAAAAAAAAAATTAATGTCACCTCATATAATTCATCAGAAATGAGTCCCATCCCATGACCAAATGGAACTTCATAATTTTGATCAGCTGGAGTACGTGTTAATGGGTTCCCAAGTAAGTATCCCTAAAGTCATTTGGAATAATACAAATTAACAATTTTCTTTAATATAATAATATAGTTCATATTAATTTAGAGGAATTTTCTAAAACGAGAATAATTAAATTGATAAATTTTGAGCAATTTATTATAAAAAATTAATTTTATATAAAAACTACGAATTTATCTATATAGAATGTAATTATTTTGTTTTAAATATACAAAATATATAGGACATTCTATACATAAAATCAATATAAATATCAATTTATAATAAATTAGATTAAACTTGTAATCCTCTTTAATTATTAATTCAACTTCCAAGTGCACCCTTTTGCAAAATTTTCCAACATTTATTCATATATATATATATATATATATATATATATATATATATACTCTAGTATTCCATTAAAGTAAACTACTCCCAATAGGTTAAGCACATTTTCAAACTTTTTATATAACCTTGAAAAAGTTAGAAAATGTGCTAATTAACCTTATGATGTTCTACTTCACTAGCACACATCTGAATTCCATTAATTCACCTTCCAAGTTCACTTTTCAAAGATGAGTGATTAAAATAAAATAAAGAAAAGAATAATGAGTAAAATTATATCATTCAAATAGGTTAGTGCCAATCAGTATAATTCACTTAAAAAAGAAAAGGCAATAGACACTTCAATAATGATTTGAAAGGCATGTACATAGTCCTAAGCATTATTAAAAGGCTGTATTGCATGCAAAAAAAAAAAAAAAAAAAAAACTTAAATTATGAAATTTCTATAAATTTATATTAACATTTATACCATTAAAACTTGCACTTGTTAGCTTGTCTTATTATTATTTTAGTAGTTTCCGTTTCTAACTATTATAGTAGTTTCCTTTTCTAGCTATTTTAGGGTTGTTTAGTTATCTCTATAAATATCCTTGTTACATACTTTTATTTTTCAAGCTTTCAGTAATAAACAAAAAACCCTATATTTTTCTTTAGTTTCATCAGCAGTTATTCTAGTTTATTTTAATGTAAAAAACATTTTTTATTTAATTTTATATTTTAAACTATTTTTTTGTGATTTTTTTACATTTTTCCATCCAAAGGATAAGTTAAGAAATCACCAAAAAAAATATAGTTTAAAATTGAAAACTAAATAATTTTAATATTAGAATAAACTAGAAAAAATGTGGATTTCATGGTATTAGTGTTGAAATAAATAAATATATACATATCAAAATATTAGTAAGTGAAACATGGAGTAATACTCAAGAATACTCAAATCCTATCAACAAATGGTACAAATTATTATTATTCCTTAAATGCAGAAGACTACTCGAATAATGCAAAGGTATACATTTTTAGTTTTAGCTGACTGTGATTCATCGATTGAAGTATCTATAGTCAAATCCATGTGTGGTTAAATTATTGCATGCACCAAAGTTAATTTACTCACAATTTTTAAAATTTATAGAACATCCTTGTGACTTGTTCCTTAATTATAAAATATTACCATAGTAAGTTCTTTTGTATTGGAGTCGAAAAATCCAAGATTTGCAAAAGTTACAAACCTTAAGATTAATTGATGGCTCATTTCCATTTTCATTTCCTGAAATGTCAGAAAAACAAATTGACTATAAACTACTATAATTTGCACTGATAAAATTAGAACAATATAAATAACATTAGCGCGACTCAGATAAGGATGACACGCACAAATCAAGAAATGGTACAATTGCACTGAGTCATAATATATACTAGATTTGGATTATATATTAGAGACTTTTAATTGCTTGAAACCACATAAACAACAACAACAATTAAGCATCTTCCACTAAATGATATCAATTATATGAATCACAATTTTCAAACGTATTTAATTTAAATTTATTTTCTCATTTATATTCAAATATAACGTATCTTTGCTTCAAACCATCAGAAATTGATACAAATTTGAAAATTGTATTGGTGACATTCGTATTCAAGACAAATTGAGAGAATCTAAATTAATGCAAACTTGAACGACAATTATATTATGCTTACCTTTATCAATAACTTGTGCAATCATTGGAATAATTAGCCCTGAATATGAGTCTCCACCAATATAGAAAGCATTTGTAGTGTACTCAGGATGATCAATCAGAAACTACCAAATGTAAGAAAGACATAAGCATTCTGGTAAATAAAACAAATATAGAACTAATATATCCAAATGAAAAGGTATATATGGTGAAACCAGAAATATTTAAACATATGATATTTTTTTAATTTCAAACCCTTATATATAAAGAAAGCTCTACAGCAATCTCCAAACTGGTAAATATGTTGATGAATAACACACATATAATTAGAATTTTAGCTGGGTTTTGATTCTTTTTCACTTTACAACAAAATGTCTTTGCATTTATATTTGCATTTATCAATTTTTCATTCTCTCATAATAGTTCTTTTAGTTTGAATTTTTTTTCCCTCCCTTTTTTGGATCAAATCATCTGGATTCTTTTCGAAAATTAATTACATTAAATTAATTATTAAAAAAAAACTCCTTGAACTATAATCTTTTTACAAATTGATTCTCTTAAACTTCTGATTGCAGTGCTTTACATTTCCAAACGTTTAATTAGCGTTTGACTTGCATGTCGAAATCGAGAAACGAAAACAAAAACAGAATTAGAAAGGAAAACGACATTTCAATAATAATGTTTGGTTAAGTGTATGAAATATAAAATTGTAATCGAGGTTAGTGCTAGTGTTTTGAAATGAGAATAAAAAAAATATATTTTTATCTTTTGACATTGTACTTAAACATTAGTTGAAATAACGTTGTACAACTTCAAAATATTGTGAATCTTAAGAAAATAAATTTAACTTTTATTATTTTATTTTTTTAACTTTAATTTTATTTTGCTTATTAGTAAACTATTTGTGCAGGAATTATGAATGATTAAAAAAATAACTTTTATTTGCAACAAAAAAAAAACTCCATGTACAAATTTATAAAAAATATATAAATTATTCTTTTTATAATTTTCTAAAAACAGATATTAAAATATTGGTGAGAGAATAAAGGAATTATAGGCTAGAAGAAGAGAAAGAAATATTGAGATGAGAGGGAGAAGAACTATTCAAGAGAGAAATTGGGATGGAGGACAAAGTTACATTTGGAAAGAAAGGAGTGAGAGAGTGTAGAGAAGAGAAGGGTAAGGAAAAGTGTTATGAAATTTTTCTATTTTTTAATGGAATGCAAAAAGAAAACACACCAAATTAGTGAGTTTTGTTATTTCCTCAATATTTGGGAAACAAAGCATTCCCCTATATAGGTATGTAGGTGTGTACAAAAAAAAAATCAAAGAACCGGTAATTTGATCGGAATCGTCAATTATTCGATTTTGGTTATTCGGTTCCAGTTAACTAGTCTAATTTTATGTTGCAATAGTTTTTTAACCGGTTAAACCAGATAATTGGTATAAACCGATTAATTAGTTAATTAGTTATTCGTTTTAATCAATTAACTGGCATAAACCTGTTAACCAATATAAACCGGCTAGCCAATATAAACCGGTATATTAATATTATTATTATAATTAAAATATTATTTATAATATGCTTTAATTTTTATTTTAAGAGTTAAGTTATTTATTATTCAAATTTATTAATTAAGTTATAATTTATAAATTATAATTAACAATATATATTCTATAATGTAAATATAACAATATTAATAATATATTATAATTGTTAAGATATGTGTATGACAAGCAATAATATGTTTTAATGTTTTATAAATTTAATATATAACTATTGTAATTTCTATTATAATTCATTATTATTATAAAAATTAAAGTCCATAAATAACTTAACATAGAATTCAAAATATATTGTAAATTATATTTTGATCTTATAGGAGTTTTACTATATAAACTGGAATATAATAACAAGAAGACAACAAATAAATATTAATATTATCCTATTGTGATTTATATTATTAAAATTAATAACAATAGCAAGTAACTAAAATAAGTACATTATAGATTTTAAATAATACTATGAGTGTATGAATATATGTAATTAGTGTATTAACTAAATACATAAGTATATTTATAGATTATAAGTAAATAATACTGTAAATATAAGTAATTAATACATTAATTAAGTTTTTTTTTTAACACCCACACGCCCTTACATCATATGGACTTTATTATTTAAAATGTTGAATTATATATCAATTTTACATTTCTAACCTAATTGATTTGTTATTAGTTTGTGTTTTAACTTTTAAGAGTAAATAAAAAAATAAATAAAAAACCAACCCGATTTTCTGGTTAACTGATTGAGATCGGTAAAATTGAAACTGATAGAATCGGTACAAGTACCGATTGATTAAAAATTGCTAAAATCAGTACAAATCGGAACTGGTTGCACACCCCTACCCTTTGAATCATTAACTTCAACCAAAAATCATTATATATTCCATTTTCCATTCCTGTTTCTGACTCGACCAACCAAAAATGTACTCCTAGGAGAGTGAATTTTTCTTGCTTCCCGTTTAAATAAATTTAGGGATGTAAAGTGTTAAAATCAGAAATTTATAGAAGAATTATCAACATGATCATATACATATTTCAGAGAGATTTTTTGCAATTAAACCTAAATTAATCGGATCCAATCCCCAAGAAGAGAGTTACCTTGCTGAGAAACTGATAAACTTGATGAGTTACTTGCAAATCAGTAGATTGACGAGCATTTGGAGTTCTTGCATAGGAAAATCCAGTCCCAACAGGCAAATCTAGAAAAATTATGCTGGCCACCTGGATGGATAATCATGATTTACTTCCAATTGTAAAACTCAATTTCCTTAATTCATATGCCAAAAAAAAAAAAAAAACATTCTTAATTTTCTGGGATTTTCCAATTAATAATAGTATTTACCTCTGTCCACGAATTGGGAGTCAATGCCAACCTAGGAATGTTGCCATTGTAGTACTCCACTGCCTCAAAATTTAGGGGTCCTGTAGAATTTGGTTTATTAAAAAATTACCCCCAATTAATATGCTCAAAATAAGAACCAATTCTAATATAATGGATTGTCCCATTTGAAGACATATGCTGCTTATTTTACACAAATAAAAACATAATCTGATCATAAGAAAAAGTTGAATTATTATCCAAAGAGGCTAAAAAGTTAATACGAGTTATCAATTTCAATTCACCAGGAAATGTTCTGTGTGTGTGTGTGTGAAATTTTTACCAATGTATAATATTTCATGATCAATCACTTGAACCCTCAAAACGTTTGATTTTATATACCCAAATCAATAGTTGGATGACTTGGAGAAAGGGAGTTACGGCAATGGTGATTATTACCAAGTTCGAAGAGTAGTCCAAATAGAGAACTACATCCAGGCCCTCCCGTCAGCCAAAGCAGAAGTGGATCCACTGAAGGATTTGATTCTGATTTAATGAAATAGTAGAAGAGCTGCACATCCTCCGAATCATCCACCCCAATATACCTAGAAAAACGCAAATTTTTTTTTGGGTCAAAAGCGATATTTTCATTCCATAAGAAATTATGTTGCAATTCAGGTAAATTGTTGTACATCTTGCACAAATAGTCGATAAACAAGATAAAGAAAAAAATTTTCCAAACTTGTAACTATGTGCATTACAAACAAATTGATTAGTGCTGATCAAACTCTAGCAATACAATTAATGTCCCCTATTTATATAGCACAGTTTTTGACAAGAAAAATCAACCACTGATCCTAATAATTAATCTTGAAGATGGCATTTGTAGTTTTATTCAGTTTAAGTCTCACAGCCATCGATCCGGGCTAATTCATGTTCCTGAATCATTTAATCCGTCCAAAAAAAATTTATAGATCGACACGCATACCAAGAGTAAATTAAGTTTGAATTGATCTCATGATATATGCAAACTTGTGCATGCAAAAAACTCTAAATCATTTTCATTACACGATCGATCTCACTTACCCAGTTTCGAGTTCGAAAGGAAGTGGACCTTCAAAGCCAGGAAGATATTCGACTCTAGAACCAGCAGCGGCCAATGCAAGTTTTGGAGAAACTTGAAGACAAAGTAGCATTAAGAACAAACTGCAGCAAAGGGATTCAAGGATATGAGAAAATAGCTCTCCTTCTTCACAAATATTTGATTTTGCCATTTTTTGTTTACAAAGTTGTGTTTAATTTCTTCGTTAATGTAGCCAATATTTGTTTTTACTTGGAGCAGTGAGGACTATATATATATATATATATATATATATATATACATGGACACAAAGATCCATAGCTTTAGCATTGTACTATTTATTAGCTTAAATTGATTAACTATTCAATTCCTTCTATAAGATGTGAACTAATGTGGGGTTGTATAAAATCAGTTAAAAAGGGGGAAAATATTAAATCACGTTGCATAACTATCTCACATCCTTTATAATATAGCATTTTGAAACTCTCCACAAACTCGACAAAATTCATTTGTTTAAGTCATTTTTAAATCTATTTAAGTTTTTTTTAATTATTTTTATTTCTTTTTTATTTTGATTTAAAATTTCCTACAATTATATAAATATTTGTAGAGCTTTATCTTCATTATTACAGCTTTATAATTAATTATTCAATACAACTTTCAAATTCTTTAGAATTTTTATTTTTACGTATATTGTTATCTTCTACATATCTACATATCTACATATCTGTCTCATGTTATGAACTGAATGCACACGGATCCACCAAATAAAATTCTTATCAACAATCTAATCTGAGATTAGGTATCTTATCATGATCATCATCTAATTTGATTAATGCTTCTATGATTTAGATTGGCTTCATTGTTGTTTAAACAGTAATAAATTGATCTCCAAGTCTAGTTATTTGGGACATTACGCTTTGTTATGCATAGGATCAAGATGTTGATTTGTATTTCCTCCAAAAATAAAGGTTAAACAACAACAATAGAGAGATGTTGACTTGTCGAAACACTATAATAAGCTTAAGAGTAACTATTTTAATTTTAATCTAACTACAAAAATTAAATCTAAAATTATGAAACTGGAAAGTAAAAGATAGCAAAATTTCTTTCATGTTTCTTCTTTAATTTAATTTTTTCTTCTTCGAGATTTTACCAACAGTGGCAGAACTACGTGAAGTTTGGGGGTCTCCAATACTCCCCACCAAGTTCACCGGAGGACGGAGGCAATGTCGTCAAAGACAAGTCCATTTTTGTAGATGTTTCTTCTTCTAATTCAACTGGAGTTCTAACATCCACCTCAAGATACCCACCTAAACCTTTGACCACCACACGAATAGTACCGTTATACTGTCTAACGGATAGGTGAACAAAATTGTAACAGCCGCTTATGGCGGAGGGGAGGGCGGCTCCCCCCCCCCTGCGACATTCGTAGATGCTGTGGGAAAACATGCTTCCACTCCACAGGAGAAAACCGTTTCTTTCATAAATGTTAAGACCAAAGCCCCTTTAACGCAGTACAAAGGGGAACCGGCCCTCTTTCTGTCGGATGAAGAGGAAGAAAGTTTGGCCCTAGAATTCAATTGGACACTAATTAGCAAGTTCTCTTGGGGCCGACCTGCAATGGCTCAAATTAGAAAAGAGGTACTAGCAGTGGGATTCTTGGGAGAATGCAAGGTAGGATTGTTTGATGAAAGACATGTATTCTTTAAATTTGATAAGGAAGAGGATTTTCAAAGATTTTGGACAAGGAAGATTTGGCATTTTCAAGGATTTCAAGCTCGGATCTTTAAATGGACGCCAGACTTCGATCCTGCCGTGGAGCCGTCTATTGCGCCAGTGTGGATTCGATTCCCTCATCTTCCACTTCACTTATACAATAAGGAAAAATTATACTCCCTAGCCTCAATTGCAGGCCTACCTCTGAAGCTTGACTCTGCGACGGCTGCAGCTTCGGACCTTCTCAGACCAAGTGAAGCAAGGGTGTGCGTCGAAATGGACCTCACGAAAGTCATTCCTAGCCGAATATGGCTTGGAAGCAAAGGAAAGGGACGTTGGCAGATCATTGAAATTGAAGACCGACCAAGCTATTGTTCCAAATGCCGGAAGCTGGGCCACAACAGTACTGAGTGTGATCCAACAAAACGACAGCAGAAAAGACCCTTTGTGGGAAACCCCCAAGCCCAAAAGAAGAGCAATCCAATTGGGAAACAAGCATCCAAGGAGTGGATCTTAGTATCAAAAAAGCAGAGAGCCAACAAAAGGAAACTCAGATAGTTCCCCCGTCGTATAAAGGGAAAGAGGTGGATATCAGCAGCCTTCCTATTTTAGGGCCTCCGCAGGAAATTCCAGAGTCTTCAAGGAACTCAGACAAAATCAGATCAGAAATTCCCCAGGAGTTAGGGGGAAATAAGTTTGCTGTGTTGGGGATACAGGAAGGACCGAAGGAGCTACTACTGAATTCTACTTTAGCTAAATCTACTGAGGATAGAGGGGTGAACCAAAAAGGAGACAGCATCCTATATAATCAAATGGAGGACTCACAGGAGGACATAGTAATATGCCAGAAAATGCAAGAACAGGTATATTGTGAGGAAATTATTAGTCTGGTTACTAATGTATTCTCTCTCTCTGATTTGCAGGTTTCTCCATCCTCTACGGATGGGGAGGAGGAGGAGGGCCATCTTGGCTCTCAGCAGCCCACATTAGTGAAGTTGACAAAGAGCAAGGACTTAGGAATTAACTTAGTAAAGGAGCAGCAGGGAGGGAAAGGGGTATATGCAAAATCATTGGCCAAATACACATCTGATAAACAACTCAGGGAAGGGAGTTCAGCTACGGGATCAAAGGAAAATAAGCCTTAATGATTAGCTGCATATATTGGAATATTAGGGGTATTGACAAAAAATCTAAAGTTAGGAAATTTAGGAAAATTATTAGAAAACATAGGTGTAATTTCCTAGTTATAGCTGAAACTTTCTCTGATTTAGCGAGCCTAGAAGGTTTTAAAAGAAGACTTAATTTTGATGAGGCTTGTTCAAATCCCTGCAGCGCTATATGGGTTCTGTTTAGGAAACCATTCTCCTGCTCGATAGTGGCATCTACAGAGCAACACATCTCGTTAGAAGTTAGGCACCCCGAATTATTCGGCCCTATTTTGGTGTCTAACGTTTATGCTAAATGCTCAGAAGAAAATAGGGAACCTTTATTGCAGTCTTTAGGTAGCCTGCAGGGTTTGAATCTCCCATGGGTCCTGTGGGGAGACTGGAACTGCATTAAGACTAGGGAGGAGGAGAAAGGGGGCAAGGAGTTTGATATTAGGGAGGCTAGGGAACTCACAGAATGTATGGATATGTTGGGCCTGGCTGAAGTGCAATTTAGGGGTCTAAGTTTACTTGGTGCAACAACAGGGAGGGTAAGGCCAGGGTTTGGAAGAGACTGGACAGGGCTTTCATAGACAACCAGTTTATAAGTAGGAACCTTCAGGCAAACATTACTCACCTAGCTAGATCCCCATCAGACCACTCCCCTTTGATTTTGGAAATACAGAAGGGAAAAGAGAGGGTAGCTAAACCGTTTAGGTTTCAGAGATTTTGGTCCAACAATGAGGAATGCCTTAGTATCATTAAACAAGCCTGGGATATAGATATGGGAGGGAGGCCTTTAAGGGTTTTTACAGAGAAACTTAAGCTAGTTAAACAGGCCTTAAAATCCTGGAATAGAGTTACATTTGGAAACATTTTTTCCCAGGAAGAATTAGCAGAAGAAGAACTCCATAGACTGGAAAAGGAGGATGAGACCAGTCCTGTTCCTAGGGAAGTCTTAAGTCATGCTGCGGCTAAAGCAAAATATCATCTTAGTATAGAGGAGCAGTTCTGGTCACAAAAGGCCAATATCAAATAGGCGAAAGAGGGAGATAGGAATTCCAGATTTTATCATTCTTATGTGAAAAATAGACATGCTAAATCTTTTATTCACAAAATCAAAGACCAATAAGGGGAATGGATAGAAGGGGAAGAGAAGATTGCTGAGTTAGCTATTCTGTATTTTCAGAATCTATATTCAGCAGAACAGGCGAGTCCTAACATTGACTCAACCCTATTGCCTAGGTTTTTGAATGATACGGATAGACTGGAGCTGACTAAAATCCCCAACATGGAGGAACTACACAAGACTGTTCAGAGCATGAACCTGGAAAGTGCTCCAGGTCTTGATGGCTTCCCGGGTATTTTTTATACTCTGGCTTGGGACATTATCAGCAAGGACCTATTAAGAGCAGTCCAAGCCTTCTTGAATGGAGGAGAGATGCCGAAAGCCATGACTGCTACGAACATTGTTCTTATCCCTAAGGTCCAAAACCCTTCCTCCTTTAAGCAGTTTAGGCCTATAAGCCTGTGTAACTTTTTAAACAAAATAGTTTCCAAAATGCTATCTCTGAGACTTGCAAGCATCCTGCCAAAGTTAATTTCAGAAAATCAGAGCGGATTCGTGGCTGGCAGATTGATGATAGATAATTACCTTCTTGCAAGTGAAATGCTTTCCACTATCAACAGGAAAAGCAAGGAAGGTAAGGTTGCTTTTAAACTGGATATGTAAAAAGCCTATGACAGGGTCCATTGGCTATTTCTGCTGCAGATCATAAGACATCTAGGCTTTGGAGAAATCTGGATAGACCTCATTTGGAGGATGATATCTAATGTATGGTTCTCAGTGATTATTAATGGAACAAGTAAAGGTTGGTTTAAAGCCTCGAGAGGATTGCGACAGGGGGATCCTCTATCTCCATTGCTCTTTGTAATAAATGCTGAATACTTGTCTAGACTGTTTAACAAAGAAGGGGGTAAGGGAATGGATTTTGGGGTGCCCCGTGGATGTCCTAGGATCTCCCACCTTGCCTATGCGGACGACTTGATCATTTTCTCTTCTGCAAAGCCGCAAGCTGTTAGGAAAGTCATGGAAAATCTGAAGCACTATGAGTCAGTGTCTGGACAAAAGATAAATGTAGGCAAGAGTGCATACCTGGTACATGATAGAATGCCAATTGCCAGAAAGCACCTCATAGGCAGAATTACAGGGTTTCAAAGGGGTCCTCTCCCATCGTAGTATCTAGGCCTTCCTCTGCATTTTAAACGAGTGCCAACCTCTCAGTATGATCCCTTAGTAGCTAAGATCAGCCAGGCCATAGGGGGATGGAGCTCCAAGTTTTTGACATTAGGGGGAAGGATCACATTAGTTAAAACAGTACTATCCTCAATGCCTTTCTACTCTACGATGTGCCTATTCCCTCCTAAAAGAGTCATTAACCAGCTAGAATCGTTAATGGCAAATTTCCTATGGTCAGCCACTGATAAGGGGACCAAACGTCACTGGATAAGGTGGGAAGAATTATGCCTCTCCCAATAGGAGGTGAGAATAGGGTTCAGAGACCTCAACCACATCATTTTGGCTCAAACTTGTAAACTTTGGTGGAGATTCAGACAAAGGAAATCCTTGTGGGCCAACTTTATGTGGGCTAAATATTGCAGAGGCAATCACCCATCAGAGATCACAGTCAGAAGAGGGGACTCCCATACATGAAAGAGATTATGCAGCTCTGCAGACATCGCTGAGGAACACATTCATTTCCAGATAGGGAATGGGGACTGCAGTCTACTCATGGACAGATGGAGTCCTGCAGGTAAGCTTTCTGACCTTTATGAATATCAAGGCAATATAAAGGTTATAGAGGTCCTTGGGAATTCTGGGTGGGATCTGGATAAAATTGAACTTATTTTTCCCCATCTCCCAAGGGACATGTTCGTTAACTCATTGATTAGAACAGGAGAAGCTGACAGAATGATTTGGAACCTAACTACTGATGGAAATTTTAGTATCTACTCAGCTCTCCAAAATATCAGGGGAAACTGGCCTTCAGTTTGTCTATTCACTAAGTTTATCTGGGATCCAGTGGTCCCTATTAAAGTTTCTTTCTTAATGCTGAGGCTCATTAGAAATAAAATTCTCTTGGGATTCAATCTGCACAAGGTGGGCTTTTATGGACCATTCGTATGTCCCTGGTGTTGCGCAAGTGAGGAGAACTTAAGCCACCTATTAGTGTCAAGTTTGCTAAGAATATTTGGAAAATCTTTGGAGCAGAAGCAGGTATACACTGTCATTCCCAGTCTTTTTTAGGCACTCTAAACATTTGGTGGCAGAATAATCAATTCACTGAACCAAGGAAGTTTATCATCAGGATAAGCCCTCTTCTCATTTGCTGGTGGTTATGGAAAATGCGAAACTTGATTACCTTTGAGTCGGCCAAACCAGAAATGGAGGTAGTAGTCAGGAGTATATTCAGATCGATCAAAGAATTATATTTTCTGAAATTTCAAGGAGTGCAGGTCCAGGGGCTGGAATGGGCTCCTTTCTGGGATTCTTGCTATCACATCAAAAGAAAAACAAGGTTTGTAAATATTAAATGGAACCCCCATGATCCTCCAGCTGTGAAGATTAACCTTGCAGCTGCAAAGGTTGGAGAAGAGTGGAGAACGGGAGGAATAGTCAGAAACAATAGAGGTAATCTACTTGGCCCTCTACCTATCTATTTATTCCCTAATACCTTTTCCAGATTGCAGGTGGAATTGTTAGCAGGGCATAGCTATGTCTCTAGATGTAGGGATTGGGGACTGAAGGATATCATCTTAGAATCAGATTCCTATGAAGTTCACAATGGCCTGAAATCATGGAGGGGATGGTAGATCACAAATTTTATGGAAGAAGCTGCAACTCTCTCTCACATGTTCGTGGTGCCTAAAGAAGCAAATCTACCAGCTAGATTCCTGGCTAAACAGAAAGGTTCTCAGGATTCCTCATATCTGTTGTCTCTAATCAAAATGGATAAAGATCAAACTCCTAACTTGGTGAGTAAGAATGACAAAGGATATGTGTTCCAGCAAGATGCACAAACGCCTCTTTCCAGGTACTATTTATGAGTCTAGCCTGCTGAAGTTAGGGCTGAATGAAGTATTTCTGGTGCTGAGGCGCCAACTCGTTACAGTTGGTTTGCTTAATTTTCCTCCTTCATTCTGCCTAAATATCCATGTGCTGAGATACTGGTTCGAGCTACCAAGCTGTCTTTCTGCTGGTAGAAAAGTGAATTTTTGCTGTGGTCTGATTGCCCAGCAACGAGTTAGTAAGGCATGGTTTGAACAAGATAAAGAGGTTAACAACATTGTCCTCACGAGTACATATCCCAAGGTCTGGGGACCTTTTGACACTCCTTGTGACCAAAGGAGTCTTTTGTATTATAGGAGATGCATAAACTGGATTGTAAATGGAGTAAGTACTCCAAATTTATTTTGTACATCCCTCTTGAAATTGGATCCATTAGGGATTGTATATGGATCCGAAGTCAAGTGGGCACTTCTTGTAAGGTTGCTTTTGGGTATATCCAGCTTCCACCAAGTTATGATATAAAATAGGGAGTGGCGACCCACCTCAAAAGGAGGTTATGCCAAAAAAAAAAAAGTTCACCGGAGGACGGAGGGTTTGCAACACTCAGCCTTCTATTTTTATCCTTGTTGAGGCATAGGAATGTGGAATGAATGGGAGTGGCGAAAAAAATTCAACTTTAATTCAACAAAATGTCCTCTACAGGTTGAAGAAACCCATAACTTTATATATAGGGTTTTTTTAAAAAAAAATCAACAAATCAATAAATATATCCAACTCATTCTTGTGCTCATTTTCACTGAAGTTAAATGGGATATCTTGTTCAAAGATAATAAAATCAGGCAGCATGCATGGCAATAAAGCAAAAACGGAAGATCTTTATGAGATCTAATGAAGAAAATATTAGAATGATACCTTAGTTTAAACCATAATGTAAACAATTTTTTGAATCTTTAGAGATGAACTAGGATTAGAAACTTTTCCCTCTTGATAATCACATGAAATATTATATGGCATTGTAGATTCATTAATATTTAGTGTGATATATATATTTTTAACACAAAAAGTTCTGTGAAACCGATTCATATATAAGAACGTAGTTCATATATAAAATGAATAATTAATTGCTGTTGAAATTAATCGTGATTATTTTCTATCACTTTTATTATGTATTAAAATCGCAATTAACTCATGTTTTATATATGAACTCACTTCACTGGATACCAACTATTATTTCAATGTCTAATGGAGTATATAATAAACAATCTCTATAGTGTATATAAAGAAGAAAATTGGAGAGCTAAAAAACTTTCAGAATTTAAGCTGCCAGTTGATTGAAACGTATTAGGACCTAACCTACACTAATTGCTTAAACTTAGAGTATTAATTAGTTGATTGAAAAGTACTAGGACTTAATCTACACTAATTGCTTAATCCGAAAGTAGTTGATTGAAAAGTATTAGGACCTAACTTCTACTACCTACTTAATCATAACTATTTATTAAAGGGTAAATGATCTCAATAGTAGGTCGCTACTCGAAGTTGAATATTATTTTGGTTCTCGATATTAAATTTTTTTATTTTAGTCCATCAATTTAAATTTTATATTATTAAGCTATACGGCAAGAATTAAACCAAAGTGTTTTGGTTAATTTGTTTGTAAAAGTTACTTGATTAATTGTTTAATATGAGTCCAAATTCTAATTAATTTCCTTATTTATTAGATTTGGATAGTTCTTTAATTTTAGTTTTATCAATTTACTAGTTTGATTAGCCATGTTTTGTTAAGTTCTATATTAATTTTGATAATGTTCATTTTCCACTTTCCATTCTGAAATAAGAATAGTGGTTCAAATTGCTCTATAGTCATTAGAACCAAACATGTTTGTATTGTTTTGAGAGAGTTAAAAAGAAAATTTTCTTATGTGTGAATAAAACAAGAGTTTGGCATATGTCCTTTTTAGCTTCTTTGTAAAATTTATGCCTACCAAGTGAATGCATATATATAATCCAAGTTTTTCATATCTTGTGTTTATTTAATTATTGGATGATCTCATGCATTATTTTCTTTGTAGCTTTCCACATATTTGTACAATAGAAAATTACAAATATTTTTATACACACTTGTGGAATTCTATCCAATGGCGGGATCTAGAGGGGGAATACGATCGCCTCTCAAAGATTTGAAAATTTATTTTATTTTTATATCTCAAAAAATTAAAATATAACTTTTACTAGTAATATTATATAATTTTATTTTTCCAATTATTTTTTATAGATTCGTCAATGATCTCGTTATTATTTATTTATTTAAGATCATCAACAAAACATTATTATTGAAATGTAGTTTTCGTTTTCATTTTCAATTTTGAGCAATTATATTTCAATTTCTCTTTTCAACATGCGAATCAAACATCACCTTACTAATAATAACAACATTATATATGAGTGTGAAACTATCACATTGCTTAAAAACTTCCGTACTTTTTATTATTACTCATATCATACTCAATTTTCTTTCCTTTCTAAAAACTCATTGTACTTAAGTTTTTTGATTGTGGCATTTTCTCATTCTCACTATTTATTTTTTACCACTATTATCACAAATAAAACATTAGCATGGAGTGAGACATAAGTTCTCAAAAAAAACTCCAACCTTAAATTCAATTAATGTGGAAGCATTGGTCATTCAAAATACAATTAATATGAGAGCCTTTTACTATTCTGACCAAAAGGGCCAACTCAGTAATGTATGTTCCTGACATGTTCACAATTCTCATAAAAGTTTAAATTCGAATTTCAAATTTCTCAATTAAAAAAATAAATAAATAAGTAAATTCAAAATCTCCATGGCTAAAACGACAGCGACCCACTTTAAACAGAAATGCAATTTTATAATAGTCCAACAAAAAATACTTCCATATAATTGGTCAGTCATTATTCATCTGTCACCCTTACACCTCAAATTCAAACAATTGTAAAAAAAAGCCTCAATGGGCCCCACATCTTGTCCGCTCCTAACGAATACCCAAACCTCTCAATCCAACGGCTCTGATCATTTCTCAATTCAAATCAAACCTCTTTGCCCGCCTCAAAAGTATCATCACAACTTATTAAATAACCCGAATATATTCTTCCCCTAAGAAAAAAAAGAATCCTTCCAAAAATAAACACGCACACACACACTAGAACGCTCTGCATTTTTCTCACTGAATAATTCAATCATCACTTGAAATGAAACTGAACCCTTCATTTTAATTCTATAAAGAACCCTTTTTTTACGCGGAATTTTCAGTTCTTGGCATTGCAAACGGAATTGAATTGTCTGCAAATGTCGACGGTTACACAGAATCATAACCGCCGGTTTACGTCGTCGACGGCGTCTTCGTCGGCCAAGCGGGCTTCGTCTTCGGAAAATGTGGGGAAGGCCGTGTCCTCAGGGTTGCCACCGCAGCATCAAATGGCCAAGAAACGGCCGGCTCTTGCTAATGTCACTAACCAGAGGCCACAAGGGTTTATGAATAATAATCGAACCTCGTTCTCTGAATCGTCCAAAGTTGTACGTTTTGGAGTTTTTAATCTTCTGGGCTTTGTTTTTCATTATGTTTAAATGAATTTTCTTGGGTTTCTTTTTCTGTTGCGTGTTTTGCTTCGTTTTGATCAGTCTTGACGTTGTTTTATTGTACGTGCTTGTAGAATTAATAAAAAGTAAAGAATCCCAATTCTTAGTTCTGATAGAAGTGGAGAAATTCCATGACGATTGTGGGTATTAGAAATGTGATTAAAGGGTGTTTAGTAATGCCTATATGCAGATTGGATAAGAAAGTGAAAGCCTTTTTTAGTTTAAAGAACTGATTTTGATGGAAGTTTGAAATTATTATGTTCACTTGAATATGAAGAATGGTTTATTGAATTTGTTTACCTCTTCTTGAAGTTCTTTATCAAGATTGTTGTTCTGTCCTCTGTTATTCCCCTGTTCTTTGTGGTTTTGAGCAGAAAGAGAAAAAGGAGAAAAAATATGTTTCACTAGATTCATTGGATCATCAGATTAGAGTTTGGTGCAAGAATGGGTTTCTAATGAACTAATTTGTTCTATATTTGCTTTCAAGATCAATAGTTCAACTTCATTTATAAATTTTTTAGAAATTTTTTAACTGAAGTGAAGAAAATGTCATGATACAGAATCATTCTTGGAGTGATTATTTGACACTTGCTTGGATTTTGAAGGTACCATGCACAACTAAAATAGTGAGCATCAAGAAGGGAGCCCCCACTAGCAATGCTAATAGCGGCTTTACTCTGCCAGCATCCTCTTTTGGGAAACCAAACATAGTCGCGTCCAGTAAGAATGCATTTCCTCAGAGAAGTGATGGGAATTTACATAGCAGCATGGATGTATCTCCTACGCACTCTGACGGACTTTCTGTCTCCATGGACGAGTCAATGTCTACTTGTGATTCCTTGAAGAGCCCAGAAATTGAGTATTTGGACAGTAATGAAATAGCTGCAGTGGATTCCATAGAGAAGAAGACATCCACAAAACTTTGCATTTCAGAGCATGTTGAAACACCAGGTCTGGTTTTTTGATCCATTTAAGCCATAATGTACTGTAATCCTCTTTTGATTTTCAGATTTATTTATCAGAGTTCATACATCTTTTATGCCTGGATTTGTTTTTTGATTTCCTTGCATTGTAAACTAAAGGTATGTAATTTTTGTTGCTCGTAGGAATTGTATGCAAAAGAGAGATTCTTTCTGAGATGGTGTCAGATGATGACATAGTTGATGTTGATGACAATCTCATGGACCCTCAATCATGTGCAACCATAGCTTGTGATATCTACAAGCACTTGCGAGCTTCTGAGGTTTGAAATTTGATCCTTCAAAGTGAAAATGATACAAGATTTCATGCTCAAGATTTCTTGTAATGAGTATTTATTTGACTGACCAGTTACCTTGCTTAGAACAAATATGCATCTTATGAGCATTGCATTCATACAGCATTCAACATGATTAGAACTTTTTGATTACTTTTAACTTAACTTTTTTGATGAGGTGAATTCCATTGTGTTATATAATTGGTGACCTTACATTATACTCTTATTTTACTCTTCCCAATTCCTTTCAGGCTTAATATTTTTTGCTAATTGAATTTTAGGTAAAGAAAAGGCCTTCTACTGACTTCATGGAAAGAGTCCAGAAAGACATAAATGCCAGCATGCGTGCAATACTGATAGATTGGCTTGTTGAGGTAAAATGTGACCAAGTATCTTTCATTTCTGTTCTTGTTTCAACATTACTGTATTGCTTCAATACTAATAACCATTTCTATCTCCATAGGGAAGTAAATTGAAATGTGTGACATTATGACCTACATATATCTTGCTGGAACTGGTTTTCTCACCACAACTTTTTTATTGCAGGTTGCTGAGGAGTACAGGCTAGTACCTGAGACGTTGTATCTAACCATTAATTACATTGATCGGTACCTTTCTGGCAATGTGATGGACAGACAACGATTGCAGTTGCTGGGTGTTGCTTGCATGATGATTGCTTCGTAAGATAATACTACATGTTGCTCTTTTATAGCTTTATTCCTCCTTAATCCCTCTTTTGCTTTCACCTTTTCATGCACTCCCTCCTTCCCCTCTCTATATCACATCTCTTTTTTTGCCTATTTTGCTCTTTTCATGCACTCCCTTCTTCCCCGCTCTATATCACATTCCTTTTTTGCCTATTTTGCTCAAGTACATCAAGGAACCTTCCAATTTTAACTTAGGATATTAATGTTAAATTTGGCAGCAAATATGAAGAGATTTGTGCTCCTCAAGTAGAAGAGTTCTGCTACATAACTGATAACACATACTTTAAGGATGAGGTGTGTCTTCTATTGTGATCTGGCTGAAGCATGCATTTTGTTATTCTTCTTATAAAGTCCTACAGTACCACTAAGCACTGTGTTCTCTGCAGGTTTTGGAAATGGAATCTGCTGTCCTTAATTACCTGAAGTTTGAAATGACTGCCCCTACTACTAAATGTTTTCTAAGGTGATGATAGTGTTTTGTTATCAAAATGCTTGACTAGACTGATCTTGCTATTAACTTTGATCTCTTGCAATAAATTGTAGGAGATTTGTTCGTGCTGCTCAGGGACTAGTGGTCCATGAGGTAGGTTATCTAGTAAACAAATTGAATTTTCAATTTGAGTGGTTACCATAGCATCTGGCTTATGTTCTAAATTTGAAGTGTCAATTAATACTATACAAGCAGAATTTAAATGAAATCTTCAAATGGTGAAGTACAAAACATGGATTCAACCATTATGTTAAAATTTCTGTTGTCAGTAAATGTTTGATTATATTTTTTTGGTTTAAATGTGGTTGAACCCCCAACATTCGTTGTCCTGTAGCAGCATTATCCATTTTACCTTAATGTTTTTAAATTTGGTAAAACTGTAATACTTGTTTATGGCCCTCGTTTTCTCGCAATGGTCAGTGACTTCTTGTTTGTGTTTGTACCTTTTGTGCACAGTCTCAGTCACTACAATTGGAGTGCTTGGCCAACTACATTGCCGAGCTCTCTCTTCTGGAGTACACTATGCTTTGTTATGCTCCATCACTAGTAGCAGCTTCCACAATTTTCTTGGCGAAGTATGTTCTTGCCCCTGCAAAGAGACCCTGGGTATGTTTTTGTGGATTGACAATTGAGTTCATATCTCTCTAGTTTTTTTTTTAAAAAAAAAAAACTTGGCCTACTTCCCTCTGCTTAACTTGACTTTTGATTTGTTGTCATCCCATACAGAATTCTACCTTGCGGCATTACACTTTGTATCAGCCTTCTGACTTGCATGACTGTGTTCTGGCTCTACATACCCTTTGCTGCAGTAGTTACAATTCAAGTTTACCTGCTATCAGAGAGAAATATAGTCAGCATAAGGTAGGCATTTTTCTCTCGTGTAAGATAATGTCTATCTTTGTTACACTTGCACAAAATAATGCTTCATTGGATGAGAAATCTGAAGTTAGTGAAGTGTTAAATTGAACATATAGGTCCAATAGGTTGCAACTATAACTGCATTGACTCAAATTGCATATAAAAGAATGAAATATCTGTGATGTGTTGCATCTTCTGTATGAAGGGTCTGCTAATGAACTTTCAAATAGGTTCTGCCTATTGATGGTGACTTATAGAAATCTAAACTGCTGTGTTAACAGAAGAAAAAAACTTCAGAAAATACTTATATAGAGCAAAAGCACCATGACAATTAATTTGAATATTACTGCTGTTTTTGGTTAATTATGTGATTGGATGTAGTTCAACAATTGAAGTAAGTAGATAGATCTTTATCATCTGGGAAAGTTTATAAAGCAATGGCTTATAAAGTATCAGTATATGTATAATGATGCTGGCAGGATCTTACTGAAATTTGTGTTTTTTTTTTTTTGGAATCAGTATAAATTTGTTGCCAAGAAATACTTCCCTCCATCAATACCTCCAGAGTTCTTCCAGCATGTGAGCAGCTAAACAATAGTGTAACATTCAACAATCCGTTGGATAAACTTAGAGGGCATTCCACCACTTGACAGCAACTCCAACTGCCCAGAAGGCCAGTTTCTTTCATCATCCATCGGTTTCGGATGCTTAGATATGGTGTGTGCTGATAATCTGGCATGCTTATGCACTCTGCTGATGATGATGATGATGATGATGATGGACTCACGAAGCTTATAGCCATTTTAGTACTTTTTAACAATTTTTTGAGGTTCACATTTCCTTCAAACTTCTGATGATGTACAGATTTAACCATAAATTTGCTTCTGATATTGAGATGGATAATCTCTCCTTTTCTCCTCTTTGTGGGATTTGTTGGCTTTATCAACTCCTCAAATTCTAGACTTAGTTGAAATACATAAACAAGGCCAAAGAAGCAGTGTTTTAGTTTCAAACTTCCTCAACAGATTAAAACTGGAATTTTTATCACTATATTTACCAATTCTTGGTTTAATGTTGAGCCAAATGGCAATCCTCAAATGAACATTGTGTTCCTCCCATTAGGCCACTCAACCATCAACACCATTCAAACTTCTGATGATTAACCATAAATTTTCTTCTCTTTGTGGGATTTGTTAGCTTAATCTTCTTCTTCTTCTTCTTCTTGTTACTAAATATCCAAAATATGAAATGAAACACATCCCAGAACTCATCCCTTTATGAGCAGTCATTTCAAAATTACAGCACAACATACCATTTATTACATTATGATACATATGATCATCAACTCTTTGAAATACATAAACAAGACCAAAAGAAGCAGTGTTTTTTAGTTTCAAACTTCTTCAAGTAGGACAATGAGGTTTAACAGAAGCAGCAGAGTTAAAACTGAAATTTTTATCACCATATTTACCAATTCTTGACTTAATATTGAGCCAATGGCAATCCTCAAATGAACATTGTGTTCCTCCATTAGGCCATTCAACATCAGCCCTCCTCATGAATGTGGGGCCCCAAGTAGGGGTCCCATCTTCATATGAATTGTGTGTTAATCTGCTTAATTCAGAGCCGTCTGATTTGATCACAAATATATCACCGTACGGTTGATAATGATGCATGTTTGATATGGGCTCAGCTGAAACTGCAGCATAGTCTGATGTGAACACAATATACTTTCCATCCGGGCTAAAGCACGGGTGGTTAGTCCGCCCACCCGATCCACTCTGGATTAACTTATGGAGCCCCGTTCCATTCGGATGAACCATAAACAATTCAAAACTACCCGAACCAGGATTTTCTCTATCAGATGCAAAGGCTATCCACTCACCATCTGGGGACCAATTAGCCATAGTATCGCTCCACGGACCCTCTGTTAATTGATAAAGCCCACCCGTTTCTCCTTTCAAAGCATCCATTATGTACAAGTTCTTATGTCCTGATCGACCCGACCGGAACACAACCCATTTTCCATCGGGTGAGGGGGATGGAAATGCGTTATTTTTACCTCCTTGGGTCAATTTTTGGACGCTCAAATTCTCATCGTCGACATTAATGGCGATTATATCAACCTTAGTACTTTCACTGGCAAATGTTGGGCCAGTGCTAGTGTACACCACCCCTTTTCTTTTCGTATCCCATGCAGTTGTGAAAGCGGGTTTATCAAAAACTTCTCGCAAACCCGAACCATCTCTGTTTACAACATAAACACCCTGAAAATCCACGAAGGCAATTCGTGATCCGTCCGGTGAAAACGAAGGAAAAGATCCATCAATTCGGAAGAGGGAGATCATTTCCGGTAATGGGTTCTTCAGGTTTTCGAGTATCAAGTTGGTTCCTTTCTGCTCGTTCTTTGACCCCCTGCATCTATGGTACCCGACCCGACTTGAATCCGGAGAGATAAACGGGTTTAGGTGATGCACATTGGGCGAGATAGGTCGGGTCAATTCTGTGAATTTCTTTGAAACGACGTCGTACAGCTCTATGTGGCGAAAATCTGAACCGGCCCTTCTTGTTGCCACTGCAATGAAGGTCTTATTGGCCACTGAAGCTGCAGGTGTGAACGCGTGGAGACCCGGTGGGGTGAGTCGCTCTGTCAGTACCGAGTCGACACTGAATTCGCCGTGCTTTGGAAGAGTAGCTCTGAACACACTCCACCATCCGTCCTCACAACTCCGGTGGAAGTAAAAGGTTGACTCGTCGACCCAACTCGGCCATGCACCCTGCTCAATTACCTTAACTCGTTTTGTCCCGTCCAGAGTCAAGAACACATAAATATCTGTTTCGAGCTCCTGAACTTCTCCACCCCATCCCTTCTCTCCGTACGACGCGACCGCAGTCCAAACCCCTGACGGCGATACTGCCGGACTAAAATCCGCCACCCCATAGGGTGTGAGCCTCTTAGTCAACCCGGTCTTCAAGTGAGTCGAGTACACAGCAGCCCAGCTCGTCCGAGGCACACTCGTGTCCTCGTGGGTAGACACGTAAATCAAATACTCACCCGCTAAAGTCGGTCTATCCTTCATCGAAACCCGCCCATCGGATTGCTCGATACCCACGAGAGGAATCTGGAAACGAGCCAACTCATTCAGGTCGTCGTCGTTGTCCTCAAGAATTGATCTTGATCCAGTTCGATCAGGGCCAGGATAGTGAAGTGAGTCGAGGAATATATTGGAAGAACCATTACGCTCCGTGACGTAGATGAGGTGAAGAGGGGCAGAGATATCCGTGAGGGAGTGGGAGTGTTCAGGTGCAGGAAAAAGCGTGGAGACGGATGAGGGCGAAGGAAAAAAGCCATTAAAATTAACGGAAATTCCATCGGTGAGACGAAGTTGATTAGAACTAGCGGGTGGAACCCAGAGAGGAACTGAATAGATATCGAAACAATAGCTCGATCTTCCCAAAGTGGCAAAGACTATGCTACTGCGACTGTTGACGCTTTCATTGTGACTGTCTGCAATAACACGGAATATCAAGAAGAAGAACAAGATACTGATATAATTTGTGGGTTTCATTTCTTTTCTCTAACTTTTTTCTGGGCTGAATTCGGGTGGCTTGATTGATTTTACTACACAGGCATACAGATTAGAACACACACTCACACACTCACACACTCACACTGAGGGCTATATTCTTGGTGTGAGTGTTGGGAAAGATCGATTGCTTCGGTAAGAGCTGACGATTGAAAAATTTGTGAGTTGGAGAATTTATTAGATTTTGCTGTCAGGAAAAATGATTGAAAATGGGGATGAGAGGCTACGAATAAATGTAATGTTGAGGAGTCGTCATGAAAATGGTCAGTACTTTTATCCGGATAAAGTCGTACGTTACGGTGCTGTTTTATTGAATCCTCTGCCAAATTCTCATTGATAAACATTGATGCATTATTAACTAGGAACTTATAGTACGATGTTAATATTGGATTTGACATTTCCTATTATTTATTATTATCATTATTTATTTTGAATTGGGTGATCAGTTTTTTTAAAAAAAAATATTTGGTGTTAGTAATTTTGAGTTTAATTAATTAATTGTTTTTTAGTTAAAAATGATATTTTTATTATAAATATAAAAACATAAAATTTACATAATTAATTAGCTAAAATTCATTGCATTGTTCAACAATTGAAGCAATGAATATAAATGGCTTAAAGCCATACACATAAACTAACATGGTTCATAAATCACTGGATTACATAAAAAATAAACTTTAAAATGGTTTGAATGTGTGTCTAAAAAGTTTTTAGACGTCTCAATATGACTTATAAAAAATAAAGAATTTTAACTCGAATTAAAGATAGAAGAAAATAAAATAAAAAAAGATAGAAATAAACTATTAAAAAAATATATACAACAATAAAAAACTAAACCCTTATTTCATTACGTGAAATTGACTACATAGATGATATTTTGTCATCATATTCTATTTATATACATGTTATCAATTATATTTTGATACATTATATCTTTTTTTATTGAATTTTGTTCCTTTTTTTAAGTTTTACTTTCCTCCTTTTAATTCGAATCAATGTATTTTTTACATGTTATATTAATGCATTTAGAGATCTTTTACTTGTGTGTCGAAACCATCTTAAAATCCTAGCTATTGTTTTTGTATACAACAATATATCACAGCATACTTCAAAACTTGAAGTTGTCCACAACATTAAATTTATTATGATATAAAATAGTTACAAATGCTGATAAGCACATCATCATCATAAACAACTTCTCAAGAACCCACCAATTGATTATTGTACAATACTACTTATTAGTAATAGTAATATACATGAACCGGACAAGAAGCAATTTTAGTGTCCAACCTCAATGTGGACAAGGGGTGATAAACAAGCGAGCTACTCGCAAGTAGCTCGGTCAACTACTCGACTCGAACTCGATTTGACCGAGTTCGAGTCGAGCTCGACCTCGAGTCGAGCTCGGAATACATATATTCGAGTAGCTCGCGAGCTACTCGAGTATATGTATATTTTTTTTATTTTTAATATTTATATTTATGTTTTAGTCCCTATAGTTTAATAAATTATAATTTAATCTATTTATAATTATGTTTTAGTCCTTAATTTATAATAAATTATAATTTGACCTCATTAAATTTAAAAAAATTACAAATACATCCTATAATTTTTATTAAAAAAATAAAAAAAATAAAAATAAAAAAAATACTCGAGCTCGATCGAGCTACTTGGGAGCTCGATTACCCTTTGTCGAGCTCGAGTCGAGCTCGATTATTGAAGCTCGATCGAGCTCGAGCTCGAGCTCGAGTACCCATTTTTTCAAAATCGAGCTACTCGATTAGGGGTGTACTCGAGCTCGACTCGACTCGATTACACCCCTAATGTGGACTTTGAGGTTCAAGAGAAGCCGAATGAAGGCATGAATTTTTGTCATCATATTTAACAATGTTGGGAATTATGTTGAGCCAATGGCAATCCTCAAACGCACATTGTGTTCTAGCATTAGGCCATTCAGCATCAACATCCTTCATCAATATAGGACCCCAAGTTGGAGTCCCATCTTCATATGCATTATGTGTTAATCTGAGTAAATTGGAACCGTCCGATTTGATCACAAATATTTCACCACTGGGTTGATATTGATGAGGGGTTGATATGGGTTCATCTGACACTCCAGCATAATCTGATGTGAACACGATATATTTCCCGTCCGGACTAAAAAACGGGTGGTTAGTACGCCCACCCGAATCACTTTCAATCAACTTATGGAGCCCCGTTCCGTTCGGATGAATCATAAACAACGCGAAACTTCCCGAACCCGAATTTTCTCGATCAGATGCAAAAGCTATCCACTCGCCATTTGGAGACCAGTTACACATTGTGTCGGTCCATGGACCACCTGTTAACCGGTAAAGTCCGCCCGTTTCTCCTTCTAAAGCGTCCATTACATACAAGTTTTTATGCCCCGATCGACCCGACCGGAACACAACCCATTTTCCATCCGGTGAAGGCGATGGAAAGTCATTATTTTCACCACCTTTGCTCAATTCTTTCACACTCAAAT
Source organism: Ophiorrhiza pumila (assembly GCA_016586305.1). Taxonomy (NCBI): domain Eukaryota; kingdom Viridiplantae; phylum Streptophyta; class Magnoliopsida; order Gentianales; family Rubiaceae; genus Ophiorrhiza; species Ophiorrhiza pumila. The sequence goes on along the minus strand of BLIW01000010.1, from coordinate 8,811,433 downwards.
TCTCATCATCCACATTAATAGAGATAACGTCAACCTTGGCAATTTCACTAGCAAATGTTGGTCCAGTGCTAGTATAAATCACGCCTTTTCTTTTCCAATCCCAGGCAGTTGCAAAAGCGCTATTTTGGTAAACCTCTCTTAAACCCGATCCATCACTATTGACTACATAAACACCCGCAAAGTCATCCATGAAGGCAATTCGGGCTCCGTCAGGTGAGAATGAAGGAAAAGATCCACCAAATCGGAAAAGTTTGATCTTTTCTGATATCGGGTTCTCAAGATTTTCAAACGTCAAGTTGGTACTCTTCTGTCCATAGCTTGACCCTCTGCATCGATGGTACCCGACCCGCCTTGAATCCGGAGAAATAAAAGGGTTTAAGTGATGGGCATTAGGCGAAATGGGTCGGGTCAATTCTGTGAATTTCTTAGAAAAGACATCGTACAACTCTATATGACGAAAAGCTGAATCGGCCCTTCTTGTTGCCACCGCGATGAAGCTCTTATTGGCTACTGAAGCCGCAGGTGTGAATGCATGAAGACCCGGTGGGGTGACTCGCTGAGTCACAACCGATTCAACGCTAAACTCACTGTTCTTTGGGAGAATTGCTTTAAACACACTCCACCATCCGTCCTCGCACTTACGGTGGAAGTAGAACGTTGATTCATCAACCCAACTCGGCCACCCGCCGTGCTCAACCACCTTAACTCGTTTCGACCCGTCACGAGTCAAGAATAAGTAAATATCTGCACCAAGATCCTGAACCTCTCCTCCCCATCCCTTCTCTCCGCACGACACCACCGCAGTCCAAACCCCCGAAGGCGATGAGGCAGGGCTAAAATCAGCCACCCCATACGGTGTCAACCTCCGAGTCAACCCCGTCTTCAAGTGAGTCGAGTACACAGCAGCCCAACTCGTCCGGGGCACACCCGGGTTCTCGTGGGTGGACACGTAAATCAAATACTCACCCACCAAAGTTGGTTTATCCTTCATCGAAACACGCCCACCAGACTGCTCCAAACCCACAAGACGAGCTTGAAAACGAGTTAACTCAAATGGGTTGTCTTCTTCAAGTATCGATCTTGATCCATCACGGTAAATACCACGATAATTATAAAGCGAGTCCAGGAATATACTGTAAGAACCATCACGTTCAGTAACGTAGATGAGATGGAGAGGGAGAGAGTTCTCGGCAGCAACGGAATGATCCTGCACATCAAGAAGCATGGAGACAGACGAGGGCGTAGGGAAAAACCCGTTAAAATTGATAGATTTCCCATCAGTGAGCTGAATTTCGTTGGTACTATCGGTTGAGGTCCAGAGGGGAAGCGAAAAGACGTCAAAAAATACCTTGTTCTTCCCCCGGTAGTAAAGACAATGGTATTCCGACTGTCGAAGTTTTCATGGTCTGCAATTGCAGTGAGTAGGATCAAGAACAAGTAGAAGAAGATTACAGTACGAAGATAATTTATGGGTTGCATTTTTTGTTTCTGCTGAGCTGATTTAGTTAACTTTTCAGTTAACAAAATTACACACACTCACACACTACAGACACAGATACTCTGGGTATTATTATATTACTTCAGCGGCATTGATAGAGGTTGTTGCTAAGGTAAGAGCTGACGATTGAGGAATTGAAATTTGGATAGCTCTGAAAGTACTGAGGACTGAGGATACGATCAAACTGAATTGATGTTGATGTTGATGTTGATGTTGATGTTGATGTTGAGAAATCGAAAGAGTCAAATTTTATCTGGATAAAATTGTCTTAAATTTGTTGGCCTCATCTCAATGACTGAAAATCAAAACTTGTTAAAATTGATCAATAATAGTAAAATAATATTTTTAGAGCTAACGTTATGTTATAAGATGCAGAAATACAATTCTCTAGTTTGATTAGAAAAAAAATATTAAATTTAGTTTAGAAAAAGAAAAATTTTCATTGATCTAAATTTAGGTTATTATGAACTTTTTGAAATGGTTGATTTTTAAGAAAACTGTATTTGGCTTGATTCAGAGGTATAACATGCAGTAATTCAAAAGGTTTTGAAACATTTTCAATCAAAATAATCTTAAAATGAAAGTTCTAGTTAAAAGCAATATGATATACATCAGTTACCTAAATTATTCGGACAGTGCATTTTTTGCACTATTTAAAAAAAAAAATTAAATTTAAAGTTTTCTTAAAGAAATATTATAACTAAAAAAGAGGTTAATTGATAGGATTTTAAATTTAGATTAATAAATTTTTGTCAATAAAATTGTATCTAAATTTAATACTTAAAAATGTGTTTTAATAAAAATAAATATTTTGAATTTAACAAAAAAATTCAAAGATAACGTTTGAATTTAATAAAATGATTACTAGAATACCGTTTTTCATAAATGAGTAACTAAATTGAAATTAAAAAAAAAAAGAACAACAGTTCATGAGTATACCATTCGATATAGTTTAGTGAGTGCGAAAGCAATTTACCCTAAAAACACACACTTTGATGATTCTCTAATGAATACAATTTTTTTTTTCTCTAACGTGAGGTTTTTTTTTTTTTTTTTTTTTTTTTTTTTTTTTTTTTTTTTTGGGGGGTCAAAAGCGATATTATATCGGCTAGCTATTTGCGAAACATCATGCACGGCCTTTACAATCCAGTTGGGGAAACGCTTCTCCGAGGTCTATAAGTAGAACGCATTACAAGCAAAATCAACAAGTTTTGAACTTGCACTATTGAACTTGTTGTTAATACATGAAAAAGTTACAAATACAAAACAATTGTTTCAACAGTAAGATGTCATCGAATATGGTCTTGGAGTTAAAGGTAAGAGTGCCTCCTTTTATTAATGTTGGATTTCAATTTTCCTCCATTCCTTTTTTAGGGCTTGAAGTTGAGCTAATCTTAACTGCTATTAACTTGGGTCTGTTTGGATGGTGAAAAATTTGTGATTTATTTCACAATTACAAAATGAGGTGTTTGTTTTGTTCAACTTTTTCATCAAAATTTTTAAAACACAAAACAATACTACATTAATTATTTTTGCTACAGTAATTTTTATAAATAAAATATTGAATTTAAAAATTTTAATAATAAACAATTCTTCCTAACACACTTCCCACCAAAATAAACTAATAAAATACTAATTCAAATTTAAATTTCAAACTTTTATTAATAAAAAAAATCTTCAATACAAATCCCAACAAAATAAAATCATTCATTCCAAACACTCTCAAAATATTCGTTTCTCATAACAAATCCCAATAAAAAAAAATTCATGCAAACGGAGCCTTAGTTGCCACTGGAGCAGTGGCGGATCATTGGGGGTGCGGCCGCCCCCGAGATTTGAAAAATTATGCTAGGTCCTTGTAAAAATTTTAAAAAATTCAATTGAATCCTTAAGAAAATTATAATTTTGCACCTCCAAAAATTAAAATATAACTTTTACTATGTAACTTTACCCTTCCAAACCTTTATTTCTGGATCCGCCACTGCACTGGAGAGTTGATCTTCTCTCTAACATTTGCCCAAGTTTTTTATGATGTTTCCATCTGAATCCCTAATACCAGCTGTGTTGGATTCAGGCTTATCTTATGGGTTTGATGTTAGTCTTGATCACTCCTTGTTAGGGCTGTTAATGAGAGATGATACTATAAAATGTTGTAGCCCAGCCAGGATCATCTTATAGCATGAAAGTTTGAGCAATTGAGCTTCTCTTGTGCACTTCAACACATCATTTTATGGGCACTTTAACATGAGGATCATCACCATCTATATAGTAGTGTACTATACATGTCCACAAACAAATGAGCTCTTGTGAGGACTCAAATATATTATAACCCAACCCAAACTTGATCCTATGTTCTTTGGAAATTTAAACAAATTACACCATTTTAGACCCCCCAACTGGCTCTAAACTTTTGGGCCTTTCTTCAGTCAACAAGCAGCTGTGGTTCAAAGACAACAGGATCTTTAAAGATTGTTATATGTGATTGGTTTACAAGCCCACAAAAGATTAAAGATAGAACAATGTGGAGTCCATCCTTGTCCTGCCATTATCAATTTTATCACAAGGAAACAAGAAAGAGTAAAAATATGAAAGAGATGAGATCCTCTACCTAAAATTATCCCGTCTTAAATTAAAACTATGAGTTCACTCATTTCTTGGTTATAGTCTAATAATTGTAAAGTGATTTTAGTGATATTTATGCTTTTAGTCCATAATATTAGTAAAATTACGTCGTTTTGAACATTAAACGAAATAATATTGAACAAAGCATCTAATCTCAATATGAAACCAGAGAATTAGTCCTTTTTGAACAATTTTGATAATAAAAGGGTTCATTCTGTTCTTTTTAATATTTCAATTTCTACCCACATGGTGGTACACTATGACAAATTTAACTTTTAGAAATGTAAAGCGTTAAAATTAGACATTTGGAAGATGTTGTACTATTGAGTATTGAGTTATAGTTTGGAAAAATACACACACACAAAATCTTATAGCTTTATATTTGCAAAGTTAAAATTTAAGAAAAAAACCAAGCCATGTCAAACATTATAGTATAAAGCAAGTAAAAAGAATATGTTCTCTCCTAAATGCAAAAGAAAAAATTGCAAAAATTATCATTCACATTTAAAAAAAAAAAACATTTTTCATCACTCATGTTTAAAATAACGCAATTTCGTCACTCATACTAAGAATATGCATTAAATTGATCATTTTATCTATACTAAATTTACTTTTCTTTTACGAAAAATATACATGTGTCATCATCATATGATGATGTACTCATACACACTTTTCATTAAAAAATAAAACAAAATTAGATAAAATGATAAATTTGGTACAATTTTTTAATGCAAGTGATGAAAAATATTTTTTCAACAAATATGAATAATTTTGTAAATTTTCAAATTAAAAACACCTAATTAAAGTTTGTCACACTCAAATTTAACTTTAATTTGGTCTCCTTTTGCTAATTTCAAAATAATAAAAATTCATATATTCAAGTTCTAAATATTCTTTTGATTAGGATTAAAGTATCACAAAATCAAGTTCAATCTTGTCTCTATAGCTTTCATTTTTTGTTTTCCTTGCACCAGCACCATTTCATAAACAAAAATTCATTAATTTAGTTCAACTTTAGGTTGCAAGATGCAACCTTAGAAGTTAGAAATCTTGTTATTTTGACTATATACATTTTCTGAAACACGTGTGCTGAATGCTGACTAAAATCTTGAACAAATTAATGGCGCACTCAGCCTTGGTTCGCCGCGTGAAACCCGAGTCAGCGCTGAGTCTCCGTCTCCGCCACGTGAAAACCGAACAAAGACTCATCATTCTCCGACCATATCAACTCTCTCAACTCAAGCAGCATTAATGGCAGTTTGAGTGAATAAGTCCACCGACATTAATTCCAGATATTCTCAGCATTCTTTAAAACACTGTACTCGCTACTAGCCATGGTGCGATTAAAGAGACATTGAGCTCATGTTGCAATTCATTTGCCATTTTGCTTACGCACAGTCGAGTTTATAAATAAAATAGTGAATTAATATCAATTTTTAATGCGTGATAAAAATGATAAAAAAATTAGAATTACGATTTTAACGGCAATTAATTGACTATTTTATATATGAACCACAATTTATATATGAATCGATTTAAAAGGAGTTTATTTTTTTCCATATGTCAATTAGCTTAATTAAGATGCGTTTTATAGAAAAAGATAAATAAAATTTATTAATACTACAATCAAGATGCACTTTTATTTCTCGAAATCTCGAAAAGTATGCAATTCATCCTTTACTATAAAGTGTGTGTATATATAAAATATTATTGTGTTTGTATTACACTGAATTAATATTTAAAACGAACGTTACCATAATATTTTGATCATTTCAAATCACTATAATCAAAACAAAAGCTACTAAATTTACATATGAATTAACTTAAGTGAAGTTTGTTTTAAAAACTAAGAAACATAAGTAGAATCTAACTAAAAATAATTCGAATTAATCATCATTTGCAAGAATTTAGATATAGCGTTGGGTTCAAGAGAACAATAATGAACTAGAACATAATATTAAAATGAGAATTGTTCATACCATATTTATTTAAAATTATACATCGTTTTTTAATTGCAATTTTATTGTAACACATACTAAACAGTCCAATTCCTGTAAAATCGGTTCATATATAATGTAAAACGGATAGTTAATCAATATTAACATCATAATTCTAATTTTCTATCACTTTAATTATCTCGCGCTAAAATTGAGATTAACTTGCCATTGTATATATAAAAACGTTTTATAAAAACAAACTTCATATCAAATAAGATTTTTTTTTCTATTTTACTCAAAGGAAGAAAATATGTAGACATACTAAATAATTTTTTTTCACCCCTAAACTACACATAAACTTTACCCCATGGTAACTAAATGTGGCATTAATAATCTCTCACATCAATCAACAATGTCATTTCAACAAATTAAATAAGTCAAACGAAAACAGTCACAGATTGTCAACCCTTAAAATTTCAACTCAAGACTTTAGGACAAAAGAAATTGAAATGATGAAATTGATTTGAAAGGCCAATGAATCTCAAAAACTTGCAAGTTGCAAAATGATAATCTTTTTGATAAATTGAGGCGCAAATAATAGTAGACTGCCAAAGTTGACCGATGATTATGATGGACGTAGTACGTTATGGTGCTCGTTAGGACCCCCCACCTTTTTTTCCCCTAGTATAGTTGACTGTTTTTTTGACCGTCTTATGTGGGAACCAGAGTTTTTTGCCGTTTTCTATTTTTTCTTTCTTTTTTGTTTAATTGGCTAACAGCGTAATTATATTCACTACTATTTGATATCATAACTTTTTTTTTTTTTTTTTACTTTTTTCTACGTTACGAATTTTGGGGCCTAAAGACTAGGGTTTTGGGAGACAAAAATTTGTTCAATTCAATTTTGAGGATGTTAATTTTTCAACTTAGTAACCATAGTACAAAATGCTATAATATGAGTCGGAAATTCAATTGTATATTAGTTTAATATTGATTCTAACCCTATTTTTTGGACGCTCTAATCCTTTAATTCGATAGAAATATCTCCTAGTTTTGGGATCAGAAATTCAATTTTATGTTAGTTTAATAGTGATTTTAGCATTTAGTTTTTCGTTCCTCTAATCTCTTTGTTTAGTGGAACTATCTCGTGGTTATTATTTTATGTTAGTTTAATAGAAACATGCACATAAGAAGTTTGGTTTTTAATGAATCAAATTATTATTTGTATTTATATAATTATGAATGTATCCAATTATTGAATCCAAATATAATCTAAGATTGTAAATATAACATTGTAAGAAAAAGATTTTAATACTGCATCAAATTCCACAGCCAAAAGATGCGATTCATCTCTTCTAACTTCCCAACCAGTCTTGACAATTTTAGCAAAATCTCAAAGTATAAAATATAACCTAACAATAAGTAAGAAAATTCTTTGATTTTTATGTTCGTTCTCATCCATAACAACCTTCTCCAAAACGTATTCTCCTTTGTTCATTCCATGATGAGTACGCAAACATTATTTTTTTGATGAGGAATTGTCATGGTCAAAGATGCATCATCAATTTTGCAAGAATATGTTCTATTTCAGTTTCAGTTTACAGCAAGAGTACTCTAAAATTGATAGAAAATTTGGCAGACTAATTTTGGCATCTATCCAGATAACACTTACATCTTAATCAATTTCTTTATGTTTATGGAATATATACTACTGTTATTGTCATTGCTAAAAGCAAATTATTGAATCGAATTACTGATATGTATTGATTTTTATCAAGTATTTAATAGCTTGAAATAGTTTGGAATTTGTAAAATTTGAGTTTTTATTGCACAAATACCATGAATTTAAACATGATCAAATATGACTTCCATGTTTTTTTTTGTTAAAAAAAATTATATGCAAAGTGCAGTCTTGGATAATTTCTCTTGTCAATTGAATAGATAAGAAATGTTGTAAAAAAAAAAAATTCCCATTATTTTCTCTTAAAACTCTAGAAATAAGAATTTTAATGTGGTCCATTTGTCTCTTCCTTTCTTTTTCCTTTCTCATTGTAAAGTGTTCCTCATTGTAAAATTTCTCTTTTTGTTCTTAAACCGGGACGAATTTGTAAAAAATAATAATATTTGCAAAAAAGACAAATTCAGAGATTTTAAAAGATTTATTAGATAATATAAAAATCATGAAAATTAAGGCTTAAAAATGTTTATATAACTATAGAAAACTCTAAAGAAAAATAAAAAAAAGTTTAAATTGACCATGGAAATAAAATAGGGCGAAAATGAATTTTGGTCTACAAAAACTTGCATCATGGAGCAACCAAACCCGATCTCGTCCCACATCACTACAAACGTTCTTTTTCTCACATAATTTCTGAGATCATATCCCCTGTCAAAAATTATCTCTGTCATATTATGTCCAATGTCTAAAACGACGTAGTTTAACTAAAATTAGGGATTAAAAGCATAAATATCACTAAAATATTTACAATTATTAAACCCTAACTAAGAAATAAGTGAACCCTACGACGTAGTTTAATTTTCGACGTGATAAGACAGATATAATTTTGGAAAGAAGATCTCAATTCAGAATTTCTTGGTTATTCTTTTATTAAGTTTAAGTTCTCTAATATCCACTGAATTTCAAATTTATGAAATATAATCTACAAGATGTAGAAAAATTACTCATATATCTTAATTGAAAATATAGTACCTGCATGTACATAAAATAGATGAATTAATCTCTAAATATTTCAGCAACATTTGCATAGTTGTTTTCTCGTCATTGTCAAAACATGCAGCATCACTAGCTCAATAAATGCCACCATAGTCAACAAATTCCAGGCATGGATTCTTCAAGTCGCAATTCATCCTGAAATAATGAAGTATAATGGTCCTCTACAAGGACAATTAATTGATCAATTATTTTCTGTTGTCCAATTTAGACAATGATTTCAACAGATAGTCAATCAAATTTCTTTAATTTTCTATACCTTTCAAGAACAATTAAACATTGTACTTCTTGCAAATTCCATTTGCAAAAAAATAAGAAGAAAATTTCTTATCCACTTATTCCCATGTCCATATATAATTATGAGGTATTACTTAATAAGTATGAAAATCTCTCAAACATAATTTATATTAAATTTGATGAAGTACAAATTAGCTTCAAACAAACAAAATAATTTGCTTGTCTTACTATTATTTTTTTCACATAATTAACTATGTTTTCTTTTAATGGAGAAAGGGGGGCTTATCGGTTATGAACTAGACATGTTATAGCGGTTTGTTTGCTTAAGATTGAATAAATTTTTGTCTCAAATTTATCATCACATTATGTTAACATGACCACAAAATAAGAACAATTAATGTCTACGACATACAACATGAGCAGTTGGTTTAATGGTCATCATCTAGGCATTAAGTGCCTAGGGGAGTTGGAGGTCAGGAATTCAATTGCTGCCTCCAACAAAAATCCCCTCCAATTTATGGATAAATGGGATGGAGGAATATTTGTGGAATTTCAAGTCTCTACGGGGCACATACGCAAGTGGAGAAATGCTTATGGTACTTACGGACAGGAGTGAGGCCGTGTGGGGTCGGTATTCACTGGAAGAGCATCGTCTAACACTCTTTGGGGAGGAGTGATAGCTTGGTGACTAAAAGTTACAGACAAGCTCTGATACCCAACTTGGATCGGTACTGTGAGAATAGTATCCATCTGCGTGCATATTCTGCGATTTATCTCCTCATGGTGGCTAAAAGATAATTAACTTAGGGTCCAATATATTACTACGTAAGTTGGGATTGAGGTAAAAAAAAAAAGGAACAACTAATGTCTACAATTGTTGAAGCGTTTGGACAAAGTTCCATCAATTATTAATTTTCTTCCTTCCTTTCTTTCTCTCTTTCACACTCTGGGCCATGCTCTTTTAATTTAGCCGTCAAGTTGACTATATAATGTATTAATCGTTTGATACATTGGCCACTGACATTTGGCACACATGATAGTGTATGGAATTTAATGCAATTAATTCTTCTCTTGAGTGGGTTCTTCAAAATTTTTGTCCATAAGAAGATAAAATGATAAGGATGGACGCCTCATGATCTTTCACCTTTATGGATAGAAGAAAATCATAAGATTTGAAGGACTAATAATGCACTATGAAGGTGGAAGTCTCATAGGTAGGAGGATACATTAAAACTCTAAGTGATTATAAGTTCATTCTATTCATTTCATTCACTTAGATAAAGGCGAAAATAGTGTCTTGGAAATAATTAAGATGCATATCATATGTGTTAATATAGGCCTAAAAATTTGAGAATTGGAGAGAACTGCTTTACATTTATATGTAAGCAAATTACTCCAAGTCAATAAGCAAGTATACATGTAGGGAAAATGGAACTTTTACAATTTGGTCAAGCTCTTTTTTTTTGGATGAGAATTAATTTGTTTACACTAAAATTAGGCATGTTGAAATTGTATGCCAACACCCGACAAATTAATGAAAGACAATGATATATGTAAAATACACAAATTATAAAGAATTTGAAAGTTGTATTAAATGCTATATATAGTAGCGATTTTGAATCCATTTGAGAAAGAGTTAATGGTGCGATTTAACATTTTTTTTCCTTATTTGACTGATTTTGTGCAGTTTAATATGCATTCTCAACACGGTGCACAACATAAACCATGTATTAAAGTTGTACATTTTAAAATAATACACATTTAAATGATTCATTATGATACAAATCTCTAAAATACGACCAACACTAGTACATATATACTGAAATAAAGTTTATAACATCACAAGTAGAAAATCGAATTTCCTCAAGAAACTAAGAGGGAATACACATTTGACATTAGATGATTAAATGCTTGTTCTAGAATGCAACCATGAAAATATAGCTAGCTATAACCTAAGCGTCATATGAAGCAATGAATTCAAAGGGATATATTTATTATATGATATTAATGGGATTTTTAGTCCAAGTTGCATCCTTTGCCAAGACTCTCAATCCATAGTATCCAAAGCAAAAGGTCAATTTATGCATCTTATACCTTACATTATTTGTACTTTTTTCTCTCCTTTTCATTACTATTTTAATGATCGGAGTGAATACTTTTAGAAGCTTTTAGATGACTATTGGTACAAACGATCCAAAATTTTCAACCTAATCTTAACATTGTAACATTATATATTAAAGGGGTTCAATCATTTTCAAACTTTCTTTCATAAAGTAATGAATGCAAAGACGATGAAATTCAAGAATCTAGAACACAATCAGTGACGAGTCGCGACATCACAAAATCATAACAAAATCGAAGTCCTCACAAGTTACATTTGACTCTATTAATTAGTGTAAGATTGTCTTATTGAAACAATAATGACACCTTTATATATGCACTCTTTTCTTGAGGTTTGGTATGTGACTAAATCAATCCACCGATTCTGCAGACAGGAGTAGAATAAAACCTACCAAATATCCTACCAAAAAAGAGAACGAAAATATGTCTAATTATTATTTTTTTTAATGTGTTTTTAACAATATTAATAGAGATAAATCGTAAAGTCAAAGTAAACATAAACATTATTAGCATCATGATTTAGAAATTAGAAACATTAATTTTTTACATTATCGTCATTGCGAGACTTTATGCTTGGATTAGCTATATAACTTCGTCCGAATATAACGTACTCAAATGAGAAAAAAGAAAGAAGTCAGACATGGATCATAAACTCGGAAATTCGGAAATTTGGAAATTTGGAATAACTATGTTCTTGCTGATTGAGTTTATATATGACTTTGTTAATTGAAGTTCTCTAAAAATTGTGAAATAAACTCTCTAGAATTGCTATACCTTCATTAATTAAAAGAATTTGCTTATAAAATCAATTCACTCCAATATTTTCTTTAAATATATATTGCCTTTAAAACTCTCACTTGTTATCCTATATATGAACAGCTGCCTGCTTCATTTTTTTTTTTTTATCAAAAGCGATAGTTGTTTTGAGTATCTGTTCATCACAATGAGTTGCTCTTATGAGCCAAGCAGGGAAATGGTTTATTCATTCCTGCGAACCCAAGTAAAAGAACAATACCCTGTTTCATCTAAATTGCACCTTATTTGTTATAGTGCTAAGTACATGATGTCCCATTCAACAATATTCAACTTGAATTTGACTTCGGCTCAGTGTTTTATAGGAAAATATATTTTGCCTGTCTTATAAATTTATAATGGCGTTGGCACTGCATTGGTTAAACAAAAAAGGGAAAAAAACAAAAAAAATTCTAAGTAGTCAAACATTTCAGCTGTGGAAGGCTGGAAGCTGTGCCTTTTGACTCATGCCAAAATTTCTTTTATTTTTCCCTATTTTCATTATAGCTAAAGAAAATTCTACGTTGTTTCTCTTTTTCCATTAATCCCTTTTTGTTCTCTTTTCATTTTTTTTTTTGGTTTATAGACATATTTATACAAAATGCCGTCCACGTATAAAGTGACTTGTTTACTTATAAATAGTCAGTTTTAAAATTTAAGAAAAATATAAAGGCTGTGTTAACTTTGTCACGCCAGTGCATAAAAATTAGAATAAATTGTGTGCAATTTCAAGGGATGAATGCTGGGATTCATAGCAAAAGACCTAAAAAAATTCTTCTTAATTTTCTCTTGCAAAACAAAAGGATTTTGGTTGTTGGGACAAACTGATGATCACACTACTACAGAAATCACTTTCTAAAATGGTTATTATTAATTATTTAAAACGGGTTTTTGATTTTCCAAACCGTTTTAGATATGGGAGTTCTAGAAAGTCCTACTTTTTTAAAACGGTTAAGAAACCGTTCTTAATAGTGTTTTTTTACAACGGTTTGTATTGAACCGTTGTAAAAAAGATAACACTTTTTCCACCGATTTTATAATAAAAAAATTGTATCTTTTTTTACAACCAGATTTGGGGAATCGTTTTTGTCCAGAAAGATTTTCAAATTTCAAACCCAGTTACTATTCATCATCTTCCTCACTTGAAGATGCTGCAGAATAGCCATCCACAATCATACATGAAATCCCGATTTCAAACCTTGGGGATCACAACCGAATAGTCTCAAGTCTCATATACATCCCATATTCTAGAATTCAGTAAACATGTATTGCAAGAACCCATTCCATTACATAAAGAGCAACTAAGAATAAAGAGGAGCTGTTCGAATTTGCGGGCAGAGGAACTTCAAACTGTTCTGTAATGCTCATGAATTACGCTTAAGAGCGAGAAAGAGAGACTCCCATATAGCGAAAAGAACTATCTTCATGAACCATCATTAAGTTCATATAAAGCAAACTGACTTTGCCATCCCCTCAAACCAAATTATAACCAAATAAAAGTTGGCACAAATCAAGAAACTCAGATCTCATTCTTTCATATATATTACAGAAAATCATCTGCATCACTGGACTCCTATCCTTCCCTTTTGGTAAAGCTTCGAGCTTTTTGTTATCCAGCTGCAATACGCGCATAAACAATCATTATGCAACAAATTCTAAAACTAACCCAAAAGTCTAAAATTGACATGAATAGCATTGGCAACTGGAAAGAGATAGATACATACCAAGAGTAAAGCAGCTGCAGGAAAATATTTACTAATTTGATCACCAATATTCTTGGCCACATTGCTCAACTCAAAATCATCAAACCTTTCATTGGCGTGAAAATAACCCACAATGCTCAACCCTTTATTACTATAATATTCTTCTATCTGAAAAACCAATGCAAAAAGCTCAAATCTTGAATCAATAAATAATAAAAAAATTACGAAATCCCAAAGTGGAGTATTTTTCGATGAAACTGACCATAATAAGAGCAATTTCAAGGGGAGGTAGAAGACCGATCTGAGAATGAAAAAGGGGTACGGAGTCGATGATTTCGACAGTCTCATCGCAGGAGAGGCGGCCGAGGAGGACGCCGTTGACGGCTAAAGTCTTGTGTTTTAAGGCGTGGAGTACCAGCTTAATATAAGCGTTTTGGTGGATCTCGTACATTTTCTAAAACGGTTAGTTAGAAACCGTTCTTAAAATGGAGATGATTACAGTTTCTAAAACGGTTGTCTCCCGAACCGTTTTAGAAACTGACATCAAGAGACTTTCTAACACGGTTATAATGTAACCGTGTTAGAAAGTTTGCGTTTTTCTAATTCTTATTACAAAAATGCCACCGCCCCAATTATCTAAAACGGGTTATTAATAACCGTTTTAAATAGACCGTTTTAAATTATATATTTTGTAGTAGTGTCATGTTTTATTCTTTTATTTGTTGAATGCAAAAAGCCCCATTTGTTTATGGAATTTCATGCACATTGGATAATTCATGTCCCTTTCAGCAAAGAGTAAAAAGGCATCAGAAATGTTGATATTATCAATACCTTTAATTTGAGAAGAATTAATATCTTACTATCCATTGAATAGTCCCATTTGTTTGTTTTAATTCTTTTCCCTTTTAAATTACAAAGCAAGAATTAAAGATGTTGATTTTTTTTCTTGCAAGTTGCAACTATAAGGGTTACTACCCTTTTGCCTTAGCATGCCAATAATTAGCTTATCCAACAAAATCAAATTTGATTCACTAAAACTATTTAGGTCACTTCATGATCTTTCAATGAAATCTTAGATTATAACTAGATCAAGTTTCATAATAGCTAAAGGCATAATTTTTCTCTTTTTTTAAAAAATATTTTAAGGTGTTCGAGTTGTAGAAAAAGTGATTAATGAATGCGTTTTAAAAAACAAAAATGAAAGGAAATTATTGTATCACAATCTTCAAAAGTAAGAATTCTAGAGAAAAATCATGTATATATGAAAGTGATTCTTAGAAACAATTCCTATTCTTTTTCTTTCTTCTTTCTCCCTTTCTATTTTACAGGACGTTAAAATGACATGCGAATAAAGTCATACCATTTTGAATAACTAAAACAACAAAATATTAGTTGATTTTTTTATTAAATTTATAATATATCTTTTACTACAAAAAATAATATAACTTTTACTAATAATATTACACAATTTCAATCCCCAAATTTTTCTTTGGCCATTATTACGAGGTCATGCATTTGAATCAACTTACTGTTATAGCCAACCAATTTTGTACTTGTAAATGATAGACAAATGCCAATTTTGTGCAAAAACATTAAGCATGCAATTTTATGGATGGTGTGATAATCTCTAGTTGTGCATAATTATAACCAAACAAACGAAACAAAATCAACCTCATTAGCCTAATAAATTAAACATTTTTTGTTTTTTTTTTATTTCATGCACTTTGAGATATTTCATGAGATAATTAATAAGAAATTGTTCATGTGGCAAAAATTTATTCCCCATATCAAATTCAATGTTCTTGTCTTCATCTTGTTCTTCTTGATCCTTTCTTTTGTTCTTGGAAGGATGGAATGAAAATTTTCCAATTCAAATCTATAGCCAAAAATAATGAAAATCTCCTCATTGCTTAAAAGGGTATCTATAAACAGCATAAATATATATTGTCCATCAATTGTGATTTAAAACAATATTTTTATACTTATAAAACAAGAAAAATGCAGTTCAACCAATCTTTGATACTGTAATTTGTCTGGGATGTTTGGATTGTGATTTGCATAATCATATTTTTAATATTTTTATTTGGTTGTCACAGAAAGTACATGAGTTGAATTGCCATAAACTATATTAAATTCTCCAAAAATATTTTACTAGACCCCAACAAATTTCATCACAAAAACCAAAATGCAAAATTTTGGCTTATTCCAGTTTTTTTTTTTTAATTTTTTTATTGGTTCAAGTATTAGCATATTATAAAATTCTTGGATCAGTTAGTTTTCTATTAACAAAAATTGACCAGCTCAGTATTCAATTGCTAAAATAATTAATTGTTTTCAGTTGAAAACCTCTAAGAAAATTTGTCTTCTCTTGCTCTTTTGGAGTTTATAAGTTTGCCAATAAATGTTTGAGAAGTTGGGGTTAGACTTTAATTGTTATTAATGATTTTCTTATTTGGAATAAAAAGTCATTAATAACTTGTTTTCTAGTAATTAAGAATAATTATTAAGAATAGTTTTAATTTTTCGTATTAATAATAGTTGTTGGTTTCTTGCAAATAACTCTTATTAATTTCTCTATTCTTTTTTTTTTTCCATTTTAAGAGATTTTTTGGGGACAATTTCAAGTTCCAAAATATTTTCCTATGAATAAGCCTCAGCCCAGAACTTGTACTTGATATTTTGAACATTTGAAGAATTAAAATTAAGTTAAAATATAATGAATTTCTTTAAACTATTAACTTGTCTCCTATTGGACTTCATAGTTTAATTATAACATTTAATTCCTTTAATTTTTTTAATTTTAAATAAAATAGTTAATTTCATTAATTCTCCTCAAATAATGGAATGACTCGACAAGTTAAGTTGGAACACCAAATTAGGATATTGTATAAGACTAATTTTTAAATAAAAATCAAATATATATTTTCTTAATTTATTTCAAATAATTTTTTTTAAAAAGTTAATCATTACAAATAAAAATTATAAAAAAATCAACGCAAGACAAGACAATAATTCGTAATCGTACGTTTCTTGTTTCCAAAATATATTTCACGGACGATATTTTAAGAGCATTAGAATCTAGAAAACATTAAGATAATGCATGTTGTTCTAAAGCATCGGTCATTGTTAGAGCAGCTGTAGTTTATATAATTATTAGGATTCATATGCCTTGATGATATTTTTTTTCCCTCCCCTTTTATTTTGGTTCTACCAAATTCTTAATCATCACCTTTTAGAATCTTACAACTTATAGTGGAATGGTCAAATATTCATAAACCTCACATACAATGGTAGTTATGCAATTGATTTTCAGAAAGACAGTTGTAATATTTTCCAATATTAAAGATTGCATTCCAATTTCGTTTAATTATAAGCAACTTTGTTTGTGTATAATTAATTAACCGATCATAAGATCGAGAAAAAGAAGAAAAGTTATAAATTTACGAATAGACTAACATTCAACATAAAATTTTGTAATATTTTAAATACGATCCATATAATCGATATCATTTAGTGGGATAAAGTGTTAAATGATTGTTGTATCAAAGATTGCATTTCCTAACTCACTATTGGATTAATACTTTTTAGGCCAAAAATTAAATAAAATATTACAACTTTGATAACAAGGAAAATACAATAAAAAAAAAAATCAATGATTAGCTACGTGGCAGAAGCCCATTTATGCCACGTTTTCATATTCGTCCACTGACCGACATCATTTTCAAGGCATTACCTATAAAAATAAAGGAAGATATTTCTTCATGTTGTTGGAATTATGTCCATGCATGTATCCTTAATTAAATTTTGTTTAAGAGTGGATGAGGGTATATTTGATCGAGCTACAATTGTTTTAATTTATAGACTGTGTTTATACCCTATTAACTAGATATGAGCTGTGTTTGGAGAGCATTTTGGGTGCATAATTTCAATGGAATTTGAACGTTTGTAGTGTCAAAATCAATAAAGTAAACAAAAAGAAAATGTATAGAATTAAACTAATTAAATCCTAGTTTCCTAATTGGATTAATTTGTGTCTTAATTAGTTAAACTAATTAAATCCTAGCATTTTAGTTGTTGTTTTGGATTAGGAAATATAGTTAGAAAATGATTTATGTCAAATCCTTATTCGTTTTGGTAAAGTTTCTTACGGTAAATATATATGTGTGTAAGGGTTGAGTTATTGGGTACAACAAAGATAGAAAAACAAGGTTAACTAATAAGAAAAGTGAATTTGCCTGGTAAGTTGTTCTCTCTATTGTGGTGCTCATTTGGTTTTTCATATTTGTTTCGCTGCATGTTTTTTCTTTTGTTTTTTAATAAATATATACCCTCTCATGCATCATTTGAATCTAACTCTAACTCTAAAAGTCGGGATACTAATTCTCTGGACGTTGGCATGCTTAATACGTCAAAGAAAAAACTCATGTGAAACGAATTCATATACACGACAGACAATTAATAACTGTTTAAACCGTAATTATAATGTTATGTCATTTTTATTATACAGGGCTTTTTCTAGTAAGTGTCACACGGTTTTGACTTTACAAACGAACATACGGCTTGCTTAAAATGATTTCAACTTGCGGGCAAACTTTATCTTGTTGATGTTTTTTTTTTCGTAATTCGATACTACAAAATTAACTCAATCAATGAAAAAAGATGAATAAACGTCTGTTTTTCACAACCTTTCTTTCCTCAGACTTTGGGAACCAAAGAGAAGGAATTTGATACTCAATGTCCATCTACCAATGTGGCAATGAATGATTTTATACTTTCTAATCATGAAATGGCTAAAACTTTTCTGGATTATTCTAAGACCTTTAATATATAACTAAAGAACATTTGACTGATCATTAATCATTTTCTGCTTAAGTTTTGTTTTTATAGGATTTTTGTTTTAATGCCGTCTCCTTCTGGAATCTGATTCTGTTTCAATAAGGGTGGATGAGATTAAGCGATACACGTGAGAATTTTTTGTTGTTTTTATCTTTAATACAATATTGGCAATCTTTCAAAGAGTTTGATTAAAATAATATCTGGGCTCATCAAGGCTACTCTATATATATGCTTAGGACATTGATCATCAAAATGCACACAAAACCTTAACAGCATTGTTTCAATCTTCACTCCATATCTTCTCCTCAAATTCTTTCTGTATTTAGAGCTTGCCCTTTTGTTTGCTCAAGCAAACAAGAACCTCATCAAGAGTAGAAAGATCAACAATAGTCAAGGTAAAATAGCACATTTTCAATGAGTTTTTCTTCCATTTTATTCCCTAAAAAATGTTACAAAAAAAGTTCAGTTCATTAAAGTAGGTATGGCACTCAATTTTGATAGTTCTTGAGTTAGGTCATGAGTAGTAATTCATACATATGAGGGTCTTAAAAGATTCAATGAATAGAGTTCTGAGTTCCAAATTATTTTTCCTCTTCTTGAGCCCCATAATGGTTGTAGTATTTATGATAGGATGGTCTGTCTGGTCAACTGCTTAGCTCATCTAAGCTTCCATTTCTTGTTTCTTTCCACAAAACAAACATTTCTTTACTAATTTTAATGTTAAAACTTCTTCATGACTTTTGTATTGTTTTTTAACTACCATTTGAGCTAAAACTATGCAAATGCATCCATAATAATAGTGTGGAGGTTGGGTAGAGAAATTAAAAGGGATGGGGTCCATGGGGACTATGGAGGAGAGAAGATTTTAGTCCTCTCTAGAGAGTTATAAAGTTCATTTCTTTGAGTCAAATCCAATTGCAAAATCTACATGCAGAGCTGAGCTGATCATCTCCAAAAAGTTTCTCTCTTAACATCAATGGACGGTTGATGATCCAAGAAATCATTTTGATTGCTCTGGCAGACATTTACAAACGCGTCTTAATATTTTTTTGGCTTGTTTTGAGCACGTGGCCTACCTCTATGAACTGTGACATATTTCTTTCAATCCTTCGATCCTCGATCCTCCCTATCTCATATCATTATCAGTGGTTATATATACCCCTTCTTGCTTCTTCATGAAATGCATCCTTTGAGCGAGCTCTTTTCCAATTTCCTGTTTTCCTAGTTTCAAGCAATTTTAATCTTTTCTGTTGCATCCCATTTCAACTTTGTTGCTCTTGAGAAGTGTGTCACTCTTTGTCAGAAGTAAAAGTGCTGAAAAATACAGTTAGGAAGTGATCATTCAATTAATACTACTACAAAAGATATATATAAATCTCCAGTTTTTGTGCCCAAAATTAAGGGATAGTAATCAATAGGACGGCAGTGTTTTGTTGTTTAGTTCTTCTCAGTACTCATCATCATAAAGCTCAGCTGATTTAGCTTTTGGTTTTCTTGAAAAGAAAAAGATGGTTGAGGACACTGCTGCATCAAAGGTTCAATCTGTGAACTACCACCAAGGCTTTGATATCTCACTGGATGTATCTTCACAAGGTGGCTCCAAGTGTTTTGATGATGATGGAAGGCTAAAAAGAACTGGTATATTTCATGACCCTTTTGAATTTCTTGCATGTTAATGAAAATTCCTCTCTAATTCAGTGTGTGTGAAGTTGAAATTTTGTTGCTGACAACTTAATTTAACATGTTTCCATAGGGTCTGTTTGGACTGCAAGTGCTCACATTATCACTGCTGTTATTGGTTCTGGAGTTCTGTCTTTGGCTTGGGCCACTGCACAGCTGGGGTGGATTGCTGGTCCAACTGTGATGTTCTTGTTTGCCTTCGTGACATACTATACTTCTGTGCTTCTCTCAGAATGTTATCGCACTGGAGATCCTGTTACTGGCAAGAGAAACTACACTTATATGGATGCAGTCAGAGCCAATCTTGGTAAACTTTTCTTGTTTCTGCCATTAGCGAGTTCACAAGCATTCCATTCATTGTTCTTTCGGTTTCTGAAGTTGTTAAAACTAATTTTTCAGGTGGGTTCCAAGTGAAAGTTTGTGGAGTAATTCAATACTTGAATCTTTTTGGAGTTGCAATTGGATACACTATTGCAGCTTCCATAAGCATGGTGTAAGTTTTTTACTAACTCAGAATTGTATAGTTCTTGTTTTGTTACATTTTCTTGGTTGGGATGGATTTTAATTTAGCTTCATTTTACATACTCTTAACAGGGCTATCAAAAAGGCAAACTGTTTTAATTCAAGTCATCAGAGAGATCCTTGCAAAGTTTCCAGCACTCCTTACATGATAATATTTGGGGTTATTGAAATCCTGTTTTCCCAAATTCCAGATTTTGATCAGATTTGGTGGCTTTCAATTGTTGCTGCAATAATGTCTTTCACCTACTCTACAATTGGTCTTGGCCTTGGAGTTGGCAAAGTTGCAGGTAAAGAAAGTGTTCAATTTTTTTTCAGAATCTTTTTTTGATTTAACTTTATTTGGTTTTGGTTGGACCATTCTTTATGAAGTGATGAACCATATTTCATTTTCATTCCTTGTAGAAACTGGCAAATTCAGGGGAAGTCTCACTGGAATCAGCATTGGAACTGTGACTCAAACTGACAAAATATGGAGAAGTTTCCAAGCACTTGGAGCTATTGCTTTTGCCTACTCTTACTCCCTAATTCTCATTGAAATTGAGGTAAGCCTGAGGCATTCCCTAAATACAATTCCTTTTTGGGTACAACTTTGGTGATTAAACTGATTTCTGTTTGATATGAATTCTTGTAGGATACAATCAAATCTCCTCCTTCTGAACACAAAACCATGAAGAAGGCTACTTTACTGAGTGTAGCAGTTACAACAGTTTTCTACATGTTGTGTGGATGCTTTGGTTATGCTGCATTTGGAGACTTAGCTCCTGGAAATCTTTTGACTGGTTTTGGCTTCTACAACCCATACTGGCTTCTTGACATTGCCAATTTAGCTATTGTAATCCACTTAGTTGGTGCATATCAAGTCTACTGCCAACCCCTTTTCGCCTTCATTGAAAAAACAGCAGCAGAATGGTTCCCAGAAAGTAAATTGATCTCCAAGGAAATTGAAATCCCAATTCTTGGATTCAGGCCATATAAACTCAACCTCTTTAGGTTGGTTTGGCGTTCAATTTTTGTCGTTATTACCACAGTCATTTCAATGCTTATGCCATTCTTCAATGATGTGGTTGGAATCCTTGGAGCCTTTGGATTTTGGCCTCTTACAGTTTACTTCCCTGTGGAAATGTACATAGTGCAAAAGAAGATACCAAAATGGAGCACAAGATGGCTTTGTTTACAAACACTGAGCCTTGCTTGCTTAATTATTTCTGTGGCTGCTGCTGCTGGTTCTTTTGCTGGTGTTGTTAATGATCTCAAAGTTTACAAGCCATTCAAGACTAGTTACTGATTCGGTTTTCAGTTCATCATCAACATCAACAAATTATTTAGAGATTTCTGCAATTGAGAAAGAAGAGAGATTAGGATTTCAATTCTTATTGATGTCCATAACAAGCCTAAAAGAGGATTGATGCCTAAACTTTGTTACTCTTTGTAGTTCACTTTGTATCTTTACTTTTTCCCGGAAATATGCGGGTTCATGTATCTATACATTTGCAGTCAATTCAAATATCTGCATCTTTCATATTCCACCCATGTTAACTTTGCTTGTTTAATTTCAATGGAAATTTAGCGTACAACAACCACAACTAAGCTTTAACCCCAATAAGTGGGATCGTACATTACATTTTATCGTCTTCTTAACCTTTAAATGATTTTTATTGTAATCCATATTATAGCATTTGATAAATATTTTACGTCAGTTGTCAGTTTGTCACAACTTTCCTCCTATTCTCGTTTTTAGAATCGACTACTTATAGACAGATTGATAGCTTATAGCTCGATGGAGATGGAAATTTAGTGTATTTAATAATATTTATGCAACAAGTATTCTTTTAACACTAAAGCCTAACAAAATAGGGGAAATTAGAGATGTAATCATTCTTATTTTGTCTTTCATTATATTATATGATCTTTAACAATCAATCCAAAACCAGTTATAAATGTTGCACATGCAAGTTAATAATTTATGCTCTTCTTGTTCTGTTTTTTTTTTCTAGTAGCACAGTACTAAAAGTCTTAGCTATGAAATCCAATTTTTTTTTCACAAAAGCACAGAAAAAGATGTTCTTTAATGAATCTTGTCAACTTGTATAATCCTGTCAAAAATCATGTACTCAAATCCACAAGTGATTCCATTGCATTTGTCGTCTACTTGTTGCTTGTGAAAGCTTCATTATTGGTGCATAATCTATTGAAGAATATACTGGCATTTAACCACACTCGAATCACTCATACATGAACAAAAAAACAAGGGTACACACACGCACACAACTAGAAACTTGTGAAGCTTGCAAGCCTATGATGTTGAAGGGATAGCCAGATAAGAAAGGTTATATTCCATATATGAAGTTCGTACAATTGTGCCAACATGCCAAGCTTGCATTTCTTGTGGATGTGTTCATTTTCTTATACTTTGGCATGCACTTAGAATGAATCAACACCAGAACAACCAATTGTATCAAAAATGAAAAATAAAAATAAAAATTGGAACGTTCTACCTAAAAAAGAAAAAGAGGAAAAGTTGGATCAACTTCAAACCTTCTTTTACTGTTAGAATGATAATAGAGAGAATTCATTTAGATATACATAGATTTACCTACTTATATATGCAACCTGTCTGTCTACAAGTAGTCGATTTTAACTTTAGAAAAAGAGAAATATTTCGACAGGTTGAGAAGCCGTGTAAAATTTTTTAATTTTATTTGAACAATCCCTCTTGGTCACTTTTTTTTTTGGGGTAAAATAATTGTAGAAGCCAGAAGAGAATTCCAAAATTATCTCAATTAAGCTAAGCAACAACTTTCTTAATTTTCTTTTCATTAGGATGTTACTTTCATATGTATTTACTAACTATTATTACTAATTACTAATAATGGTGGGAACAGGTAATTAAAATCACACCTTACTCTCTTTTACCTCTTATTTGACTACTAGTAATAAATATCTAAGGATTAATGCCAAACCCTCCACCATTAAAGATGGTATTTTCTTACTTAAAAAAAATGATTTAGGCATTATATGCAACAATTTTCTTCACTTTTTGTTGCACATTCTAATCAGCCTATATTTTATGATGAAAGATAGATGTGACTAAGCAAGAAAGTGGAGATATATATATATATATGAGCAACAAATCTTTCAAAGTCTTGTGAAGAAATTAAGAATTGAAACAAAAGGGTATCATCATATGCACCATTGAAAGTGCTCTTTTCTCAAAAACCAATGGTGAGAACAAAAAGAAAAGATGGACTCCTATAGCCCATCAAAATTGATTTTATGGAATCTTGGAATTAGGTTATTGTAGGGCAGATTGCGTAAGTCTATGTACTATAAATAGGAAATCATTTTGGAAGGATGGAAAGGACTAGGGCTAATATTTCAAAACAAAATCTTGGAAGATCATAGGCATGCAATGGTCAATATTCATCAGTCTCAAAGAACAATATTAATGGTAACCCCACCACCATTCCAAGTATTGAAGGAGGAGAATACAACCTTAAAATTGCTTATAAATGTTTTAAAACTCGGATCGGCGTGCGAACCAGTAGAGTTATTAGATTAGAGTTCAATTGGTCGGATCGGTCGATCATATTAAAGTAAGTTAGAAAATGCAGTTCTCAATATACAATTTATTTATTTAAAAACTTAAACTTGTGAATTAAAAAAATTAATGACATATCATACTTTGAATTTAATTTTGTGTGCTATAAAATAATAATTAAATAAAAAGCAATAATATTATATGATAAAATTTAAAATTCATATTTATTTAAATTGTATAAATGTGATTGACTGAAAATATTGATGAAAAACATAATTTCTATATTCATTCAAAATCTTGTAATATGGTAAATTGGAAGTATTTATGACAATTATAATTTATTAAAAATCTTAAAATATGGTAAATTGGAAGCATTTATGATATTTGAGAATATGGTAAATTAAAGTATTTATGACAATTGAATGTATTTAAATTTTAAAATATTAAAATATGGTAAATTGGAATCATTAATGATAATTAAAAATCTTGAATATGGTAAATTAAAGTATTTATGACAATGGAATGTATTCGAATTTTAATATGTTGAAATATGGTAAATTGGAATACAATTGGCGTGTATTGATCGAAAAGCATTAATTACAATTGATTAGATTTAAATGTTAAAAAAAAACCAAAGATTGAAAACCGAGTTCTAACCGGTTTCTGAATTTCCCGGTCGAACCCGGTTTTTGACTGGGTTTGACCGATTTTTTGACATCCGATTTTTTCTACTAACTCGGATCGGATACCTTGCCGATTTTCGATCCAATCGGTTGAACCATCCAGTCCGGCCTGAGTTTAATAACACTGCTGCTGATTACCAATAGTAATAATGTATTAGACTAACAAATGCATAAAGGGATGCAATTCATTCAGAAGAATCTTGCAGAAAAAAAAACTTTCTTTAAATGATATGCTCACCATTTGGTATTCAATTTTAAATTAACTTGATAGTAACTTTCAAAAAATATATGGGACATTTTATTTTTTGCAATCATATTTTATTTGGAATCAATTTTCAAATCATATTCTATTAAGTCTAATACTTCAATCTAGGACTACTTACACTTCTACTTGTGTCTAGCACGGATTGGAACAGTTTGTAAGTGAATTCGATCACTAAAATCGCTTAGAAGTGAATTTGGACACGGGAGATAAGAGTAGCAAGGCTTTAAGAGTAACTCAAGGTGGTCATTGGATTAGTTCTAGTGGTTGACCTAAATTGGAAGATCTTGTGAGAGTTACACAATGGCACCTTAACTTAGCACTTTAATTTGTTTTTTTTTAATTAAGCTCCAACCTGTTTTATTTTATTTTTTTTAAATCATTCTCTGAGATTTAAAATCCGTCAATGGTTCAAATATATCTTGGATAAAGGTTTATCTATTCTACATTTAATTGATTACTTGAATCTTGTTTCTCAAATTAGGTTAATAGCTATGTTCATGAGTTAAGAAGGAGAAATCCATCAATCAAAAGTTGAAAATTCACAAACCTAGAAGTATATCATGAATTAAGAAGGAAAAAAAAAATCATTAATCAAAATAGCAGTATGAAAATGTAGAATATTCACAAAATAAAAGAAAAATCTATCTATGAATGTTTATGCCCACTAAATCCAACCATAAAACTTAAGAGAGTCCAAAACTATTTCGAATCTTCTGTTACATTCATCGTTTCATTTCTTGTTTTATTTTATGAATACATGCATATTTAACTAAAACCTTAACAAATGATTAGTGAACAATGAGGGATAAATGTTAAAAACAAGTAGTGTGCATTCATGGAATAAAACACGGATTGAAACGATAAAATAGAAGATCCATTAATGTGTCCGAAATCAACAGATCTTACAAACCTAGCTAAGACATAATTAACAGTGAAATATGAGACTTAGACAGCTGATAAGTCTATGAATTATGATACATGCATCACCCATAATTATAAAGATTATTCTTATATGTATAAAATGAAGTTGAGAGAGATAAAGAAAGAATGTGTGCTTCTTTGTTTGGAGGAAAAAGAAAGAGCAAACAGGGAATAAGTTTATTAAAGGACAAGGCATGTTCTCATAAAAAACTTTTACTATTTAGAATTAATTATTATAAAGTTGATTATGTAATTTTTGTTGGATTATTGAAAGAATGTTTTTGTTTTAAATGTTTCAAAAGTTATTATATCTATTGTCAAAGTCACCTTAAGGCTTGGTTTTCACAATTAGCTTTTGCAACTTAAAAAAAAAAGGGTTATCTTCAATTTGCCCCTATGAAAAATGATCTTTAATCACTTTGCCCCCATCAAAGATTTTTATTAGCACTTTGCACCGATAAGGATATGCTGTTACTATATTTAAATGAAAAGTTTAAATTTTGCCTTAAAAAAATTATTATTTTTATTTCTTTTTATGTTTTAGACTAATTTACCATTGAATTTAAGTTTCAAAATCTTGTCCTATTTTGTCATCATTTTATTTTCTCTTTGCTTCATATATACTTTAACAAATTAAATTTCTTATTATTATTTTAAATAATAGAATAATATATATAATCTTACTAAAAAAATTAGATTTTGGATACGGTTTACTATTTTTTATAATTTGTTAACTATTTTTAATCTACTTGGTCAATAAAAACCTCATATAAATTATTTATTTTTTTGGAATGTAATAAAATAATACATACTTTGTCCAATTGTTTTAATTCTTTAATAAAAAATTAATGAAAAATTTTATTTTACCACTCTAATATCTATGGATTTTTAATTTAGAGTGAATGAATTTTTTTATTAAATTTATTAAGTATAAAAGATATCTCTATTAGAAAAATATATATTTATAATAAATATACACCTTACAACTAATAAGAAAATAATTTTTTTATTTATTTATTTTGTCATTATATAATTTTATTATGTTGATTAGATTACTTTAATATATATAATAATATAATAAAAAAATTTAAGATATTAAATCAATGCTTTAAATTGTCAATAATACAAATAAGATAAACAATCATATTGTAAAGAGACAACAAACTAAAATGAGTAAAAAAAATCATAAATTAGAAGAAACTTGACATATTTATTTATATAAAAGAAGATGAAATAAAAGGAAAAGAAAAAAAAAGATGAAAAAAATAAACAAGTATTTTAATTTGTTAAAAACATTGATCAAATATTTTATGCCTCAAACTAATAATATTTAAGTATTAATACAAAATTATGGAGTAGATAAATTGAAATTAATGTTTAAATATAAGAGGGACAAATATAATTTAATTTATTTCTTATTGATGGATAAAATTGTCATTTAAAATTAATAATTATTGATGTTATCAATTAGCATCTTTAATTGATAGTCAACGGTGCAAAGTATTAATAAAAATCTTTTATGGGGGCAAAGTGATTAGAGGCTATCTTTCATGGGGGTAAATTGAAGATAACCCAAAAAAAGAAGAAGCTAAAAGCATAAAAGTCAAAATCAACTTAGAACTTTTTAAAACAACTTTTAGTATTAAAAAGAAAGGGTTAATTATATTTATTACCATTCACGTTTGTTTAAACAATCAAATCAAATATTGTGATTTCACGAAATTACTCACTTTGAATAAATTATAAGTAATAATAGAATTTACATGTGTGAAATTTTTAAGTTCTATCCTTTATAATTGCACGTTTTTCTCCTTAAAGTTCATTTTTTTAATCATGATTTATGCTCGTGATGAGTTCCATCATTAAATCATTAATTCTCGAGTAGTTTAGTGGATTGCTTTGTCATTCACATCATCTTATGCTTATTAGCTCTTAATCCATATTAATTAAACATAATCTTCACATGCAATCTGTTTCTTTAGTTCCTTTAATGGTGTTGGCATATGTTCGATTACAATCTTATTGCACTTTTGCATTTGTTTAATAGTTTAAGTGTTTAAACAAAAAAAAAAAAAAACTTAATAGCTGCAATCCAGTTCAGATCTTCTATTTTATTTTCTATTTCATTTTATAAATACATGCCATGTGTGCTTAATTAAAACCCTAATAATTAGTAAATCTTAAAAGATAAGTGTTAAAGATAAATAACGTATATTTGTAAAATAAAACAGAAAATGAAATACAATTCATTGGGACGGCAAGGAGACCACTTTAATTAATCAATTGATGCAATTGACTCATTTTATATATTTCTTTTGACACAAAAAATGGGATACAATCTTGATCAAAAAGAGAAAACAAATAAAAGTATAACTAACAATCTTGATCATTAAAAGTTGATTAGGACAACAAAATCAAACCATTTTTTTCTTTGGGGATATAATTAAAAATCAACTTTTAAAATCTTGTTTTGATGTAATACCAAAATTATAAAGTCATATTCCTACATGTGATAAAAATGATTGGAAAATATTATCCAATTAATGGAAGAGAACTTCATTGGTTGCCAAAAGATTAAAAGTGTCTAATTATGATTTCAAAGATAAGGGATTAAACCAAAGATAAAATGGTTGTCTAAGTGTCAACCAAAAAGTTCTAACTATAGTTGATTTGTGGATAGCTTTGCCCTTGTTTTTTTAATGGGAGCACATGCTTATATATAAGTTATATCCTTAATTTATAACATCCCATGTTTGTTCTTGAATTTTATGCTTCTACTTTCTATGCTTAATAATTGCCCATGAGTGTTGTTTAATGGATAACATTGTTGGGCTTTTTTTTTTTTTTTCTTTTCTAACTTTATGCTTTTAAAGTTATATCCATGTTATTTTGCATATTCATCATGTGCCATCTATGCCTTTAATTGGCTTAAGGAAATGCCTATATATGGAGGTTTTACAATCTTCTTGCACTTCTGAACTAGTATAATATATATTGTTGAAGTGATGTAAAAACATATTCAATTCAATAGCCGTAATATGACCAGTTTAAAGTTCATTCCACAGTCGATTTTATGCACTTATAGTCATGCAAAAACATGGAGTGTTGGAACAACAGCACCTCCAATATTTAAATATTCAATTTGATGTTTTGTATTCTATCCTCGGTTCGTTCCGTTGGAAAAAAAAGGAAGTATCGCCCAAAGAATTGCTAATGATCCATGTATGATATTTCGAATCATTAATAGTAAAATTTTCATGAAAACTAAAGACGAATGAAAACAAACTCATAAATATTGACATTAGCAACCTAAAATTTGGATAGAAGGTCCATATAACTAATCTTTCACAGACTAAACCATCGTCAGGTTTACTTGTTCTATATTGTTAAGAAGTAAAGTTTTATATGAGAATACATCTCTAATAATAATAGCATTGTAAAACTGTTAATTTTTCTATGATATATTTAGAGAATTATAAATTCATAAATCAAGAGAATAATTTTATTTTTTTATCTTTTTTTTTTCACCATTAACTAGAATGCATGTTTACAATTGAGGTGGGTACAAAAAACAACACGAAAAAAGCCAAAATCAACACGTTTTAAAAATGGATATTTTTGATCAAAATATGTGTGTTATAACTCATAAAAAATGGAGGTTTGGTGATAATTCTAACATTTACTTTTTTTACACCTTTCACTAGAATTCATATTAAATATTGAGTTGTGTGCAAAAAATAGCACAAAAAAGCCAAAATTAACACGTTTTGAAAATTGATATTTTTTTACCAAAATACGTGTGCTATAACCCATAAAAATGGAGGTTTGGTGATAATTCTAACATTTACTTTTTTTCACACCATTCACTAGAATTCAAGTTCAAAATTGAGTTCGGTGCAAAAACTAGCACCAAAAAAGCCAAAATCAACATGTTTTGAAAATTTCTATTTTTGACCAAAATTTGTGACTATATCCCATGAAAAATGGAGGTTTGGTGATAATTCTAACTTTTACTTGTTTCCACACTAGTTATAAGAATGCACGTTTATAATTGAGTTAGGTGCAAAAAATAGCACGAAAAAAGCCAAAATCAAAACGTTTTGAAAATTGTAATTTTTTATCACATTACGTGTGCTATGTCTCATAAAAAATGGAGGTTTGGTGATAATTCTAACATTTACTTTTTTTTTACACATTTCACTAGAATTCACGTTAAATATTGAGTTGGGTGCAAATAATAGCACGAAAAAAGCCAAAGTCAACACGTTTTGAAAATTGCTATTTTTTTTTATCAAAATATGTATGCTATAACCCATAAAAAATAGAGGTTTGGTGATAATTCTAACATTTAATTTTTTTTCACACTATTCACTAGAATTCATGTTCAAGATTGAGTTGGGTGCAAAAAACAGTGCGAAAAAAGCCAAAATCAACACGTTTTGAAAATTTCTATTTTTGACCAAAATACGTGTGCTATAACCCATGAAAAATGGAGGTTTGGTGATAATTATAACTTTTACCTTTTTTCCACACCATTTATAAGAATTCACGTTTATGAGTTGGGTGCAAAAAATAGCACGAAAAAAAAGCAAAATCAAAATATTTTGAAAATTGCTATTTTGGATCAAAATGCGTGTGCTATAACTCATAAAAATTGGAGGTTTGATGATAATTCTAACACTTACTTTTTTTTACACCTTTCACTAGAATTCATATTAAATATTGAGTTGGGTGTAAAAAATAGCACGAAATAAAGTCAAAGTCAACACGTTTTGAAAATTGCTATTTTTTACCAAAATACTTGTGCAATAACCTATAAAAAATTGAGGTTTGATGATAATTCTAACATTTACTTTTTTTCACACCATTCACTAGAATTCACGTCCAAAATTGAGTTGGGTGCAAAAAATAGCACAGAAAACCAAAATCAATACGTTTTAGAAATTTCTATTTTGGACCAAAATGCAAGTGCATGCTATAATCCATGAAAAAAAAGGAGGTTTGGTGAAAATTCTAAATTTTACTTTTTTCCAAACCATTTTTAAGAATGCACATTTATAATTGAGTTGGGTGCAAAAAATAGCACAAAAAAAGCCAAAATCAAAACGTTTTAAAAGTTGCAATTTTTTATCAAAATACGTGTGCTATATATAACTCATAAAAAATGGAGGTTTGGTAATAATTATAATATTTACTTTTTTTACACCTTTCACTTGAATTCATATTAAATATTTAGTTGGATGCAAAAAATAGTACGAAAAAAGTCAAAATCAACACATTTTGAAATTTGCTATTTTTTTTACCAAAGTACGTGTGCTATAACCTATAAAAAATGGAGGTTTGGTGATAATTCTAACATTTAATTTTTTTTTCACACCATTCACTAGAATTCATGTTCAAAATTTAGTTGGGTGCAAAACAAATACCACGAAAAAAGCTAAAATCAACATAATTTGGAAATTTTTATTTTTTACCAAAGTACGTGTGCTATAACCCATTAAAAATAGAGGTTTGGTGATAATTCTAACTTTTACTTTTTTCCACACCATATATAAAAATGCATGTTTATAATTAAGTTGGGTGCAAAAAATAGCACGACAAAAGTCAAAATCAAAACGTTTTGAAAATTGCTATTTTTTTTATCAAAATATGTGTGCTATAACTCATAAAAAAATGGAGATTTAGTGATAAATCTAACATTTACTTTTTTTTACTACTTTCACTAGAATTCACGTTAAATATTGATTTGGATGCAGAAAATAGCACGAAAGAAAACCAAAATCATCACGTTTTAAAAATGGCTATTTTTCTTTATCAAAATACGTGTGCTATAACCCATGAAAAATTGAAGTTTGGTGATTATTCTAACCTTTACTTTTTTTACACCTTTCACTAGAATTCATGTTAAATATTGAGTTGGGTGCAAAAAATAGCACGAGAAAGCCAAAATCAACACCTTTTGAAAATTGCTATTATTTTTATCAAAATACATGTTCTATAACCCATAAAAAATGGAGGTTTGGTGATAATTCTAACATTTACTTTTTTCACACCTTTGGTGATAATTCTAACATTTACTTTTTTCACACCTTTCACTAGAATTCACTTTCAAAATTGAGTTAGGTGCAAAAAATAGCACGAAAAAAAGCCAAAATCAACACGTTTTTGAAATTTCTATTTTTGACCAAAATATATGTGCTATAACCCATGAAAAATGGAGGTTTGGTGATAATTCTAACTTTTACTTTTTTCCACACCATTTATAAGAATTGAAGTTTATAATTGAATTGGGTGCAAAAAATAGCACGGAAAAAAGCCAAAATCAAAACATTTTGGAAATTGCTATTTTTTATCAAAATACGTGTCCTATAAATAATAAAAAATGGAGGCTTGGTAATAATTATAACATTTACTTTCTTTACACATTTCACTAGAATTCACGTTAAATATTGAGTTAGGTGCCAAAAATTGAAAGAAAAAAAGCCAAAATCAACACATTTTGAAAACTGATACTTTTTACCAAAATACATGTGCTATAATTCATAAAAAATGGAGGCCTGGTCATCACTCTAACATTTACTTTTTTTGCACAATTCACTTGAACGTTTAAAATTGAGTTGTGTTCAAAAAAATCATGAAAAAAGCCAAAATCAACATATTTTTTAAATTTCTATTTTTAACCAAAATACGTGTGCTACAACCTATGGAAAATGAAGGTTTGGTGATAATTATAACTTTTACTTTTTCCCACACCATTTATAAGAATGCGCGTTTGTAATTGAGTTGGGTGCAAAAATAGCACATAAAAAGTCAAAATCAACACGTTTTGAAAATTACTATTTTGATCAAAATTCGTGTGCTATAACTCATAAAAAAAATTGAGGTTTGGTGATAATTCTAACATTTACTTTTATTTACACCTTTCACTCGAATTCTCATTAAATATTGAGTTGGGTGCAAAAAATAGCACGAAAAAAGCTAAAATCAACAAGTTTTGAATTTTTTTAACCAAAATACATATTCCGTAACCTATAAAAAATGCAGGTTTAGTGATAATTCTAACTTTTACTTTTTTCCACACTATTTATAAGAATGCAGGTTTATAATTGATGTGGGTGCAAAAAATAGCACAAAAAAAGCCAAAATCATCACGATTTGGAAATTGTTATTTTTTACCAAATTAAGTGTACTATATAACCCATGAAAAATGGAGGTTTGGTGATAATTATAGATTTTACTTTTTTTCACCCCATTTATCAGAATGCATGTTTATAATTGAGTTGGGTGCAAAAAATAGCAAGAAAAAGCCAAAATCAAAATGTTTTAGAAATTGCTATTTTTTATCAAAATACGTGTGCTATCATAAAAAATGGAGGTTTGGTGATAACTCTAATATTTACTTTTTTTTACACCTTTTACTAGAATTCATATTAAATATTGAGTTGGGTGCAAAAAAATAACACGAAGAAAAATCAAAATCAACACGTTTTTAAAATTACTATTTTTTTACCAAAATACGTGTGCTATAACCCATAGAAAATGGAGGTTTAATGATAATTCTAACATTTACTTTTTTTCACATCATTCACTAGAATTCATATTCAAAATTGAGTAGGGTGCAAAAAAAAGCACGAAAAAAGCCAAAATCAATACGTTTTTGAAAATTGTATTTTTTTTAATAAAATACGTGTGCTATAACCCATAAAAAATAGAGGTTTGGTGATAATTCTAACATTTACCTTTTTTTACACATTTAACTAGAAATCACGTGAAATATTGAGTAGGGTGCAAAAAATAGCACGAAAAAAGCCAAAATCAACACGTTTTGAAAATTGCTATTTTTTTACTAAAATACATGTAATATAACCCAAAAAATAGAGGTTTGGTGACAGTTCTAACATTTACTTTTTTTACACCATTGACTAGAATTTAAGTTCAAATTCTAGTTGGCTTCAAAAAATAGCACGAAAAAACAAAATCAACACGTTTTTGAAATTTCTATTTTTCACCAAAATATGTGTGCTATATAACCCATGAAAAATGGAAGTTTGGTTATAATTCTAAATTATACTTTTTTCCACACTATTTATAAGAATGCACATTTATAATTGAGTTTGGTGCAAAAAATAAAATCAAAATGTATTAGAAATTCTATTTTTGATCAAAATACGTGTGCTATAACTCATAAAAAATAGAGGTTTGGTGATAATTCTAGCATTTACCCTTTTTTTACACCTTTCACTAAAATTCACATTAAATATTGAACTGGTTGCAAAAAATAGCACGAAAAAAAGCCAAAATCAACATGTTTTGAAAATTGCTATGTTTTACCAAAGTACGTGTGCTATAATCCATAAAAAATGGAGGTTTGATGATAATTCTAACATTTAATTTTTTTCACACCATTCACTAAAAGTCACGTTCAAAATTTAGTTGGGTGCAAAAAAATAACACAAAAAAGCCAAAATCAACATGATTTTGAAATTTTTATTTTTGACCAAAATACGTGTGCTATAAACTATGAAAAATGGAGGTTTGGTGATAATTCCAACTTTTACTTTTTTCCACACCATTTATAAGAATGCACATTTATAATTGAGTTGGGTGCAAAAAATAGAACGAAAAAAGCGAAAATCAAAACGTTTTAGAAATTGCTATTTTTGATCAAAATATGTGTGCTATAACTAATAAAAAATGGAGGTTTGGTGATAATTCTAACATTCACTTTTTTTTTTACATCTTTCACTAGAATTCACGTTAAATATTAAGTTGGGTGCAGAAAAAAGTACAAAAAAAGCCAAAATCAACATGTTTTGAAAATTGCTCTTTTTTACGAAAATACGTGTGATATACGTGTGCTATAATCCATAAAAAATGGAGGTTTGATGATAATTCTAACATTTAATTTTTTTTCACACCATTCACTAAAAGTCACGTTCAAAATTTAGTTGGGTGCAAAAAATAACACAAAAAAGCCAAAATCAACATGATTTGGAAATTTTTATTTTTGACCAAAATACGTGTGCTATAACCTATGAAAAATGGAGGTTTGGTGATAATTCCAACTTTTACTTTTTTCCACACCATTTATAAGAATGCACATTTATAATTGAGTTTGATGCAAAAAATAGAACGAAAAAAGCGAAAATCAAAACGTTTTAGAAATTGCTATTTTTGATCAAAATATGTGTGTTATAACTAATAAAAAATGGAGGTTTGGTGATAATTCTAACATTCACTTTTTTTTTTACATCTTTCACTAGAATTCACGTTAAATATTAAGTTGGGTGCAGAAAAAAGTACAAAAAAAGCCAAAATCAACATGTTTTGAAAATTGCTCTTTTTTACGAAAATACGTGTGATATAATAACCCATACGAATGGAGGTTTGGTAATAATTTTAACATTTACTTTTTTTTCACATAATTCACTAGAATTCACATTCAAAATTTATTTCGGGTGCAAAAAACAACACGAAAAAAGCCTAAATAAATAAGTTTTAGAATTTTTTATTTTTGACCAAAATACATGTGTTATAACCCATGAAAAATGGAGGTTTGGTGATAATTATAACTTTACTTTTTTTCAACATTTATAAGAAAACACATTTATAATTGAGTTGGTTGCAGAAAATAGCACGAAAAAAGCCAAAATCAAATATTTTGAAATTTGAAAATTTTTATCAAAATACGTATGCTATAACTCATAAAAAATGGAGGCTTTGTGATAATTCTGACATTTACTCTTTTTTTATACCTTTCACTAGAATTCACGTTAAATATTGAGTTGGGTGAAAAAATAGCACAAAAAAATCCAAAATTAAAACGTTTTGAAATTTGTTATTTTCTACAAAAATACGTGTGTTTATAACCCATAAAAATGGAGGTTTGGTGATAATTCTAACATTTACTTTTTTTCATACCATTCACTTGAATTCACGTTCAAAATTGAGTTGGGTGCAAAAAATAGCACGTTAAATATTGAGTTGGGTGCAAAAATAGCACGAAGAAAAGCCAAAATTAACCCGTTTTGAAAATTGCTATTTTTTACTATGAGACCTAGGGTCTTAACCTCACTTATTTTGATGAGAAAAGCCAAAATTAACCCGTTTTGAAAATTGCTATTTTTTACTATGAGACCTAGGGTCTTAACCTCACTTATTTTGATGTTTAACAAACAATTATGTTTATGCTAATGGTTCAAAAAGTGTTTCATTGTGATAGATATACAAAGAAGCCAAGCACGGAGCTCTATCAAATGAAGAAAGAATTGGAAGTGCAAAAGATATGGAAGTATGGTAAATTAGGTCATTTTCCCAACACTAAACCCTATCTTGTGTAAGTAGCTCAAGAAGTTGATCTACTCGTTTAAGGCTCAAGTAAAAATAATTTCAAAATGTTTTCAGTCTTCAAATGAACTTCAAAAGAAGTAGTAAAAGTGAGAAACACACTTGCACAAAGTTATATATAGTTGCACAAATGATTGGAAAACAAAAATTGAAAACAAGTTCAAAAAGGATAGGATCAGACGACCTGAGTAAACTTTCGACCATCCGAAAGATAGGTTCGGACGCCCCTCTTGGTAAATTGATCGTCTGAAATTTTGAAGAAAAATGAAGCAACTCTGATGTTTAGGTTCGGACGGTGCAGGGAAGTTTCGACCGTCCGAAATATAGGATCGGACGACCCCTTGGGTTTTCGGCCGTCCGAAACTGTCGTGACCAATTTAATGTGCTTTCAGTTAAATGGGTTCGGATGATCCCAAGGGTCCGAAAGACCGTCCGAAAGTAAATTTTTCAACATAACGACTAATTTTTGAACTTTCAATGCTTTGCGACTTTTAGCCATTTTTTGAGATAGTTTAAATAGAAGTAAAAACATTAACGCTAGAGATTGGTTTCCCTGAGCTTCATATTTGAAAAACACTCTCTACAACTCTTCCAATTTACTTTGAATCTATAAGAAACAAGAGGTCAAAATTCTTGAGTCTTCTTTGAGTTCTTCATCTTCATTCTTGAGCTATATAGTTTGAGTTTTAATTTTCATTATAGGAATCATATTGTGAGCTTCAATTTATCTTATTCACCCAAATCGAGGGTTGTTATTTCATTCTTAAACAAATATTGTGAGTGATTGTAAAAGGTTTCTCAAGTGAGAGTAAAAACCTAAAACTCATAGCTTGGGATAGCTAGTGAGAAGGTTGAACCTTGGTTGATTGTAAAAGTGGTTCTTTTGATCTCACCACAGAAAGGAGATCAGTTCATAGTGAAGAGGTTTGAAATCTTAAGTTGAGAAACTTGGGTAGTGGATGTAGAGCGCTCCAAGGAGGAGGCTTGAACCACTATAAATTGATTGTGTCATTGTTCTTTACTGCTTTCATTTCTACTCCTATTTTAACTTGTTCATGCTTTGATATATTGCAATTGAATAGAGTACTCATTCATTGTGTTTCTGGTATATAAAACTTAATATTATTTGATATTACACTTGTTGCAATTCACACTACTCACTCATTGTTGTTGAATTTGAGTTGATTAGTACACTTAATTTTTAGAAACCTAATTCACCCCCCCTTAGGTTGCTTTAGAGCTAACATTTACCAAAATACGTGTGCTATAACCCATGAAAAATTGAGATTTGGTGATAATTCTAACATTTAATTTTTTTACACCTTTCACTTGAACTTACATTAAATATTGAGTTGGGTGCAAAAAATAGCACCGAAAAAGCCAAAATCTACACGTTTTGAAATTGCTATTTTTTTTACCAAAATACGTGTGCTATAACCTATCTAAAATGAAGGTTTGGTGATAATTCTAACATTTACCTTTTTTTACACCTTTCACTAGAATTCAAGTTAAATATTGAGTTGGGTGCAAAAAAATAGCACGAAAAAAGACAAAATCAACACGTTTTGAAAATTGCTATTTTTTACCAAAATATCTGTGCTATAACCCATAAAAAATGAAGGTTTTGTGATAATTATAACATTTACTTTTTTCACACTATTTACTAGAATTCACGTTAAAAATTGAGTTTGGTGCAAAAAACAACGTGAAAAAAGTCAAAATATACACGTTTTAGAAAGTGCTATTTTTGAACAAAATACGTGTGATATAACCCATGAAAAATGGAGGTTTGGTGATAATTCTAGCCTTTACTTTTTTTCACCCCATTTATAAGAATGTACTTTTTTAATTGGGTTAGGTGCAAAAAACAGCAAGAAAAAGCCAAAATCAAAACATTTTCACAATTGCTATTTTTTTATCAAAATACGTATGCTAGAACTCATAAAAAATGGAGGTTTGGTGATAATTCTAACATTTACTTTTTTGTACACCTTTCATAAGAATTCACGTTAAATATTGAGTTGGGTGCAAAAAATTAGCACTAAAAATCCAAATTCAACACGGTTTGAAAATTGCTATTTTTTTACCAAAACACGTATGCTATAATCTATAAAAAATGGAGGTTTGTTGATAATTCTAACATTTACTTTTTTCACTTCATTCACTAGAATTCACGTTTAAAATTGAGTTAGGTGCAAAAAAGTACAAAAAAGCCAAAATCAACATGTTTTGGAAATTGGTATTTTTTATGAAAATACGTGTGCTATAACTCAGCCATTGGGGCTAGCCCAGTGGTTAGGGAGTTAGCTTCCCGACCTACAGGTCTAGAGTTCGATTCCTGTAGGATGCATGTGAGGGTGTGTGTGTTATAAAATAAATAAAAAAAAAACGTGTGCTAATAACTCATGAAAAATGAAGGTTTGGTGATAATTCTAACATTTACCTTTTTTTTAGACCTTTCACTAGAAATCACTTTAAGTATTGAGCTGGGTGCAAAAAATTGCTTGAAGAAAGCCAAAATGAACACATTTTGAAAATTACTATTTTTTACCAAAATACATGTACTATAACCATAAAAAAATGGATGTTTGGTGATAATTCTAACATTTAGTTTTCTCACACCATTCACTAGAATTCACGTTCAAAATTGAGTTGGGTTCAACACACAGCACCACAAAAGCCAAAATCAACACGTTTTTAAAATTTCTATTTTTGACTAATATACGTGTGCTATATAACCCATGAAAAATGGAGGTTTGGTTTTGACTAATATACGTGTGCTATAACCCATGAAAAATAGAGGTTTTGTGATAATTCTAAATTTTACTTTTTTTCCACACTATTTATAAGAATGCATATTTATAATTGAGTTGGGTGCAAAAAATAGCACATAAAAAGTGAAAATCTAAATGTTTTGGAAATTTCTATTTTTGATCACAATATGTGTGCTATAACTCATAAAAAATAGATTTTTTGGTGATAATTCTAACATTTACTTTTTTTTTACACCTTTCACTAGAATTCAAATTAAATATTGAGTTGGGTGCAAAAAATAGCACGAAAAAAAAGTCATAATTAACACTTTTTGAATATTGCTATTTTTTTTACTAAAATACGTGTGCTATAACCCATGAAAAATGGAGGTATAGTGATAATTATAACATTTATTTTTTTACACCATTCACTGGAAGTTAAGTTCAAAATTGAGTTGGGATAAAAAAAAAGCACGAAAAAAGAAAAATCAACACATTTTTTAAATTTCTATTTTTGACCAAAATACGTGTGCTATAACCTATGAAAAATGGAGGTTTGGAGATAATTCTAACTTATTTTTCCACACCATTTATAAGAATGCACATTTATAATTGAATTGGGTGCAAAAAATAGAACAAAAAAAGCCAAAATCAAAACGTTTTGGAAATTGCAATTTTTTTATCAAAATACGTGTGATGTAACTCATAAAAAATGGAGGTTTGGTGATAATTCTAACATTTACTTTTTTTTACACATTTCACTAGAATTCACGTTAAATATTGAGCTGGTTGCAAAAAATTGCACTAAAAAAAGGTAAAATCAACACGCTTTAAAAATTATTATTTTTTTACCAAAATACGTGTGCTATATCTTATTAAAAATGGAGGTCTGGTAATAATTCTAATATTTACTTTTTATCAGACCATTCACTAGAATTCACGTTCAAAATTGAGTTGAGTACAAAAAATAGCATGAAAAAAGTCAAAATCATTACGTTTTGAAAATTGCTATTTTAAAAAAAATATGTGTGCTATAACCTATGAAAAATGGAAGTTTGGTGATAATTCTAACTTTTATTTTTTTTTCTAATCCATTTATTAGAATTCATGTTTATAATTGAGTTTGATGCAAAAAATAGCACGAAAAGCGCCAAAATCAAAATGTTTTGGAAATTGCTATTTCTGATCAAAATATGTGTGCTATAACTCATAAAAAATGGTGATTTGGTGATAATTTTAACATTTACTTTTTTATATCATTCATTAGAATGCATGTTCACAATTGAGTTGGATGCAAAAAATAGCACGAAAAAATTCAAAATCAACACTTTTTGAAAATTGCTATTTTAACTAAGATACGTGTGTTATAACCTTTGAAAAATGGAGGTTTAGTTGTGTGCAAAAAATACATATGCATGTTCACAATTAAGTTATGTGCAAAAAAACACGTAAAAAGAAAAAATCAAAAAGTTTTTGAAATTGCCATTTTTTACAAACATACGTGTGTCATAAACAATTAAAATTGGAGGTTTGGTCATTATTCTAAGTTTAACTTTTTTTTCACACCATTTAATAGAATGCACGTTCACAATTGAGTTGGGTGCAAAAAACAGTACAGAAAAAGCCAAAATCAACACGTTTATGAAATTGATATTTTTGGCCAAAATACATGAGTTATAACCCATGAAAAATAAAGATTTGGTGATAATTCTAAGTTTTACTTTTTTTTCACACTATTCACTATAATACATTTTCACAATTGAGTTATGTGCAAAAAATGGTATGAAAAACAGGCAAAATCAATATGTTTGGGAAATTGCTATTTTTGCCCAAAATGCGTGTGTTATAACCCATGAAAAATGGAGGATTGGTGATAATTCTAACATTTACTTTTTTTTTGCACCATTCACTTGAATGCAATTTCACAATTGACTTTGGTGCAAAAGCCAGTATGAAAAAAAAAACCAATTTTGACAAAAAATTGTTTTCTCCAAAGAAAAATTGAGGTTTGTTTATAATTCTAAGTTTCACTATATTTCACATCATTCATTAGAATACACGTTCACAATCACAATTGGGTTGCGTAAAAAAATATACAAAAAAGGCAAAATTAACACATTCTCAAAATTGCTATTTTTAGCAAAATTACACGTGCTATTACCCATGAAAAATGGAGGCTTCTTGAAAATTTTAACTTTGAATTTGTTTCACACAATTCGCTAGAATGCATATTTTGGGTGAAAAAAATAGCTTGAAAAAAAGCAAAAATCAACATATTTTGGAAATGTTTTTTTTTTACCAAAATACGTGTGCTATAACATATGAAAAATGGAGGTTTGGTGATAATTCTAAATTTTACTCTTTTATATACTATTCACTAGAATGCACATTCATAATGATAAACCCTTAAGATTTATTTGTGACCTCTGAGAAGCCGTATGAGATGCAAATCTCACGTAAGGTTCTGTAATAGCGATAGGAACATCGGTGTTATCATCGACTATGATTATCTAACAGTCCAAGTACAGTTGATATAGTTGAAGCACAGTCAAAATATGGTTTTTGGGGGTGGAATTTATGGCGTCAACCTATAGGGTTTATCATTTTTCTAATTTCTTCTTTAGCCGAATATGAAAGATTACCTTTTGATTTACCAGAAGCAGAAGAAGAATTAGTAGCAGGTTATCAATCAAAAGGGGATCTTTTTTTTTTTTTGTTTTTACAATTATTCTATTTTATTCCGTTTCTATTCTCCTTTCTCATAACTGGGGCTTTAACAAAAAAATAAAAGATTATTTCGTTCGTGATAGTTATTTACTTAATCAGTGAATATGAGCATACTTTGGATCGGAATCGTGGGGAATACTTCTTGACCGTTTCTACCAACCTAAAGCCCCAATTGAATTCCTTTTTATATATAGAAATATCCTTTTGGATAACTTACAGAATCTACATTACCAACCCTTTACTAACCCTTTGTGTATTTTCGTCTTCCTAATCATCCACTCATTTTTATTCAACCTACCGTTATCTTAATAGACCTGTGTTAATAGATAATAAAAACCCTACAGAGTTGATCTTTTGAACCCGCTTCAAGCCATGATGA
The DNA here is from genome assembly GCA_016586305.1 of Ophiorrhiza pumila. NCBI lineage: Eukaryota > Viridiplantae > Streptophyta > Magnoliopsida > Gentianales > Rubiaceae > Ophiorrhiza > Ophiorrhiza pumila. Next base: position 8,769,141 of record BLIW01000010.1, on the reverse strand, counting down.
CTAAGTAACCAATCTTGGGGTAAACAGTCTCTACTGCTTATGTTTACTTAATTCTTGTACAAAGGAAATGGGGCTTAACCTTATTTACTGCAAATTTGTAAGCCGTTTTCTTTCACCCATATAACTATCTGCTTTAGGTTATTAACCCGAATAATGAATAAACAAATGAAAAATGTACATTTAAGTTTTGTGATAATTTTAAGTTTTACTTTTTTGTGATAATTTTAAGTTTTACTTTTTTCACACCATTCACTAGAATGCATGTTACAAATGAGGCGGGTGCAAAAAATAACACTAAAAAGTTAAAATCAAAATGTTTTGAAAATTGCTATTTTTGACCAAATAACGTGTGCTATAACCTATGAAAAATTAAGGTTTGTTGATAATTCTAAGTTTTAGTTTTTTTTTCATACCATTCACTAAAATGCATATTTACAATTGAGGTGGGTGCAAAAAAGACACGAAAAAAGTCAAAATTTACATGTTTTAGAAATTGGTATTTTTGTCCAAAATACGTGTTGATAACCAACTAAAAATTGAGGTTTGGTGATAATTCTAAATTTTACTTTTTTTCTCACCATTCTCTAGAATGCATATTCACAATTAAGTTAGGTGCAAAAAATAGTACACCAGAATATGTGTGCTATAACCTATGAAAAATGAAGGTTTAGTTATAATTCTAAGTTTTACTTTTTTTTCAAATCATTCACTATAATGCAGGCATAGGGTGCAAAAAACAACACGAAAAAAAAATCAACACGTTTTGGAGTTCGCTATTTTTTACTAAAAATATGTCTGTTGTTATTCATGAAAAATGGATGTTTGGTATTAATTCTAAATTTTAACTTTTTTTCACACAATTCATTAGAATGCATGTATATATTCAGAGCATGAGTAAGGTGCAATATTGATAAAACTACCATTCTTCTATAAGGCGATATCTCATATTCAGGGTTTGAATTTCATCACTACAAATGGAACGGTTGATCCTCCCTCATTATGAAGTTGTAGTAATAAAAATAACAGAGGCGTTTATATATTATTAAAAAAAACTCTAATCATAATTAGAAATGAAATTGAAAATAACGAAAATTAAATTTGTGCGAAAGTGTCATAACAAATGAAGTTTTAGAAAGAAAAAAAAAACGGCATACATCTCCTGGCAAAAGTCCATTTGTCCCATGAATCTTGTAAATTTAGAATTTTGAAACACTATATTATAATACCAATTCTGAATCTGAATGGCAAGTTATACTAGATTAAAATTAGCTAAACGATTTAACCTTTTCCCCTTTTTTTAATCTAGTATGCATTCTCAATCCATTCCACGTAAATACTCCTCAAACGAAACACCTAATCTTTCTTAGTAAAGTTATAATGCTGCTAAAAAAATTCATACTTTATATCAGAACTCTAATCATAGTATACAAATGCTACAAAATTTAGTTGGGACCTAATAACTCGTAGTGATGCAATTGAAAACGTGAAAAATGCACTCAATCGAATCTTTAAAATTACCCAAGTTCAATTTATGTCAACCTAATCCTATCACTAACAAAATGATTAACAATGTTTGACTAGCTAGATTTGCTTCCTGCACGATTTAGTTTATTCATTCAGCCATCATTTTCTTTTTTTTTTTTAATTCAGATCCCAACTTACGTTGTACTATATTGGACCCCAAGACAACCGTCCACTAACCACCCTGAGGATGTAAATCGCGAGATGTGCACACATATGGATACTACTCTCATCCATCACTTTCTTACTTTTGGCTTTAAGGATCAAAATCTTCACTATATTTCCAAAAAAAAATGTATATTAATTTTTGAAGTGCATTGATTGAATTGGATGGTTAAACACTATAAAGGGTAGAGAGGTATTTGTCAATCGTGGCACAGTCTTGTCTTGCTGGATTCCAAGAAACTACAACCACCACAACTCCACTTCGTACCCCAAAAGCAAGAATTAGATAGTGCTTTGAGAAGGAAAAAAACAAAAAAGGGAAAAAAAACCTAATAAATTAATCATCACATAGAAAGACAAGAACCAACTTGAAGAATGATTAAAACAGTAAAAATATTTTGAAAAATAAAATTCTTTGAATTCATGCGGACAAAGTGTTTGTGCCCTATTCATATAATCAAAAACCAATAAAATTAAAGCAATGCGAAAAACAAGCAAAACCATACAAACTTGGTTGAATTTATGAATTAGAATGGAAAGAGTCAAGAAAATTTAACTACTAAAGAATCATCAATCTACTCTAGTACTAAGAGAATACATTTAAATTACTACTACAATTTATAGTTGTAGTCATAGAAAATGGCACAAATAAGTAGTGATTTAGTCAGTTGTTATAAAATAACAAACGAAAATTATGGATCGACTATATCAATCACACTTTGTTGTTTATTTCATTAATTTCTGTCAGTTATATAAATAATATTTTGCAATCGCGCTCGATTAACAAGTCTTGGTGGCATTCCAACTTTCCACGAAATTGGGAAGATGACGATATCAAGGTATATTGTTCTTTTATATCGCATGAAACATGGAATTCAGTCAAATAACACCAAGAACAAAAAGGAAAATTCAGAAAGGAAGAGGCCATTCTGGACATAAAAAGAATGGCGGCTGGAAAACTGAGCATTGAGATTTGCTCCCATTAAAGGGAAGTGGAAGCTTCATGCAATGTACCAAAATATTTCTTTAGTACTTCTTTTTGCCCAACTTGTCGTGTAAGGATTCTTAGTGGGTTGGTAGAAACTAGAAAGTAGAAACCTTCCCAAAAAAAAAGCTAAATTTGGGAGAAATGAACATTTGACGAATAGAATTTGACTTGTTTGTTTTATTGTTTAAGAAAATTCTTAAAACTAATACGACATTGTAGTAATTTTTTATAATATCTTTTTATATTTATTTTATTCTTGTTTACTAATAAACTGTTAATTTTATTTGAATTTTATTTTTAATAATAAAGTTCTCGTAATACAATTTTTTATTAAAACAAGCTCTTAAAGCATTATTTTTAAACTCAATTTTAATATTTCATTAATAAAAATTATCATATACAAAGTCTTGTAAGCAAAAATCTTATCAATTTAAATACCTTGCAAAAATCTTTTTCCTAACAAAGTTATAGAAAAAAAAATTCTTATTTCAAACCAAAAAATACCCTATTTGAGACATGTTTGCTCATTGTTCTTGAATGCATATGTAGTGTTATTCAACTACTCATTATCCTATTCAAACCTTCTTCCATGTATCTTCTAACCCTCACATTTAGAGTTTGAAACTTGCTGTATGCATGCATATGATGCAAGTGTCTAGAAAAAAAAATGATTTTCCGTGTAAGAATGAACTTGAGATTCCTTAAAAGATCAATATGGAAAAGAAAGAAAACTTCTCTTATGGTGGAGAATATTGAGAGACCAGATCCTCTGTCCAATATTTATCATGTCTTATTCTGTCTAACGTTCAAAACGACGTAGTTTCATTAAAACTAGAGATTAAATGCATAAATATCACTAAAATTACTTTATAATTAGTAGACCCTAACCAAGAGATTAGTAAACCCTACGACGTAATTTTAATTAGAATAGAATAAGACAGACAAAATATTGGACATGAGATCCTGTGTCGAATATTGGTGGGTCAAATTTTGAATTTTGGAGAAACATCCACATCCTCTCTTTAATTGGTTAATTAAGCTAATGGAGCATTAAAGAAAATTTTCCAAGATTGAAGGGATAAAAAGCATTATTTTTTATCAATCATCACTAAAGTAGTTAAAGTCCAAATAATTTAAGGATTCACTAAAAGAGGTTCACATGATTTTAATGAATCTATCAAACATCTCATAATGAAAGTTGCATAACAAAAAACAAAATAGTAATAATAATAATAAAGAAACCACTATTAAGTCAACTTTCTTTCAAATGTTGGAGTTTAGGAGCTTAGGCAATCTCAGAGTTGATGATTTGAAGTAATTGATCTTCAAAGTAATTGAGACCATTGGAGTTTGGATCAATAAGTGGCACATAAAAATGCTTAAACATTTAGTGTGAACCAATTCAAATCAGTTTAAGTCGCATTTCTCAATCATTAATATCAGTAAACTTTTGTTGAGTTGTTATTTCCTCTTATCCCTCTTTGACACCATGCAAAATTATCATAGATGTTTTGACAATATTTATATGGATATAAAGCTGCTAAAAATTATCCCTTGTAGTGTGAAATATAAAAAAATGATATATAGTATTATTTAAAAATTCAACAACTAACCTTTTATCCCACTAGATGAAATAAGTTATATGAATCATATTTTGCTACCATACTCAATCAAAACTGATTTTTTGCACTCCATAAAGTGAGGAACTTCTTAACTTTTACAATATTTCTAATGCGATTCATATCAATAAAATGTGACAAGATTTTACGTTGAGTGCCAACCTATTGCGACCTTCCTCCTTTATCCTTTATTGGGATTAACACCGACTACTTATAAAACAAACAAGTTGCTTATAACTAAGCAGAATTATGTGATACAAAAATCCCATAATTCTAAATTCTTGTGAAAAGAAAGGAGCCTAAAATGGATCTTTAATGTAAGAGCTATTGGACTCCATAGTGTTTGACAGCGGTAAGAGCTAAGAGCTCTATTCACTAACATATCTATGCGGTAAAAGAAAAAAAAATACCAAAGAATAGGAAAAATAACACAAATTTGTTCTACTGGGAAGGAGCATGCACCAGACGAGGAAATAAAGGAACAAAATCAGACAAAAAAATTCATTCGAAGAATCATAAACTAATACGGCATAATTTAATACGCATCAACAAAGAATACAATCCTAATGCTCAAACAATGTGAAATGAAATATTAAAGGAAAACCTTCATTTCCGGGATGGCAAAACCAAAAGAATGGATTGAAATATTGGTCACTGCACAAAGGGAGAAATTCCATACAACAAGAAGCCATTGGGTTTTGGACTAAACAAACATAGATTGGACCAGAGAGTGTGCATCCTCTTAATATACCATCTCCTGCAGAGGAATTTAGGTCACATTTTGATCAATGCAACGGACACTGAATGTCTCGTATTTTAGCAGTTTTGCCGAGAGATTTGCACTGTTTAGTATACACATGAGCTCATCGCAATCACATTCATGAAATCGTTTAGAAGTTCATGCTGAAGGTGGATCGTGGTTCCGGAGTATTGTACTTGTTCCATGATTCCTGTTAAACACCACAAATTTCAGAACAACGTTTAGGGTAACGCTAGAGTGATTACTGTGTCTTAATCAATGAACAAATAAGAGAGGTTTAAGTATCTGAATCAACTTAGGTAAAAATTTGAGAATTAGTTTACAAGTTGAGAAAAATACACTAGACAAAATAGTGCAATGCACTTCCCTTCTACAGTAAAGTATGATTACTTGTCATGTCAAAGGATATGCGATTACTCTACAATTTTCGTATATATTGATAATATACGCAACAGAGATCAGCAATACATGTTTTGAAAGATATTAACTTCAGAGAGAAATTGAATTAATTAACAAATCTCGGCAACTATAACTCTCAAGAAAATAATGGAACATTATATGCGGCAGGAATCATTCACCTATTGAATTCTTACTCAGACGAACGTCACAAAATATGCTCCTATATTGTAATAATCACAGTAAATGCCAGGTCTATTCTTGAATTTTGTTGTAACATGCCAAAATAGATGATTCTAAGAGGTCATATCAAACAGGCTTTTCAGACATATGCGTAGTTAATTGCTCCAATCAATTCAAAATTTGGTAGAGATGAATGTCATACTAGCACTAGAAAAATCAACCTAAGCATTTTTGTGGAACTTAAAGCACATCCTAAGTGATTGTTTAATGCAAGCATTGATTGAATTACATTATAAACTCAACTAGATTATTTTGTTCCCCACAATAGCATGGGAATAAATTGTAGGGATACAAGCCCGTAAACCAACTCAATGAGATCATCCTCAAAAGAGTCTGAAATGTGCATCACATGATTTTCATCAATAATGCCTAAATTATTTCTCTTCACTGTGCATTATGTCCCTCCAGAAGTTTTTGGTACATCAGAAGAATTCAATAAATGGAGCTTATATGCTAACCACATGAAGTGCATAATAAATTAAGTAGAACCGTGACGCATTCTTTAAGTGACCTTAGGCCCCCATGGGACCAAACCTTATCTTATGCCCCCTCACCAGTTATTTTTTCCCAAAAGGAGAAAAAACAAATGAAAAAAGAAGTTCAGCATTGTACAAGAGTCGTAGTTACTCCTTGTGCTTTATGCATATAAATGTCATCTTGGTAAAAGGACCTTATTGCTTACTACTTTAATAGGGAATGCAACATTCAAGCATAAACAATTTCATGTTTTAGTAACCACAAAGTTATCAAGTATGATTAGTATATATGGGCAGAAGGAGTAAATCCAATCTAATTTCATTTATTAAAAAAAAAAAATCATTGTTAAACTTTTCTCAGAATAAGCATAACTATTGTTTAATAAAGTGAAGCATGGGATAAAAATTGTTTATGCCTAATGTCTCCTATAAGTAACAAATGCTCATTTCAATGGAAAATAACATCATATGGCAACAAATAGGTACCTTAAGAAGATCAAAAACTTTCTCTGCAATATATTTCTGCTGCAGATTGGATCCCCTCTGTTGAACCTTATCCGGATGAACACATAAAGTGGCTTTATGGTAAACCTTTTTAACTGATGTAGGAGCTATTAAATCAGTCAAGGAAACAGGTTGCCAACCACATTCAGGCCATAATACCTGTACATGAATGCATGTTTGAAACAATTAGCTATGTAGAAACAAAAAAGGTCATAAGTGCATGAATATACATTCTGCTAAGAAAAGTGATGAGTCACTGCAAACCAGGAACTGTTCTATGCAAAACAAACAAAAAAAAAGGGCATATTCAGGTGAGTACCCATTGAAAGTAAGGACAAGGATACCGGCCCTTCCTAATCTGATCTCAGGGGTAAAGAAGGCAACTAGCATAACTAAAGAATCGCCTGATTTTCCATTTTTTCCTCTTTTTTGGGAAAAAAATTACGATTTGGTCACAAACTTTAGATTATGCTTGTTTTTTCCCCTAATAGGCCCTAGTAATGCATACAAATATTTGATGGACCCTCACACATATTGGCTCCTGTATTCTAATGAAAAGCATTTACTGATTTTCACTTATTCCCAGATTGGTTTGCTTTCTTTCATCCATCTACCTCAGCAAATCTGTAAAAGTGTGTGCCCAAAGTTTTAGATTGAAGTAAAGGTCAGACAAATATGAATAGGGATACATACATCTTGCAATGATGACAGAAGAGCAAGCAAATTGCCTTCTTTTCCTGCTGACCATCGCTTGATATCATGATCCAGAGTGTCAGCAAGCCTCTGAGGTGAATTAATTCGCATTGTTAGATAAATAATTAAGAGTTTCTAGGAAACTATTAGCATAAGGCATCATGAAGAGGGAGCAGTGAAATCCATCAAATCAACAATTGCCATCACAGTCATCATTTCAAAAAAGCTAACCTACAACATCCCATCTCCCAAACCACACCCTCCACCCCCCCCCCACACACACACACACACAAAGGAAGAAGTAAAAAGGAAGTGAAAATCTAATTGGTTCAAAATATATATTGAAGGAAGTACGACATAACACATAAATCGCTATCTGCAATTCACAGGGTAATAAGAATGAACAAAGTTGCATAACAAGAACTTACACGCCTCTCTTCCTGCTCATACTGAGTCTGAAAATCACGTTCATTCTTTTCAGCCAATGCTTTAGCCTGAAAATAACAAGAGATGATGAACCTAAATACAGGTCTAATGGTAAGTTAAACTTGATTTGCCCAGATTAGAACATCTAGTAAAGAAGTATCTCTCAGTACTAGGAGGGTGCATAGACTAGACCTAAAACTTTACTAATTTACTATCTTAAAATGTTTGCACAATGGCAAAATGTGATCCATATAGCCCACCTAGTGGGATAAAGGCTCAATTGTTGTTGTTGTGCTATCTTAAAACGTCCACAAATACAGAAAATTGTCTCACATCAGTAATTAAGAGGAAATAGCAGTTGGTCTTAGGGTGTGCACAAAGGGCCAATAGAATAAGAGAAAACATATTTCCTCAAAACATAAAATGTACAGGAACACACATAAACTTGGAACATTCTTTCGTTAACTAATTAGCATCTCATGGGGAAGGCAGCATTACTGCCAACGAAGCTGCAATAGCCAGTTCTATAGACACTGATAGTTGCCTTATTTATTGAGCTGCACAACAACAAGACTACTTAAACGGTCATCTGCCATTTATCTAAAGGAAAACAGATCCTCTAGTTCACATGATATTTAGACATGTAACTCAAATTACAAATTAGATAATGAGGAATATGGAAGTGAATGACATCTGCTATTTATCAAAGGAACACAGAACCTCTAGTTTAGACATGCAACTCAAATTACAAATTAGATAATGAGGAATACGGAAGTGAATGACAATCCTACCAGCCCCAACAGTATGACTTGGGCCGACATGTCAAGTAGAACTCAGACCTACTTAGCTTCTTTTGTTTCCCTTCAACTCTCCTCCCTTCTACTTAACATCAATCCAACATTTACCAAATCCAGATCTCATTCTTTTGCCCCAAAATTCTTAAATCATAAAAAAGATATCTACATACAATATCAGAGGCAGCACCACCAGTATAAGACCAAATAACTACCATGTAAGTTTTTAAGTCAACCCAAATTACAAGCAAGAAACAAGGCAATGAGAAAGAAAGGAGAAGAGAAGAAATAAGATGGTTTGGACATGTGCATAGGAGACCTCTAGATGCACTAGTGCGGTGGGTAGAAATAGAGAAACAGTAACTCAAACTAAAATGGGAAGGGGGAGACTTAAAAAGAATTGGAAAGAAGCAATAAAAAAGATATGATATACTTCAATAAAAATGAAAACATGTGTATAGATAGCATACGATGGCTAAGTATGATCTATGTCGCCGACCCCACATAGTGGGATAAAGGCTTAATTGTTGTTTTAATCAACCAGTTTATATGTTTCCCACTAAGTCAAGAACAAAAAAGGACCTTTAGAAGCAGGCTTACATAGTCACGGTAAAAAATTGCCACTTTCTCCCAAAAACCCAAGCTCTACTTGGGCTTGATGCCAGCATAAAATATGCTCGTATTTCCAAGATACCCTTTTTGAATGTTATTCAGATTTAGGAATTGATGGAATCAAATTTTAGGGGCAAACAGAGAAATAACTTGGAAAGGGTGATAAGAAGGGTCACAGTAATTTGGAAAATTAAATGAGAAGCATCTATAATCAAGACAAGTATGAATGAATATCTACTTAATTTACCCTTATATCCATGAGAACAAAGAATTCATGCTACCTGAACTTACAATCCACAGAATTAAAGTTATATAGGAGCCTCATTCTAATACAATACCAATTCCAACCAACCAAATGCAACCTAAGTACCCTAGTAAAGAGTTTTGTCAGTGAAACCATTATCCTTCAGAATAAAGATCCAAACAAAAAGGTGTTGTCCTCCTGTTGTAAATTAGTAGGCAACTTGATCCAAGGATTGGCTTATTATCTATTTTGAGAACAAATTGATTAGCATAGTCATAGAAGAAAGACCAAAAATTGACAAATTTGAGTTCTCAACTAAACAAACAGCAATAAAATATATCAAAACATCGTAAAAAAATCAAAGATGGAAACAACAAACCATTCTTTGTTGAGTACTCATTTTATGATTTGATCGTGCTCTTCTTCTTTCTTCAGTATCTGCTTCTGTTTCCTTAAATGGTCCATAAGAAGAGGGAGCTTCTGCCAGACAAAACAAAATTCCATTCATGGTCCAAATAATACTTATAAGCACCATTACAATAGGTATTACAAAAAGAATCTCATGCAGTCTAATTGTTGCATTGAAAAGATTTGAAGTCACCTCCAAAAACAAAATCGAAGTCCTCAAACTTAAGAGTTGCAGAAGATGATTTCTTATTGTTGTTCGAAGCAGCCTTGTTCACTTTTGGTCCTAGATTCTTGTTGAACAATGCATCCAACACAGGGTCCTGAAACCAGAATCAAAGAACTTCTATTGGATTTTGTTTATTAGAAACTCAGAGAACACCAACACGCTTTGTATTTGGACTTTTCACCTCAGTTTGACTTGTGGGCTGCTTAGCATGGCTTGAATTATTGCCCGTGTCGAAAATATTGTCCAGAATATTTCCATTTACACATGCTTCATTCTTCTTTTTTGCAACCTTGTCCATCTCTTTTTCGCTTCTTTTCTCATGTAATATTTCTTCTTGTGTGCGAACTTTTCTGACACTAACATCATCACTAGCTTTGCCTTTCTTCTTACTCAAAGAATTTCTTATTTCTGTAAGTTTTGCTACACCTGGCCTACTACTTGCATCAGCAGGAACCTTACCCATGGCGAATTTTTCCAGTTCATCTATGGAAGATTCAACAGAGGTTCTTCCAGTATTTTGTTCCAAAGGATCCAATAATGGCCTTGAAGAATCATTTGTTGCAGATCTAGATTGTTCAAACACAGAAAAAGGATCATCTGCCGTGGAGAAGGTTGAATTAGATGAATTACCACTTGGAGGCTGAGAAATTTTTGTTCCCCGTTTAATTCTGCACAGAGAGAGAACATTTACACACCAAAAAATAAATAAATAAATAAAGATCATGCTTCCCTACACAGGAAAGAAACTAGCAACTATATCAAAAGGATTTTAAATGACCAGATAAGAGACATCTGGTATGATAAGGAATTAAAGCCAGACATAGTTATTACACCAAAAGTTACTCAAAGACAGGTCACCAAAATGGCAAAATCAGTAACACACCATGGAACACGCTCAATTAGGAGTCCATGCTAAGCTATAAATTTCCTCCATCCCACTTTGTGGAATACTCAATTACCCGTAACTTTCAGGATGTTCCAGAATGTCTGATACCTTTCCTGAGAGAAGCACTTCTTAACAGTACTTTATACACTAAAGCACCAGTTCCCTCACATATCCACATGTATAACCCACCATTTGTTACATTTAGCATTTTCAGATTTCATAAAAGTGGCCAATTGATTTATACTTGCCTGAGAATGTCTTTCTTCAAGGGGAGTTCCTACAGCATCATGATGGTGAATCCTAAGGATGAGAGTAAATAGTCACATCACAACTAAGTGGTAATATCTTCGTCAACTAGAAAGCTAAACCTAAGCCTGTCCTTAATCAAAGTGGCCATTGGACCTCTGCTGGTCTGTGAAGTTGTTTTCTAAGTGGAAGAAGGCCACCAGGGAATGCTATTTCTCAAGACAGAGGTGATGGAATAAAATGGAGAAGATAAAAAGTCCCATACATGACTGAAGAGGTCACCGTTTCAGACTTAAAACAGCATAAGGATGAAGATGAATAAGAACACCTACCTACCAGAAAGTACACTGACATTGTAAAACATCTCTGAATAAGAAAACAGCCTTTCAACCCAAAAAAATGAAAAAAATGTAGAACATGAACATCTCTGAAAATTTTTCTAAACTGCACAAACATAAATTGTGAAGTCTCCCGAAGTTAAAATTATTTGATATTATTACTCCAAATGGTTTTGCCTGTTTCAGATAATCTACTGCTATATCTCTTAATCTTGTAAGGGGAAAAAAAATCCTCCTTACCCGCGTAACCAAACGGCAAAAATGATGCAATCACCAGTCCTGGGTTAAAAGATTCAGAATCCAACTAGTATCAATTAATTCATTGCCACCTAGAAGAATTCCACACCAACTTAAAAGCTGTAAATACACTGTTATGTTATTGTAGAAGTCCCCTTACTTAACAAACTAAAACGAAATTCATTGACACACTCTAGTACAAGTCTACAATCAAAGACCTACACTTGAATTCAGTAATTACAGAGTTAGCTTTAAATATCAACAACAATTATATTTACTGTTACAGGCAGTAACTAAACCCAACAAAGGTAACACTACAGCATCTTAGGTTTTTCAAGCTATATATCACCTATGAGCACTTCCAACCTCAATTAATTAAATGTAGAAGAAACTTAGCCAAATTGTTCAAACTCTGTAAATTTTCATTCCCAAATTCTAAATAGACACTCTCATAGTAAGAGTGAACTCTCACTAGTAATAACAATGATATATAATAAAATGCCACTCAAAAGGTGAAAACTATTCAACAATATCCTGGCCTTGCTCTAGCCAGCAGTAATATAATTCTTCGAGAATCCATAACTCAAAGGTCCAAAATCACAAATGAAACAATAAGAGGATTAAATTACATAGGTCAAATACATACCCATTCTTCCAAGAATCATTACTTGAGGGACTACTTTCACCAAAACCAGGGATCAAATCATCAGATTGAGACACATTTACCTTCACATTCTTCTTCAAATTCTCAGCATTAAACCCAAAACCATCCAACAAATCATGAGCCGAATCAATTTTTGGTGGTAAAATTTCGTCATAAAAATTTGAACTTGACATGGTCCTTGAATTATCAAAGTCAAAAACTGAACCCAAATCAATACTCCCCTGTGATCTTGGCTGTGATGGTATAGAATTCGAAAAGGACCCTCCAAAAATATCATCCCCAGCATCATAATACTTCTGGGATTTCTGGGAATTGTTATTAGTATTCTTGGACTGGAAAATCCCATCAAGATCATCCACAAAGGAGTCATTCCAAAGAGTTGATTTTGATGAATTAGAGGAAGATTGTGGGAACCCATTATTGAAACTAAAGCTGTTTTTCGGTTTGGGTTTTAAATGGGCCATTGGAGCTGATTTCCCTTGTGATTTGAACCCAATACTCTCCACCAAAACTCCAAATTCATCCATCTTTCAACTAATTCTTGGTGGGTTTTGCTCAAAAATTTGATCTTTCAACACTAATATATGATCAAATTGCAAAAACGAAGATTTTCCTTCTTTTTTTATTTCCTAATCTCTGATTGTGATGAGAGAAAAAAAAATTGATCTAATATGGGTATGCAGTGATTTATTTTTGTCGATGGGTTGAGGGAATGATGGTGAGAAATCACCGCAAAATTGAGTGATGAAAATAGGGGAAGTTTGAGTCTATAGTTTTTCTATCTCTAGTTCAAGCTCGGTGGAAAATCGGTTGTCTTTACAATATATCTCCTAAGGTTTAGTTAAATTACACTTTGTTCCTACAATATTTCTTTTTACATTCCTTAATCAAGATCATGAATTTTTAGGTATCGAATCTTTTGTCTAAGATTATCCTATTTTATTTAGTTCAATGTTCAAAACGATATTATTTTACTAAAATCAGGAATTAAAACTATAAATATTACTAAAATTAATTTTACAATTATTAGATCATAACCTAATTATGAGTGAATCTACGACGTGGTTTTAATTATGGTTTAAGTAAAACAACGTGATTTCGATTATTGAACATAATAAAACGGGATAATTTTGAATAGAAGATCCCATGTCGAATTTTTATTGTGAGATTGATATTTTGGCATTAAATGCAATCAAAAACACAAACATTTTATTATTTTTCAACTTTTTCCTAATAGAAAATAAATCTCGTTTTCATTTACATGTCATATTTTTTAATATATTTTTATGGTTATTATTAGATTTTTATTTGGTTATGAAAAACATAAGTAATCAAAATAGAGTTAGAAAATAATTCTTTATTATATAAATTGACTCAATTTCTTTCTCAAATCCAATTCAAGTCTGTCACTCTATAAGGAGCTAAACACAATCATATCATTTGTTTTTATCAATAATTAGATATTATTTATGCGAATTAGACAGACTTTTTTATTGTAACACTTTTGAACAAATGATTTTTTTTTAAAGTTTATACTATCAAAATAAGTTGAACACATTAATTTATACCAAAATTTATTATATATGAAAATAAGTAATTATCTTAAATAATAAAATCCCTTGATATACATGGATAGTTGTTTTCAATTTTGTAGGTTATTAAAAAAAACGTTAGAGGTAAATTAAGAAAAATCTATACTTGATTTTAATACAATTATTTCACTTTATCATTAAAATAACATACTTTTGACAATATAGGTAAAAGGGAATTTTAAGAAATAGTTCAACAAAATTTTTAAAAGTTTTGGAAGTGTGTTTGAGAATTCTTGTAATATTAGAGGTGAAATTGTAATTGACTTCTTTTCTTAAACTTAAACCAACGTGGACGCATTCAACTGCGTGTAAAGAGGCGTTGGATGTCAATTTTTGGTGGAATTAACTATTAAGCGGTTGGGGAAGCCAAGTGGAGTGTAGTTGTTTCAAGGTGGAATCAGCAAGTTTTGCAATTATGCTTGCCTTGCCTTAAACAGCTAATAAAGTAACAACGCAAAAACTCGTTTGAAATCGGATGATACAAGATACGTGATACGTTAATTATATTTTATATGTTCATACCTTAATTTTTTATAAATTATATGCTAATACGTTAATTTTTTATATTTTATACATTAAAATTTGATATTTTATATGCTAATTTTTAAAATGAAATTCATAAAATGACCCAAGTAATAATGATTTCAAAAGGATTTTCTATTAATTTACAAATTAAATATTTTCAACTTCTTCTTCTTTTAATTATTTTTTTTCTTGCAAAATATTGTTCGTTATACGAAAATATATATATAAATAGAATACGATAAAAATATATGCAATATGTTTAAATATAAATAAAAATACATATTTAAATAGAATACAATGACGATAAAATATGATTTATATTGACAGTCCCGCATAATAAAATAAAAGTTTAGTGGTTGTTTACATAGCTATGGAGTTTTGCAAATATTAACTTAGTTGTTAAAGAAGTAAGTTAGAACAATAATAATACATTATAAATTTATAATCTCTCATTTTCGACAATTATTGTCAAACAATCATTTTTTCCATCGATTTTTATAGTACTTTTTTTTAATTGACAAATCTCGTGCATTGGAATGCCAACTCCAATTTTATAAATTAGCCAAATAGCAAAAAAATATACATTCAATAATTGCTTAGCATATATGCTCCTCGCGAGCTAACAAGCTAACAAGAGTTTAGCAAAAAAAAAAAAGAGTACTCATAAAGGTGTAATGCACTAAGCCTAATTAATTTTCAACTTGATGTCATAAAAGATGCCAAGTAAATGAGTATTATCACTACAGCAAAGTGATATAGCAAACTTAAATATTCACAAGTTTGTAGGTAACTTATCTTATTAGTGATACAAGAAATTAAACATAATCACTATATTAATGCATGCATTAGTTTTTTTTTTTCTTTTTTCTTGTTTTTATCCAACCTTTTTTTTTTTGTCATTAGTCATACAATTTTCTATTTTATCCTAACCTACATTATTTTATAAGTTAATACAATTTTCATATATAATTTGAATGTAAATTTTAAGTTATACTATCTTTCATATATAAATTGAGCATTTTCTTCCCTACCTTGATACTCCTTAATCTAATATTCACTGGAATTTAATTCACATGCAGAGGTCTCAATCAGCACTAGGGAAGACATTAGAACTTCTGTATAAAAATGTCCCAAAGTACAAATCTAGTATAGAAAGAAAAAAAAAACTGTAATAGAATAAGTATTGATTGTAATAGCATAAGTTTCATAATAAAAAAAATCCAGTCTTCGAACTCCAAAGAAAAAAGAGAGAAACTTTCCGTTTGTATGAGCTACTTTTGGATTATATCATGAAATTTTTTTTTCTTGGGATTTGTTATGAGAAAAGAATATTTTGAGAGTGTTTGGAATGAATGATTTTATTTTGTTGGGATTTGTATTGAAGATTTTTTTATTAATAAAAGTGTGAAATTTAAATTTGAATTAGTATTTTTATTAGTTTATTTTGATGGGAATGTGTGTTAGGAAGAATTGTTTATTATTAAAATTTAAAATTCAAATTTAAATTTAATATTTTATTTATAAAAATTACTATAGCAAAAATAAATACTGTAGCATTGTTTTGTGTTTTAAAAATTTTGATGTAAAACTTGAACAAAACAAATACCTCATTTTGCAATTGTGAAATAAATCACAAATTTTTATGAATCCAAACATATAGTTTTCATGAATGATTAGTACTTTAATTTACTTAAATCTAGAATTTCATTTTAGAAGAGTATTTAGATTGTGTGCATAATTGGTACAAAAGTGTTTTGAAAAAGGAACATTGTGATGATTAAAAAAGGCAATAAAACAAAAACAGATTCATTCACTTTTATTTGCCTTTTGTACAAAATCAAGGATGAGTAGTTGGAATTCTGCCACTTCAAAAATATTATTCCTTCAACTTTATTCATATATTTGCTTTCTGTCTTTGACATGGGGTTAGGTAAGCCACCTCAGCAAAGTGTGTGTTAGGCTGTATTCTTTTCTTTTAGGTAAAATACACTAAACCCCCTTGTATTATTGTTTTGTCCCACATTTACTCCTTGTAGTTTTAATTACAACAGTTAACCTCCTTAACTTTTTAAAACTAAAAAAATTAATAACAACGTTAAAAGAGTTAATGAAAAGATAATTTTAATCATATTAGAGTGGGTAAATACCCATAATACCCAATTAATCTATTAAAAATGTGGGATAAGATTGTTCAATATATACTTATCCAATTACCCAAAAAAAGGGATAGAATTGATTGGTTGAAAGAATTTTATCAAGACATATATTATATCTCTGTTATGATCATCTATTCTTTTACAAAAGTATACAATATATTGTCTCTTCTTTCTTTTGTAGGAATTTAATTTTTTAAATACAAAGTATTATTTCAAATACAAATATCAAGGTACTTTAAGTTTTGAAGAATAAATATTTACATGATTTTAATTTTGGAATTTTTTTAATTTTTTAATATTGGATGAAGTTTAATAATTGAATTTTGCTTTTGTTGTAATTTTTTAACTATCGCGTTTGATATTTATTTTCATTTTTTTCTAATTTTTTAATCATGAAAAAATATTGTCTTTATTGATTATATCGATTGTTGATAGTCATTTAAGAATATGATTTAAAAGATTATTTGTGATGTTTTATTTTTTAACTTTTATCAAGATTTGATTAGAATGGATGTATTAGTGAGATAGTAAATTATAACTTTTTCTACGCTGCTCTTAATATTTGAGTTGTTTATTTATGTTGAGTTTATAATTTTTTATTTTAAGGTCAATTTTGTCATTTTATTATCTTACATTAAAATAGGGTGTTTAATTCCATTTAGTCATTGACGGCAATTAATATATTAGATTAATTAGTTTTAAATTAGAAAATTAAGGGTTTTAATTGTTGTAATTAAAATTACAAGGGGTGAATGCGAGACGGAGCAATAGTATAAAGGGGTTTAGTGTATTTTACCCTTTCTTTTATTTTCTTTTTTTATTTTTTAAAATTTGAAAAAAAATCCATCCAAAAAGAAAGATTTGCACTTTACTATATCAATTTACTTGTGTCTTGCATTCACCATTGTAGTTTTAATCCTAGCATTTAATTTTTTTGACTTTTTAATTTAAGATAAATTAGTTTATTTTGATAATTATTGTCAAATAATTGAATGAATCAATATATTCAATTTTTATTTAAAAATAAATTTTTTTTTGCAATTCTATAATATGGTATTTCAATCGAATCTATTGATTCCTTCAGTTATTTGACGAAAATCTAAAAAAAAAAAAGAAGAAGATAAATTTATCTTAATTTAAAAAGTCAAAGAAATTAAATGTTACAATTAAATGAGATTAAAGTGCAACAAAATAAAAATAAAAAAGAAAAAAAATGAGATATAGATCTTAAAGGTGTTCTATTACTTGGATCAAATCTAATCCTCTAAATTCGACCAACTTAGTTAGGTAATTATAAAATTTCCATTTTTAGCTACTAAAGAGTCTTACTTTGTTTCTGTTTTTTTTTTATAACTTTTTTGCAAACTTAATTTCAATTTAATTGTGGAAATTTAGAAATATGCCTTTTACAATTTTCAAGCACCAAAAAAAAAAAAACAAAATTTTCTCCATTTTTTTCTTGTTTTACTAACTTATTGAGGATTTCATTTTTATTATGAAATTCAATGAACTTAATTTGATTGGCCGGTTTGACCAATCAACCATGGATCTGGATATTGACAAGTCCAGTTTGACAGATTGAATTGTATGCATATTAAACTCACATATTTTCGAATGTGATATTATTTTTTCTTTTTTTTTCATAGTTTAAACGCAAAACTTTTGTGAGATCATGATACTTAAATTATAATTTATATTCTAATACAGTAATTTTTTATATATTTTATGCTAATCTTTGATACTTTATACATTAATTTTTTATATTTTATATACTAATTTTGATACTGCTAATTTTTTATAGTAAAAGTGAAATTCATACGCAAGTTTTATTTACCAAACGGTTTCACATACAATGGCCGAGTTTAAAATAGTCAGCCATTGAAGAATCCAATCAAAAGCAACTCCAGTGGTTTGGTTGGCCATTGGAGAAGATGATGTAAATCGTACAGCAGAAATTAGGCACAATGCTGCGACGCCTCCATGCCAAAAAACTGTTGAATAACTAAGTTTGACCACCATAGATTGTGCTAAAATCAAACTCCAAACCAGCCCACAATTTGACTGCCAATCAAAGCCAATTTTGATGGCTCAATTTCACTGCAGCCCTCATCAAAATTATATATCCACAAGAACATTCAATGATTCCATTGTTTTGGAACCTAAGAGAAGAAGATATGATGATGACCATCATACAAGTTCTTGTTTCCATGCTTTTCTTTTTCTTCTTCTCTTCAATCACTTTGTCCATTGATGCAGCCAATTTCTCATGCCCTATTGATTTTTCTTATGTACAAACTTTCCCATGGAACACTACACTTTGTCATGAACCTATTGATAAAAATTGCTGCCAAACTCTTCGCAGCCTTTTCGGCCAAGGATTAGCTCAACATCTCAAAGAAACATCCTCTTTCTATCTCCCTAA